>JAHLJT010009419.1:123328062-124006532 GCA_031308135.1 Acheta domesticus
CATTTTGTCGCGGAAGAAGTACATTCCTTCAAAAGAATATGAAGGACAAGGACCCAAATCAATAGCTGATTTGCCTTCAAATATATATTTTATTACATCGGAGTGAGTATGTTTTTTCAAGTTCTTTCCAAAAACGCCAATTCCTTTCTCTATTCACAATTCAACTTGTGTATAGGTAGAGATCACAGAAGTAAGAAAACGCACAAAATACACTTCTATCCGCATCACCACACACACAGTTTTAATTGTTTTTTGACGTAAAATAAAAAAAGGAGTTCAAATATAACTGCATTCTGCAATGTGAAAACACAATAACTAAGAAATATCAAAAAAGTAAGAGGTTTTGATGAGCGAAAATTCAGTTATAAAATAATATCGATTAGCAACGTGTGTTAGGGGAAATTGTTTATTCGCATGAAGTCAGAATAGTAACATTTAATAATACCTATTTTAATAAAATATTTAATTCCTCTATCTCAATTGAAGGTAATTTAAAAAGAAATATTTTCTACTTAATGAATTTCACATCCTAAAACGAAAACTCTTTGAAAAAATTGAGTAAACATAATTAAATTGTGTACGACTTTCATTTAGATAAGGTATTACCTCAGAGTATAAACTTATCAAGAAGATTTAATTTCCATACTTTTTATTTTTCTAGGGAATTGACATGATATTCCCAAGTGTAGCATGCTTGAAAAGATGTACAAAATCGGTCCACGCTGAAGCAACAAACAATAATTTACCTGTACGTCAGCCACAGAAATATATTTTGCATTTTTTCTAAGAGTGTTAAGTAAGATTAAAATCAATACTGGCATCTTTAATATTATTGTAACGTGTCGATTTTGAGAAAATGTTCCACAAACAACAAACGGGAAAATGTGCACTGCAGTAGCGAAAATAGTACGTGGAAACAAGCGCGACCGACGCAATAGTATCGCAATGCTTATATTGGAAAAGCCAACGTAGTCAATAGAAGTGCTAGTTATATATGAGGGGTAAATAACGAGGGGAAGCACGTGTCAGAAACAGCGTTGGAAATTGCGCATGGAATTCAATTCCAAGCGTCGACGCTCCCGTTATTGACTGAAATGTCATTCAAAATTATTTTGCAGAAATATCAGCTTCATTAGTTTTGAACATAAACTTTTGGTTCTTATCGTTGAAATATAAAACGGTAAGAAAGATGAGAGAATCATGAAAGATATCAAAAAAGTTCTATGGTTTGATAAATCTTTGAACTCTTTAATAGCATTTTTTTGGGACTTTCTGTCTTGTCAACTTCTGCTATTACAAACACTGCACATTAGTGCGTATAACAAAACCTTTTTGCTATTACATTAATCCACATCTCTTATTCTCGTGAATGCCTATCCGGCTACCTTCTGCTTGTAGCAATATGTTTTGCAAACAATTTTCTCAGGATATTAACCCTATCAATAGAAAGGTAAACAAGGTTTAAATTTAGTTTTGGTATTTATTTTACGTGTACTTTTGTTTTATTTTACGTGTTTTACGTGTTGGAATTTTCGTTATGAGGTAGACGAAATGTAAGATAAAATGTAGAGATAATATAATCAATACAAACAATGCAGTAAACACCAGACTCTACGTAAATATATAATAGAATATATATAATATATAAATAGAAAATAATTTAGAAAATTCCTGAATTATAAGTGATTTTTCGATGAAAATTATTTATTTGGAATACCACAAGCAACATAATGCACTGATCCAACCGTAGAAGTTTATGCTCCCTGCCTTCTTCACCACAACAAACATTACGATTTTTCTGCGCCTTCTCCCTCTGATGCTTCTTGATGAATTCTAAGAGGACGAATCGATCTCATATTTCTTGAACATGCGTCTCAAGTGTAAAGGATTCATGAAACTCACAGCAAAAAGGTTCTCCCCCGATAAGATGGTAAAAACTTCCTCTCAACCAAATTACATATGAGCGGTTACACTATAATTCTAACATAAAAATACTATTTTTGTAAGGCTTCTTAGCCCCTGTCCCACCACTCCCACCTATCTACAGCCAAAAACGTGTTTTTTTATTTTCAATTTTTTTCGCCAGCTTAACACTATTTTATCTGACTGAAAAAATATGATAAATAAGAAAACTATCAGTACTATCAGAAAAATATTTTTCAACATTTTCTCAGGCCCAAATTGAAACACAAAAAACATATTTTTGAAAAACAAATACAAGAAGACAATACTGTGTCTTAGAAGTCTGGGACAGGCACGAAAAAATGTCAAAGGTTCCTCTTAAAACACAAATTGTTGTGTATTTTGTTAAGAATTTTTTGATTGCTGAGCTGCAGCTAAAAAAATAACTACTGGTGCTACAGAATGGCGCAGAATTTCCCGTATTAGTTTTCTATCTCCTTGGGTCTTCGCTAGCTATTCGCGATTGCCACACACTCTTTCTTGCCAGCTGCCATCTATCACCGCCAAAAGCACATTTTTTGTCATTTTCTTAATTTTTCGGTTTCCTATTGGTATAACGGAAATATTAATTTCAGAATATTAAAGAACACAAAATCCTAGTCCTAAATGGCAATTTTCTTTTAAAAAGTATGTGCCGTTTTAAAGAAAATTGCGTTTTAGCGCCACTAAAAATGCGAAATTGAAGCTCATTTTCACAGAAAATTTTTGAGTTTTCAAAATACTTTATTTCAAGTTATTTAAAGCACTTACACTCACAAATATAATAATGGTTACACATTGCTGGTAATGTGCATGTTAAAGATGTGAGATATCATTCAAAAAAATACATATGTATAATTTTTGAAAAAACTAAATTAACTCAACTTTACGTCATATTAAAAAGTGTAATTAGCACTATCCGTTACAAAAGTTCCAAGAAAACATTTGTCGCCATACAGTCGCCATGAGAAAATGGCGTTTTAGTGTTTCTGAAAATGCGGAATATTGAGCTAGTTTCACAGAAAACGGTTGTGTTTTCGAGAAACTTTACTTGACATTATTTACAGCACATGTACTCGTAAATATAATAATGTGACAAAATTGCTGCTAATATAAATATTAACGACCTGAGAGACAATTCAAAAATATATATTTTTGCAAATTTTGAAAAAACAAAAAAATACTTCAAAATAAACTATACGTCATATTAAGAGAGCAATTAGCACTATCCGATTCAAAAGTTTGAAGAAATGTTTTTAAGCCATTTATGAGAAAATAGCGTTAGAGACTTTCTGAAAATGCGGAAATTTGAGGTAGTTTTCACAGAAAACAGTTGAGTTTTCGATAAGCGTTACTTGACATTATTTAAAGCACATGTACGCATAAATATAATAATGTGAACAATTCGCCCGCTAGTGTAAATATTAACGATATGAGAGACAAGTCAAAAAAAGTTTTACAATTTTTACAATTTTTGAAAAAGCAAAAGAATACAGCATTATGACGTTTATGTCAATTAATAATGTAATTTAGCACTATCCCTACCAAAAGCTTAAAGAAAAAATATGGACCTGTTTTTCAGAAAATCTAGTTCTTGTAATTTTTTAAAATTTCACATATTTCACGCAATATTGCGCTAAAACTACTAAAATTTCCAAAACAATGTGCCTGGCCCTAAAGAAAGATCTCACTATGAAGAAAAAAATTTATTTAAAGAAAATATCTGTATCTTCAATTTTGTAGTTGGAGGGACACAGAAAAAAATTCAAACTTTCACAATTTTTGAAAATTCAGAGTTATCTGTATCGGACCTATACCATGTTAATAAGTGAATTTTACTCTATTCATACAAGAAATTTAAAGAAAAATTTGGAGCCGTTTTTGAGAAAATTTTGAAAATGTCGGGGAGGCTTCATGTAAAGTACCCCCAAATTTTGAAGAATCTCTTTCAAAATCTCAAAGCTTTGACTAGAATTAGATCGACAGAGGAATATCCATTTTGGAAGAAATCGTACGTATGATTTAGGCACTAGCAGTGCTCACGGACGGACGGACGGACGGACAGACGGACGGACGGACGGACGGACGGACGGACGGACGGACGGACGGACGGACGGACGGACGGACGGACGGACGGCACAGACGGACAGACGACAGACGGACAGACGGACAGACGGACAGACGGACAGACGGACGTTTTCTTTTCAATTGGTTTTTCGATATCAAGTACCCACAAAAGGAGGTTTCTGGCTACATCACGTGTTAGGGGATTTTTTTTCTTAATTTAGCAAATGGTTTTATCCACTTTTTCGTTATCACGGCCCGGCAATTAATTTTTTCCGCCGAAAATTGGCCATTTTTTCGCGCAGCATTACATAACTTTCCTTATACTACTTATATCACTCCGTGTATACGTACGTGTACGGGAATGTACAAACGATTTTCCCGCCTTTAAAATACCTGGACTTTAAATATACTTTCAAAATGACTGCAACGGTTCTGTGCATTTATTTTAGTGTATATTATACATTTGTATACATTGTTGTAGCACTGAATAAAATTTTGATTTGAGAATTTACTTACAAATTATCAATTAGGGGACATGTGGGAAAATTAAGGGGAAGATATAATCTTAAAACTTCATCTCAGAATGCTTGTGAGTTTTTAAATTTTTTTAATAGCTGGGCATAGTTTAAAAAATACTAAAACATTTGTAGTCAACCACTTGGCTGTTCAGCAGTTGCCGCGTCCTAGGCACGTGCAATCTTGCTCGAGGAGGAAGGCCGCTGAATATCAGCTGAAACTTTGACAACTGAGCCAAGAACGCGGCGTCTCCCGGACAGATAAATAGTAACACATTGGCTGCAGAAGCCTGTGCTCCCACGACTGTAGATGTTTTAGACTAGAGAAAAAGTTGTCTTTTCCTTTACCTAAGTATTTCTTCTTGAGTACGTATAAATATGTAGTCACTCGTACAATCTGTACACGTGCGAAAACTCTGCACCTTGTAAATAATAATTGTACGAAAATTGAAAATTGATTTAATGTAGTACCCAACTGCAAACTCCCATCCCCCGAAAAGTAGTTTACGGTACTGTGCGCTGAGAGAAGTAGACCCGGTACTGTGCGAGAGAATCCATTCCAATGTTGCTGAGCGTTGAGATAAAAATTCGCAGAAAATAAAATAGTACCCTTAATTTTATCGTAAAGATAATTTCAGTGTTTTCCTTCAATTTAATTTTCTATTGATGTCGACTTCTTTTTCTGTCCACCCGTGCTATGGAAAGGGGGTACCCAAAAGAGCTAATATGCAAAATTGTGAAATAGGATGATCATAAAAGTGGTATTTTGAAAAATACAGCCCAACAACATTATCGGGGCCTAATCTGTTCCCATTCATTTCCCCACTGTCGCCCATCTATCCTTCACCTGCACCCGAAATGTCCCTTATAATTTCCCCATTTTTCATCTACCCGTCCCCAAAACACATCATCTGTTAGAATTTACTTGTTCTCAAAAAAACGTCGTGTCCCCATGAGACAATCAAACCTGGTTTAAAAGACCTAGGAAGCATCTCTTCCGAGTTATTTGCTATATATATATATATATATATATATATATATATATATATATATATATATATATGCTATTATAATGTGCAGTAATCTTTTTTGTATGTCATAATCTGCAAACTTCTATTTTTTCTTCTAAAATCTGTTTGATGTAGGATGAGTGTAATTATTTATCCACCAGTATCACACTTACAAGATCTTGTGTCGATTGTTTCTTAGGAATTGCCAACACTATCCTCTTTCCGTAGCGTACGATTACTTACACAAAGGATTAGAAAGCTGAAAAAACGTTAATTTTTAACCCTATTCCAAAGTTAAAATATTCTTAGGTGCTTCAACAATGTATACAAATGTTTAATAAACACCAAAATAAATACTCAGAACTGTTGCAGTCATTTTGAAAGTATATTGAAAGTCCAGGTGTTTTAAAGGCGGGAAAATGTTTTTATTTTTTTATCTGCAGCTCAGCAATGGAAAAAATCTGAAAAAAAAATGCACAACAATTTGTGTTTTAAGAAAAACCTTCGACATTTTTTCGACCCTGTTCCAGGTTTCTAAGACAGTAAAAGTATTTCTTGTTATTTTTTTCAAAAAATATTTTTTGTGTTTGAATTTGGGCCTGAGAAAATATTAAAAATGTTTTTCTAATAGTACAAATTGTGTTATTATATAATATTTTTCAGTCAGATAAAATAGTGTTAAGTTTTTGAAACAAATTGAAATTAAAAAAACACGTTTTTGGCTGTATATGGGGGTGGGTTGTGAGACGGGGCCAAAGAAATCTTTCAAAAATAATTATTTTTATGTTAGAATTATAGTGTAACCACTCATATGGTTGAGGGAACTTTTCACCATGTAATGCGGGGGTACCCTTTCAGAGAATCTGTCGAAACGTAGGCGTACTTTCAAAATATTAGCGAACACGGGTGATCATATAATTCACCAGCGACGCAATACATTTTTAAAATCCATATGCGACAATCCGTCGAGCGACCTCACAGAAAAGCAGCCGGCGGAGGTAGAGGCGCCCAGGAGAGGGAGGTGGCGGTGAGGGCGGGGTGAAGTCTCTTTGGAGGTGGCGCAGGGAAGGAACGAAGGTGGAGTGGACTACGCTGTGGATGAGAGGGTGAGACGAAGGAGGATGGATTGAAGGAAGCGAAGGAGAAAAGAGGGTGAGGCAGGGTTTGGAGTTGTGGAGTGTGGTTGAGTGAATTTGTATGGGGTGGTTTGGAGAACGGTAGTTTGATGTGGGACGCGGTGAAACCCGTTGGGGGATGGGGTGAAGTGGGGTGGGTTGGGGGGTGTGGGGTGGGGTGGGGATCGGTGGTTCGATGTGAGACGCGGTGAAACCCTGTGGGGAGGAATGGGGTGAGTGGGGGGGGGTGGGATCGGTGGTTTGATGTGGGACGCGGTGAAACCCGGTGGGGAGGAATGGGAGGGGCGCAATGGGTGGGGTGGGGAAGGTGGATTTGCGTGGATTGGTGTGGGAAGCGTTGGGTTGAGTCGGTATGAATCAGACGGGGTGGAACGGGGTGGGACTAGGTAGGACTGGATGGGGCGAGGTGGGTGGGGTTGGATCAAGGGGGGACGGGTTGTATCGGTGTGGGGCGGGATGGGACGGAATGGGACGGGATGGGATGGGGTGGGACGAATATGGAATGGGACGGGATGGTATGGGTGACTGTAGGACTGGGTGGGAAGGGATGGTTAGGGTGACTCAGGGTGAGACAGGAGACAGGGTAGGAGGTGTGCGGCAAGTAGGGCGGCGTCGCTCGTCGTCGGCGGCGGCGGCGGCGGCGGGCGGCGGCGGCGGCGGGGCGCGCGCCGACACGCGGCGGGAGGCGGCGACGGGCGGCAAAGGCGCGTCCGGCGGGCATGTAATGGAGAGCACGCTGTAATCCCCACTGACCTCGAGGGCTTTTTGCATTATTCATGCCTCCCCGGGCCGTCCCAGGGCGCGGCGCGGAAGGGGCGCGGCCGGGCCAGGGCGCGGCATCACCTGCTTGTGATTGCCCCGATATTAGAATCGCAGGGCGGTGACGGCGCCCGCCTGCGGGCGAGGGTTGGAGTTGGACGGGCGTGGGGAGGGGGACAAGGGTGAAGTGGCAAAGGAGACGTGAGGAAAGGAAAGGCATTGAGAAGGCGGGTCTAGCCCAAGCCACACGTCAGGTACACGGAGGATAATATGGAAAAACATGTTCACATAAGGTGTAAAAACGGTACATCTAACACGTTATGGAAGGACAAGTGTGCACTGAAGAGTACAAAATAAACATTGAGAGGAAATTCGCAAAATTAGAAACCACATAACGAAACATTTTGAAAACACGAAAATACAACAGCAACGAAGTTTGTGGAAATGTAGAAAGAATAAAGCTTAAAAATAATAAATTTGAAAGTGTACAATAATAAAAATAATTAAAAATAAACGAAATTGATGTTTCCTGAAAAATACAAGGAAAATCATACCGTAGGTGGTGATTTTAACGAAATGAAAAAGTCAAAAATAGGTCGAAGGAGAAAATCTACACCGTGGTATTAAAAAATTCAAATCTTCCAGAAACTCACTAAAATTGTAAAATAAGAATAATCATAGAAATGTGGCCATTAATGTCGTAAAAATTGGATAATTGTATAGTGTACAACACGAATGAAACTAAAATGGGTCAAATATCTGAGATGACCTTTCTGATATCGTATCCGTGAGTCGGCGCACCTTGTCGGAAAACGAGAATGTTCGTTCGATTACGAGACTTTCTAATACGATATCAGCAAGGTCAGATGTCCTTGCGTGCTACAGCGTAGAATTTACCAAGTTCTAATTGCCCAGTTTTTGCAACAAATACTTTTCGAATATTAATAATAATTATATCATTGCATTGCATTTGGAAGATATTTAGAATTATGGAGAAAAAAATATACACGTCCATTTAAAAAATCAAATTTGTGTCAATGTCTCTGAAGTTACATACGTTACAAACAAGAAAACGAAATATTTGCCCCATCATTTGGAACAGCATGGCGCAAATAGCATCTCGATACCTAGAACAGTTTTCAAGATATTTACTTCGGACAACTTAGGTGCTCCACCCAGAATATTCTAAAAACGCATTACTAAAAACTATGGATAATTGCACGGCAACAAATATAGAATGAATTACCAGATGAAATTATTGTGGAACATTTCCTAAACAAATGAGATAATTGATAAACAAATTTAAAATGTTGTATTCCAAAGGTCTAACATCATGTATGGTCACAAACATAATATTCTTTATATTTCACTTTCGCCCACCCTAAAGTCTAGGCTTGCTGTTCAATCGTTTAAGACAGTGTTGTCAAGGTCGTTGTCCCGAGCGGGAGACTGTGACACTCGTACCATGACGACATAGCCCCTCCCCGCAGTTGTTGGTGACGCGTGGACAAGCGAGACATGAAAAAAGAAGGAATATAGGCGTTTCCATGTAACGCGTAACTATGTATTAATGGTGTTCTAAAAGAGACTAAAACATGTTGTAACGAGTTGTACAATGTTTTAATTTGAACAGAATATTCAAGTTTATTATCAGTCAAATATCGACTTTTACTTGAAAATAGTGATAACAAAACTGGTAGCAGAGCATGGTTAGGCGGTTACATGATTTACGTGGTTGTGCGATTAACGTGGTTTAATAATCAAGATGGATAACAGCTGTTCATCACCCCGCTACAAGAGAGAACGCCATCACTTTTGTAAAACGGTGGGGTTACTGCTAATAGTTTCCTCTTCCAACGCTAGTTGCGCAGAGAAGCTCGTTTAATGCTACAGTGCCACGAAGCATGTCACTGCCACCAGTAGAAGACTTGACATCATTGGTTTATGGCCTTTGTATAAAAAGATGTACCCAGACTCACTTTACTCTATGCTGTGACGATAACTTTCTCCATTGGCCGCTCCACTCGCAATGTCCATCTCGGTGACGTCCGGGAAAAAAACTAAGAAACACTGCTGGCATCCACAGCCCCATTAGCTTCCAAGCACTAGTAGGAGTAACTCACTTTCAAAATTACATCACATTTCTTTTTGTCTCACCACATATCGGTTACTGAATATTGTCACGCTCCGAACGCACGCATCACTCGCAGTCCATCGGCCGTCTGCCACGGGCCAGTCTCACGACGCCGCTCCACCCCGCAACTGCTTCCCCTCTCTTGCCAAGTGCTTCTATACTGCGATTTTTTTAACTTTTGCCCCTGACAGGAATCATCTGTTTACGCTTTCATCCAATCGGATGCTTAATCGTCACTATAGTGACGTCACTTTGGTGACGTTTAAGCTCCTGTTTGGATGGCAGCGAAACATCTGATTCCTGTCAGGGGCAAAGTTAAAAAACTCGCAGTATACTCCTGAAGCCTTCGCTCACGACCTTGGTCCTGGCGTCAGAGCTGTCGTGAATGAAACCGGCCGTTCTGCGACTCCCAGTCGAGTTCTTGTACTTTTATTCACCACACAATTTGGATACGTCAGTATATCACACTATCGGCTGTATGTTTGGACGTGTGTTTGCGAAACCTACTTCATTAAACAAGGATGAATTTATTCCTTTCATAGTTGCTACCTATCTTGCATTCATGCACTTGATATTAAGTTCTAGAATGCGCCCAAAAGAATGCAAAGCATCAAAAAGCATTCGCCAGCTAATCGAATCGTACATCCTATACACAGTTCATAAAAGTGCGTTTGTCACTTGTTCGCGAGACCGTTCCTTGCAGCTAGATCTCTTTCGCAGGGAGAGGGCATTCGGAGCAAGGAAGATTTCATCCAGTCTGCCTCCGACTACTACGGTGGGAAAGAAACCATTTACTGAGAGACTTTCATAACATTATACAAGATTTTTTCGAAAAAGGAGTTTGGTGTATTTCTCGGAAAAAGATGTTCTAAGCCAGGGCCGTTCAAGCAGAGCAAATCGGCAGCGCGGAGCCGTGTTGTCAGCCGAGAGCAGGACACCGGGGCCAGAGCGTTGCGCGCCTTGCGATAACCACTGTCACAGTGTCCCGGTAACTCCAGTCGCGGAAACATGGAAGTCGACGCGAGCACTTCACAGATCAGAGCATCTACACCGTCAATTTTCAATGCAGTATGGGAAGAAAAGTATCTTTTCGCCGAATACGGCAGCTATGCCAAATGTTTAGTTTACATAAAGGGTTCAATCACATGAAGAAGTTTATTTTGCAAAGACATTATACATTTAATCATGCTGATGAAAATGACAAGTACGCTGAAGAAGAACAAAAGGAAGTAGTCTGAAAAACAATGCCTCACTAGAAGTAAGTTTTGGATGTATTTTGATGTTCTTATGTTATTTTGACAGTAAAATAACACAATACAAAAGAGTTTAATTTTATTGCATATCGATACTACAACGTGAGCGTTTAGGAAAAGAACTTCCCACAAAACCGTTTTCCAAAACTGCATCGTAATGCTGCTCGATTGTTAAGTACGTTTGGATCAACATACAACTGTGAGCAATTTTTTGCTGCTTTGAAAATGTGTAAATCTCGAATGAGAAGTACAATTACAGATCACAATCTGAAATGCATGTTACGGCTCAATAGCACCATGTCATCTCTTCCAAATATAGAAAGTATATTGTGAGAAAAAACACTTAAAAGCTGTAATAAGATTATTTTATTTTGCAATCAACTTCATTTTTTAATTTTAATTTCCTTTACTTTTAGTATTTTTATTACTAGTTTATTTAATCACATTTTTGTGCAACTTTTATAATACTTTTCATATTCAGCAGCATTATAAACTGTGTAATGTCACCGCTATTAAATTTCTTTATGTTATTGAGCACTTTTTTGGAACTAAACAATTGGCATTGCAAATTGCCTTTTTTATTATTTCCAAATTACATTAATACGTTTATATCTAGAAACTGTTCCAATGAATGTTTCAAAAGTATCTAACTGTTTTTTCTGTCGTAATATCCTTTCCCAGAGCTGTGAGATTTTTTCATTCCGAACAACGGAAAATACCCCGTAGAAATACCACGCGACCCACTGTGCCGCATGCCGCCGATCGATATTTGATGACGTCATTTGCTCTTTCTGCGGCGAAAGAGAAAAGAGCAACCGGAGGTTCCTCCTCGGAGCAAATGGTTGAGCGGCCCTGTTCTAAGCATTAAAACACTTTTAGTGGCTTTGATTTACTTTCAGATTTCATCATTAGCTTACTCGATTTCTCTTAAAAATATGAATCGATTGGCACTCTTTTCAGCTATATACTGGAATTGTTCTAAAAAACATGTTTTAATATCACTGTAGTGATAAAATGCTACGAACTACACTATTGTTTTTCCTCAACAACATAAATCGTTACGGCTTGATTCATCAGACCAACAATCTTGTTTTACAAGACATTGTAAGAATGCATTTCTATCTTTATATGTACATTTATGTTCCGGAAGATAGATGAGCCAATGTTTAAAATGTTTTAAGACGATATTTTATAACACAAATTATATATTTTTTAAATGAAAATACTCTTCAGAAGCGCAAAGTTAAGCTAGTGCTTCGTAAACCACGATTGCTAAAAGGTAGGAATTCGGGCAGATCCCGCGGTAGCTCGCCTGCAGATTGCATAGTGCTAAATGCCTTTCACTAGACTAGAGCCGAACGCTCAGAGCGCCCCACTCCTCTCCGTTCACTTGCCAATTATGCTGACTCCGCCATCAGTGGGCCGCAGAGGTTGACTGCAGATACGTACTGGGTCATACACTCCGATATATTTACTGATTCCTCTGACAGGTCATCAGCTATTACGGCTTCATCCAATCGGGAGCTTACACATCACTACAATGACGTCACTATGGTGGCGTTCAACCTTCTGATGAACCTTCTTGGATGACATAGTAACAGCTCAACTGCTCAAGTGGTCTGGCCACTTGAGCAGACATGCTCTAGGTGTAAGAACTATGGTGCTAAAACAGCACGTTCTTTCTCGTCCGTGCTTTCACGCAAAATTACACGAAAAGTACCCAAATTTTCAAAAATTGTACACGATTTTAATTCAAAATATATCTTTAAGGAACATATTTCATAAAAACATATTTCAACAAATAAATCTCTATGTTCATAATTGAAGTTGTAGGAAGTCACCGAAATTTTCTTGTGATTTTCGAAAAATCAGGAGTTTCAACGAGCATTAGACCTTACGAATTCGCGAATGGGACTGCGTTGGCTTTCATTCTGAAAATTGTAGTACGTTCAACGGATTCATGTACGTGAATCCTTAGACAATTGTCATGACAATCGGCTGTAGAACATTGTATAATTTTTCAATACTATCTGCCATTTCACTTATGGAAAGGAATCCCTGATAAGTAGTCTTGCATTTCTCATTTTGAGTTATGATCGATGAGGCAAGAATCCTTTCGAAAATAATCTTCTAATTTTAAACATGAAATGAATACTCACCATGAAACAATAATGTTAAACTTAACACTTGCGCTCAGAAAAGAAAAAATCAATTTTTTTCTCTCTAACAAACGTTGTTTAAAATCGTCTAAACGTTTCACTATAATACCAAAAAAATTAGTCTGGTATTTCGTATATTTCTTAAACACGACCAGGAAATAATATAAAGGATGCAACGAATAGTAAGAAAGAAACTGTATCCAATGTAGAGGTTCCCACGGTGGCAGGATTTTTGACACTTCCTTGCCAGACAATCGCTGTGTGAAGGAGAATTATAGCAGCCGGCTGCTTTGATTTCCTTTGTTTCTCTGATGACCAACAACACGTAAATGCCAAAGCAGTACCTTACAAACGGGCCATGGACCGGGCGGGATCTTTCCTTCCCCTTCCTTATCTTCTCCTCACATCTTGCTTACACACAGTTACACTCATATGCTACCTACTATCCTACCTCACTTATCGGGAGCTTAGAGCTCGCCCAGGCTGGGGCGGTGCCACGCTGATAGGAGATATCTTGTTGGGGAATGTCCTTGCAACCTGACGTAGGTGGGCGCCAAATCTCATCAGTGAGCGGGTGAAGATCATCGCCAACTCTTTTACTTATTTATTTGCTCAAAAAACAGTAAAAACTGTATATGACGTATGGGGGAAGAGATTATCTGCGCACACTTCCTTGAGGCCAAGAATAAAAAATAAAAAAAAGCGCGAGATTAGCAACATTTGAAAAACTAGACATTTTCGTTCCCGAGTTATATAAAAACGAATTTCAGCGGTAAATGAACTGCTGATTTGATTTTTCTACGTTGCTAACACAAAATAGCAACGAACATCAGATCTACACCTACCACTACAAGCAAAAGGAGTGCTCAACAAAACGTGCGTTTTACTTTTAACTTAAATTTGTGAACCGACTTTAATTGTTTAATGTCATCTGGCAATGCGTTGTAAAGTCACGTGAGTAACTTCGGTGATATAAACATACACTACACCTATAGGACTAATGCTCTTAGCTGTTGACTCTGCCGGAATCACTAATCGATCCAATGATCCACGCTTTGGAGAATGGAGTATACATCTATAACTACAAAAGTATATTTAAATATACAAATGATATTCATGTAGTATTTTCTTCAAAATCTTGGTAATGAGAAACATTTTATTAGTTTTTAATTGTGCCGTTTAATTTTTCTTAAGTGCCTTTATAAACATTTTTTTTATATTTGAATTTAAATAACACAATAATATACGAGGCGTATTTTTTATTAGTAGCTAACACATTTTAGCTCAAGTATTATTAATTGAACGACAAAAAATACACCGTTTAAAATTGGGTACAAAAATAAATTATATGTTACATTTGTCACTAGTGTTTTCTTTGTAGCTGTTTCAAATAAGAGGCAAATGTGTTTCCGCTCAGTACTTGATGTCCATTTTGTGAACGACCTACTATGTAATCATTTTAATGAAGACCATATTAATTGCTTTTAACAATTCATTCAATGAAATTTTACATAATTTCATTATTTTACTAGTCTACATCTAGAGATAGTAAATATCTTTTGCCCTCTTTCAGTTGTTTCCTTGTGTTACGTAAGATACATGCGTGCGAGAGAATTTTACTAGCGCATAAGCCCGATTACATCTCCTGAATATTTCCTATTTGGAATCACATATTCCATTACAATAAATCCCATTACTTTGCAACTTAAAATGTCTGACAACGCTTTTCTTAATGAAGTCTTAATTCAAAGAGCTGGAACTCTTAACGAGATAGTTTGTGTACTTGTCTTGCGAACGGAATTCCACCAATCTCACATAAATACAGTGCGACCACTTCATAAATGAGCCGGTCGCGCAGGGATAAGGTCATGAAGAACGAGGCTACGGATGCCGGGAAAATTGATACAGGGAGATCGGAAAAATCGCCGATGTTGGATTTTCGCTACCGGAAAGATTAAATTGTCCTCACGTACAAGCTGAAACTACTCACCATTAGCATTCTTCACATCTACAGAAACTCTGGTTTAGTCGTAAAGATTGTGCTGTGATATTGCAGAGATCTTGTTTCTGTACATTGTGCCGTAATTATTCCGTGTGGGGATTTATCGCGCATACGCGATCTTTCAGGAACCTCCGAAGAAGGAAACCGCACGGAGTCTGATCTTTAGAGCACGACAAACCGCGCCCGCACGAGCTATTTTCCCGCCTGGGGAGCCCGGCGCTCGTAGGATCCGAGTGACTTCCCCTGACTCCGGTCTCATTTCCCCTTAAAACCCTGAAAGGTGTGTACATGCGCAAGTTAAAGTGGCGGGAGGCGGTGAAAAGTGTCTTTATACTAAGAAATGTTTGCCATTTTTTTCTATTATAACAGAGAATTGTATTTTGATTACATTCTTCACAACTCATTATTACTTGATGTTTATTTTCTTTTTAAATTCTCCGTTATGTAAACATAAGAACATCTTTGCTAAGTGACAGGAATATATTTGAATGGCGAATTCTTTCCTTGTTTTCGTTTTGTGTTGTTTTATTAATTCAATTACTTATTAATTGTATTAAACAATAATATGATATAAATTACCAAGTCTCTATAAATTAACAATTCACGCTTACAGACAAGCAGCGCTTTTGTGCAGGAGACAAGAACTTTTGTCTGTTAAACCTTCTAGCCTGAACATAGAAATGTTCATGCTTTTATATCACTTTTAAGTAAACAGGATTACAAAATGAAGGTCATTTTGTAACATTCATTACAATTTTGTACGCAATTGAGGATTCGAATTCGGACTAATGTATTATTTCGTTTTAATTGATATTCTTTTAGGCTTAAAGAGAGAATGGGAATTAATATAGGTAAATTGGGCGCAATAACTATCAACTGGCACGGGCCAGGTATCGAGTGACGTACCACCACACCGAAGCAATCTGTACCACCCTTACTTTTAAATCTCACGCCACTTTCTCAGGACGCAGTGGTCTCGAGCTCGAGTGCCCGCGATCTTGACATGCCTTCTTTAATGCGTGCAGGCCATAAACCTCGTGTGATAATACTCTTATACCGTAATTACACTCTTCATTTGTCAACATATGGAATAAAGGCTTCAGAATGCGATGCACATAACGGTTTGACACATTTTACATATGAGTCATGCATAAATACATTGTTTTTCAGAGTGAACTTCGAGCGAGCCATCAGCGATTCTGGAACTCAAGAAAGTTTGCGCAAATAATCTTCTTCCCTACACGGCATACAGTTTTTACTGTTTCTTGACCAAATTAATCAAATCAAACTGATTATTTACCAAAGCTGGAATGCATGCCTTTTGTAGAGCGAGACCTTGAGCAGCGTTCCCTAGGCAGTTCAACGCAGCATTTCCCGGGAAGTGAGGGTCCGTCGGCCGAGCAGAATTTTTCCCGCGGCACGCTATTAAAATAGTCTCACTGCAAAATTTGATTTGCTACTTCCACTGTTGCGTACTATTGCCATTCCAGTACATAGAGAATGGGATACAACGTTGGATCTCAGAATAAATTGCAATGTAATTATCATTGGGGTAACTGTAAGGCAGTGTTGTCAAGGACGATGCCACGAGCGGAAGTCCGTGGCACGAGTGCCCCGATGAAATCGCCCCTTCACGCAGTTCACCACCCCGCCACCAGAGACACCTCCATCCCTATTATAAAACGGCGGGGTTACTACTAATAGTTTCCTTTGTCGACACTAGTGGTGCAGAGAAGCTCGTGGCATGCTGCGTGCCACTGCCACCAGTACAAGACCTTGACAACACTAAGGGAAACACACAAGGACAACATGAACGCACACCCTGCCGAATTCGAACCCGCGACCCTTCGAACCCAAGCACCCACAGCCCTTCAGCTTCAGCATGTATCAAGGCCCGATTAGAAATACATTACAGTTTCTACAATATATTTTTAGTTTTGGAGGTAGACCAAGGGTGTCATATATAATTGGAATTTTTTCTGTTCTTTCGCGAGGATAGAGATGGGCACATCCTGGGCTAATTCAATACAGTATGTATCTCAGACAACACAACTTATCTACATCGAGAGATACGAAAATAAGATTTCAACGAGGGAATTGGCAGGTCTGGCTGAAAAATTGCGCCGAGTTCTTGCGAGGTATTTTCGCATGGCACCGCTTTCGATTAGTTTCCATAAATGTTCGTTAACCGTGGTAAGTGGAAACTACACTTGTGTCGGTAATTTTTAAAACCCCATTAAGTCACTTACTTTTGCATTTTCACTTTTTGTGAGGAAATTGAAGCTGCAGAATAGACGCATCGTCCCATGCTTCAATCCCGTAAATCAGATGAACAAGAATAACCGTTAGGACTTTTCAAAGTTTTGGTTTGGTCTTGAATCCCTGTAACTCATTGACTTTTGGGGTATGTGTGACTATATATATTGAAACGAATTGTTATCAATAAAATGATAACAATGCGTTTCTGAGTAGGAAGAACGTTCGAACTGCGCGGTAGCGGCCGGTACGCCGACGGAGTCGGGTGCCGGAGTCGGTTCAGTGTGAAGAACTGCAGACAACGGAATCACGGGAAATCGGCAGTGGAGCGATGGCGGAGGTATGAAACGGACGGTTGTGTAGTGTGCGGAAGAAAGAGCATGGACAGTACTGAAATCTGGAACCATCGCGGAGGATAGGCATCGGGAATGATAAGATAGTGGGGAAGGGCATGAAGTGAACTAAAACGGTGACATTACTAAAGTGAGTAAAAGATAATATCGGCCCGTAAAGACATCCACGTGGGGAGTGCGAAGGAGCGGCTGCATGTGGGTTCCCATGCGGCAATTAACCTGCTAATGTTTGGTATATGGAGCTTAGAGAACAAGCGGAAACAACGACGTCATCGGAGTGAGCGAGATGAATCATTGGAATACGTTGAAAGTATTGAAATCGGCATTGACAAAGTAACGCACGCGGGTGGAAAACAGGATAGCTTCGATTGAATGTAGAGGAACAGTATTAAATAATCGGTTGTGAAACGGAGAAGAAAAGAACTTATTACGGACGGCAGAGGTGAGAAGTATTAGCGGGCAACGCCCGGTAGGCCCGTTACAACGGCAGTAAACATCAAGATCTCGGCAGTCGGCGTCGTGCAGGGACGGCGGAAAAACAGCAAAGGCCGTCAGCAAAACGGGCCCCCCTCACCGCGTCGACATCCTGCGATCCGAAGAGACCCGAGCACAGACAGCGCGGCGCGAAGCATCATCCCATCGGCAGTCGGGGAACGCGGAGCGGCCCGGTTCGGGGGTTGGAGTACTGATCGGCAGGAAGAATATTGGGAGGGAGGGTAACTAGACAGCAGGATACAGTGATCTTTAGTCGAGGCCCCACAGACGTGGAAATCATAACAAATGAGTGAGATTCCAGGGTAATGAAGAGTTTACAAATGGTATGTGATTTAACATAGGAAAAGGACAATGTAAATGCTTTTGTGAGCAACAAGAATCACCCATTTTTATTGTAATTATTCTAGTAATAAAAATTCATGTTTAATTCCCGTAAGTTTCCATTGTGAACGTGATTGAATCCGGAGCCCATTCCCGGGTAAGAGTCCCTGTCCTCTTTTCATAATAAATATTGTGCAGAGTCAAATCCACGACTCGTTTCAATATATATATATTGAATATATATATATATATATATATATATATATATATATATATACACACAGTCATTCACACACATAGATACATATATACAGTCATACACACTATATATATATATACACACACTATATATATAGTGTGTATGACTGAAATATTTCCTATGTACTACTATAGAAACACACATTTGAAAGAACTGTTTCTGTCGTATAAATCAAGTTTGATGAAGCTGAAAATTGTCATTTCACATAATATTGTAATAAATGTGTCAAATTACAAAGTGAACCTGCAATGTGCAATTTATTTACATGTTTAGGTAAAAAATTCCTAAATAGTTTTTGAATTCCTGTAAATCATTAAATTATAATTAGTCTTGCGACTATCATACTATTGATACAAGAAAATTAAATGGCTCCATGGCATTCTCAATGAAGATTCGCGCCAAAGAAAAAACAACAGAACAGTTTTCTATGAATTTAATTATTCAGTTTTTCCTGTTTTCCCACACCTTTTCAATTCCTGACTTGCAGGGTTATAAAAATAACTGATTCACTTAGTAAGGACACCGAAAGCTTCTAATAATTAAAGTCCTGAAAGATGGAAAAGAGTAATTACCTAAATAACGCTAGAAGTAAAAAACTGCACTGGAGTCCATCTTTCACTGTCTCCCCATCCCATCCTATCTTCCCCATCTTTCCCCCTCTCCCTCACAATGAAGGGACTGATGAACGAATTTGATTGTACACCATTTAATATTACACGTGTGAAGATGACAAAATATCATTATTTGAAGTAAGACGCTGCACAAAATGCAAGCTACGTTGGTTAGGATATCAGTTAACCGTGTTCAATAATTCTACTTCCTGAGTTTTTAGATTTTTTCAAAAACGGAAATTTCATGGAATCTCGTGTCGACAGAAGGCAAGACAAAATACTAATTCAAGGGCGTCGATTCATTTGTTTCATTCCATGCCACATGTTCATTTACATTTTCGCTTTAGAGCAGGTGGGAATGTGGAACCTTGCAACAATGAGTTGTCATACCAACTCATGAATTTTGAGCTTTAATGCCAAGATTTCTGATTTATTTTTTAAATATCTGATCACCAGCAATAACACTGCTCATTACATGAGAATGTAAATTGAAAATTGCTCATAAAAATATAAAATATAGTACCATACTATTTCGTATACATTTAGCCTGCGACTTATTTACTAAAATAAGTCGCAAGAACACTTCAAACTGGTAGAAACTTTATTAGGTAGCATATTTGATACCTATGCAAACACTATAGCTTATTTACATCCCTTAACGTAGTTTATATTTCTCCAGGGACAAAAGAGTAGTTTGCGTTTCTTCAGATTTGTGAGATGTAATCTTTCATTTGATTTTTCATTATCAGTTCTTTTCAATACCATTTTAAAATGTTCAGCGTTCCGTAATTCATTGCTGACACGGATACAATGGCAAGGTCGTTTATTAAATTAAAAAGAAATAATACACACGTATGAAATTTGCAACTTGCATGAAATAACAACACCTGCATTGTGACTCACGGACGCAGGTGTTGTATAATTAGTTATAAAATATCTCACTCGTACTGTAACACGATCCGTCCATATAGGGTAAATTACTCTCCTCGTGAATGCTTCCTTGTTTCAACAGTTTGAAAATGATATTCGACTGCTGTAGAGTGCTACATGCAAATTCCAAACGCAACTTCAATTACGCAAGTGCTGCTCAACCAGAAGCGAAAAAGGGAACAACAACATCGCGACGTTCCCGAGCAGACGTTCCCCGAAAACAAATTTTTGATTCACCGCCCACGCCGCCCAGCACATTCGCGGAAAATACCTTGAATCCGCATAGCACAGCGGCCGACTTCACACACGGCCTTGTTTACGTTTCATCAGTTCTTGCGACGTCGGAATTCCAATATGCAGAGGCGAGCGGGCGGCGGCGGCACCACCACTTGGTGGCCGCGCCTGTCGCGCCGCTCGTGCACACTAACTCAAACGCCCCCGCCCCCGCCCCGCCCCGCCTTGGGCGCTGCGCGGCCCTTCATCATTCCGCGCCCTTCCCTGGGCTGCCCCGGCGGTGAGGGTCGGCCGGCAGCGCAGGGACAAGAGAAAGAGATCCAGAAGAGTGGGAACAGGACAGTGGTGTGGAGGCAGGTGGGTGGAGTGTTGGGAAGAAGGGCGATGACTGATAAGAAATTAGGATGTGGTAAGAGGATGAGGAGTATGATGTTCGGTGGTGGTTCAGTGGAACGGCGGGCGAGCGGCGGGCAGACGGGTGAACGGTTGGATGGCGTATGGGTAGATGAGAACCGGAGAGGGAGACGGTTCAATGTAAGTGGTGCATGGGTGTCAAAGAATACAAAAAACTAACAATTTCTCAAAACTTTTGCATTGCTGTGATAACACAAAATGAAAGGCACACTAACTAGGCGAGGCTGCATGACTGACATAGTAAGAAAATGTAGTTAGTATAAACATTGCAGAATGTATTGAAGCCTACAAGGCACACATGCCTAGATTTTTCAAACCAGACTATACTCATAGTACAGCTGTTCCTCCTTATTACACATCTGTCTAGTAGGGGGTCGCAATGCACACACAAAAATACCCTTTGCTGATGACAATGCTGCACGGCAAAGTTTTTTGAGCACTCCCGTGACCAGCGATAAGCCGCCTGTCACACTCCCCGTCGCGTCCTCGCCACGCACTCTCCGCCGGCCCCGCCTTTCTCCGTCCACTGCGGCCCAAGATGTCACCGGGTGAGTGGAAGGGGGGCCAGCCGGGCGGGCGAACGGTGGGGAGAGGGGGGCGGCGACGGTGGTGGTGGAGGTGGTGGTGGTGGTGGCGGCAGCGGCGCCGGCCCCAGTGGCGGCGGCGGCGGTGGCGATGACGTCGACGCCGACGTCGTCATCGTCGTCGTCGGCGGCGGCGGCAGCGTGGCTGAAGCCGCGTGACGCAAGAGGACGTTCCATGCGTAGAGGCGCGGGGGAACAATGATTTATTAATTAAGTAATTTAATTTTTTAAAGTGGGACGCGCGAATTTTGTGTTCGCGCCCCCATAACACACTGGTGCAGCATGGAACTCCCATAATTTGGCGGGAAGACCACAAAGAGTGCCCAGCTGGGCGAAAGTCATTGCAACTTTATCCGCGCCGAGAAAATGTGCTAACAATGGGGGAACGTTGGTTGGGCGTCGCGAAAGCATCGAGCGGTGTAGTGACGAGAGAGTGCAGTGTCCAGAGAGTGTAGTGTCCACGGAGTATAGTGTGCACAGAGTGTAGTGTGCACAGAGTGTAGTGTGCACAGAGTGTAGTGTTCACAGAGTGTAGTGTCCACAATGTGTAGAGTCCAGAGTGTCGTGTCGAAAGAGAGAAGGTGAAGTGTTGAGAGGGTGCAGTGTCGAGCGAGATACCTTTGAAGGGAAAATGTCCATGGAATCAAGTCTAGAGATGGGGGTGTCGAGAAACTGTGTCAGGAGAATGTCCCAAGAAACCGATAACAGTTTTGATACTTGTGTTTCACAGATTGTCGACTACCTGACGCATTGACACGTGAACAATAGACCGACATCCCCGATGGGGAAGTCCGCCGCATGGCGTTGTGCAGCGGGTCCGCTAGATTCCCTAGATACAAGGAGTTTGTTCCACCGACCCCGTCATTATATCTCCTGTGGTCAGGAGAATTGGAAAAGTGTAGTACTCTGTATGTTGACTCCCGTGAATCTACTCGAAAGCAATATTAATATCCTTGAAAATTGTCGTAATGTCACCAATTGTTATAATTTCCCTTCTGTTCCTGATTGGTGGCTGACGGAGTTGTCGGGTTAGCGGCGTTTGCGCTACTCTCTGTATCCAGGGACTCCAGGGCCTGCGCGTGCAGAGGAACAGGAGGGGCGTTCCCGGGCGAATAGCTGCGTGGGGCGGCGCTGCGGAGAGGACGTGCGGCGAGAGAATCCTGCGGCCTCCATCGCTCACCGCGCTTCCGGCGGGGCAGGCAGCGCCGGCAGGGCAGGGCCGGTGAGGCCGGAGAGGGGAGAGCGCGGCCCGGAGACCGGAAGCCGCGGGATAATTTGAAGTGACGGATTCGGACATACATTTGCGTGGGGCGACAGCCTGTGTCGCTGGCTCACGAAATGGTGGGCAATGTGGCCGTTGGGTGAAGTGGAGCAGAGGTCGATAAGGTTGGGAAATGGAGGAGTAGTGGGAATTTGGGAATGTTGGTAATGATATTCGGAGCATTTGTGGTAACGATAAGGGCGGTAGTTGTTGGGTACGGTGGTAGTAATGGTGACGATAGTGACTGTTGATGAGGTTGTGCTGGCAACATGCTCTTGGTGAAAACATTTGCTGATGATGTTTTGATGGTTCTTGAGGAGGTAAGGATAATGGTGGTAGTGGTAGTGGTAACTGTAACTGTGTTAGAGGTCTCGGTTTGGGTGAACGAGAAAGAGGTGGCTGCTAAGAAATTGAGACCCTGAAAGATTGTTGTATCGGAAAATCGAACTTGGGGGCGGTAATAATTGTGAATGAGTCTGAGCAAAAACAGTCTCATTTCACATACGTGTGCAGAGGTTCTAAAGTTCGAGTGACCGGAGATTCAAATAGAAATGGTATAAAGCTTATTCCTTTGACAAATTAGTTCATTCCGGAGGATTTTTTTGAAATTATCATCGAATCGTGATATCGAAAAATATTGCTTGGATGTGGAACCAAAATACTCTGGAAATAAAAGTGTAAAATATTTGTCATAATATCTACATTTAAATGCTTACGTCTGTAGAGTAAAATATCTGATGAGTAAAGTAGAGTAAAAAATCTGAGAGTAAAAATCTGTAGAGTAAAAAATCTGAATCTGACGAAACAATTCGGACTAGCAAGCGTAGATTCTGGGTAATACCACAATAAGTAATACAAATAGAGAAGAATATGGGATTACCACACATTTAAGAGAGTAAGAGACTTTAATCGTTGTACAGAAACTCATTGAAGGATATATGTTAATATCTGAACATGGAAAAATATTGCTAAAATCTATTTTGTTTTCGAAGTATTTCGAAAAATAAATCCATATTTTTTCTTAATTGCTAAAGAACTAGCAATATAAAGAGTATATAAATATCTGAGAAAATTGTTACAATTCAGACATTAAAATTGCAATATATATTGACTGATTTGAATGTAGTGTCCCAAGATCACGAAGTGGAAGGAGAGGGGGTAGTGTCATCCAGTCGAGAATTTTGTTACCGCGTAAATTATTGGTAATTAACCTTCCGATTAAGTGACGGAGTGCCCCCTCTCCTAGCAGCTCGTGTTCTTGAGGAGACATTTAAATCAGACAATAGAAACGAGTCGCTGAAGAAACGTCACTGAAGAAACAATATCGATTAACCTGCGGGTACCCGCGCGATCGCGGGGCAGCATTTTTGTCGCCGACGGACATCCTTCCGTTTTCTCAATATTACATCTCCCCTTGACAGGCTAAGAGAATTTAGTAAATAACATCAACTGGGGATCGTAGTAGATTAAAATTTCATTGAAACAATTTTATTTTTCTCTAGTAAAAAAATCTGAAGAAGATAATCTGCAGTATCAGTCATCTACTTTGGCTTCAAAAAACACCGATGACAAATTTATACATAATAATAATGACATAATAAAAATCTAAATGAAAATATAATGAAGTGAGAAGATAAAAATCTAATAAGATGAAAATGGTTTAGAGGGGGAGAGAAAATGTGTAACTAAATATGTTGTAATAAAAAGGAAATAGCAAGTATTAGGAATTTTAATTACTAAAATCTACTGAAATCAGCTACAAATTACAAGTAATGCATAATGGATTCATTTAATTCACACAATTATTGGTATCAGAGGATTATTATATTTTTGGTACAAAAATATATGAAAAATATACTAACACATTCATTACTCTTGTGAAGAAACCTGGACCAAGTGCTATCACAAGAGATACATTTCTGGAATTCGAACCCGGCTAATTGAAACTAACCTATCCGCGGCCAATTTGTTCGTTACATATTATATTTGGCACTTGCCTGCAGCTAATTTCGGCGGAGAGTATGAATTGTTAAGGCCAATGGTTTAGGATACACGGCGTCTTTTCCTTGAATGGGTTTTCTTAAGAGGTACATTTCTGGAATTTCGGGTAATTGAAACTAACCGGTCCGCGGCAAATTTTTTTTACAGATTATATTTATCATTTGTTTTTCGGCAAATTTTGGTGTATTGTATGAGCTTTTAAGGCTAATATTTTAGAAGGCACGGTTTCTTTTACTTAAAGAGAGCTTTCGAAGACGTACATTTCGGGTATTCGAACCCGGGTAATGAAAAAACTTGTCGGAGTTTAACAAAGTTTTGTTACTACTGATTATATTGAGCATTGGATTATAGCAAATTAGCTCATGGTTTACGAGACATGGTGTCTTTTCTTGAAAAGGGCTGTATAATAGGTACATTTCTCGAATTTGCACCCGGGTAATTGAAAATATCCTGTCCGCGGCATTTTTTTTATTACAGATTATGTTTGTCACTAGTTTTCGGGAAATATTGGCGCAGAGTATGAGTTGTTATGGGTGATTTTTTACGGGGAACATCACTACTTCTTCGACGGCACTCGCATGTGGAACGTAGCTCTTAATTTTTTATTTCTTAATATTTTTTAAAGGAATGGAGATACCCATGTGATTTCCTCACTAATCATATAAAAATAAAAAGCGACAAATTTGGAGAACAGTTTGGTGTGTATACTTGCATTATTAGCTGATTTAGAGGTGTGATCCTGCTAACATCCATTGGAAGTTAGCATAAACACCGATTGACCGATTGTTTGGGGAAAATGACCCGCGGCAATTTTTTTTTCTTTTCACATCTTAAAAACGGCAAAAAGCGGCAAATTATGAGCTATTCGGTTTTGTGGTTGGATGAAATGGTCCTGCTAAATTTCAGGACGTCACTATTTTAGTGCAGCTTCTGGCAGCGACCCGGCTCCTGCCGGGTCCGCATCAGCTGTATACGGTTGGGGCTTCTCACAATACACAATAGTTTACTACAAATAAGGGTGTAGCATCCCCTAATTATCTTATGGCCCAAGATTTTAACTTGACCACAAAAAATGAAAAAATCTTGAAAATAATAATTTCAGGAAAAATTTTAAAAGGGGTGAAAGGCGAAAACAAAATACCTTGACACGATTGAAATAACTGCGATCACAATATAATTTACTCAATTGAATACGCTTTTATAAAAAAACATACAAAAATATGCAATACACAGAAAATATGCAAATGCAATGGTACACAACAAAAATTTTATACCTTTGCAAAAATACACTTTTATACACAAGATCTGAAATATTTACAGTCCCTAAGTATCCTTTCTATATTTCACAGTTCTATTAAAAATGAATCTTGTGAGCTTGTCAAACACTTCTCAACTCAAATGTCTCTGCTGGCTGTCCTTGAAAATTCTATTTACATTTCATCAAAAGTCAAGAAAAATATGACAAGGTTGATCTATTAATATCAAGTCTTTTAAATAAAATTATTTACATTTCATAATAATGCAAAACAAAAACAATCTATGATACTAATTTCATATGGGCGAAAAAAATTGAGAGAAACCGAAGCAGCCTGTGATCTTGTGAGAGGAATAAATTGTTTAGTTATATACCCAGGAACTGGAAAAAATAAAAAAAAAATATGAAAAATCGAATTTTACTAATAAATGCAAACACTTAATGACGTTATTCTACATAACCTCATAATGGGCGTACCGATTGAATTCTCATACTCAGTGCATAACTATCTACAATACTGTTAACATGCAAAAGCAAGAATCCGCAAAAGGGTCTGTTTCCATTAATTATTTGCTATTCACATGTTACCCTATGGAAAGGCAGCTTTTTCAAAATGTTTTTAGTACGCAGGTAACTGTTGTACAGCATAAATACTATACTATGTTATTGTAGTCTTTGCGAAGACTGTTTTTTGTTAACATATTTAACTTATAACAGTGTTTAAATTATATAAATAATTTATAATTATTAATTTAATACTTCTACACTAGAAATTTATTTGTTATTCTCGACAATGTGTTTTCCCTTTTTTGCAAAGATATTTGTGCGATTATGTTCAGCAACATTTTTGCTGCTGCAGTCCACTAGTCAATAATTCAATCTGTTGTTCCAAAAGCTGATTCTGCAGAAGTGAAAGGCGTTTCGGGTGAATATAACAGTGTGGACAGTGTGCAACAGAGATAACAGAATCTGATCGCAGTGGAGTGGAGGGACAGGGCCGCTGCAGCAGTGACCTGGTGAGGTTGCGACTCGGTCGGTAGCGTTGTTGGTGGCGTCCGATGAAATAATGAGCACCGACATTTACAATGCC
Source organism: Acheta domesticus (assembly GCA_031308135.1). NCBI lineage: Eukaryota > Metazoa > Arthropoda > Insecta > Orthoptera > Gryllidae > Acheta > Acheta domesticus. The sequence goes on from JAHLJT010009419.1 coordinate 123,355,103, forward strand.
TTCCGAGGCCGCTGCCAGCGCTTTAATTTGCGCGGGAGCGCTCACCCGCTCACCGCTGCCTCGCTCTCCATCACTTGCACACGCGGGCGCTGCACAGTGTACCGAATTCGCACATGGCTCAAAGCAAGTGTTCAGTAGTTTTATACAGGGATTGTAAAGGTATTGAATACCGGTAAAATATCTTTATAAAATATCTATACTGGTGTGAACTCCATAAATGTTATAGTGGTATATTCACTGTAAAATAATGTCCTTCACACCGTCCGCACAGAAAAAATAACTTCCTTTCGTTAATCATTTTTCGAAATGCTTATAATAATAAATAAAAAAATCATGCACACACGCTCTCACGCCCACACTCGCGTACATGCACGCGCAAGAGACACGCGCGCGCCCACCTTCACACTCACTTCCGCTCACTTCCCCGCTCCCTCTCCCTCTCTCACACACACACACACACACACATACACACGCACACAAACATACCCATCCACTCACCAGAAAATTATCTGAGGCCAACGGTCAAACATCCGTCACTCACATTAATTTGCTTCAAACTGCGAAAAGAAATTGATCGCCTGGAGTGTGTCGAGTGCTTTAGCCTCTGAACGAAACTCAATATTTGGGGCCCAACCGTAAACGCCCGTGGGTCGAAAAGCTCACCTCCGGAAGGTAAGCTGACTACGCAACGACGGCGCTGCCCTTCCTGCTCTTACAAAATGGCAACTTATGTGGCAGTTTCGTGAAGGAATATATATTGTGACCGTACTTACCTTATAGGTTGTCAGGAATACACATATCATAAAATTTTTGTTGTTTGTTAGGGTCAAGGAATTTGTTGTCTTTAAAGGGGATACTATTGGTCAGCATGTCTGAATTTGATTGATCTATTAGTAACACAAAACAGGATTTATTAAGAATGACACAATTGACATTACACTGGAATGATTATTAATCATCAATGAATAGCTAATTAACCGATTACATTATATTTATCTGATGGTTTCTCATGGTTATACATTCCTTACTACCTTTTATGCTAATTCCCTCTCTCTGTAACCACATATCGTACACTCTCATCACAGACAATGTTAATTTCCCTCATATTACTCTAATGAGCATCCTAAACATCCGACCCCACCCAATATTTACTTGTAACTCTCGTTAACTTATCTGATGTACTCCGTTGTTGCTGCCTTCCGCTCGATGCCGCTCGCGGCGTCTCGTTTTCCGATGCCCGCTGCCGTAAGATGACCTTGGCACCCGCCGTCGATCTGCGTCCGCACACGTGTCCACCAACGGTCCGTAATCCCACGCCGGCGCTGTCTCGCCGCCAACTCCTTTTTCCAAATATTGGAATTGCGGTTTCTGCTCGTAGAACTTCACAATACTATACCGCACCCGCGCAACTGCACCGATTGGTTGGTGATTACTAGATGAGTGCTTTTTCTCCTCGATTGCCTTAATCCCTTTCCGTGTCAAATTATCCTTTCTTCGTATTTCCTCCGTCCCACTAGACCCTCCGAAATCGTTATTATCACCATCAATGTTCTAATTCTCACTTCACCATGCCACGATCGCAGTATCACCCACGTGTCCGTACAGTTTTGCACTTCCCTCGTCAATTTCTGTTATTATGTTTTTTCCGAATACACTTATGATAATCATCAGTCACTTTCTTCACCTAACTCGTAATACTTCTCATTCCTATTGTCCACCTTGCTTCGATCACCGCCGATTTCAATTATATCGTCTCCGCATCACTTTTCCGCCGCCATCTCCCGTCCTTGCCTCACGACCGTTCGCTCCCAACTGACCTTCCGCTCGACGCCGTTCGATCGAATCCCTCGATCAGTGCGTTCGTTCACCGACCCGTTTGACTTTCCCCGCGATCGATTCGTTGTCCACGCGCCAATTTCGAATGTCGTTATTTGCGTAATGATGGTGTTTTGACCACATGGTCAATATATATATATATATATATATATATATATATATATATACACACACACACACTAGCTGACCCGGCAAACGTTGTTTTGCCATATAAATAATTCCTAGGATTATTTTAGTGGAAAAAATGACTAACTTATTGTCAGTGTTTGAGGATGTGGTTTATTTGAATTGAAGAGGCATGGAGCGCTGTGAACGATGATGGAATATAAAAATAACACAATACCAAACATTTATATTTTTAATTTATTGTAATTTTTATTTTAAAATGATGTAAATCGCTATTGATAATAATTTCACTAAAAACAGTATCAATCCCTCAACGTAATAGAGTGTACAATATTTTTTGTTATTCCATCTTTAGCTAACACAAATAAACTCGATGGCTTGCCCACTCGAGAGCATGCCACGTATAATTGACCGTGTGAAAAACATGGTATGCTCAAATCTGAGCCACAAACAGACATCGTTTGGCCTTGAGACTTACTGATTGTCATAGCAAATGCCAATCTTAAGGGAAATTGAACACGTTTAAATTGAATTGGCACATCTGTGGGTATAGTGGGGATCCGTGGCAGTATTATATTATCACCTCAAAATTTGCCATTTAAAATGATGGCTTCGACAACATTTTTCATTAATTTTTTAATAACTAATCGCGTGCCATTGCACTGCTGTAGCGGGTTCAAATTACGAAGCAAAATAACCGGAGATCCAACCTTGAGTTGTAAATTATGTAGCGGCATGCCTGGTAAATCTAATGAGTTTAAGAACTCTGCTGGATAATTCACAGCTTCGGTGGCATCGCAAACTGTGTCAATAGATTTGTATGACACCAAGTCCCCTGGCAATAAATGTATTTTCAGATTTAATTCGTTGACGTCCACATTTTTTGCTGCTAAAATTACTCTTTCTGCCAGCCACTCATGATTAATGTATTGTGTATTTACATTGAAGAATATCTGGTCAATGAGAGCATCTTGCGACTCACTGACAGTGCAGAAATCGGACGGTAATTTTATGCATCCAGTTTCATCTACAGTAACTTTTCCATCGCCGATATCTAACAGTTGTTTTGAGAATGTTTCAGCAGATGGATCTCGAAGCATTTCAACGCGCATATTTACTTTTAGTTGTAATCTTTCAACATTACGCCACAGTAGCGATGATTTTAAGCAGGCATTGATTTCATCAGCATACGTTGAACGTGGAATGATGGAAAGTGTTTGTCTAAAATCTCCCGAAAATAGTACCAGAGTGCCGCCAAATAGTTTGTCATTGTTTTTAAGATCTTTCAATGTCCTGTTCAATGCCTCGAGTGAATGTTTGTGTGCTATAGTGCATTCATCCCAGATGATAATTTTACACTGTTTCAGCACTGTGGCCATGGACGACTGTTTTTTTATGTTGCATATTGCATCTGGGTTATTTTGAATGTTTAGTGGCAGCTTCAATGAGAAGAATGAGCTGTTCTGCCTCCATCCAGTAAAATTGCCGCAATGCCAGACGATGCAACGGCCAATGCAGTACCATTATTCGATCGAATTTTGGCGAGAATTAGTGAAATAAGGAATGTTTTGCCAGTTCCACCTGGTGCGTCCAAAAAAAAGAATCCATCTTTCCCTGCCGAAACTGCGAGCATAACGCGGTCGTAAATAGTTCTTTGATCCTCATTCATTAGTGGGACATTGCGAGTAACAATCTCTGCCATTTCTACAGTATATTATTGTAGTTCGCGATGCATTTCAGTGTTTATCAAATCAGATGCACTTTGATTTGGCGAACGCATACCAAAATGACTGAGTGGTAAGTTAGCAATGATAATGCATAGATCCTCAATTGCAATCAATGCTTCATTGTACATAGCGTCGCTGAATGGTAACGTTAAATCATTGTACCGTGTACGATGTTGATGCAAAATATCATCACTCATTGAATCTTTGTGATTATCCCACAATGTCTCTGCTTGAGCCGGGAGACATGTAGTGAGCACTATAGCAAACAGTAGACGAATTTGTTTTGCTGTACAGTCCAACGCTGCTTCAGCAACCATACATTCCCACTGGTTGTCGTCTTCCAGCAAGCCGAGTACAAGGCATGCATCTTTATTCATTGTATGCTGTTGTCCATTCACTTTACGTATATCTTGAAATGACAATTGGCCGGTTAGATTAACTAACAACAGTCGAAGATAAAAGCACTCAGTCTGCCTTGGATTAACTGTAAATACTCGTCCCAAGGTGTTTGATTTAAATAAACCGGGACATGCATCAACTGGTGTGCCTTGCTTGCGGGGCAGCCATTTTTTGTTTGAGCCCATGTGAAATAGGGTGGTACTTCTGAATAAAGTAATGTCCGTGCAAATGCACCATAAGCATCCGCACGATTACACAATTCAAAAAATTCGGTGAGTGTAGTTTTTGGTGGACTTATAGCACGATCAATCGCTGTCTCGTTCGTAAAATAAACTCGTTGGCCGTTCTCAAGATGGACGGCTAAGTGAATAACTGCTGGATCCCGTTCATGAATTGGGAAACCAAAAATACGCCAAACAGCTTCATTGGAGCTGATGTACCGACTATTTTGGTACTGCGTTATTTCATCGTTTCTATTTACCGGAGGAACATTCTAGTTGGTATTTTCAACTCGAAATACAGCCATATCACTGCCTTTATTCACATACTTGCAAATGTATTTTATGCTCTTCACTGAACTGCAGAACTCAACGTTGATATGAGCATTGTATGTTTTGCTTAACAGAGGTGAATATGGCACCACCCAACGATTGTCAATGTCAATGTCTGTGTTGTTGATATTTTTAATGAATGATTGTCCGGCATTTTCGGGACTTCCCCGACGATATATTGGATATCCGTCAACATTTGTGATCGTATCGTTAGTGAAATTTTTAGGGAAACTTTTGGTACATTTTCCATCTGCCATGCGAGGCGACAAACGATTCAGATTACCACATGGGCCATGAATCATGTTTGCTGTAACAATATCAAACAGCAATTGATCAGTAGACGGATCTGGGATTTCCGCAGAAATTATACGATCGATTTCTTCAGGACGGATTTTGTCGATTAACCAAACCAAAATGTGTGCATGAGGTAATCCTCGCTTTTGCCACTCAACCGAATACATCCAGCAACGTGTGGGACCAAAAACATGTAATTTTGTAATAATAATTATTAAAGACTTTAATTTTTGTCTGAACACACGCGCTGTAATGTCATGACGATATATTGCATTTGGTCCAGGCAATAGTAACGATGTAATCTCTGGCCATTTTGGATTACATGTAAACGTAATAAATAAACATGGTCGTCCATGTTCGCGCACAAAAGTCAAAGCATCCTGTATATATTCTTGCATATGACGTGGACTGCCTATGTACGATGATGGTAGAATGACAGAGTTACCAGTTTCGGCGGCATCGGCATTGTTGACAATAGCATCTCGCAAGTGAATGTATTCTTCCGCAAGCAGCTTTTGTTGATTATATCGCAGGTATCGTAGACTTTCGCTCTCTATCTTCACGTACATGTCGACCATGAATTGTTGACAAAGCTCACGATATCATAGAATGACGTTGTCCTGACCACGTCTAATCATCAACCGATATCCAAAATATTCCTTTGAACTAACTTTCTTGTTTGTTTCAGCTCCTGCAATAATATATAAAAATAATAATAATAATAATAATAATAATAATAATAATAAATGTAGTAATATTATTGTAAGAAGGGTGGGTGAGCAAGTGGACCGTATTGGATTTTCCTCTCTCCTAACAAAACCTGCAATAGCTCGTGAAGGACCACCTTCCAATTTAGATTTCTCAAGGCAGGAAGGTTGCCTGGGTTTGTGAGATGTCACCAAATGCTTTAGTGAAACACAACACGTATATTTAACAAAGATGTAATTAAACTGAATGATTTACAGGCGTGCTATATGAAAGCACGGAGAAGTATGCGTTAGTTGCAAGTACACAGAACACATTGAATGAATGCACTGAAAGAAAAACAGATACAAATCATTTCGTCTTGAAAGAAGGCGCCATTAGCTGGACGGGCTGGACCGCGTTGGATAACGTCACCAACATCTGATGACCTAAGGCACAGCACACTGGAGACTGGAGACAGATAAAATTAACAGGAACAGCTGTTGATAGAGACGACACTGAACGAACTCGCATGATGCATTGTCGCCAAATGAGTAGCAACCAATTGTTTGCACCGACACGCACTGTCACAGCATTGAAGCAAACACATTATGAATGTGAGCATGGCTCATAGCTTTACAGGTTAAATGTTAAGGCAATGTTAATTGATGTTACCAGAACATTACAGTGTTCGCACTGACACGAGTACATTTTTTGGAATGTTGAAGTGATAACACATATGCAGCGTAGCTGCTGTGAATATGAGCATGGCTTACAGTTCACCGAGGCACAAGTTGAATCATGTTATTCGTACTGACACGAGTACATTTTCTAGAATGTTGAAATGATAACACATATGCAGCGTAGCTGCTGTGAATATGAGCATGGCGTATAGTTCGCTAAGGCATAAATTACCTTGCAAGAGAGAAAAATACACGTGCGTGGGCAGCGTGATTGTACCTGAAAAAACTGATAGAACATACTTAACCGGTATGACTAACACACAAAAGCATGGTTGCCTCACAAAGAAAAGAACGCGTGCCTGGGGAACGTGGAGTATAGACATGAAGTTCACATCAGTTCACATCACGACTGAATAGTAACTGACTGACCGCGGCGACCGCTCGCAGAGAAGTGCGAGCCGTGTGCGGCGTTTTCGCGCGCATGTAGGGCGAAGAATTAACGTAACAAAAATGACATATTTATAATTATTCTAAAAGTGAAAAGGAATTCAAGATAAGATATTTGAAACAGGCATGATTTTTAATTGTAAGAAATATGCCATCAAATGTGACTGACAGTGGAATCTTAAAATGTTTTATATGTTATAACGGATATAACTGGCTGACGCGTAACAGTCTGACGCGGAGTTCGAAGAAAGCGGATGCCGAGAATTTCAGCGTTGCCTTGCGTTGCGCTGAGGAAACATTGTTGTGACATGTTCTTCCGTTGAACAGAAATTCCAACACAAGCATTGGAAAGAGCTTGCGAGATGCGAGATGCTGCAATAAATGTAATAAAAAGAATAAAATAAAGTGTGCATATGGTAACTTGTTCGAACAATTATTGTAATATAATATAACATCCTGTAATAATATAGGTTAACAATAGCTAAGTTTAATGAATTAAGATTAATAAATTAAGTTTTTGTTGAATGAGTAATGATCAAGTTTCGTAATGAATATAGTACCTGTTGCGGGATCTCGCTGTTTGATATTTAGCAATATCCGTCTTGTCCCTTCCAAAACATTAGTGGATATTGGAGAGCGTCATATGAACAGTGTGTATCAGCAAAGAACTGGAGATTATTATTTTTTCTACGAATTACGATTTCTCGTGTAGCTGTACGATCGCCAACCATGATTCCAGCAACGTCGCCAGCAACAGGTGCGTTAAATCTGCGAATGTGTTCTCCAGCAGGTATTTTATCAGGATCGATGAGAATACCATGATTATCACTTTTAAATTTATGCATGTGTGATTTGAATACTTTCAGCAATTCATTGTGCTCATTTAATAGAGCGTCCAGCTCACTGACGATGCGTCTTGTGTGAATTGAAGTGAATTAAGGTTATTGTAGCTATAACGTGCGTCTACGCGTACATCCTCACCTCCCATAAAGTAGATTTGTAAAAATGTATGGGGTTCGTTTGGCATTGGCAGCAATGACCCCACTTTGTGATATATTTGGCCTTTGATTTTAAACGTTGAATTGAATTGTTCACCTTTTGCAGAGCTATTCTTAACTATTTTTGTTGCTCCGAACGATGACATTTGGAAACATGAATTGAATGTTCGAATTGACTTCAGGAACAGGTTAGAATCTGGATCCGTGCCGGTGAGTAAACCGTTCAATGGTTCGGGTGGTGTTTCATTTGCTGGTAGTTGCATCTTTCCTGACGCGCAACACATCCCGACTGTCTCATTTTTAAATTTAAGAGCATTACAATGCGGGCATTCCTGATCCATATCACCAATTACCACTTTTGAATGAGCATAATATTAAATATCGGGCTCATACTCGAATGCTAGTCGCAGGAAAGAATCAGATGTAAGTGATCGATGTACCTGTTGGCGTTGCTGATCATTTGCTCTGCGTCTATTAACTATAAAACGGCGTGTTTGTCTTTGTTCTAATCTTCTTTGTTCATTTCGTCCAGCTCGTGCATCTCCTGATTCAGCTTGATGTAATAGCTCTCACGCGCATTAGTATTATCTTGCTCATGTTGTTCTTCTGTTCTTTGGGCTCTTCTATTTTGCATGCTTGCAGCTCTACGTGTTTGACGGTCCAAAGAAGCTCCTTTGCGTTTTTTTGGCATTGTTAACTATTCATAACACAAATAAATAAAACAAATTGAATTATTTTGTAATGAAAAATGTATAATAATATATTTATTGAAATGAAACTTCTTTATTGACGAATGAGAGAAACTGTATAGCAAAAATAATCGTCATTTTTTTAGTTACGCACCATTTTCTTTACCAAAATTCAGTAGTGACGTCAAAAATAACATTTTATTAAGAAAGTGATTGAACAAAAAGACTTATTCTAATTCAATTTAACGTATAGTAAAATTGAAAATAATTATTCCTTCTTTTGATAGATCCAACAATAAGTGGCCGTGATTTTAGGATTTATGTATGTCTGCATGTCTACTTAATAAACAGTCATTTTAATGATTGTACTACTTTAAATAGATAATTTCAATTATTTACTCAAAACTTGTATAGTTGAAAAAGTTAGTATTGGAATTGACTTGAAGATTTTTCACAAAGAAATTTTCCTTCTACCTTCCATATCATATTTAATGTTATTCAGTGTACATCGTGTATATTTTTTCATTATTTTACCTACCTTTTGCAATATTTCTCTTTTGAAATGATTTCACAAAATGTTTACACACACTGACAATCACAATAATCGATGCCTGTAACACAATAAAAATCATTGGTGTGAGCTCGTGACACATGTCAAGTACTAAATCAGTGAATTATCTGAACGCGGGAACTACATTCAAAATTAATAACTTTATGTGTAGGAATAAATAATTACAGAGCTGCAAATTAATCCATCGAAAATTAATTCCACCGAAATAAAAAAAAATGATAATTGTAAACCTCACTATTGACGCCCAAACAATAGAAATAATGGCGAAAACGGCTTATTGTGTGAGAGATCTCACCCCTACACCGTGCTGCTTACTGGATCAGAAGCAATGTTGCCAGATGTGAAACTTCCGATTGCGGAACCTTAAGTTCAAAAATGCCGATTTCTTCTAATGAATGAGGATTTACTTATATAATTTAAACATAGGGGAAAACATCAGTTACATATATATATATATATATATATATATATATATATATATATATATATATACACATAGAATTCCGTTTTATTAATTAAATGCGATATTGTCTCATTATATTTGTTTTCACTATATACAATGTTCTCGATTCACCCAAGAAATTAAAAATATAAAATATCAGTATTTTTGTTATCAATGTACTTTCAATTTATTTTTAATCTCAGTTTAATATGAAGCCGACGAAAGTAATTTCAACATTTTTAATTTCAATATCCACGAAGTGCATTTCTCCGCCTTAAGTAAACGCAGTAAGAATCTGAACGACGATCCGTATTCTTTCTTGGCGTATTTGAAAACGACTTACCAATGTGTTGTCACCTATTTATCCTCTGAATCTCTAACAGTAAGACAATAAAGGACAGAGTTCACGACAACACCTAGGTGCATGATCATCTATTTTCGAATAGGCCAAGTGGATAAAATCCTAATAATTGGTAGATGATTGGTGTCTTATTGCTTTCTAATTTAATCGAATAGAGAGAGACAGAATTTTGAACATTCAAACTTTGTCAACCATAGTTAGCGGGACATCTAACGATAAAAAATAGATTTTAATCCACTATCATGGAAATGCGGTTGTTGTTGTTTCTTGTTTTTTTTGTTGTTTTTTTTGCATCCGCATCGCTTAATGCGGGTTGCGGATTAGGTACATCTGGCAACACTGCGGAAATGCTGTACATCTGGCAACACTGGTCAGAAATGACGCCAATAGACGCCTGGCGGAGATACTGATCAAGTGATAATTACATTATTACATCATGTAAATCAATCAGGGTTCTCTTTACATATTGTTGCACTAAATGGCAGTAACAACAAAAATCTTTAACTCAAACATATTAAAAGACGGCAGGAGAAAATAATAAATAAATCTTCTCTAAAGGACAATCATTTAAAAATACATGTACACATTTTTATCTGTTCAACAATGAATCTATTTTCCATTTTGTACATTCGAGAATTTAACAGCAACTTCCGAAGGCTAACTACACATTAATTAATTAAGACTAATTAAAGATTTCGCGGAACCAAACATCACAAAATATTAAAACTGTTTATTTAAGATTAAAGTTCCTAGTCCCAATGTCATTTTTACCTACAGTCAAATAGTAATTGCCGTTTTTCCTGCTATAGTATTAATTATAGTATTAATGATATATTAGTCTCTAATATTCTTAAGAGTCTTCAAACCTAACGCAACAATGTTTCGCGGAGACAAACATTTTTCCAGCTGACCCCAGCAGACGTTGTTCTGCCCCTAGTATATCTCTCTTTCTCCTTCCCTCTCTCTTTCCCCGTCTCTCTTTCTCCGTGTCTCTCTCCCTTTCTCCGTGTCTCCCTTTCTCCGTGTCTCCCTTTCTCCGTGTTCCTCTCTCTCCGTATTCCTCTCTCTTTCTCCGTATTCCTCTCTCTTTCTCCGTGTCTCTTTCTCCGTGTCTCTCTCTTTCTCCGTGTTTCTCTTTCTCCGACTCTCTCTCTTCCTCCGTGTCTCTCTCTTTCTCCGTGTCTCTCTTTTCCTCCGTGTCTCTTTCTCCGTGTCTTTCTCTCTTTCGCCGTCTCTCCTCTCTCTTTCTCCGTCTCTCCTCTCTCTTTCCCCGTCTCTCCTCTCTCTGTCTCCGTCTCTCTTTCTCCGTGTTATTCACATTTATTAGCAGATTCTGCACGTCGAGAGCAGGTGCAAAATTAAGAGAAACGCCGTGGGTAAAATACATACCGTGTGTAGCGGGTTGCCTAAAAGTTTAGTCCGAAAAATTAAAGAAAACTGGGGTGGACCACCCTTATCACTAAGGGGCATAAAAAATAGATAACAACCTATTCCCATACCTACTGAATATACATTTAAAATTTCATCAAATCTGTCAAGCCGTTTCGGAGGAGTATGGTAACTAAAACTGTGACACGAGAATTTTATATATATATATATATTGAGACGAAAATGGACGAAATCCATTCGTCCCATAATAAATCTACAACCAGCCCGAACACCATAAGGCGCAGGCAGCTTTGAAAGCCGCGCGCCGTCGACGTCAGCGGATGACGAAGGCGTCGAATAATTTCGAAGCCTACAACCGGAACCGATGGTCGCCAATGAGGAGAGGGCCGAAAATCCCACGATAGCCATTGGTCGGCGTAGGTCACGCGAGGAGAGTAGGACAGAGGCAGCCTGGTAACCGATGTAGAATTTTTGTCTTCTAGAAAGAGTTGTCGACGAGGTGAGACGTGTAGGACGTTTCTTCTAGAAAGAGTTTCCGACGAGGCAAGACGGGTCTTCTAGAAAGAGTTTCCGACGAGGCAAGACGGGTCTTCTAGAAAAAGTTGTCGACTAGGTGAGACGTGTAGGACGTTTCTTCTAGGAAAAGTTGTCGACGAGGCGAGACGTGTAGAATGTTTCTTCTAGAACAAGTTTTCGACGACGTGAAACGTTGCTTTTAGAAAAAAGTTAACGACGAGATGCAATATCCGCTAGGAGCAGTTTTGTTCTAAAACAGAATTCATGACCAAGTATAACGTGAGTCGGTGCGTAATTCACAACTTCCAACGCCACCAGAACTTTCAAAGTGCACGGGAGCAAAGTGAAACGAGCCCAATGTTCAAATCAAGAATTATTTAATGAACTGTTGTCCGGAATGAGTTTGTGAGGAAGAAAATTAAAGACGTCTGAACTTTCTGAACTGACGTGTAATTCGCATTGAAGGAAAACGAAGAAAGAAGAAGGGAGAAGATAGAAGAAGAAGGTACAGCCGAGAAGTTGGTACGTGACGTGGAATACAGCGAGTACGAGAGGCGCCGCGGTGCAATTCACCGTTGCATCCCGAGGTCGCCATCGGGCCCGCCGCTACTCCACAGGCTCGCCGAGGCTTCCATTTGTTCGAGCGGCCGTGAAGACAGCGAGGTCATCGCTACGCCCTTCCCGGCTGCTAGTGGGCGAACGGGAGGTCTCCGGAACGCGCGCTAGAGGGGAGGTGTAACGGTATTTCACCGCCATGCAGCAAACGAGAGTGAGTACCTGTAAACTTTGACACAGTGCTGTAAAAATACAAGGTATTAGCAGAAATAGGAGAGGCTAATGAGGACAATTCTAGATTTGGATTTGGTCTTTCTTTCATGTTCAAAGGGTCGTTCTAAACAGAATTTAAAATAGAATGCGATGCCTACATGCATCTAAACCAGAACAATAAGTAACTTTGTTAAAATCAGTCTTTTTCTTTATCGAAAGAGTCAGTGTACATGTGCTTTTATGTGAAAGGCAATAAGTAATGCCACACTAATTTAAGTAGTAATGAAAATCTTAAGAGAATGTTTAGGTAAATCCAGCTGGAAATAGGATTATCGAAATCTCTCTTAGGTGTAATGTGTACAGGCAGTGTAGGGCAAAGCAGTGGTTTGCCCGCTGCATGTTGTAATGTTATGTAATCAATTTTGGTTAATGAATGAGATATAAAGCATTTGTGGATTGTGATTTTCCCTGGTCACTAAACCATGTAGGATTTCCTAGGGAGGGAGCATCCTATAAAAGAAAATATTTTGATAAACAACCGGCAGGGCCTGGCGACGAGGCGGTGACTGGAGCGCCGTGACGTCCTGGTGACACCCACGCCAGAAGCATTTGATTCTCGTGGGGTATATCCGCCCTAGCCCATCAAAGGTTGGTTAGTGCCGGCATGTCGAGAGATGGCATGTTCCGTTGCATTAAATGGCGCCCGAACAGGGACCCTGAAAGTTAAATTAGCATTAACTAATGATAGCAGGAGAGAGGAAATTAATATTTGCATCATTAATAAGGCTAAAATTTAGGGTTTCCAAAGTCCCATATAAGATTGTGTAGTGACTTGTCAAATCAAAGAGGGAACACACACAATGCTATGAATAAAATTAAAGTTAAAAGGAAATATTGAAAGGAGAACGATACTTGTGAATGATGTACGGTGTTCATAGTTGTTACAGTGTTACAATTTATTGCAGTGTACATGTCATGTTTTGTGTTTTATTTTCAGCAGTGTGATAAGTTCTATTTCTATGTGATTTTGGTGTGGAGTGTATAAATTATTCAGTGTGTTGTGAGGGAGGTAATTTCGTTTCCAACAAATATCTTTTGTGTAAAGAATTGCTGTAAACGGGTACTCAACCTCGTATCATGGCGGATAGATTCATGCGAAGTAGAGGCTTAGTGGGGGCAGAGGCCGCTAACAGTGACGAGGAGGAGGGGCAGCGCGAAGTGGAGGCAAGGCCGACCGTAGAACGAACGCCGACCGAATCTGCTCGCGGAACAGAGCCATTAGAATCGTCACCGGAAATGTTAGAAGGGGAATCACCACCCGTTAGTCCGGATGACCCCATGCTAAACCTAATGAGGGCATTGTTAGGTAATTTCCATACAACCCTTACCAATAAGATAGAGAATATGCAACAACAAAACCACGCAATAGCTGCAGAAATACAACGCGACATTCAACATGTACAAGAGAATGTTCAACGCGACATGCAACAGGTACAAGAAAACATCCAACATGTACAAGAGAGTGTTCAACGCGAGATTCAACAACAAAACCAGGTGTTAGCTACGGAGTTGAAAGAACAGCAAAATGCTTTAGCTACGGAGTTGACAACCAAAATAAGTGCTGTTAACGACAAGGTCGAAGCAATTCAGCGAGCACAGGAAACGGGGGCAGCCGAATTGAAGAATGAAGTTGACAAGAAGTTAGAGGCACAAGCAAGAAAAGTAGAGGAACAATCTGAGAAGATTGAAACTGTACAAAATAAATGTGAAGAAATGAACACGCGAATTGATTCAATAACTGAATTCGTCGAAATTCGTACGAAACGACATGAAGACAAAATCGCACAAGAACTGAAAGGGATTTCAAATCAGGTAGAAGTGGGCACACAAGAACGTTTGAAGGTGCTAACAAAACTAAACAACTTGCAAGCAACGGTAGATACCATGCCGGCAGCTGTAGGTTCGACGCACCCGTTAAACTTAAATGTGCCACCTACGTTGAAATTTTCGGGATCGCCCGAAGAACATCCATATTCGTTCCTAAAGGCACTAGATAGTTTTATGGCTCTTAGTCGCTTGCCAGAGCAATATAAAACGCATTTATTGTACCAGATTTTACAAAAAAATGCAAGAACATGGTTAGAAACGCTTGAACCGTTTCCTCAAACAATTCAAGAATTTAAAATAAAATTTTTAAATAGATATTGGAGCGAGGAAATTCAACTCAACCACAAGATGACAGTTATGAATACGTACTACAAGCCGACGCTAGGAAGCATGCGCGATTATGCGGCGGGGAAGATTGCTGCACTCAAGTTATGTTCGCCACCTATGGAAGACAAAGAAATTATTTGTTTATTAACAAGACATTTCCCATACAGCATACAGAACTTGATAAGAAGCATAGCTCCGCGTGACATTGAGGCATTCCAAAGCTTGCTAGGTAATTATGATATTACAGCAGATAATGTCATGAAGGGAGGCAAGACTAGTACGACGATTAATGCCATCAGCACGAGTGTGGAAGGTCAAGAGGCAAAATCATCGAAACAGAGCGATCAACCAAACAATAAAAAGAATGATCGAAATACGGAAGAAAATAACTTTCGGAATGAAACGAAAGACCGAACTTCAAAACCAGGAGGGGAGAAGACTAATAAAACATACCCTCAAAACAAGCGCAAGACTAAAGAAGAAGAGAATAATGAAGAATTAGGGGACAAACATCAATGTCAGCCATCAACATCGGGAAACTGCCACAGTTCGATGTGAGCGGGAACCCCATGTCGAACAACGTTCAAGCTGAATACAACGTGGTTCCTGTAATCTCTGTAGGTGATCCACCGACGGGTGTCATATGGAATATGGTCACAACGAACGAGTATCCATATCGTTGTCCGGTGATTGAAGTATGCTGCGGCGACGTGGTGATGAAGGCGTTAGTGGACACTGGCTCCATGGCAACCATAATGGATGAAGACGCCTACAATGCGTTAAGGGAATCGAAGATTGAACTACCTCAATTGCCACTTAAAAGTACGCGAATTACAACTGCGATTGGAAACAAGTCGAGCCCGATCAAAAAACAAATTTATGCACCATTAGAAATAGGAGGCAAGGTCTATGACACGCCATGTCTCGTAGTAAAAGGACTCACGTACGCAGTAATTTTAGGCATTGATTTTCTCGTGGAGAATGATGTAATTGTAGATACCAGAGCCGCGAAAATTCTGATAGGTCGTGGAAACGCGAGAATTAACACAATGATGAAATTTGATGAAGAAAAGTTAATTGAAAATGAGGATGAAATAGATTTATGTTCGTCCGCGACAAATGACTTGATTGAATCAATTGAAGAGAAAGTTAATTCCGCTGATCTCCTCGACAAAGAACAGAAGGCCAAGTTATCGAAGTTACTCATCAGCGCCAAAAGGGTGTTCGAGAAAAATCGCGAGCCAGTGAAAAATTACGTGTTTCGTATCCAACTCACAGACGAGACGCCGTTCAAAGGACGCAGCTATCCTATACCAGTGGCGTACCAAGAAGCAATTTCAAAACAAATTGAAGAAATGTTAGAAGAAGGCATAATCAAAAGGGCGACTACGGCGTATGTCAATCCAATTGTAATAGTGAAAAAGCAGAACGGCACATTGCGCTTATGCTTAGACGCGCGTTACTTGAATTCGCTGACAATACCGTATAGGGATGTACCGCCCAAAATTGATGAAATATTGTTACGATTCGCCAATAAGGGGTACTTCTCATCAACGGACTTCAGCAAGGCATATTATCAAATGAGGTTGCATCCGAAGGATCAGAAATACACAGGGTTCGTCTACAAGGGGCGAAGCTATGTATTTCAACGTGTCCCATTTGGATTGCGTAACAGTGGAGCTGCGCTGGTTCAATGTTTGGACGAGATTATGAACAATGCTGGGTTACAAGACACCACTCTTTACGTTGATGATATCTTAGTTCATTCGACAGATTTTGAACGTCACCTTGAAGCATTGGGAAAGTTATTACCATTGTTGATTCAAAATAACTTGGTATTAAATCTTGAAAAATCCCATTTTTGTGTACCACAAATCAAATTTCTGGGATATGAAATCACGAAGAATGGAATTCAAATGGGATTGGATAGAATTAAAGAAATCGAAGCCATACCCCGACCAAAGAATAATAGGCAACTAAAGAGAATTTTAGGAGTCTGCAATTATTTTAGCAGGTTTTGCTATAATTATGCTCTAACGATAGCTCCATTATATCGATTATTGCGAAAAGATCAGAAATGGGAATGGACGGAACTTCAACAGAAGGCGTTCGACGATCTTAAGCATATGTTTTTACAAACATGCACGATTTCACATCCAGATTTCACGCAGCCTATGTATCTACAAACAGATAGTAGTGATTTGGGTGTGGGAGCGATGTTGTACCAAGTCATTGATGGGGAGACAAAAATCATCAATTTGGTCAGCACTGCTTTAAAAGGGCCGCAGATCCGTTTTACGACATCGGAGAAAGAAGCCTATGCCGTTGTTTGGGCCCTAACTAAATTAAAGAATTACTTAATGGGGAGGAGTTTTGTCATCAAAACCGATCACAAAGCCCTAATCTTTTTAAATCGTTGCAATTGGCAAAACGATAGGCTGATGAGGTGGTCACTGTGGCTACAACAATTTGACTTTCGAATCGAGTATGTCGAGGGGCAGAAAAATGTATTACCTGACTTACTCAGTCGTCAGTTCCCAGCTCCAGAGACGAATATCACCCATAAAGGCGTCGAACAAGTCAATGCAATCGATCTAAAAATTCCTCAAAGTTTTCTATGGGATTGGTCCACATTGGCAGACCTTCAAAATCACGACGACGAAATTAGTAAAGTCGAGCGTGTGCTTGAGGGAAGAGGGCAAACAGAAGACGAAGAAGTCGTGACGAAATTGCAGAGAGATCCCGAGAGGTGGAGATTGACCAATGACATGGTGCTGATTCGATTGAACACCGCTCCAATTACCTACAAAATTTGGATCCCAAAAGCGCACGCGGAGGAACTAATTAACTATGTCCACGCTCAAGCCGCACATTACGGGTCCACAAAAATTAAAAGCATTATAAGCGAACTATGTTATTGGAAAAACATGGATAGGGATGTGAAACGAGTAATCAAGTCGTGCGAGACATGCATGAGGACAAAGTTTCCGAATCGATCGTATGCGGGTACAGTGACACCGATCATTCCCGAAGGGAAAAATGATATCATTGCAGTCGATTTGTACGGGCCATTACCAAAATCGAGGCGCGGGAATAAGTATATCATGGTCATCATCGACTTGTTTACAAAGTTTACACAAGTGTACCCCATTAATAAGATCACCACTAACCAGTGTTTACGACAGCTGGAGAAATATTTAGCAATAGCAGGACAGTATCGTAGAGTCTTGAGTGACCATGGAACTCAATTCACTAGCCAACTGTGGAAAACAGCATTACAAGAGAAAAATTTAACTCCAATTTACTCGTCCATTCGCCACCCGCAATCAAATCCAAGCGAACGGGTGATGAAAGAAATGTCGAGACTGTTCCGAACTTATTGCAGCCAGAAACATGACGATTGGACCGAGTTAGTGCCCCATGTGAATCGATGGTTGAACCACGTGCCGCATGAAAGCATCGGGATGAGTCCATACGAGGCCCATTTCGCCCGCAAACCACCACATGTGTTGGGATATCTAGACCGTGAAGATGTGACCGGACCGGAACCCTACCACACGGAACAACAAATTCTGGATAGGCTCCGCAAGGCTGCCGAAGAACGGAAAAAGAAGGTAAAAAGCCGACCATATGTGTTTAGGGTGAATCAAAAAGTCATGCTACGAACTCCAAAAGTATCAGTACCAAGGCTAAAATTATTTGCTAAATTCTTTCACCTGTACGAGGGACCGTACACAGTGACAAGATTGGTAGCTCCAAATGCAGCCGAATTAATAGATGAAGACGGAAGAGTAATAGGAACATATAACTTCTTCAACTTGAAACCTTACTAAATAACGGGTTGCTGATTCGAATGATCAGGTAACAGAAAGATGAAAAGTCGATGGGAAAAATAAAAGAATTCTTGAATAGTTCTCGTTGAAGATTCTTTTCCATCATTTTAAATGACCGTCGAAGAATCTTACCGTTATGGGGGCAATGAGACGAAAATGGACGAAATCCATTCGTCCCATAATAAATCTACAACCAGCCCGAACACCATAAGGCGCAGGCAGCTTTGAAAGCCGCGCGCCGTCGACGTCAGCGGATGACGAAGGCGTCGAATAATTTCGAAGCCTACAACCGGAACCGATGGTCGCCAATGAGGAGAGGGCCGAAAATCCCACGATAGCCATTGGTCGGCGTAGGTCACGCGAGGAGAGTAGGACAGAGGCAGCCTGGTAACCGATGTAGAATTTTTGTCTTCTAGAAAGAGTTGTCGACGAGGTGAGACGTGTAGGACGTTTCTTCTAGAAAGAGTTTCCGACGAGGCAAGACGGGTCTTCTAGAAAGAGTTTCCGACGAGGCAAGACGGGTCTTCTAGAAAAAGTTGTCGACTAGGTGAGACGTGTAGGACGTTTCTTCTAGGAAAAGTTGTCGACGAGGCGAGACGTGTAGAATGTTTCTTCTAGAACAAGTTTTCGACGACGTGAAACGTTGCTTTTAGAAAAAAGTTAACGACGAGATGCAATATCCGCTAGGAGCAGTTTTGTTCTAAAACAGAATTCATGACCAAGTATAACGTGAGTCGGTGCGTAATTCACAACTTCCAACGCCACCAGAACTTTCAAAGTGCACGGGAGCAAAGTGAAACGAGCCCAATGTTCAAATCAAGAATTATTTAATGAACTGTTGTCCGGAATGAGTTTGTGAGGAAGAAAATTAAAGACGTCTGAACTTTCTGAACTGACGTGTAATTCGCATTGAAGGAAAACGAAGAAAGAAGAAGGGAGAAGATAGAAGAAGAAGGTACAGCCGAGAAGTTGGTACGTGACGTGGAATACAGCGAGTACGAGAGGCGCCGCGGTGCAATTCACCGTTGCATCCCGAGGTCGCCATCGGGCCCGCCGCTACTCCACAGGCTCGCCGAGGCTTCCATTTGTTCGAGCGGCCGTGAAGACAGCGAGGTCATCGCTACGCCCTTCCCGGCTGCTAGTGGGCGAACGGGAGGTCTCCGGAACGCGCGCTAGAGGGGGAGGTGTAACGGTATTTCACCGCCATGCAGCAAACGAGAGTGAGTACCTGTAAACTTTGACACAGTGCTGTAAAAATACAAGGTATTAGCAGAAATAGGAGAGGCTAATGAGGACAATTCTAGATTTGGATTTGGTCTTTCTTTCATGTTCAAAGGGTCGTTCTAAACAGAATTTAAAATAGAATGCGATGCCTACATGCATCTAAACCAGAACAATAAGTAACTTTGTTAAAATCAGTCTTTTTCTTTATCGAAAGAGTCAGTGTACATGTGCTTTTATGTGAAAGGCAATAAGTAATGCCACACTAATTTAAGTAGTAATGAAAATCTTAAGAGAATGTTTAGGTAAATCCAGCTGGAAATAGGATTATCGAAATCTCTCTTAGGTGTAATGTGTACAGGCAGTGTAGGGCAAAGCAGTGGTTTGCCCGCTGCATGTTGTAATGTTATGTAATCAATTTTGGTTAATGAATGAGATATAAAGCATTTGTGGATTGTGATTTTCCCTGGTCACTAAACCATGTAGGATTTCCTAGGGAGGGAGCATCCTATAAAAGAAAATATTTTGATAAACAACCGGCAGGGCCTGGCGACGAGGCGGTGACTGGAGCGCCGTGACGTCCTGGTGACACCCACGCCAGAAGCATTTGATTCTCGTGGGGTATATCCGCCCTAGCCCATCAAAGGTTGGTTAGTGCCGGCATGTCGAGAGATGGCATGTTCCGTTGCAATATATATATATATATATATATATATATATATATATATATATATATATATACACACACACATATATATTCATTATTCGATTCTGGTGCTTTGGAATGATACATATTAACTCAAAAGTTTTAAAACGTGTTTGACATTTGCTATTAATACGTTTATAAATATATTGTATGGTTGTGAAAATTTCAAGTTAGAAGGCGTTACGCTGGTCTGAGTTAACTCAGAACCAGCGATGGCGCTGTCTCTGACCGGGAGGTTGTAGTGTTCGAATCCCAATGGTGGCGTTGTTTTCAACAGCAGCTTATTTTAGCTAGATCGAATTAAGCCGAGCTGGAGGAGAATTCTAGAGGCCGGCAGCGCTGATAAGTAGTTTTCCGTAATTTCTCGATCAATTCCAGACAAATGATCCGACAGTGCCTTTTCTGACGTGCCATAGACCGCACGCGATCTTTTCTTCTTCTTTGTCCCAATCTGTCACCTTACTCACACACACTCATATGCACTATACTTCCACACTTGCCTGAATTCACTTCTCCCCATAGCTCGCCATACGCAGTTTTTAACTATTTTTTGACGTAAATAAATAAATAAATAAAGACCAGACGAGAACTTCAAGTTAGTTCCAACTGGGGCGATCCCCCGCTAGGGGATATTCTTTGAAGGGAAAATTCCCTACAAGCTGACAAATCCCCTACAAGCGACGGATTTCACGATATAGCGTTGGAAGAACACCTCCACCTCCCAGGATTAAACATGCACTACAAACGGGACTGACAGTTAACGTGGAAATTGTCGGAAGAAAGAAAATCACTAAATTCTCAGAAGCCTGTGTTCCTCTCACGCTAGGATGGGAAATGCAGCGGCGAATTAAATTTCAACTTCAAAAACATTACCTCCCTGCAAAAATATCCCCATCAGTCGAAAGAAACTCTAGGCTCCGACTAGTCTTTCGAGATGTCTGGTAGTATAGTGCGTGAAAGAGTGGTGTATTTAATGGGAAACCTTGAGGATGAAAAGGTAACGCGAGATCAGTTGCTTGTTTGTCAAAGAATATCTCCGGCATTTGCCTGGTACTGATCGGAGAAACCATGGAAATATACCGTTCAGAAAACCCGATCACTAGAATTATTTTCCAGAAAATGACATAATTCGACCTAGCTAGAATGGTAAGGCTAGTGTCGAAAATTCACCATCGCCTTCACTACAACCTTAGGACCTCCCGATCAGAAAATTTGCAGTATCAATAGTTATGTGCGGGGTCTAGTTTTACCTAAGCGAATCTCTGCAGTTTCTAATTTTAACTCTGGGCCATCTCAGCTGCGAAATAACAATGATTTCCTTCAAAATACCAGTATGATTCTATTAAAATACCGGTATGTTTTCGTGAAAAGAATTCCTTTAAATAGAGTTATTTCAGCGGTGTAGACATAGGATGTAAGTAAAATACCTCTAAAAATACCAGTATTTGGCTGTTCTGGTTCTTTTAAACGTATTGCGAATAAAGGTATAACAGAGGTAAAGGTATTTCTATACCGGCACAATATCTTCACCACTACAATATCGGTATTCGGTCCCTGATTTTGAAATATTCCACAAGAAATACTCCCACTATTGAAAACCAATTTCAATGGAAATAATAATAATAATAATAATAATAATAATAATAATAATAATAATAATAATAATAATAATAATAATAATAGGTGTGTACTATTGAGAAACTGATATAATGGTACTGCTGCGATAATGGTACTATTGAGAAACATATTTCGTTGAGCAGATGAATAAATAAAAAAAAATACTGTTTTTAAGTGATTCCGGCGTAATTTTTCTAGGAGGCGCAATTAATCAAGCAAAATATGATTTATAATTAGAAGCTTGAAAGTGTGAAACATGAATTATATTGGAAAATGACGTGTAAAGACTTGTATTCCTCTTCTAATACAATAATTTCAGTTTCAGTAGCTGTGAAACGATTGGTTAATTTATTAGTGATTATGGGGTGTGAACTGCTAAGGTTATTAGTCCCGTACATGTGGTGCATTGTGTTTGCTCATGAGGTGTCTGTCACCTTACCCCACTGGATGGTAAGATCAGACGCGGACCTACCGACGTCTAATGGGGGTTTTCCTAACCAGGTATGTCCAAATAGCGGTGGCGATGGTGTAGCGGTTAGCGTAACGGACTGCTATACCCAAGTTGGTGGGTTCAAACCCGATCGAAGCCGTAGATTTTTAGGGGCGAAAAAATCCTTCGTACGCATTTCTTCGGAGGGGAAGTAAAGCCGGCTGTCCCATGTTAGTAGATTTACATGCATGTAAAAGATCCTCAAGCCTAAATGACGCCTCTGAGCTAAATTCAAATCGCTTGTTTTGTGGCCTCAGAAATACCTTCTTTCCGCTATTTGGTGTAAGGAGCGTAGCGAAATTTGCGTGGTCAGACGGAAGAGCAGGCCTCATGGCCTGAGTCTCGCCACGTAAAATAAGGCTTCAATTAAATTCAAATAGCGGGGCACCACACCAGTTAGGACAAACTAAGTTTCCGACCGGTCTCCCAGCATATGTCTTAGTGTAATATATGGAAATGTAAGTATACATGTTTGATAAGTAAGGGGTAGGATAAGATAAGGAATGGAAAGGAAATATCGCGCGCGGTCCGTGGCCTGTTTCATTAGGGTACCACCCGGCATTCCCTTGGTATTGATGGGAGGAATCATGGAAAACTGAAGATGAGAGCAGCCGATTGCTAGAATTCTCCTCCAGTCAGCGATAAAACGCTAAGACCATTCTTTGAAAACCAGACAAGTCATCTAGCTAGTGTCCAAAATTCTGCCACCGTCGCGACTCGAACCTGAGACGTACCGGTCAGAAGCACATCAGTGGCTTCTGTTGATGCCCTGAGCCACCTCTCCCGGTCCGTGGGACAAGAAAGGCACATATAAGTAAAATGTCATTCGCTCCACATGTCTCCATTACCCTCAGCCAAATACATGAATATAGACATAGCAACAAATCTTCCAACTTTATGTATCATGAATCAGTGTTTATAATTCAAGAAAGGAATTAATTTAATGATATTTATTTAACAATGTTTGCAAGATTTAGAGCGCATTTGATCGCATAACACACTCACGTCCCACTCGAGACTTTCTCGAGACTTACAACTTTTGAAACTGGAGAGTTATGGAATGTGTCATAAAAGCCTTTCACAAGTTAAACGTATTGACTTTTCGTGTCAGCTTCTTACTCTTATTCTATTAATTATATTTTTCTATTTAGATTATTTTTTAACAAAGCAACTCTGGCTTTTATGGAACTTAGATCTAAACTTATTGACAACGGTCGGGTTTTTGTGACTTGAAAAATAAATTCTCAAAGGAACTAAATTCTTACTCACAACAATCATTTGAAAACGTAAAGATGAATTATGAGACATAGGAGGGTTAATATGAAAAGAAAAGGAAGCATACCCAAATATATGTGCTGAAGGTTGACTCAATCTGATGGTTTGCATCGACTATTCAGTCGACTAACGTTGTTGGCCACTTTTATTTAATTGTTGTTTTCATATTTTTCGTTGAATATATGATTCCATTTGAACAAATAGTATTTTAAAGGTAAAACTTAATCTTAAGTCGTATCTTTTAGAACGCAGAAATTAATAGGTCAAGTATCCCGCGTTGCCCCGGACTGTATCACAATTTACTACCAGACAGGAAAAGGATTGCATTCTATCTACAATATATTACCGCCTTACTCTTTACTAGCCTGTTCCCGCCAGATTTTCCTGCCTTTTCCCTCCCTTTCTTGCCATGTCCTGCCCTTTCCTGACCTTTGCTACCCTGCTCCGTCCCATCTTGACCGTCTTACAGACGGACAGTCTAAAATCATAAAAAATAATTTAAATGCTTTTTTTCTATATCACGTTAGTAAACAAATTAGGGAATTTTTTATGTACAGATTTTTAAAATCACAAACTGACACTTCTGTAATAAAGTAAATTCCTTGCGATAAGATTATATATTAGAAGTCGTTCAACAAGAAGAGGACTTTTCGGCTATCCTGCCTCGACAGCCATTAAGGGCCAGTGTGCGGCGTGCGCGTGTTTCCATTTGCGCGGAGCGTTGTTTTTTTATTTTCGCTTTCGCCTTTCGCGGGACGTGGGTTGTTTTTTGTTGTTTGTGTGCAGTTAATAACACCTCCCCCACTGCCGCCGCCGCCGCTGCCACCAACTGTGGTAGTACACATGCGCGGCAAAGGCGTTCTTTGTTTGGGAGAGAGAGAACGAAGAATTATGCCAGTCGCGCGAGCATTAAGAGTGCTTTTCAAAATATTACTGCCCTCCGCGACGTCAGCATTTAGAAAATGCAATGGCTGAATACAACCCCAAGTATGAGTTGCCACTGCGGGGCGCCCCCGACCCTCCCTCTTTTTTAGGGCGAGATTGCAGAGGGCTGGTTGCGGAGAAGTGACGCGAGAGATTGTTAAGTGACGCCGAAACAAATTATCCCGAGTACCGTTTAAAAACGAGTTTAAAAACAACCAGAAAAATATTAATTTTTGTAAAATGGTGGAGCAAGAATATTAATGAAGAAATAACATTAATCTAGCTCAGACCTTGTTTATACCAACTCGATGATTTGGTACAGTCCCTCTAAAAGCCACAGCACAGTTTGAGTCGTATAATCAGACAGTTAAACTTGAATTCGTATTAAAAATAAAAAAAAATTAAAAAACGTCATTTAGTAGAACTACTAATAAATAACATGAGTTACTCAGACAAAACATCGACTCTCCATGAGTAGGTGTTGATGGTCGAAAATTCTGGCATTAACTGTGAATCTACTTGCCAACGGTAGAAAGTTGTTGCAGAATGAAATTCAACCCTTACAATTGAGACAACCTTCAAGGAGAAGAATGAGCACCAAAGATTTCTACACAAATTATCAGTCTCAAACTTGGAGTCAGTAATTATTATATAATTTTCTGTCTGGTATCAGTAAGATTACTTTTAACGCAGTTCAATAAATATTACATAATAAATATAATATCTAACTTATTTTAAGTAAATGAATGAACATGTACGTTTAAATATCATCGAACGTTGATTGGATATTGATAGGTTGAATGTTTTTGGATGAATGGTTTAATGTAGGCTGCTTGGATGTAAGAATTAAATGTTGGAATTAGTTGGATTTCTAAAGGTTTCGATTTAGTTCCTCACAATACAATTATCGAATCGAAAGTAGATCCGCGAGTAGTCATTTAGATTAGGAAATTTCTCGGACACATCGAGTTTGAATTGATGACGATTCGATGAGATGAATGTAACGCGTTTCTCAGGGAAGCGTGTTAGGACCACTTCTTTTTCACATGCATATTAATAATGTCGATGCCAACATTCCTTGATAAACCCATTTTTGCGAACGACTGTTTGTTGTACCGACAAATTAAAGACGACTCCGACATTTATCAGTTGGAAAAATATATTGACAAATTGATGAAATGGTTCCACAAATAAAACCACATCAAAGCAGTTTTACGAAGGCTCGAACACAGAAAACACTTCTGTATACACGAACAAT
Source organism: Acheta domesticus (assembly GCA_031308135.1). Classification (NCBI taxonomy): domain Eukaryota; kingdom Metazoa; phylum Arthropoda; class Insecta; order Orthoptera; family Gryllidae; genus Acheta; species Acheta domesticus. The sequence goes on from JAHLJT010009419.1 coordinate 123,381,122, forward strand.
TTTTGGCATAAAATCCGGAGATACGCAAATGTATATATCTCAACGTAAGAATTTGATGTGATCTCAGTTGGGCAGATCATGTTATACTTCACAGAAGGCTTGGAAAGCTCATTTTGTAGCGAGCGTATTACAGAACACTAGCTGTAACACGAACTTTCTGGCTTACACATCCTTCATTCCTCCTATTATGAGACTCGGAGTGGCGGGTTGGAAGAACAGATTAAAATACTAAACAATTGCAGAAAAAAGTGGCTAAATTCGGGAATGGAAGCGATAAGTGAATGTCAATTAGAAATTAGTAGTAGAAAGGCAGCCCAACTATGGCTCTCTTCAAGGCGTACACAAAGCAATCGGCATGGAGAGTTTTCAGTGAAAACTTGAAGTGTCATGTTATTTAGGTTAGAACACATACAATTCAAAATGCAGAAAATGAAGAGGGAATATAGGAAAATTCAACTTTGTAAATGAGGCCATTATTACCTTGAACAATTATTCCTCTTCTGAAGTACTAGTGACCCTTCCCGGAAGCACTCAGGTTATGCGTTCGATTGGTTGATTGATTGATTGATTTTTAGTGATTCCAGTAGCATCTGCTGCAAAGGTCATTAGTCCCGTAAATGTAGTGCATGTTTTTCATCAGGAAGGTGGCGGTGATCTTCCCCGGCTGGATGGCGAGATCCGGCGTCGATCTACCGTTGACTAGTGGGGGGGTTTCCTCAATCAGGTATCACCTACCAGCGGGGCACCGCCCCAGTCGGGATAATCACTAAGTCCCCGATCGGTCATCTGTAATGTGTGGCTGTGTAGTGCACGTTAGCTTAAGTGTATGTGTAAGGGGTAAGAATAGGAGAAGGAAGAGGAAGGAAAGATTGCACGTAGTCCGTGGCCCGTTTGTTAGGATACTGCTACGGAATTCGTCTGGTGTTGATTGGAGAAACTACGGGAAACTACCGACCAGAGAAGCCGGCCACTAGAATTCTCCTCTAGACAGGGACTGAATTCAACCTAGCTGACAAGCTGGAGCAAAAAATCCGCCGTCGCGATTCGAACCTAGGACATACTGATCAGAGGGACTGCAGTGATTATGCGTGTAAAGGTTTTCACGTGCTTAAGTGTAATGTGTAGTAGCGTTTGTCAGGATAAAGAAAAATTAACAAAAGTGCAAGCGTATGTAATGTGCATTTAGTGCACATTTTACCTATTTATTTTTGGTTTTATGTTTTTTGTATTGTATATTTTTATTTTTATATTTGTATGCAAGCTTTTTAATGTATGTATTTGTACTATCAAGTGTTTTGCAAAACTGTTCAGCATTGTGATAATAACGCAGGTAGGATTTTAATAGACGAAAAAGCAATGCGCGTTTTCTGTGATACTGAATATTTATTTTAATGGTGATTTGAGTGAGTAACTTTGAATTACGGACGATTAAATGTATATTTTACAATTTTTCTTTGTAGTAAATCATATTTTTCAAAGAAAATAATTAATGTAATGTGGATATTGCTCTTGTTAGTTTCTCTGTCCAAACTGTTTCAATTAACTTCTATTAATACGGAATATCAACACGGAGTAGGATGTTGGGATCCGTACAGAAAGTCGCACAGGAAAAACCCAGATAGAATACAGAGGAAAGCGAATAAGTTTACTTATAGAACTAAATAAAAAAGTCATGGGAACCTCTAGAAACGAGAAGAACAAGGACGAGACTTTGTGCACTGCATAAATCGTACGTAGGTCAGCCAGCGTGGAAGGAAATTTAGGTTAGACTGGAAAAACCAAATTATTTAGGCCGAAGCGATCACTTCTACAAAATTATAACAAGAAAACAAAATTCATATCTTGGGAAATATTCATTTTGCTACAGAGCAATTACATATTGGAACGGTTTACCTGCAGCAACTTTCAAGGCCTTTGCTCTAAGTGCACGTAGTTTTAGAAATAGGTTAGAACAAGCTGAGAGAAATGGATGTTAAATGAGTAAGTAAGTGCTGTGAAGTGTGATGAAGTGCTGTGTAGTGTTAGTTAGCGTCTTTCAAAACAAATGCAAATAGCAAAACAGTGTAGTGTAGTGTAGTGTAGTGTAGTGCAGTGAAGTGTAGTGAACGTAATAAATGTCTTTTTTCCACTCTAATTTAGCCAGTATCTATGTAGCTCGTACTGGTTTTTATTATCATTAACATATAATTGTTGTATATCATACTAGAATTGAAATAATCTTTATAACACTTAATATTAAAGATAGTGTGATGACTCCATCTTTTTGTATTGTACTCTTTTATTATCTTGTTATTCGGGATTCGAACCTAGGACATACTGATCAGAGGGACTGCAGTGATTATGCGTGTAAAGGTTGTTATTATTATAATTATTATTGCAGTTCATTGTAATTATTGTTAATCCTCTGCCACCGGCTCATAGCCAATTGCAGTTCAAATAAAAATATTTAATATTGCTAACTTATTATTCTCATTAGAAAATAATTATATTTCAATACTAGGATTAATTTAAAAACAATGATAATATTAGTATTGCTTTGTAAATATGTTAATACAAGTTGATTTTAATAATATTGTAATAATGAATAGTGCACTCAGTGATGATGAACATTAAAATAGTGTTTCGTTATTCATTAAACAAACGTGAAAATGAATTTTCCCTTCAGTGTGAAACAAAACATTAACCTATTCTTCATTTATTAGTTATTTACGAACAGGCAAAAAACTTATTTTCAGAACATATTCTAATAATATCCTGAAGTAATGAAAGGCAAACGAATGCAATTTAACACTACCGACATTGGGCAAGTGACCTTTCCTTGCAGAGCGCCTGCTCGCAGAACAGCCATTTGTAATTAGTGAGGCCTCTCCTGGCGATGTTTGCGCGACGGGTGTTTTTATTTCCGCCTGACAGAGGGCGCTCATAGCAGTAACGTTCTACCCCGGTGCGTTTGGAGGCAAACATCAGGATATGCTGCAAGCTCTTTGTATGCCCATCTGAACACATTTTGTTCTCTGCAAAAAAATCGCTTTAGTGCTGGAATCATGCGTTGTTGAAGTAATGAAAAGTGAGTATTTGCATCGTTTACAAAAAGGGGTGATAGAAATTCGTACTTCTGAACCAGTAGAAATTCGATGTGATTTTGAATGTGCTGAAGGGTGATATTTAAATGTGCTCTTGGCCCACTGAAATTTGGAAAATATGGGTGACATGTTTAAGAAGTTGTTTTATTGATAGCCGGCTGTCATAAACAATACATTGTTTATCAGTTTACAAAATTGTTGTAGAATAAGAACGCAAATCCAGGAAATATACAAAGCTCATAAGAGTAGCGCTGAGTTGCTGTAGATTTGGAGGAAACATCACAAGCGATAGAGAGAGGCTCACTTTATATGCCTAATCTAACAAGTACTTTTTTTGGAGGTTATTTAAGGTGGCATCAACTTCCACGTAATTAGTAACCACTATTGTATTTTAACGTTGTGGTATCTATGAGTATAAAACGATTATGGTGATGATAGGGGGTGAAAGGACGAACAACCATGCCAGAGGCGGGACTCGAACCTGAGACCCTTCTAAGATCGCTACGACCAACCACACGGCATTGCTGTGGCGTAGTGGTACAGGTGACGGCAAGTTAACTCTGAAGACCTAAGTGCGAGTCTCGGTGCACGAAAAAATGTTGGTTGAAAACACTTTTTCAGATTTATAGTAGGACTAGCTGACCCGGCAAACGTTGTTTTGCCATATAAATTATTCATAGAATTATTTTAGTAGAAAACATGACTAATTGTTAGTGTTTGAGGATGTGGTATATATGAGCTGAAGAGGCATGGAGCGCTGTGAACGATGATGGAATATGAAAATAACACAATACCAAACATTTATAATTTTAACTTAATGTAATTTATTTTTTGAAATTAATGCATTGCTAATTTTAATAATTTTACTAAAAAGCATATCAATCCCCTAACGCAATAGAGTGCATCAAAGTTCCTAGTCATATCTACCTATAGTCAAATAGTAATTGCTGTGCTTTTTTTCCTGCTAAATATAGTGTTAATGATATAGTCTCTAATATGCTTAAGACTCCTCAAACCTAACGCAACAATGTATCGCGGAAACAAACATGTTTCTAGTTGAGCCCGGCAGATGTTGTTCTGCCCCTATTTCTCTCTTTCTCCTTCCCTCTCTCTCTTTCCGTCTCTATCTTTCTCAGTCTCTCTCTTTCTCCGTCTCTCTCTCTCTTTCTCCGTCTCTTTCTTTCTCCGTCTCTCTCTTTCTCCGTCTCTCTCTTTCTCCGTCTCTCTCTTTCACCGTCTCTCTCTTTCTCTGTCTCTCTCTTTCTCCGTCTCTCTCCGTGTTATTCACATTTATTAGCAGATTCTGCACATTCCTGAACATGTGCGTAATATGGAGAAACACCGTGTAGCGGGTGAAATACCGCAGTGTGAAATACCTACCGTGTGTAGCGGGTTGCCTAAAACGTTTAGTGCGAAAAATTAAAAAAAAAGTGGGGTGGACCACCCTTATCACTAAGGGGTATAAAAAATACATAACAACCTATTCTCGGACCTACTGAATATACATATAAAATTTCATCAAAATCTGTCAAGCCGTTTCGGAGGAGTATGGCAACTAAAACTGTGACACGAGAATTTTATATATAAGATAAGACAGTGGAGCAATTAGATGTAATCCGAGGAAGTATGTGCTGTTTTAGCGAAAGTTAATTACTCACAATACACATCAATCTTGTCCTTCAAAATGTTTATTTTCTATTATGATATCAATTCATCTCAGAATCATGCAAAGTTAGGTAATATTTGTATTTAGATTGTAAAATATAATTGGGTAATATTACTTCCTTAGATAATTTGATAAACTGTTACACTGGATGTATTAGAACGAATCATGTAACATAAAAAGAGTGATATATTTAATTAATAATTATATAATTAATTTACATCAATAACAATGGAACTTTTGTGAAATATGGAATACGTATTTATTTTTGCAGATGACGAAAATTATGAGGTAGTAGCTCAAAAAGTGAAAGAGTGGGGAGCAGGGTGATTGTTACTACGACATGGAGGACTCTCAACATGACAATACTTAGGACAGCGGAAGTTACGAAGGATGATATAATGCAAACCATGACAAAACCCGAATATCTATTATTATCACCGATGACATTTATTTAACAAGGGTGCAATACAAGATCTGAAAGAAGAATGATCGAAACAAAATATAAAACATTTGGAACTGAAGTAAAAGAAGGGCGCACTAGAGTGACAGTAAGAATGCGGAAAAATGCTGACTTAAAGTTGAAATAAACAAGTATAAATGTGCAATGAATCATAGAAATAAAACACCAAAAGAAAATTGAAGTTGCAGTTACATTACGTTTATGGAAATGAAATGAATTGTACAAAAGAAAAATTTTAAGTAACAAACACTGCATTTAACTGTTAAATAGATTTATTATTATGTACTCTTATTATTACAATTACTCTTTGAACATGTGTAGTTCATACTCGTTGTATATTGTTAGAAAGTTTCATCCCAATGTAGAATGTAGTAATGTAATCATCCTAACGTAGACTTGAAAAGCGTTTTTATAAAACTATTTAAAATATGAGAAAAACAACACAAAATTTCTAAAACTTGAGAATCTCTAGGAAATGCGACATACTAATGAGAAAAATGCTGCTAAGTACTTCTCGTCAGTAATTATTGTTTTTTTATTTAATGTTGTTATGGGATGCTGTTACTGAAATTAGGAAGAGATGCTAAAAAGGTTTGCGATTAAAACGTAATTGCAAATATTAGCAAAATTTGTACACTTTTTTCACGAAACTCGACCCCGTATTGTAACATACTGTCTAAACAAATGATTCACATAAATGTATTGTTCGTTACTAAATGTGTAAAAATGAGATTGCGTAATAAACCTTACATCGCACGATTTGGACAAAAGTAGATCTTAAGTACTTGTAAAAGCAATTGTGGGGTTCTATCTTATTTTTAATCACTCTGCACATTCTGATTGTTCATTAAAGCATTTGCGACTGAGCACTTAGGGGCGAATCTTCATTGCCTGTTGAGTGACGGCCGGGGCACAGCAAGGCAGAGCTGCTGATGGAGGAGATAACAGGAAACAGGAAACACAACTCCTCGCGCAGACCCAATTTATTTGAATATTTATGGCATTTAACGGTTTCCAACTTCCGTTATCTGGCATGCACGAGCAACTCTGGGAGTAACTTTGCACAGGATGTATGGTCAATATTTGCTTGCAAGTTCTGAATAATTGAGGAGTAATCTAATTCCGCGCATTATCTGCGAACTTTACAGTGTAGAGATACCCATTCGCTCACTGAAGTGGAAAGAAGGAAATAGCCTCATCTACACGAAGCCTCCACATTAAGTTTGATGTGTTTCTCTCTTCCGGTAAGAATGAAAGGCCAAATATTGGACGTCACGTTAGAACTGAAGAAAGATTTATTTGATATATAACGTTTCTGGTAAATGTGTCTTGTTTCTGGAATCTAGGACGGACGGAAAATACAACGTTAATTTTCTATCGAGATTTCAACCCATACATTGTCTACTTAATTCAAATTGTTTTGAAATATTTTTATTACAAAACAGGGTGAGCCACTTAACTTTAGCACCTCCTGTAACTTTTGAACTGTTGAAGTTATTGTAATGCAGTTTTCACGGAAGTGTATTAGGGAATAGAGCTAATTGATAGTGTATTTATTTCTATTTTATCACTTGTCTTTTACTAGATATTTGACATAACTGATATTTCATATTTGACACTTGACATTGTTTTTTTTCAAATGAAACTATACATATTTTTCAGTCTATCATGATGCGCGTAAAAAGACGAACCCAATGATATACATACAGTCATTTGTTAGATACGCATTTTTTGAGAAATTTTGATTTTTTGCGACAAGTTTTTGGCGACAAGTTATTTTGCGACAATTTCTTTGCGACAAGCCACGCAAAGTCACGCAGCGCTTCAGTAGCAGATGCGTGCTTGTTGAAGAGAAGGGAACGTAGTATTTGAAGATAAGAAACATATTCCAAATATTCCCAAAGCTGTTGCAGTTTTTTTCCACTTACATTCAAAATATCCGTTAAACACTCGTCGCAAAAAATCAAAATTACTCAAAAAAGCTTATCTAACATACGGCAATATGTACATTTTTGGGATTTGTCTTTCTACGCTAGTCATGATTGACTGCAAAAATATTTAAAGTTCCATTAAAAAAACGAAGTTACGTCAAATATCTCGTGAAATACAAGTTATATAATAGAAATGAATACTCGTGTCAATTAGTCCCATTACCTCATATACTTTCGTTAAAGTTTTATTGCAAACCGTTCAAAAGTTATAAGAGGGGCTAAAGTTACGTGACTCACCCTATATTTTTATAGATATAGGAAATTAATAAACAAATATTCGGATTTTTATTTACAATTTTGCATTGATAGAAGTGTTAATAATTATATTGTTTTGTAAATAAAATAAATATAAACAATGTTATAATTGATTTTATGTTTTAAATAGGTTGATATTGATATTGTGCATCGCTTTAAATGCAAGTCAAAAATCTGCAGGATAAATAGTTTCCGTTTCCTTTCTAATTGCTCTTCCTTTACATGAAATCCTGGAGAAATTCCTCCAATCCCTTAATTATTCACACGATCAACCGCCGCGACGCTCACATGCTGAACTTCTCGAGCGCCCGTTATGAAACGCCGGCGCAGTATCTCTGGCGGCGGCAGCCTGAGGCACTTCGCAACTCGTGGAAACTTCCGGAATCCTTCAGGAGCAGACGTTCCATAAGTCACCGCGTCATTACGGCGCGTCGCGTCACAGCCGATGCGTTAATTTCCGCTGCGCAGGCCCCGCGAGGCGACGCCATGGGCAGCGAAGGGTACAAGGCGTCGTTGATGGCGACGAAAGGAGCAGGGATGGTTAAGGTAGGGCTGGAGTATGCGGAGACAGGGGTGCGGGGACGAGGATGTCGGGTCGGCGGATGCGGGGGCAAAGGTGCGGGGACGGGGTATATAGGGACTAGGAATGCGGGGACTGGGGATGTGAGGCGGGGTTTGCGGAGATGGGGAAAATGGGGACAAGGGTGCGGAAACGGGGATATGGGACGAGGGATGCGGGGACGAGAGATGCGGAACGTGGGATGCGGGGACGGGGGACGCGGGGACTTAGGGACGGAGAACGCGGGACAGGAAACGGGGACAGGGGGTGGGGGCGCGGGGGCGGGGGACGCAGAGGTGGGGACATGAGGCCGGAGGACGGGGGATGGGGGATGAGAATGCGGGGTTGGGGGAAGCGGGGACGGGGGAATTATGGGGACGAGGTATGCAGGGAAAGGAGACAGCGAACTGGGGCATGGCGAATGTGGATACGGCGGGACGGGACGGGACGAACGTGAAGACAGGATAGGGACGATGAATTGAGGATAGAGGCAGGGACAATAGCGGGGAAGGAGGAATGGAGGCGAGGTGTGTGGATGATGCTAATTTCCCACAAAATAATGGTGAAAGTTAGGGGAAGAAAGGGGATGGGCGATGCATGGGTGGAAATGGCAAGAGTCGAGATGCGGCGGGTGGTGACCACAAAGGAGGGAGGGGCGGATCTGAGAAATAGAACCATGGCGCATCATGTATTGAACTCTTAGTAACAGAACATTATTCCAACTAGCAACTATTATTCCAAAATGTTCTCTCTGCTGCAGAACTAAAATTCAGCTTCGTATTTTGACATGATAATGTTCATTTGTTTCTAAGGAAGATAATTATTCTGGAATTTTGCAGGTACGTTACAGTGATTACGAACCAATATAGAGGATCGCAAAAATTTTAGAACATAATATTTGATCCTTTTATTTATCTTTATAAGCCAAAGTACAAAAAAAACTATTTTAAGGCATGTCAAGATATTCTTAATAAAGTGTACTACGAAACACATACCTTTTCCAATATTTAAACTTCATTTTCAGTATTCTCAAACAGTCTTAATATGCATAACTCTTTAATATTAAAAAAATAGAGATAGCGTTCATTGCAAGTAAAATACAATTTCCATGGAACAAAATTATTGGGACAAAGAAGATAATTATGTGAATAATACAAAAAGGAAACAACTTTACTTTTTTTTGCCTTGTCTTTTGCGTTCCTCACTTCAGTCTGTCTCGCATGCTTTCCATTAACCACCGTATGTAATGAGGCAAAATTTGCGCCGATTCTTCCATCAATCTTAGTATCAAGAGTTCTATGCTTTGAATGGGGCTTTTGCAAAATTGTTTACTCACTTTATTCCATAAAATCTCAATCAGATTAGAATTCGGTGATTGTGGTGGTGTTTGGAGAACATGCGGACAATTACACAGCAGCTAGAGTTTCACTACATTGGCAGAGTTCGTTGTCTTGATATAATTTAAACGAATCACCAATGAAAAATCTCTGTGCTCTTTTTTGTAAATTTGTCTTCAAAATGTGCGTATAAACACGTTTGTCCGTAGTATGTTTTACTAAAACAAGTTGATTGCAAATTAACCAAAGTTCTTCAATTGGATTTCGCCACAAAGTATCTATTGATTGGTTTTTGAATCAAGGTATCTATTAATTCCAACGAAAATGTGGCCTAGACAGGAACTAAAGGAAATATTTTCCAACAATGAACAAAATAATGTTTTTCCTTAGTGTCCTGGCTAACAGACTTTTCAAAGTCCTCCACCCACACACCTATTATAATGTGCAACTACAATCGGACAAATTTCTCGAGGTTGATATACAGTATCTAACATTCTTATTCGTACACTCAGATTTAGCGAGAAAAAATACATCGTCCTAAAATATTTTAAAATAATGTAAAATTACTGTAAAATTAACCTCTTCGAGTCAGGCGGTGTACGTTGGGTCTGGAAGAAGCCAATACAATTCCCACAGTGAAGTAAAGTAGTGAATCAGTTAGTTTGTGGGGTTGTATGTCTTCAAAGGGGGTTGGTACGATCCCATTAATTGATGGAATTGCGGATACCAACGATTATCTCCACATTTTGGAAAACGATGTAAAACAAAGTGTTGCGGAAACAGGCTTGCCACCTTTTAGCGTTTTCAGCAGGACAGTGACAGTAAGCAGAAGGCCTGGCTCAATATGACATGGTTAATATGGAACGTGCCAAAATTACTCCAATCACCACCTCAGAGTCCGGACTTAAATCCCACAGAGCCTTTGTGGTCAGTTTTAAAGAGAGAAGTTTACAAAACTGGGGTGAAAAGCAAAGAAGAACTAAAACGTCTTGTAGAAGCAGAATGGAAGAAAATAAAATCCACAACTGGCAAGAACTTTATTCTTTCCATGAAGAGGCGATGCCTAGCTTTGATAAAAGACAAAGGATATGCAATAAAATACTGAAACCGTAGTTCACTTTCTTTTGTTAGTTTTTCTTTTCTTTTCTTTTTTTGGTTTTTATTATTTTTATTACTTCCAGTATACGAATACCAAAGTTGCACAAAACTGAACATTACGATTTTTATTGATTTTTAATTAATGTACTAACTGATTCAATACAGAACCTGTGTTATTCAGTTTGTAATGAGATTGTGTTACATTTTATAATGTCTATTTTTTAAAACACCTTTACTTTGATCGAAATAATTAGATATTAACTTCTAAAAGCAATGTGTACGAATAAGAGTGTTACATATTGAACGTTACACCTTGAACGAATATTACGGATTTAAGCAAGCTACCAATGAAACTTCGTAACTCTGGAAAGAAAAGTCTTAGTGAAACCTTGAGAATTTCAGCATTTACGTAACACTTATTAACTACGGGAAAATATAGAAAATGATTGCCGAAATCCATTATTGTAATATGGTTACAACTTGTTTTAAAATATCTTTTAAAATACCTAAGAATAAATCACAAAAGGTACAATTTTCTTTCGTAAAAACCAGTGGCGTAGCGTCAGGGGACGCTGAGATGCTGAGCATCCCCGTATATAAGAACCTTAAATACTGTATTGATAATCTTACAAGTGGTCTGTTGAGCGAAACACGTTTTGTATTAATTTTAAATTGATTTCCTATGATTGAATTCGGCGGGCTGTTGAAGCTGGCCTCTGATTGGTGGGAAGCTAAAATACTTCAGCGTCGGCCGCCAGATTGCGACGAGCAATGACGCATGCGCAGATGGCGAGGTCCCCCTCTCCCCTCTTCACCCCTGGCCCAGAGAAACCCGACTGCTTTACGCTAGCGTCTACTGCGGAAAGAAGCTCGTTTGTGCACGAGAGCGCAGCACACTTCAGGCGTTCAGTAAATTATCTTTCTCTCTCTCACTCGGGAGTCCCCGCGTGGTCATGGGTACAAACTGTAGAAATAGTGCCTGACTACTATTTCTTAATTAATATCCAAGAAATTGTATTATCTCTTGAATAGATTACATATTATTTAAGTCTGCAATGTATAAATTAACAAATGGTCTTATTGCCATTCGCGTATAAGAATTAAAGCTGAGCCATTGTATAATTTGCTTTCAAGACATCGGCAGCCCTGACTGCTGTGAGGATTTTGTGGGAAGCGCCTACACCGTTGTAAGCAATCGAGATCGTGGAAGTAGTCCCAGTGTATCTGCCTTGTGTTGCGTTCGCCTGTTAGACGAAGTAGTTGATAGTGACATTTTGTGTGTTATTGTTGAGCATCCCCAAACGTGTGAGTCACGCTACGCCACTGGTGAAAACTAGGGTTCAACTCACCAAAACTTTTTAAGATTATGATCTTAGTAATACCATTACTTCACTTAAAAACCCTAATTGTAAAATTAGAAAATTCTCTAAACAGTTGCATGCGTCTATGAGGAAATGTAGACTTTAGAACAGTTATTTTGTAAACACAGAAAGACTTTAATTAACTTTCATCCACTCGTACTGTCAGAGAATAACGCGGTTGCGAGATGTTTTTCTGTCACTCGCCTTTTTCTTTCACTTTATATTTTGTTTTTTGCTATTTATTCGCATGACAGGTGACATTCGGGACTGATGCTTTCCCTCAAAAATGAAAGTCTCTTTTTACCTCATACACAAATCTTAAACATAATGCAGTGTACATTTGTAAAAGAGGTAATTTGAAATGTGAAGCAATTAACGTTTCATCAAATGTTGTGAACTTTCCCGGGCAGTAAAGCTTTTGCAATGGGAATCTAAGTTATTAAACAATCTTGAATAGGTAACAATTTTTCAGTAGAAGAATGTAGGTTCTAGTATTTTTGTCAAATGTAAGGGAAAATATTCGGAAAACGAAAACAATTTTAGCTGAAATTTGCTCGTAGAATCCTTACTCCAGTTTCAATTTTCTCAAACTCATAACGTAAGTTAAATTAAAACTTAATAATTTAAGTACAGAAGATGTAATAGAATCATATTGACTATCAATTGTAAGAAAAAATAGAAAAAAGAAACAGAGTGTTACGCTGGATTAACCGATATAAAATATAAATATTTGTCATTTACACGCAAACTATTAATAACAATTAATTAACTAGTGGTGCCACAGAATGGCACAGACTTTCCCGTATTAGTTTTCTATTACCATGGATCTTCGCTAGCTATTCGGAATTGCCACAAACTCTTTCATGCCAGCTACCATCTATCACCGCCAAAAGTACATTTTTTTGTCATTTTCTTAATTTTTCGGATTCCTATTGATATAACGAAAATATTAATTTTAGAATATTAAGGAACACAAAAACCTAGCCGTAAATGGCAATTTTCTTTTAAAAATTATGTGCCATTTACGAGAAACTGGCGTTTTAGCACTACTAAACATGTGAAATTTGAAGCTCATTTTCACAGAAAATTTTTGAGTTTTCAAAATACTTCATTTGAAGTTATTTGAAGCTCTAAAACGCACAAATATAATAACCTTTACAAATTGCGGATAATGTGCATATTAAAGATGTGAGAGATCTTTCAAAAAATTTACATTTATATAATTTTTGAAAAAACAAAAAATAACTCAAAATAAACTTTACGCTAATACTAAAGAGAGTAATTAGCACTATCCGTTACAAAATTTTGAAGAAAAAATTTTGCAGCCATCGTATAAGAGAGAATGGCGTCTGAGCGTTTCTGAAAATGCGACATTTTGAGCTAGTTTTCACAGAAAACGGTTGTGTTTTCTAGAAACTTGACATTATTTAATGCACGTGTAATCGTAAATACAGTAATGCGAAAAAGAATGCCGCTAATGTAAATATTATCGACGTGAGAAACATGTGAAAAAATTTACATTATTGTAACTTTTGAAAAAAACAACCTATTGAGCAATATGGCTTTCACGTCATCTGATAGAGTACATTTATCCCTACCAAAAGTAGGTTATCCCTACCAAAAGTAGTAGGTAGTTTTGGTAGGTTAGGTAGAAGGGAAGTTTTGGTGGGTTATCCCTACCAAAAGTTTAAAGAAAATATTTGGGGCCGTTTTTGAGAAAATCGTGTTTTTGTAATTTTTTAAAATTGCACATATTGCACGCAATATTGCACGAAAACTACCAAAAGTTTGAGAAATATTTACATGACCTTTATTAAAAAAACTCAATATGCAGAACAAATTTTATTTGAAGAAAAAATCTTCAATTTTGTAGCTGGAGAAAGACGCCGAAAAAAATTCAAACTTTCGAAATTTTCGAAAATTCAGAGTTATCCGTGAAAATCGGACCTATTCCATGTTAATAGGTGTATTTTACTCTACTCATACAAGAAATTTAAAGAAAAAATTTGGAGCCGTTTTTGAGAAAATTTTGAAAATCCCCGGGGGGCTTCATGTAAAGTACGCCTAAATTTTGAAGAATCTTTTTCAAAATCTCAAAGCTTCGACTAGAATCAGATCGACATGGGAATATCCATTTTGGAAGAAATTGTACGCATGGTTTACGCATTAGCAGTGTTCACAGACGGACAGAAGGACGTTTTTCTTTCAATTGAGTTTTCGGTATCAAGGACCTAGAAAACAGGGTTTCTGGCTACACCACGTGTTAGGGGATATTTTTTCTTAATTTAGCAACTGGTTTTATCAACGTATTCGTTTTCACGGCCCGGCAATTAATTTTTTTCCGCCGAAAATTGGCCATTTTTTCGCGCAGCATTACATAACTTTCCCTACACTGCGTATATCACTCCGTGTATACGTACGTATACGGGAAAGTAAAAGCTAGTGAAATTTTCCCTCTGGAGGTCGCAACGTCTTTCCACTTCCGCCGCAGGACGGACCTGAGCCGTCCGTTCATACGTTGTCAAATTAAGAAGTCAATGAGAGGAAAGAAAAAGGCTAAAAAGAAACAAACGAAACTATTGCTATTTGTCGCAGCGACGAGTAATTAAGGAATAAAACAGATTTCAGCATTACCAGCCGTAACACTGATCATTAGCTGCGGATGAAGTTTAAAATAGGCACATAAGAATTCAGCGGCAAATTAAATATAGCTTTGACTTTGATATCGAGCATTGACTTTGACATCGCTAAATACATCTCATTTGTTTTCGACGTATGTTTTGAAGAGCTAAACAAGAATTTCTTTCTCAGCTTCAGCAAAATTTTGGCGTGCCGTTTATTCTCTCAGCGCACGAAGGGGAGCAACGAGTGTGCAAGTCCATGTAAAGCGACGTGCGGGGCGGCGGGGCGGGCGGCAAGGGCGGCGCGTTGTCCCAGTGGTGCCAAAACAAGGGCGGTTCGCGGCGGCGGGACGGCCGACCGGCAGTTCATTTGCCTTGCGTTATAAATGGGCCGGTGCGACCGGTGGCGCGCCGTACGGCAATTACCCTAATTAGCAGCCGCCTTTCGGACGTGCACGGAGCGGGGGCGGGGGCGGAGGCGTGTGTGGAGTTGGGGTTGGAGCTGGGGATGAGCGTAGAGTGTGGAGCGCGGATTGGATGAGAATTTCGTGGGGATATGTGGGATGTGATGCGCTGGGCGGGATGGTGGTGTGAGGTGGAATGGACACCGTGAATTCGTGGTGTGATCGAGACGAGGGCCGAGGCAGTGTAAATTCAGGGCCCGTGATGAGGCAGGGTCGGGGGAAGGGGGGCGAGGAAGGGGTGTAGGGCGGAAACCGAGGAACGGAGGACGAGGAACGGGGAACGGGAGACGTGAGTCGGGGAGGGGACGAGGGAAGGCAGGCGGCGGACGGGGACGGGGACGAGTGGCGGGGACGAGTGGCAGGGGACGGGAGTCGGGGGACAGGAGTCGGGGGCGGGAGTCGGGGGTCGGGAACGAGGGCAGGGGGCGAGGCCGAGAATAGAGACGGGGGGCGGCCATGGGACGGGGCCGAAGGTCGGAGATTTAGTACGGGAGAAGGGGCCGTGAGACGAGGGGCGGGGGCGGGGGACGAGAGTAAGCAGGAGGGGTGAGAGTGGGATAAGGGAGATGGGGCCGCGGGTGGGACTCGGAGGGTTGGGAGAGGGCAGGGACTGGGATGCGGATTGTAGCAAGAGTCGGTAATGGAGCACGGAGGTGGAGGGGAGGCTAGGGACAAAGGGCGGGAAACTCAGACAGGACGTACCGATGATGCGGGATGGGCGAAGGCCGGTGTGGGATGGGAGAAGGCCGGTGTGGGATGAGCGAGGGCCGTGGTCAGATAGGGGCGGGAGAGCGGGGTTGTGGGTGGAGACAGCTGTGCATTGTTAGCCGCGGTGGGGTCTGAGATTGGGTGTTTCAAAGGTGGGTCGTTAAGTTTTCTCTTTGTTTCATACCCTTCGTTGACTTTTCGCCACAGATACTAGAGCTGTTACTGAAATTTAAACCTTTTTTTAACATTTAATACCCATGGTAGTAAGTCTAAAAGTGTGTAGAGGATCCTATGTTAAGAAAATCGTATGTAAAAGTTATTTGTTAGAGATATATTTATTTCAAATTTTTTGATTTATTTCCAGACAGGAATTTTACCGAATCATTTCGTGTAAGAAACACGTTTGCATTAAAAATGACACCTTCAAGTGCTGTGAAACGCCTTTTAAATGTAATGAAGGCGAAATTTTACAACCAGTTTGGTCTCGCCCTGACTAAGGCATGCTTTCCAGTCTTGGTGAATAGTCGGTTTGTGGAGGCTAGCTGGAAGTTCTAACAGAAAGTGTTTGTGTGTGGCACGTATAAAAGTTGTGTCTAATTGCTATGTGCATCGTATTCTGGAGACTCTTCTAAATGCTGACAAAAAGAAGGGCTAATTACAGTCGTTTTAACGGGACTCTGCAACTGCACACACTATTTCAGTTTCCTTAATGGCTTACATGGCGTTTCTGGAGACAAAATTATCACACGTGGTTTGTGGCCTGAACGCTCCCCTGATCTGATTCCGTTCGATTTCTTTCTTTAGGGATTTCTGAAAGTTCGCATGTATGCGCCAAAAAACCATAGGGAAGAAAAAGTAGGGCACAATATACAGGAACAGGTCTCTGCAATACCTCAGGACATCCTTTACCGAGTGAAACAGATCTAGTTTACATGTCAAAAATGTATCATCTGTGGTGAGCAGTTCCAGCATCTTCTATACCGTGAGTTTAATTTAAACCAGTGTTGTCAAGGTCGATGCCACGATCGGGAGTCCATCACACGAGTGCCACGCCGAAATCGCCTCCCCCCACGTAGTTCATCACCCCGACACCAGAGACAACGCCATCCCTACTGTAAAACGGCGGGGTTACTAATAGTTCCCTTTTCCGACGCTCGTGGCACAGATAAGCTCGTGACATGATACGGTGCCACGACGCGTTCCACAGCCACCAGTGGAAGACCTTGACACCACTGATTTAAACTTTCGGGTAGCAAAATCCACCTTCCCTCTTTGGCGATTTTGCTACCGCCCAGTCTCGATTTCCCCGGTATCCCTGACCTCATTCGCCGAGGCCAAAAAATCTTTATGAGGCCGGTACATTTATAAAATGGTCGCGTTGTAGCACATAAAACATAAAATGATTTTTATTTTTTCTTGACATTTATGTATAATGCCACAAATGCCTTGCGGATTCGCTACAAATCATTTTATAGCAAACCGGTCGGTTTTTAATTAGTTATTGCTAGTGGAAACGAATTCGAAAACTTTTTGACAGCCTATTCTTAAGCCAGAAATAATAATAGCACGGCAAAAAACTGTCCACCTTGCTTCAGAAGCTTTATGATACAATTTTGGGGACGCGAGTCGCAGAACGTTCTATTATTGAAGACAATTACACTGCTCAACAAACAAAAAAAATTTGTTTCACTTGCTCAAAATTTTGTAACAAATTTACAGTAAATTGGGTACGCTGAATCCAAATGTGTCATTAGTTTCACTGAATTGGCTGTAGGTTTTGTGCTGTGAATATTGTAATGAATTATACTATTATAAAACTATTAGCATCTAATGCAAATATCCATCTTTATACAAAAATGTTTTTTATTTTAAACATTGAATATAATATTATTTTCACGGTATTTTAGTTGAGCTTCGTTTTATTAATACATTTTATTTTGTTACAAAACAATCAGTTCTTCACGAAGACCTTGTTTGAACGACTTCGGTGTATGTGACTAAATTTGTGAAAACGAATATTACAAACTTTGTAGAAAAATATATGAAACAGATTTTGGTATAAAACTGGGTGATCAAGATACGTCGTGGGCTCCTGATGTGGTATGCAAAACTTGTGTGGAATGTCTCCGTCAGTGGAAAACTGAAGAATTTAAAATTTGGTGTACTGATGGTATGTCAAGAGCCCTAAAATCATGATAATTGTTATTTTTGTTCTGCAAAAATAAAATCCTTCAATCATTACAAGAAAAAGAACAGGGAGTACCCTGATTTGGAATCAGCAAAGCGACCTGTGCTGCATGGACCTGATGTTCACCACACTCACTGGAAGTCCTGTGTCTGACAGTGAGGATATACAGATTCTGGGGTGCAATTCAAGAGTTAGCAGTGGCAGTGAATACGATGGAAATGTTGTTACAAAAGAGACGTTCTCCGAAGATATGGTCAGTGATTTATCACGTGACCTCAGTTTGCTAAACTAAGCAGCTGAAATTTTAGCATCCTGACTAAAAGAAAATAAATGTCTGACACTGGAAGCGAAAATAATACTTTACTCGTTATGGGTATAGGCTTTGTCATAGTTGTCAAGAACTTTTTGGGTAATCATAAAGCAGAACATTATCCAAAACTGGTGCCAGACTTGCTCTTAAACTTTCAAAATTTGGGTGCAACTATGAGCATTAAGGCACACTATCCCCATAACCATCTTGACAAATTTCCAGAAAATCTTGGCAATATATGTGAGGAACAAAGCAAGCGGTTTCATCAAGAAATAACGGTTATGGAAGTTAGATATCAGGGCAGATGGGATAGACACAATGGAAGATAACTACTGGAGCCATCAACGTGATTGCCTTGATCTGCCGCATAAAAAATGATATCTTACAATGTTTTGTGATTCTTTGGAGGCTGTAAATATAAATATATTGACTATATTAATATTAAACATTTCAATAGTTTAATTTTGTACAAGTAGGCATATCTAGTTACATTTAGTTCACGTTTTAGGCAATTTACGAATAGCCTGTACTCAATAAAATAAAATAATATTTTTCGATGCGATTTTCATAATCTCAAAAACTAGAGCCAATCTACCAAAACCAATGTCATTTTTGGAATCTGTGCATTAAACATACATACCCTAAAATGGCTTTAAATTGTTTAGCAAGAAAATGAATGTTGATCAGTGTTATTACTGAGCATGAAAATACATTTTTGTCTTGTAACATGAGTATCTGCTCTTCCGTACATAGAAATTACGAACATTAAAATTTGTTTCTCACTGCAATTAATCTCAACTAATGGTTTAAATACAGCAGAATTAACACAAAACATAGAATTATTTTCATATTATATCGTACTTTAAATTATTGAATTGTTTCCTGCCAATGATTATTGCGTTTTGGTAAACAAGCTTGATGCTTTTTTATTTAATAAATAAAAGGAATTTTTTAGATCCGTCTTCATTGTTGCCATCATAGCACACGTATTCGATTTTGCAATACACTTCGGCTCACTCACACTTTCTATGTGCTAAGTAGTTAGATATCCACAAGGCAAACCCTGACGTTTGTTAACTGCTCTTGAGAGCTTTTTCCAGCCTAATACCCGGAAATGGTGGCGGTAGCAGTGAACTTGAAGGGCAATTAATTACCGCCACTTCGCAGCGTGTAAGCTTATCTTCGGAGTCAAGAGGATTCCATGCGCCGACGCCAGCTAGCAAGGGCGCTACCATGCGCTGGGGAAGGCGCAAGATGTACGATGTCGTATGCGTTGCAAAGCGGTCGCTCAAATTTCGTTGTTTTTAAGGAGGGAACTAAAGAGATAGACTCAAAGGTAGATAGATACATAGGTAAGATAGGTAGGGACACTTGATTCATTTAGCCTTCTGGGCTATTTGTGTTACTTTACATTCATATTTACATGCATTATTTACATCAATAGGTGTATTATTTTAACTATTAACACAATTGATTTTCTATTTTTACGAATTTCATAATTGTTCCTTTAAATTCTTTAATATAATCACAATTTTTAATTTCTATTGGTAATGTTTTCATTAATAATTGCTAAAATTACAATCATTTATAAAATCGTCTATTTTTTGCATGAAGAGTTTTACGCAATTTTGTAAAGATAATTTTTATCAATATTGGCTGCAACCAATGTATAATGATGGGATACTTCATATTTAATCTAGTTTCCTGATTCCTTGATTTGATTTATTTAGTGGAAATATGTAATTTTTTCGTATCGAGAAAATATGAACGTTGCATTTCTTCAATCATGGATCATTCCAGCAGTCAGAATTTCTCTTCATGCTGTGATGAATAAACAAACTAGTTATGCTACAGAAAAGTACAGACTTTCTTGCACCAGTTAGTTTTGTAATCTCTTTAGAATATGTTAGCTTTCCAGTATTTGCCCACCTTCCCAGCTTCTACCTATTGGAGCCCAATCTATTTTTTTCACATTTGTTCAATTTTTCGATCCCGCAATAGTAGAATTGAAATATGTCTAGGAATATTACAGTCCTTACGCAAATTATCATTGACAAACTTAGTGCTATTTTACGGCTTTGTCGTTTGAGCATTTAAGAAAATGGGCTATTACGAGCACATTTAAAAAAGTTTGAGATTTCGAGACACTTCATACGAAACCATTTAAAGCACTCGTTTACCAATATAACACTATACAGAAAATTACTGTAATGTAAATATTAACTACGCGAGAGACTTAAAAAGTACATATGATTAGATTTTGAAAAAATTAAAAGAATACATTATAGCAGCACTTATGGCACGTTTTTTCCTACATTTAACACGATTCTTACAAAATGTTTGAAGAAAAAAATTGCAGCCATTTTTTGTTGAGAAAATGTAAAACATTTCTGAAAATGAGGTATACTGATCTCATATTCCCAGAAAAGAATTGAGTACTAGAGAAACATTATAAGAAATCAGTTGAAGCACTTTTATTCACAAATGCAGTAAAGTGTATAAGTCCCAGGTAAATGAACAACGTGACAGCTATTTTAACAAACACATTTGTGTAATTTTTGAAAGAACAAAAGAATTCAGAAAAAGACGTTCATGTCAGCTTATTAAATGCATATAACACTGTCCATACAAAAATTTGCATGAAAAATATTTGAGAAGATTTTGAGAAAATACTGTTTTTAAAATGCCTTTGTTTCACGCAAAACTACTCAAAAACTATTCACATTAGGAAAATGTGTATGTACCCATTTACAGAACTAATTTTGGAGAACAGATTTTATTCGGAGAAATTATCTCTTTCTTCAATATTGTAGTTAAGGGAAGACGCCGAAAAGATTATAAATTTTTGCAATTTTAGAAAATCCAGATATTTTAACAAAACTGAGACCTGCGCTATTTTTTAATGTCCTTTAAACTATCTGAAAAAAATTTAATAAACAAATTGGACCCATTTTAAAAATAATTTAAAGAAGTTCTTGTAGCTTTATGCAAAGTATCCCCAAAATTAAAACATCGACTTTAAATTCAAAGATTCAACGATCGATTGAGAAATATCAATTTTTATGGAAATGCTTCTTATGGTGTAGCCGCATTATCGCGCGTAAAGCATTATCCACTTCTTCGATGTCAGGGATCTTGAATTCGACTTTTTCTGCTCAAAAATGGCTGCTTTTGTGCTGTAGCATTACATAACTTTCTCTATACTTCGTATGTAGTATGCGGAAAAGAAAAAAGATCTGGGACAAGCGATTACACTAAACGAAGGACAGCAACAATGAAATCCTTCGTTTAATTCACAAAGCTTTTCTTACGTCTTCTCTTGCCCTCTTCTTACGGTTCGTCTCCCTCCACAGCCTTCTCGGAAAAGCACCAAGGATGCCGACACTCCCACCAACCGCTGCAGCCGACGCCGCGCGGCGGTACTGGAGACCGATCTGTATCTGCTCGGCTTTCGGAGCCGCGCCGGAATTACATTGTCTTGCGTTCGGATTAAGCATTCTTCCGCTCGCCCGGAGTGGAGAAGCTGTGTTAAATCCCTTCGCTATCCTTTACCTCTTCCCCCTCTCCCTTCCCCTTCCCCCTCGAGTGCCGTCGCCGAGGCTTCCCTTCGCCCTCAAATCCGTGCTATCAGATTGTCACGTATCCAAGGACGGCGGCACGAGCATGTGGACGGTCGAGGCACCCCTCTTGCCGCTTTCCCTTTTGCTTCGCGGGATTCAATTTGAAGTTATCTCGCCCGCTGCGAGAGCCCGAGCTTTTCCCGCCAGCGTCGCTGGTGCGATGGTGCGTTGGTGAGTTGGTGTGCGGCAGCGGAGTCGGAAGGGGAGGTGCGGAATAATTGAAAGGGAGGGAGATCTGACTGTGAGTTACATGCTTGTTGTAACGGTCTTGTGTGTGCGTGTGGTGCTCAATTGAAACGCGGTATCGTACGCTATGCGGGGTTTGGATTATGTTAGCTGATGACTGCTCTCTGTCTCCCTTTGAGAAATGGAACGACGCGTTGATCGTGTTATCCAAGTTCTGAAACATATTCTCGCGCAACGATATAGATGAAAACTTAATGAAGTTCGACCCACGTTACCAGGTTACCGTGCGCCAGTCTGCATAGCAATACGAGGCATAAATTGCTTTGACTTATTCATTCCTTAAATGGAATTGTCGAATGGGTCTCGAGAATGAATCCCTATATCGATGTGCAACACGTTGACACTTTCAAAGACATGCTGATATTATTTCTCTCTGTCCTTTGTTCATTTTCGTACTAGTAATTGCAAACGAACTCGATATAGAATTTGATGATAATGAACATAATAGTCATTAACTAATTATGTACATATCATAAGACATCTTGTTACGAAATAAAACTGGAGAATTATGAAACGAGGTCGTCAGGCGTCAGAGTTCCGTTATGATTCGAATGCCGCACAACCTATCATTCACTTGGGTAAAATTCTGTCTAAATTTGATTATCAATCTCGCAAAATGTGACAGACTGATAAAATAATTTAATAGGAGATTCTTGCATTAGTTCTTATTTTCTAATAATTTTTATTACCAAATAATTCTTCTCACAATTGTCTATTAACGAGAACAAGTTTTTAACTTATAAAATTAGTTTAAAGAATAATGATATTTATAAAAATTCGATCCAAGGTCTGTCATGTTTTTTATTCAAGTAAATTAATAGGTACGTAGAAAAAACTGGGAGGTATGATATGAAGGGAAGAATGAAATTGTACGATGCGTACTATGAATCAGCGACCAAAGTTTCTGAATTGGTTAATATTATATTTATATAATAGGTCTTCAGAGATATTTTAGTCCATCCTTTTGTAGAACAGAAGTTTAGATATTAAATTATACTTATTTGTGTAACAAAGAAATAATAGTTGGTGGGAAAATCAATTGTTAATAAGATAATTCAAAGGCAATCACTTTCATTAAGTGTTCTTGAGTAATACCTTCACAGAAAGTATTTCTAAAACAATTTCGAAATCGTCCCATTTTCTTCACCATTCACCTGAAAGTATTCTACTCTTATTAATCGAGGAACAAAAGCCACAACCCTTTAAAGGAAAATATCAGAAGGTACATTAGACTACAATCGACCATCAGCGACGAGGTATGAGTGCTCTACAAAAAATGAAATATTTTTGGTTCCCTAGAACTGTGAGAAAAATTGTTTTAAAATAATACTAAAAATTACATGAAGTTTAACTTAATTTTATAATTGAATACGTGGATTATTAAACTAATAAAGATTACATTAAACTTCTAATGTGTTGCGAATTATAATTGTCAAGAGTCTGGTGTAATCTGAAAAGTTATGATTGGAAATACTACATTTCGTGGTGTACTTTGTTATTGATAATCTGTTGATAAGTTATTGCTTATTTTAAAATATAATTTTAGCAGCTAATGTACTTGTTTGTTAAGATATTAGTTGTTAAATAACAGTCAGCGGTTTGTTTTTTACATTTGTAATATATTAAATAATGCATCGTCTGTAGATAGTGTTCTCGTCAAATAAAATTTGCATTTAAAAGTAATAAATGAAACATGTTGAATATATTTGTAATTTTTTATTGAAATAAAAGTTATCCTCATTACCTACAAATATGAATAACTATTTCCTGAATGTATGCAATGATAATTTTTTATGAATTAAAATATTATAAAATAGGTTTTGTTTTGAAAGAATAGTGGGGGCAAATGTATCCAGTCAGTAGAACTTAAAAAATATTTAGCTTAGGAAACGAAGGGTTAATCTCACTTGTGTATCTAACGTATCCTGTAGCTACAAACACGAAAGCACTTTTACCAAAAATGAGTCCACAAAATACTGTTTTTCATACCATATGAGTTTTAATGAACAACAGAGATTTGGTACGACCTTTACCGTTTACAACGAGTACGCAACACGAACCACAACGCGAATCACATCTTTTCACCGCGAACATTACAAGTCAACTGATAAGCCAGCCTGCCCGCCCGCCTGGCCCCGAACAGTCACGTGACGGACCAGCCGCTCCTTTTACTTTCTCATTTACTCCAGCTTAGCGCAACGCCTCCTACAATTTTAATACCCTACATGTTTGTATTGTAATAGGGTGCTTGTAGGTTCGTTTGTTACATACCGTTAGACAGGAGTAGTTTCTACGAAAGGGTCCCCCCCGATAAGATGGTAAAAAGTTCCCCTCAACCAAATTACATATGAGTGGTTACACTATAATTCTAACATAAAAATAATATTTTTGAAAGGTTTCTTAGCCTCCGTCCTACCACCCACACCCCTATACAGCCAAAAACGTGTTTTTTTAATTTCAATTTTTTTCGACAACTGAACACTATTTTATCAGACTGAAAAAAAAATGATAAATAAGAACACAACTTGAACTATCAGAAAAATATTTTTCAATATTTTCTCAGGCCCAAATTCGAACACAAAAAATATTTTCGAAAAAAAATATCAAGAAATATTTTTACTGTGTCTTAGAAGCCTGGAACAGGCTTGAAAAAAATGTCAAAGGTTTCTCTTAAAACACAAATTGTTGTGTATTTTTTTCAAATTTTTCCGATTACTGGGCTGCAGTTAAAAAAATAAAAACCATTTTACCGCCTTTAAAGCACCTGGACTTTCAATATACTTTGAAATTGACTGCAACGGTTCTCTGCATTTATTTTAGTGTTTATTATACATTTGTATACATTACTGTATCACCCAGTAAAGTTTTGATTTTGGAATATACTTACGAAGTATCATTTTTAAAGCTTTCTAATCCTTTGTATGAGAATATCATACGCTAAGGAAAGATAATAGTGTTTGGCAGTTTATTAAATAATAATTCCGTCATATTTGAGGGATAATTGGGGGACATGTGGAAAAATGAAGGGGAAAAGGTTAGACCCAGATTTACAAGAACTGTTTTACTTGTCTTAGAACACAGACACTGGCACGAAAATAATCTTAAAACTTCATCTCAGAATGCTTGTGAATTTGTTTCATATTTTTTTAATAGCTGGGTCATAGTTTTTAAAAAAACTAAGTCATTTGTAGTCAACCACTTGGCAGTTCGGCAGTTGCCGCATCCTAAGCACGTGCGACCTTGCTTGAGGAGGAAGGCCACAGAATAGCAGCCAAAAAGTTGACAACTGAGCCTAGAACGCGGCGCCTCCCGGACAGATAAATAGTAACGCATTGGTTGCGGAAGCCTGTGGTCTCACGTCTGTAGATTGTTTCAGACTAGAGAAAAAGTTGTCTTTTCCTTTACCTGGGTATTTGTTCTTGTATGCGTATAAATATGGAGACACTCGTACATTCTGTACACGTGCGAAAACTCTGCACTTTGTAAATAATAATCGTACGAAAATTGAAAATTGATTTAATGTAGCACCCAACTGCAAACGCTCATCCCCCGAAAAGTAGTTTACGGCATTATAGATCCGGTACTGTGCGAGAGAATTCATTCCAATATTGCTGAGCGTTGAGATAAAAATTCGCAGAAAATAAAATAGTCCCGTTAATTTTATCGTGAAAGATAATTTCAGTATTTTCCTTCAATTTAATTTTATTGATAATATTTAATTAGTATATTTAATTAATATATTTAATTAAATATTATATACAATATTTAATTAATTGATATTGGCTTCTCTTTTCTGTCCATCTGTGCTACGGAAAAGGCGCACCCAAAAGAACTAATATGGAAAATTGTAAAATGGGATGATCATGAAAGTGGTATTTTGAAAAATACATCCCAACAACATAATCGGGGCCTAATATGTTCCCCTTCACTTCCTCACTGTCCCCCATCTATCCTGCACACGAAATGTCCCTTATCATTTCCCCACTTGTCATCTACCCGTCCCCCAAAACATGTGTGTTAGAATTTACTTGTTCTAAAAAAAAGGCGTGTCCCCATGAGACAAGCAAACCTGGTTTAAGAGGCCTAGGAAGCATTGCTTCCGAGTTATTTACCATTATAATGTGTGCTGCAATAATCTTTTTTTGTATGTCATAATCTGCAAACTTCTATTTTTTCTTCTAAAATCTGTTTGATGTAGGATGGGGTGTAATTCTTTATCCACCAGTATCACACTTACAAGATCTTGTGTCGATTGTTTCTTATAATTTGCCAAAACTATCGTCTTTCCGTAGCATACGATTACTTATGCAAACGATTAGAAAGCTTTAAAAATGATACTTCGTAAGTATATTCCAAAATCAAAACTTAATTGGGTGATACAGCAATGTATACAAATGAATAATAAACACTAAAATAAATGCAGAGAACCGTTGCAGTCAGTTTCAAAGTATATTGAAAGTCCAGGTGCTTTAAAGGCGGTAAAATGGTTTTTATTTTTTTAACTGCAGCCCAATAATCGGAAAAATCTGAAAGAAATACACAACAATTTGTGTTTTAAGAGGAACTTTTGACATTTTTTTCAAGCCTGTTCCAGGCTTCTAAGACACAGTAAAAAATATTTCTTGATATTTTTTTTTCGAAAATATTTTTTTGTGTTCGAATTTGGGCCTGAGAAAATATTGAAAAATATTTTTCTGATAGTCCAAGTTGTGTTCTTATTTATCATATTTTTTTCAGTCTGATAAAATAGTGTTCAGTTGTCGAAAAAAATTGAAATTAAAAAAACACGTTTTTGGCTGTATAGGGGTGTAGGTGGTAGGACGGAGGCTAAGAAACCTTTCAAAAATATTATTTTTATGTTAGAATTATAGTGTAACCACTCATATGTAATTTGGTTGAGGGGAACTTTTTACCATCTTATCGGGGGGGACCCTTTCCTACTGACATTGAGAGTAACTTTTCTCTTGTTTCGAAGACTATGTGGACAAAATTTCATTAAAATTATTTATTTGTTTAAAAACAAATATATAAACCCTTTTCTTCATACAAAAAGTATCCTAGGGTGTGTCCGACAAAACATTGAACCTTTCAGAGAAAACAGCATCGAAATGGGTTCAGCCATTCCAGAGATTTCCCCGGACAGTCACATAGTCAGACAACAATTGTAAAACAATAATTGCAAATTGAATTGATTTTTAAATAATGTAAATAACAATATGCGATTAGAAAAGTCAAGTATTTCGAAATAAGAGACGCTCTTATTCATTCAAATAATCATAGATTATAAGATTCGATATAAGTACTCATAATTCATGCAACGCCGGCAGAGATTTGTCAATGGCACTTTCCCGAGAGGCGCTCTTTTGTGGTTGATGGTGGGATAACCGTAATAATAATATATACTTGTAATAAGCAAAATAGTTTGCACAAGAGAGGTGGCGCTTTTCTGAAAGCAGACCTTATAACTATCCAGTTATAAGCAACAGAACTCGCAATTCCATATTTTGACGACATTGAGATATTTATATTGTTGTGTATTCTTGTTTAGAAAATATCTGTTCTGTAATAGTAGCGCAAAATAGCTCAAACCATTTTCTGAAACATAATTATCCTAGGTGCTCCAATTCATTAATCAATACGTTGTGAGGGACTTCATCGAACTCTTTTTTTCGAAGTCTAAATGTATCTCGTACTAGCTGGTACCCGGCGCGTTGCTGCTGCAGAAGAAATAATTGAGGAAATATTCCTCTCCCTCCTCTTTCCCCCTCTCGTTTTCCTCCTCTCTCATTTTCCCCACTCTCTCTCTTTTCCATCTGTTTCTTTTCCTCCTCTGTGTCTCTTTTCTCCCTCGGTCTCTTTTTCCCTCTCTGTGTCTCTTCCCCCATTCTCTGACTCTTTTCCCGCTCTCTCATTCCCCCCTCTCTCCCCCTGTCTCTATTCCACCTCTCTCTTTCCCCCTCTCCCTATTTTCTCTCTCTTTCATTATTTTCCCTCTCTTTCACTACTTTCCCTTTCTTTCTCTATTTCCTTCTCTCTTATTTTTCATCTCTCTCTCTTCCCTGTCTCTTTTTCACTTTCCTGCCATCAACTTGCGCCGCCTGCTCCTTGTGTTCTCCTCGACCTCGCCCCACAGCACCCGGCAACGCCCATTAACAAAGAAGCTCACGTGGATTGGGAATTGCACTTAACTGAAACGCTATCATGTGCTCTAGCGCCATCTAGTGGAGTTACAATAATTGTACTATGCCTGTGTTCTTCCCGCAAGTGCAAGCAATATGTTGATACATTTTTATTGCAATTAGATGCTGCTGCGGCAACGCATTAAGCACGAACCAACAAACACTGATTTTTATATATTAGATTAATTTTCTATAAAATAATTTTTCTAGCTTATGAAGAACCCCGCATTGCTGGGGTATTTATCATAATTTTGTATTAAACAGAAAGTGAAATTCGATCTATTCTCGCCATGTGGCAGAGCCGACTCCTATCTATTCTACCGTATATTCCCTCCACGCTATCACGTCTCTCTGCCTTGCTCCAATTTGGAAAAAACCTTCTACACACTACAGCACTTCTCACTAAAAAAATATTTAAATTTTAGTCCTATTAGGGTTCCGGCCCCCAAACTCCGTTCTCTTTATAACTGAAAATAATAAACAAATCTAAAGTAAAAAATTAAATGCATATTCTTACGTTATTCTGTTTGTGGAATTTTGTGTATTATATACCAAAACTTACAATAACTTGACACATTATAATTCTTACTCTTTTTCATATTTGTTTCTTCTCGCGTATTTATATAGAAAAGTTTGAAATTGATCTTGTCGCATCAATCGACGGTTAGAAATAATTAAAGTAATTTTAATTGGATTCTAGTACCTGTTTTAGAATCCTTGATAAATTGTGGCTGACCAAAAGAGCCATTAACCACTTATGGGATAATAATAACCCCAAAAGTCCGAGATCACAGTGAATCCCGGCTTGAGAACACTTCTTCTCTTATTTGAAATAACAACCTTCAAAACCAAGCGTTGTCACACATTAAATTCCTCCAAATACCCATTTGCCAATACTATTTTACTTTATTTGTACCGCCGTTTTACTAAAAACTGTATTAATGCCGAACTGTCATCAATTTAACCGTTCCTTCAGCACCCAAAGGTACTCTCTACTATCCCTCTCTCTACTATATTAAAAAACTTCTCTGAAGCTCCATCAGTTTCAGAATAACACGTAAATCGCACTGTCGCTCGCCTAACCTGCAAATACGTAATAATTATGCTCAATTTACTACAATTAAATAAATGTGCATATATACCTTTTTACGGCAATGTTAACCACATTCATCAGAAAATCGTATCTTCCAAACATTTAGTCCCTTGTACACTTAATGCACTCGCGTCTACACGCAATTAAAATCAATATTCAAGTTACTTTTCTAAATAAAGCGAAAAAAACTATTACTATTACACTAAAACAAATATTTATGGTTAGACAACTGACTATGAAAAATAAACAAACAGTCCTCTAAATATACAATCCTTTACATTGATGAAAACAGTAGAAGATCTCAGACCTCATCCTCTGGTGGCGAGCAGCTAAATTATTGACATTGATCCACTATTGAATCTGTGATGTAAAGCCAGGCGAAAAATGTCCGGAAAAGTAATCATTTTGTGAATATAGTAAGGTTTGCGATTGTAAGTCATAGCCTATGTTACTCCAGACCTTTAAAGGAAGCTAATACAAAAGTTTCATCAGTATTGGTTCAGTAGATTCAGAGGTTATCGCGCTATAAGTTAGTGCATTTCTGTCTTTATATATTAGTATAGAAGTATAGATATAGATTGAGCTACCGACGACTTAGCTTTAAATTACAAAATTAGATTTAAATATCAATAAGATAAATCAAAGAAAGGGAGTGCAGTACTTTACTACGTTTCTACTCTGCAGATGTCTTGAGACATCCCTAAACATTCATGAACAGTTTTTTAGAATTCTTTAAGAATATTGTAGATCTAGAAAGCTCCAAATACAAGTTGTTCCAAACGACTTGTCCAGAGGAACCGAATGAGCCGTATACTACGTCCATAGGTCCCTTAAAAACCAAGCAGCGTTTTAAGTGCTTAAAACCCTTTAAGGGTCTTTCGATAATTCCTGCAGGATGTTCTGAAATAATCCAAAAATAAAGGTCGGTTCTGCACCAATAGAATTTGTTCACTACTTTGGCTCGAACGAGGCACTGTATGATGACTTGCCAAGAATAGCGTAAGTGCACACGTACGCGTGCAGGTTACACAACGATAGGACACGTTAATTACGGCAATCTGTTGTTTTAGACAACCATTTTCAAAGAAAATTAAAAGTATAATCACTCATCAATGTTTTATTTTAGAAACAAGGCTGATTTTTAAATAATGAATATTCTGACTGCTGTATGAGACCGTATTTTGGGTGGCCGATTACATAAGAGAAATCGAAATCTCGAAAAATATGTATAGTGCCTATCAAATTTTATTTGAAATACATTTTCTTATTTTTGGTGATGTAGTACATGTCTTCTTCTCTCAACCTGGCTTCACCTTTCAGACTGGGTGTTTCAACTTTCAAACTTTAAAGAGAACTCCCAATTTGTGTTGTAGATTCAGATTTTCGGTGAATGTGATGAAAAAAAGGAACGATGCATTGCTTTTATGTCAGTGGAAACGATATTACAAACAATTTCTACTGTAATCTACATCAATTGGAAGGTTTTTTTTTAATTTTTACAATTTTAAATTTCACACATACCTTAATTTTTACTTTTATTTCTTTTGACAATCTACAATAAATCAGCTCCCAAAAATGCCGTTGTAAAATCAATTGTCGTTGTATCATTATATCATCATATCATATCAAATCACATCATCTAGGACTGTAGTGTATGAAAGGGTATAAAAAGACGGGTGTGTTATAATATTTTTAAGAAGGGTATAATACTTTTATTACCGATTTGTAGTAATTTTACAAATCTACGGGGAAGTCATTTTTACTATATTACGTCATTATGGCGAATGGAAACAAATATTTCAAAGTTTCCTTTATTTGCTGGAAAATTTAAATTTGCAACAAAAAGGTCATTTCTATTTAAATTTCAAAACTTTTATCTTTTCATGCTATCTGTAAATATCTATCTATCTCTCTGAAATATTAATAGCTTGTTCTATATTCATATTTTTGAAGAATAGGAACTTCTAGAGATTTTTGATGGCTCACTTAAATTGGATCACTAGGTATATCCTAATCATTTTACACTGTTTTTAATATAAAAATATGTGTAGAAGGTCTGAAAATATTAAAAAATTACTTACGACTAAAAAACTATCACTGGGTGATGTTTTCTTAATATTATTTTTCAGATTTTTTCATTTAGACTTCTATTTATTTATATTTTGTGTATTCTTTCAGTACTTATCAAATCCTGGGTTAATACTAGAAACAGTAGCTATGATTTCAGCGTTCCATTGCTTTATTTATTGGAGTACATCCTTTTTCATAAATGGTGCTATACAGCAAATACAGTGTAACATTCTGAGAAAAAGTAAGATTCTGAAGGTATCTATAAAGAGAATGAACCGTTTTGTACTTACATTTACCGAAGATTGGGGATTGGAGGCAACACAGGCATGTGTACTTTCAGAGCACGATCCAATTTCACGAAAGAGCTCTACTTTCTAGATTGGAGTTAGTATTTGGATGTGAAAATTCAATTTCGTCTAAGATACTGGAATGGAAGTAACACCAAGAAAACGATTGTTGCTAACAAACAACTAAAGCGAATTTAGAGTTAAGTATTTCGAATTTTGGTAAGATTTTTGTAATTCTTGTAAGTCACCTGCACATATTTTTATAAAATGCTACATCACTTCTTGCCAAACACAATTTATTTGCAATTATTCAATGAGTACAAAACAAGGTACACATTTATATTAATGTAACAGTTTGTAATAAAACTATACGTATACGTTGTAAAGAGAGCAAGTACACAATCAAAATTATTTTATTGCCAACATTATTGGTCTTAATTTACTAAAGAAAGTGGTGCTTATTACACGTCCTTGATTCGTCCTTAAAATTTTGTCTTCTGTAAGTTCTTGAGGTCGCCACCATGTTTCCTACATCGATTGGTAGACACTTGCATGCATCGAATGAATAGAGGCTGCCGATGTACAAGAAAAACTAGTGGTGCTACAGAATGGCACAGCCTTTCCGTTATTAGTTTTCTATTTCCTTGAGACTAGCTATTCGAAATTTCGACATACGCTTGCAAAGCTGCCATTTATCGCCGCTTAATGTATATTTGTTGACATTTTCTTAATATTTCGGTTTATTAATATTAGAACGGAAATATATTAAGAATATTAAAAAACAGTAAAACCTCGTCCTAAATGGTAATTTTCATTTAAAAATTTAGATCCGTTTTTAAGAAAATGGCGTTTAAGCACTGCTAAAAATGTGAAATTGGAAGCTCTTTCTCACAGAAAATTTTTGAGTTTTCGAAAATGTTAATTTGAAGTCATTTGATGCACATACACTCACAAATACAATAGTGGTTACAAATTGCTGATAATGCGTATATTGAAGGTGTGAGAGATCTTTCAAAAAACGTAAATTAGTGTTATTTAAAAAAAAAAGTACCCCAAATTGAACTTTACATCATATTAAAGAGTACAATTAGCATTATCCGTTCGAAAAGTTTGAAGAAAAAATATGTATCCATTTATGAGAAAATGGCGTTTGAGTGTATCTGAAAATGCGGAATTTTGAACTAGTTTTCACAAAAACGGTTGTGTAATCGAAAAACTTCACTTGGCATTAGTTAAAGCACATGTACTCGTAAATATAATAACGTGAACAAATTGCCACTAATGCAAATATTAATGACGTGAGATACAAATAGAAAAATATATTTTTCTATTTTTTTAAAAAACAAAATAATAAAGCAATATGGCGTTTATGTCATCTCAAAGAGTACATTTGATACTATCCCTACCAAAAATGTAAAGAAAAATTTGGAGCCATTTTTGAGAAAATCTTGTTTTTGTAATTTTCTAAAATTGCAAATATTCCGCGCAATATTGCCAGAAAACTACTAAAATTTTCAATAAAATATGCGTGAACTAAATGATAGAACCTACTTTGGACCACAAATTTTATTTGGAGAAAATATATCTATTTTCAATTTTGTAGTTGTAGGAAGAAGCCAAAGAAAATCAAACTTTTGCTATTTTCGAAAACTCAGCGTTAACCGTTAAAATCGAACCTATGCCACTTTAACAAGCGTATTTGACTCTATTCTTACAAGAAATTTAAAGAAAATAATTGGAGCCGTTTTTTAGAACTGTTTGGAAATGCCCGGGGGACTTAATGTAAAGTACCCCCAAATCTTGAAGAAAGTTTTTCAAAATCTTTGACGGACGGACGCACGGACAATCTTTGACGGACGGACGGATCGACGGACGAACGGACGGACGAGCAGACGGACAGACGGAGGACGTTTAGAAAGAGAAAAACAAACTTTTTTTGGGTGTCAGGGGACCGCAAATCGTGTATTTCCGTTAAAATCTCGAAATCGATTTTCCCCAGCATTACACACAGCAAGTAATAATACAACTGAGCACGTCATAAATGTGCAATGTTCAAAATGAAGGGAGACAAAATTCTCAGGGTGTCATAATGAGTTCAGCTGCTCTGAAAGTGTAAAAAAATTATTAAGTCAGAAAAATTGAAAATGGCAATGTTTCCAACAAACGATAGCATGTAATTATAAGAATGTTATTTACGACAAACTTACTGACGTGCTAGTAAGCTAAATAACTAAGGGAGTGGCAGATAGATGGCCTAACGAATTCAGAATGCAGGACGCGGCAGTCAGAAAAACAGGTGGAGAGTGGAAAACAACAGAGAGGCAAGAGGTTTAAGACAATGGGAATGTTCTTCGACAACATATATGTTTTCAAAAAGGTGTATTTCCATGACAGTGGGAGCGGTATTGTAAGGTGGAGTTAAGGTAAGTGATTACATGGAATGGTTCCGTGGAGCGGAGTGAAGATTGAAATGACATGAGTGGGAACGAGAAAGAAAGTAAAGAGGAGTGTAAGAATAAGAAGTGAAGAAGTAGAGAGGGGTTGTAATGTGAGATTTTAAAATAAGAGAGAGGATGAGATGGATAAATAGGGAGATGGAATAAAAGAGAAAGTAGAGAGATAAAAATCAAGAAAGGGTGGAGGAAAACGGAAGGTAAAGCTGAGAGAGCAAACCATGAGGATGAGAAGAAGTCAGTAGAGAGGAAGACAAAGGAGGGATAGAAAAGAGAAGAAGAAAAAGGGGAATAAAAGATGGATAGAAGATACGAGAGTACAGAGAGATAGAAGAAATACAATGAGAAGAAAAGAGAGGGGAAAGGATGGGATGAAGAAGAAGTGAGAGGAAAAAGAAGAGGAAGAAGCTAAAGGAGGAAGAAGTGAGAGGAGAAAATGGATAGAAAGAAGAAAAGAGAAGAAACAGTGGAAGAAGGGAGAGGAGCAAAAGAGACAGGGAAAATACGGATAAAGAGGGAACGAGAGATAAAAAGGTGGAAAAAAGTGGGGAAATAGAGAATGAGGAAAGAAAAAGAGGAATAAGAGAGCAGACGGGGAAATGTTACGTCAAACGGATGACAGAGAGGAGAAAACGAAGGAAAGAAGAAGATTATTTGATACTCGGACAAAAAATAGTAAAAGAGAAGAAAAATAGAAGGGAAATAGAGGGAAAGAAAGAGAGAGAAGAAGAAAGGAGCCCAAAGGAAAATAGAGATAGAAAGAATTACAAAAGAGGGACAGAGAGAGACGTCTGAAAAGGAAAGAGTGATGAGGGGGAGAGGAAAGGGAAATAAAGAAATGAAAAGAAGAGGAATTGGGAATGAGTGATTGAGAGTGGAAGACGGACAGGATCTAGAAAGGGTAGAAATGGGGTGAGGGGAAAAGACAGAAAAGGGAAGAGGGAAAGGAATAAATGTAAAGAGAAAGACCAAGGGAATGAGGGGTTGAGAGGCGGTCATGATCTAGAAGGGGCGGGTCGCGGGCGTAGGCGCGAGGGACCCCTCCCCTGGGCGCCGCAAATTTCAGCCAAGCAGAGCACGTCGCGGCTCCGTGTCTCGGTCCGATTCCTCAGCGCCTTCAGATTTCCGCTCCACAGGTCTTTCGTTACAATTCCTACCTGCCACCGGGGGAAAAAGAAAAGTTATAACTTCATTGCAACTCCTTTCTCCGCGTTTGTCTTTTAATTTTCCCCCTCATACATTTCCGCGGCCTTCCTCCCCTTCCCCCCACGGCGGGGCGTTCACCGCGGCGCTCGCTTTTCTACAAATATATATTTCCACTTCTTGCAAAGTTGGGGAAACTTACAAACTGTAACAATACCTATGGTGCTATTACAGCTTTGAATAATTGGATGTCGTGAAAGGAAAATTCAACACGGAAAAGAAGACACGAAGCATACAGAGGCTCACGCTAAGGCAACGTGGCAAGACTCGTTAGACATGGTAATGAGGGAAGCGGTTTACCAAGACTTGTAACGTGGAAGATAAACAGTGGGGACTATCGGGAAGGCAATATATATATTGAAGAAACGAGAGGTATTTATTATGACTCAGCACTAGACAAGAATTATGATTACGACCTTGAATCGCTTCATTATTAATCGTATAGGGGTATTGAATGTACTGGGTGTTGGAATTAATATTTGAATTTTGTTTAGAAATTTTAACGCTATTGAATTTTGTACACGCATAGGCCATAAATTATGATTTCCAAGTTTCCTTTCAATTTGCGATATCTCCCTACTCAATTAATACGAAAAGATATGTTGCGTCGGCATTACTACAAGTTCTGTCATGACAAAGCTAAACGACTTCGCGATCGCACATAATCACAAGGCTATTTCTTCTCGCATATTTATTTAAAATTATAAATCACTTTATATTACAAATAAAACTGATTACAGCATTAGTTTTCATCATTTATATTTCCGGGTAACACAGGATTTACTGTAGCCTTTATACGGAACGTTGCACTTGCGGCGAAAGCGGCTCGACGCTAAAATACTGAGCAGCAAGATCATGGCAGGCTGTTGGGAATCATATAATTTCATAATAATGCTCTCTTAGATATAGACGCTCTTTTTGGTTGGTTATTTAAGGTCTCATGAACTCCTAGGTCATTAGCGACCATTATTGGATTTTGACGTTACGGTATCAGTGACGAAATGATATGGTGATGATAGGGGGTGAAAGGACGAACACTAATTCAACCATGCTCGAGGCGGGACTCGAACCCGCGATCCTTGGGTCCGAGATCGCTACGGTATTACTGGCTTAGCGATCTCGGCCACCGGATCGGCAGCGCTTCCTTGTGATGAACTATTCCTGAGACTAACCTTGGAGCGATCGCGCGGGCGGTGTAAATGCCGACTCTGAAAATAAAACGGCACTGCGCGTTGATGTTCGAACTCAGCATTACTGGAAGACAGGTTTCTCTACCGAGACACAAGATAGCGGCAACGTCTTTTCCAAGACCCACTCACATGTGCGCCGAATTCGTGCAAAAGTGACCCATGACATTAGTCTTCCCTCTACGCGGCATAGCACCGCCACGCGATCGCGCCTTTTCCGTTTTTTTTCACAAGTGTTTTAATTCAAAAGTTGAAAGAGCGATATTTGACTAATAAAAAGCGTTTTTACCCCTGTGTGATGAATATGTAAGAATACTCTTCATACATTTTTGTAATAAAAATGTCATAATAATTCTCTTAAGCTAAATATTGTGTAAATTAAATTAATTGGTTATTCATTACGTGTAATCTGTAGGTGATGTCAGCGCTTTTTAGTTTTCTAGATTGATATTACGTACTATTCTCGTTTTGTTTTATATATATATATTCTTATTTTATTGTTATATATTCTCGTTTTATTATAATATAGTTTGTACCTACCCCTCTCTCCCCCTCTTTATCATTTTCATCTTACTTAATATAGATGTTTACTTTCCTACTTCATTAGATTTTAATTTATATTTTTATTACGCCATTATTGTATTGAAAGGATTTGTCATCAGTATTTTGTAAACACAAAGTAGAAGACTGATGTTGCACATTTTCTCCTCCAGATATTTCGTTTCTGCAGAATAATTAAAATTGTTTCAATAAATTTTTAATCTACTACAATGGCCCAGTTGATGTTATTTAATAAATTCTCCATGATTAACGATCAAGAGAAGCTGCCATATTGAGGAAAGGGATAGATGTTCGTCAGTGGCAAAAATATCGCCTCGCGATTCCGCCTGTGACACTAAATCGCCCGAAAGTTAAGCCAGCGCTCGGAGAAGAGACGGGTCACGTGTGGTTTGAGAAGCTACACTGCTCGTGAGTGTGCTCGCTGAAACTCCTAAATCGACGTCAATAGGAAGCGTGTTATAAAACAACAGTATTTTAACCTTAAATCATAACCCTTATTGGTTTTATGCAATGTACATAGACCACAGGAATGCGAATTGTGAGAAGACAATTGCACTAACAAGACAGAGAAATATCACATTTCTGTTAATAATTCAATAGCTTAGAAAAATAAATTGTGTAACAGTTTTATTTTCATATTGGAAATTATCTAGAACGCTTCACTGCTGCTCCATAACTTTGTGTTATTTTTCTTTATTATGTGCATAAATAATACACAATACAATTCACAGTAATTCAAAAGTTGAAAGAGTGATGTGTGACGAATAAAAAGCGTTTTTACCCCTGAGTCATGTTTGACAACAAATTGTTCCCTAATTAACCGATCTCAGATGCTGCAATTTACAGAGAGACATTACTAGGCAAAGTGAAAAATCTAAGTTTCAGTGAATGGAAAATTGATAGTTTCATGTGATGATTTCATAGAGGCGTCACAACTATTCAAATTCTTATTCCAAAACATACATTCAGGATAAACATATTTGGAATTTCCTTAAAAATTTTACTTTATAGGAGATAATATACAAATGCTAATGAACAATCATTTAGAGGGACGTCACTACCACTCAAATCCGTATCCCAAAATACACATTCAGGATAAATATATCTTGAATTTCCTTAAAAAATTATTTGATGCAAGATAATGTGCAGATATTAATGAATGATCATTCTCAGTGAAGTAAGATAAAACGGGAAATGGAAATCTTTCATCTAATAATCCTTGCTCTTGTAACGGAAGAACCCGACACGCGGAGTGAGGCCGAGGTAAAGGACCGGCTGAGCTTTGCCGCTGACTCTCCAGTAGCTTTGATCGGAAGGTTCTAGAGTTCGAGTGCCTGTGTTGGCGTGTTCAAAATATTTTTATTTTAGCAATTATTTTGCAGGCTTCCTGTTCATAATGACGTTTTAGAAAACATACGATATTTTTTCACGAAAGTACACGTAATAATTGATGTGTACTGTCAGCCTAGTACTCACGGAAGTTCGACTAATATTGCCATGTCTGCTTAATGATTACAAAAGGATATTGTTACGCTTTGAATTCTGTCTTTCCTCATCGGCGAGGTTTAGTAATTTGTGTGCAGCGTAATGAAAGAGGAGAAAAGATATTACGCGAACAGAAAAGAACATGAAGCAGGAAAACCAATTGTACAACACAAATTACAGTCGTCCCCGCAGATCAAAGAGTGGTATTTAGGTGTCATAAAAGACGGAAGAACAAACCTTCATAAATAGAAATGGAAGTAATCTTTCGATACCAAGAACTGATTACTTTTGGGTGTGGAAATTGACAAAAAGGCTGCCCTAGAAATTACTTTGAAAAGCGTAATTCTTTACTATGGAAATTGAACAACTTGTATTGTGGGTCACACACCCGAAGTGAAACATGAAGTGCATGATGAGTGAAAATTATTGAACGACCCAATCAGGGAAAAGAATTAGTAATTGTGATTAAAATTAAAATGTTTTCAAAACATGTATAATATTTTAAAACATGATACATGTAAAAATATTTTTAAACATGAAACACGCAAAGATAGTTTAAAACATGAATGTATTCGTAATCATAAAATTTTGTTAGGTCATTAAACACCATTATCATATCTTACTTTAATGTTAAAAGTATAACAAAAGGTTCAATGATGTTTAATTTTTGTTGACTGTAGAATATACCATGTTCTACAATAGAATCAATTGTTTATTTTAGACAGTGCTAAAAGAATATGAAAAACGTGTATTTCCAAAGAAATGCTCCAATTCTTTTCAAAATGTTGGTCGATAAAGCGCTAAAAGCTTTGTATAAGATGACATCAAGGCCATTTTGCTGCATTTTTTCAAAAATTACACAAATGTAATTTTTAATATCTCTCACGACGGTATATTACCAGCGACTTTTATATATTATTGCGTCTGTGAGTAGATGTGCTTCGGATAATTTCAAATGAAGTTTCTTCAAAACCCAAAATTTGTCAGTGAAAATGACCTTCAAATTTTGCATTTACAGAAAAGCTTAAACAATATTTTCTCAAAATCGGCTTTACTTTTTTCAAAGGTCCATTTAAGGTGAGGTTGTATTCTTCTGTAATATTTTTAAAGTCATATATAAATTCTGTTATTAGGGGACACCAAAATTGTGAAATAATGAAAAAAATTAATGTGGTTGCCGATAGATGGGAGCTAAGAAGAGGGTAAGGCAAAATCAGAAAACTATTTTTTTTCTATTCACAGGTTCTTATGTACAAAATACATTTTTCTGGACCCATTTTCTTCCAAATAAATCAAAACTTATTTATCTACAACACCCAAACTGCTCCACATGTTTTCTTTAAAGTTCTGATGATGCAAAATGTACGGTGTATGGTGACATAAATGTTATATTGCTGTATTCTGTTGTTTTTCAAATATTTCAGAATTGTAATTTTTACTGAAAATTTCTATACAGTGTTGCATTTGCGTAGGGACAAATGTTTCAAATGATGTATTATAAAGTTTCTCGAAAACTCAGAAGTTATCTTTAAAATTGAGCTCCAAATTCTGCATTTTCAGAAATGTTCAAATGAGATTTTTTCCAAAACGGCCCCAATATTTTTCTACACGTTCGATGTCCTGTGATTGATATGTAGTACACGAAATATATTAATAGCTTTTCTACGTCCGTGAACCACATGTGGGTCACAGACGTTTACAACGTCTACGGCAAATCTTACCACAGAACTCCCCATAATTGCACAGATTTTGACGTGCACTTGTTAGGACAGTCATAAAATGGGGGGGGGGACAAGCTTCGCCTCCGGACGTAAGGTCAAATGTACCTCGCACATGCAGTCTCGTATTAGTACGTTCGGCGAAGACTAACAAAACGGATGTATGATCCGTTTAAGAAAATAGACCCCACCCGAATGCACTGCTGCGTTATGTCATAAAACTTTTTTCTTAAATGAAACTTAAAAAAGACAAATTAAATTAAGTTGATTAAAAATTATATTTTATGCAAAAAAACTATGAATCTTGTAAATTCATCGA
This sequence comes from Acheta domesticus, assembly GCA_031308135.1. Classification (NCBI taxonomy): domain Eukaryota; kingdom Metazoa; phylum Arthropoda; class Insecta; order Orthoptera; family Gryllidae; genus Acheta; species Acheta domesticus. The sequence continues at coordinate 123,421,644 of JAHLJT010009419.1, forward strand.
GTAAAATCCACAAATGTTCAATTTTCAGGCAGCATTACCTGAAACGTGCAATATCGTGCAGTAACCCCCCCAAAACGTGCAAATTTCGTGCAAAATAAAAAAAGTACTAAAATAACGTCCATTTCTTAATTCAAATTTCTGTCAAGGTTTCCATCCAATTTCAAGTAAGCAAAGAAGATATGCAGTTCAACAAGAACCCGGTCTTGAGTCATATTATAAAATAAAGTTTTACTAAATATGGAACCGTAACTAACCACCAACCGAACAGTATATCAGCACCAATGAAATACGAAAAGTTCTACGATTTTTAAAGTTATTCATCGGACGTGTGATACAGAAAAACGTGAGCATTTCGCGCCGCCGCAGAAGCAACATTCCTTTTCCCCAGCAGAGAGAGGCTGCTCGTGTGCGTGCGTGCTTGGTAGCTTGCCACCAGCCTGCCTGACTCCAAGAAGAGGACTGAGAAGCCGCACAAGGCAAAGGAAGGCGTCTCAGCGACCTCAAAGGCTGGCTGGCATACCGGCGGCTGGGCGTCGTCGACGCGGCAGCGGCTGCGGTGGCAACGCCTATGAGAAAAAGGAGTAGCAGGAGGTAGAAGCCAAGAAAGACGAGAAGGGGGAGGAGGTGATTACGGCGGAGAAGGCTTGCTGTAGAACACGAAACCATAGAGTAAAGATGTATACTTCTTTAGTTTATGACGAAACTGAACGTGGTAGCGATGATGAAGCATGACAGGAGGGAGTAGGTCGTGGAAGCAATAGCGGAGGAGGCGGTAGTCACAGAGGCGATAACGGTTGATTGATTACTAGTGATTCCAGGCTCCTCTACTGTTAAGGCCATTATCAACTGCTACGTCCTGTAAGTGAGGTGCATGTTTTTGCTCGAGAGGTAGCGGTAATTTTGTCCCGCTGGATGGCAAGATCTGACGCCGATCTACGGTCGGCTGGCGAGGTTTTCCTTAACCAGGTATCTCCCCTCAGAGCGGCACTGCCCCAGCTGGGACGAACTCTAAGCACCCGACAGGTTGCCCGGCATGTGTGGTAATGTAGCGAATGTAAGTATTAGTGTGTTTAAGGGGCGAAGATAGGACAAGGAGTAGGATGGAATGATCGAGCGCGGTCCGTGGCCCATTTGGTAGGGTACTGCTCCTGCAATCGCTAGGAGAAAACTCCCAATCAAAGCAGCCGGCGGCTAGAATCCTCCAGACAGCGAAAGAACTCGAACCAGCTATCTGGCTAGTGTCGAAAATCCTACCACCGTCGGCACTCGAACTCCAGAATCTTCCGCTCAGAGCCACGATAACGGTCGTGTTGGTAGTGGAGAAAGTGATAATGTTGGAGGACGCCGCGATAGAGTCGCTAGCGGTGGAGGTGGTAGGGGAATAGGTGACATGGTGAAGGCACTTGCGACGACAGTCGCGACGGGAAGATGGATCCACGTTGGTGGAAACAAGATATGATGACCCACGAAAATGCGATAGAGAGGGTTTTAGGAGATATGAAGGTACAGAGTCTGACGGAGCAGATCTCTTAAGAGATGGGCAGTTTATTCGAAGAGTGCGATAAAAGCAAACGATTTGTGAGGGCGATAGTAATGATGGATCAATACGAACGGTCGCTGGGGGCTGGTTGGTGTCAGTAAGGTCTTTGGGGAATGCCTGGGCAAGGCGCACTAGAAGAAACGGTGTTGGCGGTGTAGGCATGAGCGGCTGCGACAGAGGTGCTGGTGAGAACGTGAGGACAACTGCCCGGCCAGGGTGGTGGGGGATGGCAACAGTAGGGGCAAGAACAGCGAGAACAGAATGAGGGCGATGGAGGAGGACTGAGCAAAGGGAAATTGAAGATGGGACGTGACAATGATGACTGCAGAGTCGTTGGGGAAATGTTGGCATGTAGCAGCAAGGGGGTGTTGTAGGCGCTGGAATTGAAGAAGGTAGCTGTACAGAGGACCGAAAAGGAGTTGATTGTAGAGATGGAAGGTGGAAGGTGTTGGTAGAGCTTATGGTGATGATGGAAGTGATGGGAGTGGCAAAGGTTGAGAGCGACATTGGTCACTTTTCCGTAAGGTTGATTGGACAAAGTTCGTGGATGAAAGACTGATAAGGCGGTGATGAGACGAGGAGAGCAACAGCAAGCGGCAGGGGCGGTGCCGCCAGTGTAGTCGAAGGGAATGATGGATCCGGCAAAACGACGGGCTGGGCGGACAAGCGGAGGAGTTGGCAGCGGTGCAGGACCGCTGCGAACGCTGTGAGCGGGGATGGCAGTGCGAGAAATGCAGACGATGCCAACAGCAGGGTTGCAGCCAGCAGAGGTGGCTCCGGATTGCGGGAGACGGCAGGTGCCGGGTGATGGAGCGGAGGTAGAAGGCGGGGGCGGAATAGGGCCGGAGCGGGAACGGGTCAGCGTCGGGGGTGAGGGCGGGGTTGGGCGGCCGTGGCCGGAGGCGGGGTGGGGCGGAGAAGTGACGGTAGCGGATGCGGAGGCAGGGGCAGAGGAGCGGTTGCGGGGAGGGGGCTGGCGCAGGAGCAGGGGTGGGGTGGGGCAGGGGCGGGGAGGGGTGGGGTCGTCGCTCTACAGAAACCTGGTCACGCACTCGCGCACGCCCCGCGGCCCAGGAAGCAGAAGAGACTGCGGAAGCGGAGCTGAAGAGATCGCGGGTTGGAAGTGGAGGGAAGGCGCGGGATTGGCTAGCGGTGGCCGATAGACTGGTAGCGACCTGCGCAGGATTTTGTTTTCTCGAGATCCAGGAAACAGCTTATTCTTGAATGTGCTGGCAAACAAAAACCACAACAATTTATAAACAATAGAGAAAGACACCTTTTGCCCGGAACAATGAAAATAATTAAGTTTTTCGAGTATACCGCCCCTGTCAGGTAATAATCAGAAAAGATGAAATATCATTTTATCATATATTTAAAAATTAGTATTAAAGAAAATCAAAAATGGCATGGTTTTCTGCATGTAATTGTCAATTTAGGATTGTACTGATTCAGCTTTTGTCACCTAACGCAGTTCTCAGATCTGGACCTTGTTTTTATTAATTGAGGGTTTCCAAAAACGAAGGAGCTAAGAACCAACATTTTCGAAACGAATGTTTGAACTTCTAAAAGTTGTATGAAACGGCGCCAATGGACCGTTAAAAGATGTATTTCCTAACATAATTATGTTAGGATTCGAAGTAGAAGCATATTCCAAGTAGTTGAAATATATACTTAGATATGGCTCTGGTTGTATGCCTTGGTTAATATGATCTTCTAAACAAGCTATGTGCCTTGCAGCGACTTATAATAGTCATTATGTTAATGTGATTTGATTGTGTGGTGGAAGGAGTATTTTTTGCTTTTACTGATTTTGTGTGAAATATGTATAGGGAGGCAATTGCATTTCGCAATAAGGCAGGAAACGTAGTTTGAACAAAGCTTGCTATGCATAAAAGGGACGTGAGTGATAAATCGTGTACACCTAGAAATGGTAATCTGAGTCCAGAGAACCGCTTCCATCTAAGCAAGTTGAAATGTGCTAAAACAATGTGTGCCTTTATATTTGACAGTGTTCCAAACCACATCATTGCTGCTGTTGAAGAAGCAAGACAAACCAGGCCATTGAAGATCTTGATAATAGAATGTAAATTTATAAACATTGACGAAGCAGTATCCCAGTCATTCAACACATGAAAACGGCGAATCTTTAGGGCTACTTGGATACTTGTTGATAAGTCAACACTATTTGTAGTTGTAATCAAATTTGTAGTTAAAATGTTTCACTGACATAGTTGATTCAAAACCAACAAAATGCCGGAGAAAAAGCGGAAGACATTGCTAAGATGGAAATAAAAGCTCTTACGGCAAGAGTTATTTTTCCTGAGATTAAAAAAATAGTGACTTGCAGAAAAATATGCCTTATATTGATCAAGACAGTAAAAAATTATTTCTCCACATTATGAATTAAATTTAAAATCTTAGAGCGTTCAGTACATCCTGAGTATATCAGTCAGTTGACATAGTATTTGATGTTTAAAATTTAATAAAACTACTTTCTCCTCATATTTAAGACATAATAATGATTACACCTATAGCTCATACAGCTAAATCTAGGGTTAGGTTCTTTGGTCCAAGATATCCATATGAACATAGCTTATTTTTAAGTGACTAATTTTCAAAAATATTTTTGATCTTTTGATTTCTGAAACTTTGTAAAATGATATGGATATAATAGAACTTTAGTTAAAGTATACTTATATTTTTTCATGATTTTATTTTATAGCCTTTTCAATACAAGAAGTTTTCTTATTTATTTTCAGAAAAAAACATTTTAGCACTTAGGTCACTTGGCTTTGCAAGGCCTCAATTATTTGTGCTTGGGAGCAAGGAAGATGATGAAGAACATGACTCCATCACCATACGCGGCCTCCCTGATCTTTTTCTTTCGTAATTCAGCTGTAGAAAGTAAGACGATTCCGATTATGAAGCTACTATTTCATTTTAGCCCCGCGCGGAGAATCGAACCCGGCAACAAAACCCGGGAAAAAAACGCTAGCGCGCTGTTCATGGGCCATCCATGGGGTTACTCTCATTTTGAAAGTTAATAAATGTGATGTTGAATAAATAAATAAATAAATACAATTAAAGATCTGAAATCATCGTTTTTTATTACTTTTGTAACTTTGCTCAACGACAACTACATAAATTATTTTGGTAGGTAAGTGCTTGACACGAATTAATTACATCAAGCTTTCTTAATCGAACATAATATTACTTATAAGAGTGATATTTGACAACATGAAACACAACGAAAATGAATCATGAATTTTCTATTTTTCACATTTTTGGCACATAGGAAGAATCAAATGACCAGTGAGATGTCCTTTACCTTCAATAATTCAACTCCGTCGTTCGAAGTAAATATTCTCTAAACAATCGGCTAAACCATGGACTGTTAAGATAATATATTAACATGTGAGAAAAACTTAAGTAATGTAACCTGAAGTTTCTTCGCAAGACAGCATGGATTTGGAAATATATCTCGTGACACTTGTAAAATGGACATCCGTAACTTGACAAGGTAATTCATTTATGAGCCAGGGGACTGAGCTGTTCTGTGACATCAATTATCGCCGACAGTTTTCTTGCGTGTCACTATCTTAATATCTGCTTCGGACACAAGCATGCTATACGTAGCGAAGGAACAAATGAACGAAAGAACTTCGCAAGTCGTACTGACGGAAGCAATTGTCCGTTGTTGAATGCCTTGGCATTGATATCCCCGAAAATTCAAAGAACTGAAATATATAATTGTTTTGATTTCTAAATACACCTCTCAAAAGAACAGTAACAGCTTTCAATAAATGAGAGCTCAAAAAGACTAAAAGAAAGAACACAATTGTAAGAGAAACGTACTTGCATTTGTGCCACGAATGTACACAATGTGTTTGAAATGTCTAATAAAAAGGATCATAATAATATAAATGATGATTCATTTATTTCTTAAAAGCTGTGCCCTAAAACACGGTGGAGCGTATGAATATATCATTTAAGGAAATAATAATGATAATAAGGAAATTCAGAAAAAAGTTCCCGAAGGGCATGTTTTATACATTTGTTACAGAAATACATAGATGCATCTTTTATTGAATAAATATTGAACTTAAGGAAAAGGAACAAATATTTTTAAAAGCATTGAGAAAATCAAAATTCTAATTAAGTATCTGGAAAGGCAATAAACGTCACTTGGCTAGCGAGAACAGTAGAATTACAAAGGACACTTGCGGGGACAGTCGGGGTGGCCGCGAGCTGTATGACTGCGTGGATATCGCATGTGCTTGTGAGGGCGTAGTAGCTTTCATGCAAGAGTGCGACATTTGTGAAAAGAGATGCGTTGACGCAGGTGAGGCACAGACAAGGACAATTTGACGGTCTAAGGCAGTGATCTGAAAGTCGAGCGGAAGTCCGGACGAAATCGCCGTCCATGCTGTTCATTACCCTGCCACCAGAGACAACGCCATCCCTATTGTAAAGCGGCGGGATTACTAATAGTTCCCTTTCCCAACACTAGTTGCGCAGATGAGCTCGTGGCATGGCACGATGTCATAACGTGCGCTACTGCCACCAGTAGCAGACCTTGACATCGCTGCTCTAAGGATTAAAATACTGAAGATTATGAAGGTGATAAGGAAGGGACGGGAGGGTAAAATGAGGTTATTGATGAATCAAATCGTTCTGCTTGGGTGAGGCGAAGGAAATGAAGAAGGTTGTGTGAAGAAAATCTCTTGTATTAGAGCAGGCGCTCGTTGATGTAACATGTGCTTATGTGTAAATGGATTGAGATAAAACCACAATTAAAATATCATCTAAATACAAATAACTCAGTACAAATACCCAAGAACTGTCACCCAAGCGCCGTGGTTCATTGCCAATAAACAATTACATCACGATCTCCTAAAACGCATCGCAAACCACATACACTATCTTGCCAATAATTTATATTCAAACCATTACACTTCATTAATCAAGATAGACACAATATTGTAGCGGTACGCTATTTTTAATATTTTTTAAATTTCACAAATAACTGTCGATGTGAGGCGTCCACCTCCCGCCGCCGCCAGCCGGGTCGGCGCGCCCCCTCCGCTAATGAAAGGGATGACAGCACGCGCCCCTCTAAAGTTTATGGCCATCGTCCGCGAGTCGACCCTCATCCCGTCACGCACCCGGGCGCCGAAGAAGAGATTAGAGACGTGTGCTGATCCCGCCGTTCCGGGTATCATGCGCACTAAGTACCCAGGCCGTCCTTCACAGTTTTCTCCAGGGGTCCCAACGGACATTCCGCGTACCCTTTACTGACCTACTTCCGAAGTCAGACGGAGAGCGTTTTCCAGACAGAGATAGGGCTACGGAAAATTCCTAGAATCACCGGACCTGATTGGCCGAGGACAAAATTACGGCGTAGTAGCACTTAGCCAATCAGGGGCAAAATTCCGTGGGGTGGGAGCGATTTTGGGGCACTTTTGAATTTTCGGGGTGGCGGAACGAGGAGACCTCCACGCTAGCGGCGTAGGGGAGAATATCACTTCTTCTTGTTCGATTGAGCTGGGGGGGGGCGAGCGCCGCGGAGTGAGTAACAGCTCCGGCGCCGCGTTCGAACACTACGTGTACTCGACTTGTCTTGGGTGGCGAGCGCCGCGGAGTAAGTGATAGCTCCGGCGCCGCGTTCGAGGGAGAATTATTATTTTGGGACTTAGTTCGTGGACTCTGAGCTCTGCCGTGGGCAGTGACCGGTGACTAGTTTTCTCCGAGATTCGTGACCGTGAAAAACTCCAGAGAACTTTCCGTAAGAACTGCTGACTTGTGTGAACGGAATTCGCGATCATTCACGATCCGGGCCAGCTGACCGTCGCCGTCGCCGCCGCCGCCGTCACCGCCGCAGCCGCTGTCGCCGCCGCCGCTCCTTTGGTAGCTATTGTGGAAGGACGTTTCTCGGCCTGGCAGGGCCATCTCAGCCGCCGACCCAGACGGAGAGAAGCCGACGCTGCCGCCGCCGCCGCCGAGGGCCGCCTACACGCCGCCCCATTCAGGCATAAACTTCGGTCAACGACCGCCAAAGAACTATTGTGCATTGCTGTGCCGCGCTTAGGCACTTGTTTCCTCATTATTGTCAGCCAGAAGGCGAATGGCCTAGAGTTTGTTGGGGCCTGTAAAGGAATTTGATAGTAATTCTCGTTCTTTATTTTTTTTTAGATTTAAGTTTTATCTCATTTTTTCTTTCGTTTCTAACTGAGCTCATCAGGTAGGGCCTTTCTTAACTCTTTGAATCACTGTAACTTCCCCGGCCTATTATTAGGCGGGAATAAACCTTTTTATTTGCTTTACCAACCACTGAATTGTTTCTGTAGTTAGCAAACGCCTTACGACTCCTTCCATCCGAGTTAGATTCTAAGCAGGTGACAAAGTTGGCCGACTGAGCTAGGCCCGGGCCGCCCTCGCTGACTTCGGCGCACACCCACGCCGCCGGAGCTCGACGCTGTGGTTGACAATCGACGCCACCGTGTGGCTCGATAACGAACCTTGGGTGTGACAATATAGGAAAATAATGCAAACCCAACCCATCCATTATTTTCTGCACATATTTTCCCATCTAAATAATTTTTAGAGGCACACTGTGAGTCCCCTAGTCAATTGTAGTTTAGATTACATTTACTTTATAATAAGTTAGTATTAATCCTAATATTACAAATGAGTTTCATGTAACTGAACTATGTAAATTAATCCTTTATAAATTATCTCATAATAAAAACTACTTCAATGAATCTGGAAGTGATCTAATGACATGAATGAGTATTCTACATTACAAACCCTTCAATAAATTGTTTCTGTCGTATGGATGACGCCGACACGTACGTACACACGCGCGCGACGTCGGCCCCTTGATGAGATGGGGAGAGGGACGTCGGGGCAAGAGACAGATGATGAGAGTAGAGAGGTTAGGGGGCTCATGTGTTTGGGAAAGGAGCGATAAGGCAAGGTGGCAAAAGCGGAAGCAAGAATGTTTCTATACAAATACAACTATTATTCTAGGGAAGGGACCTTGCCTTCATCGCGACATCGCTCACGTAGTTGAGTAACATGAAAGGAATTATATGCTCTTCGCGCAAGAACATCCCATCTTCCAAATGAGTAGATCCTTAGTGTGAAATGTCTGAAACTGAGAACACCTTGTTGCACACAGTGATCTTTCTTGCATTGCATTGTTACCATTTGAACAATTGTAATAAGACGACATTCTGCTACGTTTCATGAAATAATATGGGCATTTTTTGAACGATAAACGAAAAATAAAAAAATGTTTTGATGATTTGTAATTTTTTTAAATGATCACTCTCATACATTATCTGAAAACGATCAATTTTAATCCATTACTCAACGTAAAAGTATCCAGGCTGTAAAAACACAAAATAGCTTTCCGCTAATTATGTACTCATTCATAAAGATATCCAATGAAGTAAATAATATATAAAAACTCCTACATTAACTACTTCCGGTAGTAGAGTTTATTGTGATGTTACCAACAATCAGTTACTTACACGTAAGTAATTCATTTTTTGTCAAAAATACACCAAATACCTATCGTACTTGCAAAACGAGTAATTTCTTACAATCTACGTTTGGTTAGGTTATGTAATGAGCACGGTAACGGAATGTGGAAGTAAATGACACAACTGAAATGAAGCAATAATACACTGTTGAGAGAGAAAGAAATGTTGGAACGTATGTCCAAAGATTCTGTATAATTTATTCCCGAGACACCTTCGATATGTAAGCGAATGCTTTAGTACTGATACTTATTTACTTTTTTACAACACCTGCTGTATTTTATACATACATGTAATGAAGAACATGGGTTTTTAACAATAAGATAGTTATAAATATATATCAACTTATTCATCGTAATTTGTAATAATATGGCAATACTGCAACAATGTTGCTTATATTTTTTATGCATTTTGTGTATATGTATGTATGTATATTTTTATGTACACGTAAAATGTCTATGAAACCAGCTTTTCTTATCTTCTCACACTAAACTGTGACGAGAGTCGAGGACAGGAGCGAGTGAGTAATGTGAGGCTGGTTGCGAGTTGGCCCGCTAGATGGTGTTCATAGTAAGTGGAAGAAGAGTAAGGAGAGGGGCAGAGAGAGGGGTGGGGAGAGAGGAGGGGATAGTCGGGGTGCTATGCAAAAAGGGCAGCGGAGGGGCGGTTCGGGCAGGGTGCAGGGGACGGGACGTGACAAGAGCTCGGCGGCGAGGCGGGATCCACGGCGCAGCGCTGGGAGGGGCGGGCGGGGCGGGGCGGGCCCGCCATAACGAACCCCCTTTGAAGTCGCGGCTGCGAACCGCACTGCAGCCGGGTGCGCCGACACGTCCCGCCACGCCGCTACGGCAACCAACTCCGCCACCCTCGCCGTCCCTACTACTCTCCAGCTGCCAGTGCTCCAGATCTTAAACCATCGCCTTTGCTACCCTCGCAACTCTTCTCCTCCTCCTCGACAACGCCCTCGCTGCCCTCGTCTCCCACGCCGCCCACGCCGCCACCGCCGCCACCGCCGCCATCGCTGCAATTGCTGCCATCGCCTTCGCTTTCGCTTTCGCTTCTTCACTGTTGTCCTCACCCCCTTCAACTTAGTCCCACCTCCCTCGCCGTCGCAATCATCTCCTTCCATCACCTCCTTCACTACTCTTGCCGTCCTTGCCGTTGCGTCATTTGCCACCCCTTATCTCGCTCCCATATCTGCCCCGCCTCATATCTCACCGGTGCCCCTTCTTCTGTGCTCACCCCTTCAGACTCCGCCCTCGTCGCTGCCCTCGTCGCCGCCCTCGTCGCCGCCCTCGTCGCCGCCCTCGTCGCCGCCCTCGTCGCCGCCATCGTCGCCGCCCTCGTCGCCGCCCTCGTCGCCGCCCTCGTCGCCGTCCTCGTCGCCGCCCTCGTCGCCGCCCTCGTCGCCGCCCTCGTCGCCGCCCTCGTCGCCGCCCGCGTCGCCGCCCGCGTCGCCGCCCTCGTCTCCACCCTCGTCTAAGCCGTCGTCTACCGCAATGGCCGCCGTTAACGCTGCGGACCTCGCCGTCGCTGCCTCCGTCGTCGTTCCTACCCTTCCTATCATCCCCAACGCCTCCGTCGTCTTTCGCCAACGCAGGTCTGTCCCTCTGCATTGTTAAGTACGCATTTCATCACTCGGGACCTTACAGCCACTTATACTTCGATTAAAACATCAAGCCTGTTGTCACTTCATCATCTGTGACGGTGTCATCCAATCAGGCGCTTGAACGTCACTCTACTGTCATCACTGCTGCATCAACCATTCCAACCTTGATCCCTCCGTTACTTCCTGCCCTACAGTCATTACTTGGCCCCCTTATATCTTTTGCGAATTAAATTCATTCCACAGTTTTCATACAATTACTTTCTTTGACAGCAATCGTTATATTTTCCACTTCCTTTTTAGAACAAACTAACCTAAAAGTAGTTATTCATTAATCTAGAAAAAAAACCTGCATCGTACGATATTAACAAATTATCGTAGAAAGCAATTGTGCTTGTTGGACACCATATTTCGTGAATGTTACTAATGACAAACTCGTTTTTCAATATCATCATTCCATTTGTTAATTAATATATTTTAAAATTATTAATAATAATTCATTAACATTTTTCTGTGCGTAGAAAATCATTATCTTAGTACTACTTAATCACAGTAATAAAAAGTTCACTTCCAACGTGAAGCATAGGAAGTAGGTGTAATAATCTAATATTTTTGATTTTTGCACAAATACTAAGAAGAAATGTGGCATAAAATATATTCACACTTTAATAAAATTTGTTGAAATACATGAAAATATCTGTTATTGGAATATTCATTTATTTACAAATTAGTTACCTATGCATTTCATTCCGTGCATTTATATCTTTCACTTAAGAACAGACAATGCCGCTCATCTGCCTTAGCTGGTGCAGAAGGAGACTTATCAGTGAGAATATTTAACGAATATTTTTCAAGCAGTGCGCTTGCAATCTAACATAGCCTGCTAAGAAGAGCTTAAGTTACGCCTAACAGAGCAACGAGTCGCCACCACCTTCACAGCCACCACTGCTCCTGGCACACTCCGTCAAGCGATACCACATCAAGCGAACGCGTCTGCGTTTATCTCGGCCTGCCTCCGCCGCGCTAAACGAGTTACCAGCACCTTTGTAGACCACTCATCCACCAGTGCCCGCCCGGCTCACCTGTGTTACGGTAAAATTCAAAGGTAAAAACGTTGAGAGTCTCACGTTAGGCTTCTTCCCCCACCTTCCACGTACCCTATCTCTGCAGCACGCTGTCATCGTCACTGCCAGAGAATGTTGACACGAAACATACTCCCTAGTACATCGTGTGTTTTTTTCACTAACAGCACAAGTAATTTTAATGTTGTTTTCCATTACTCCGCCCTCCCTTCAACTCCGCCCTCCCTTCAACTCCGCCCTCCCTTCAACTCCGCCCTCCCTTCAACTCCGCCCTCCCTTCAACTCCGCCCTCCCTTCAACTCCGCCCTCCCTTCAACTCCATTCTAACTTCAGCCTCATCCAAACTCCTCATGATTGCGTCTTTATCCCAATTCTCGTCCATTATTCCGCCTTCCATTGCGACTTGTTCTCTACTTCCACTTGAGACTCTGTCGTCATCGCATCCCCGTCCTTCCTCACTGTGCATCGCCGGATGCATCTCGACCACACACCACGATTTCTTCACTCGTCGGAGTTGAGAAACGTGCGGTGCCAGAACAGTGAGCGGCAAGGGCGAGAAGAACGAAAAGAGTTAATTATATTCTTCAGTCGCAGCACGTCTGGGCAGGCTAAACGTGATAAGCGCATGTCAACAGAGAAAAGGTCGGCATGAGGACGCGGTGGGATGAGACCGGGTAATGCGGGTCGGGAGGGAAGCACACAGATGTGTAAAGGGACGAATATCAGAGGTTGAAGAATATAAATGCGGAGATAACGAAGAAAGGGAGAGAGAGAGAGAGAGACAACGACGACGACGACGACGAGTGAGGGGCGGGAGGAATGAGGAATGTGTGTGGTAGAACAAAGGATGGGTAGATACATGTAGGAATGTTGACAGGGCCATGGATAATGAAACTGTCTAGGGAACAAAAAGAAATTAAGTAAGGAGATGGAGAAAGCCGAGGGAGAATGAGTAAGGATCAGGTACATATTAAAGGGGTGACAGGCTAAAGAAAAGAGGTGGAGTGAAATGGAAAGGAGATACTAGAGATGCAGTAGGGAATTGGCAAAGGAGAGAGTGAAAAGAGCGAATATAGAGCGTAAAATAACGCAGTTGGAGAAGAAATAAATATGCCGAGAAAGAAATTGGTTGCATCTGGTAAGTCTGAGATTGATTGATTGTTATTTCGTGTTTTCAAGGACGTAAACTGCTACGGTCATTTAGTCCCGTAAGTATAGTGAATGATTTATCACGAGAAGTGTTGATATTCTTTCCCCGCAGGAAATCAAGATCTGGCGTCGATCGGCACGTCGGCTTTCATGGTTTTCCGCATCCCGATATCTCCCACCAACCCAGCCGAGACAATCTCTAAGCTCTCGACTGGTCTCCCGACATGTGAGGTGGTGAATCCTAAGTGTGTGTGTGTGTGTGTGTGTGTGTGTAAGTAAGGAATCAAGATAGAACAAGGAAGAGAAAGGAAAGTTCACCAGCCTGCGACGAAAATCCTGACATCTTCTGAACCCGAACACTAGGACCTCTCGGTAAGCAACACTGCAGTGACATCAGCAGATGCTCTGACACACCACAGCCAGTTCCAGTGCGAAAGAAGTGCTGAATACGGCATATGAAGGCAGAGGTGAGACCTGTCAAGGGCAAGGGCGGCCGAATAAAAAGAGATCCGGAAGACCACTAAACGAGGAGAGCGTTCAGCGAGGTCGGAAAGGGTACGCAACGCAGAGATGGAGGAGGCGAGAAGGCGGATAGCGGGCAGTGGCCGCGAGATACACGCGTCACAAGGGCCCATTAGCCGCGCTCTTTATCCGCGTGCGTCACCGCTTTTCCCTCCCGGCCTGGGGTACACGGACCATCGTAACAAGAGAACAGTAAGGTGGTTACCGTAATTCTTTCTACCGCGGGCGTAGCTTCAGACTTGACGTGGCCTAATGATCGAACGTGTACAGTCTCTGCAGCAAGGAAGTCGCGAACGGCGACGCTGTCAGAAGAGAAGCTGACTCAACGAACCACCTCTTGCAGTTTTTGCGAAACTAGCGGTCGTTAACATATTGCATATTTACAAAAGTAATTTCTCATCAGGAAATAATTAATGTCCTACTAATGCAGTACTACGCATTATTCTGTTCTATTTAACATAATTAATTAGCATATCTATCTACACAACGTATCTACATAACAGCTTCCGAACAATAATAACTAAAGTTTTTAAATTGTTTTAAATTACTGGCCAAATTAGACAACTTTATTGAATGTTTTCCTAATTCTTGTCAGTTTTAGGATGCTGAATCTTGATGTGGCAGTAGTTAAAAGCCACATACGTGGCACACTGGTGTTTTTATAGAATTCGTTCCAATATTAACTACATTACAAAACAGTTTATTATTGTTACTAGTGGGTTGTAAATTATTTCGACACTTGTATTTTAATAACTCTTATTTGTAAATTGTTTAGTAAAGACATTCTGACAGGCTCCCTGACTCACTAATTAACAGATTCTCTCACCCACTGACTCATTGTTTGAAAACGTTTTACTTTAGACATTCAAAATGGATAAATAAATAAATATTACTTAAAATGTTCTCTTTTCAGAAAATCCATCAAAGGGTTAGATATTGTAAAGAGCACTTTTAGGGAAATTAGAAACCCCCCCTGTTCTTGGGGCATGTTTTGTTTTTATACAATCGCGTTTAAATACTCAGCGGGTCAACAAAGAAGCAAGCTTATAAATAGCTCTTTTAATTATTTAAATGTATTCAATGAATTTGGGAAATGGTAAAAACTGCTGTTTAAAACACGTAATAAACAATTTGACTGAATGCTTTGACTTTTCACCTGATTAAATAGTCACAATACGAAGTTTATTCTACTAGTGAGGTAGATTAAGCACAAACGAGCTGGCACTAACAATCCACTCATTTAATTTTTAGAACAGAATGAGAAGAAAACCTCAAATCTGTTGTGTTACTTATTAAATAAAAACATTCAAATAGGTTTAAAGTTTACGACCTACAATCAAACCGCCACATTCACGAACACAGGGGTTAATAGGGGCTAACTAACTTTACGATGTATGTAACTCACGATAGAGCTACTCTCTCTTTGCTCTACTTCTATTTGCCCCATGCTCTAGCTCTATTGGTTTATGACAGACCTTCGTTAGTCACGTCTGACATAATACAAAACCTGTAAATGATTTATCAAAAAATTGTGTGCAAAAATATGTAATAAGGACATTTTGTCTCGCACTTCCAGTGTCCTTTAAGGTGGAAGTAGAAAAATGAAACAGCGTATAAACTTAAAATCTGAAATATTTTTCAGATTTTCGACCTTTTAAGAATACTTACTAGTATCTAACATCTCACGAAATGTTGTAGCAAGAAGGTTGCTATCTGCCTACCCACATCTTATTTTTAACTGCAGAAAATCCAACAGGATTTCGAAAAATACATAAGTAACATTCCAACAACATTTTCGAATCACTAAAATATACTTTCATTTTTGTGACGTATCTATTGAATGTTCAATTTTCCCCCAACAGCATATGCACACGTGAATCCCAATCGTTTGATCGTCAATAAATTCAGATGCAGCTGAATTGCCAGTTACTAAACGTTGCTGTTCGTTGGACTGTCTCGTAAGGTAATTTAAATAAGAACACTCTCAGTCAAAAAAAATATATGAAATACATTATCCGTCAATTCATTTAACCTGATTCACTCGGCAAATGTCGCCTTCTCCTCTTCCGCGGATGTCTTGTACCTTACTTCAGAAGCACTAATTAATTTTCTGAAGTACCTTCTCCAAGGTTTCGCCAAACTCCAATACCTTCAAGTCGCCACTAATTGGGTTTTAAAATCAGAATGCCACGTCAATATTCCTGGCCTGCATTTACAAGTACTTTCATTAGCGAACTCTTTCAAGTCGTTAACAAACCTGCGTCCATAGTAACCAATGCAACATGCTTCAGTTGTTCTTTTCTAGGAGTTAAAACAACTCGTACCAAATTTTAAAATGGTAATTGAATGTTAATTGCAATTGCAAATGTAAAATGTAAATTTTAAAATTATAGTTTTTATATTTTATAATTTTCATTTGGAATACTTTTGTTCGCTCTTTTAGAAATGACTACTTGTGAAATTAATAAGTTAGAACGTTTATTAAAACTGCCGTTCCTATCTCTCCCACGTCGTTTCATATGGCGAATTAAGCAACTCATTTCCTACAGTAATGACCAACAAAACTTTACAAATTTATTTGCTACCTCCCTAATATTAAGCTAGCGCACACCACAGTCCCAAATACTTTTTTGCCTCAGCGCCATAGTGCACACATTATAAAACGCGACACAAAAATTTTTACTGTAAATAGTTTCAGTATTTATATCACAGCTCCATTCTCACGCCGGAGCGAATTCCTGTGTAACCATTTGCCCGGTCTTTTTCTCCGGTCCGTGGCTTGTCTCGACAGTCTCGCTTCCAGCCCTCCGGCCGCATCACATCCATTCTAAGGTCGACCCCTGCCCTTTAGGGTGTTGAAAAAAGCGTCATAATGCTCTTAGGCAATTCAGAAATCGTAGTCGCATGGCTGTAGAATGAAGAATCTCCTTAAGCGGGCGATTTGTCCTTCTTAGCCCGTGGGCGATGCTGCTTACACGAGGTCGTAGCCTTTGAGGGCGACGGCTAGTGCTCCGTCTTCGCGTTTCTTTCTTCTTTTTTTCCGCCGTCGTCGCCCCGGAATTAATAACGGCAGAAATGGAAGGTCGGCGGGGAGCGAAGGACGGCTGGGAGCGCCAAACGAGGCAACTGCTCGCGAGTTATGACTCGGTCAGCTGAATGCGCTGTGACGCTTAAGAGAGGGAGGCATGCAATGAGAAAATACATTGCCACTGTTTGGGAAAACACTTGGAGACAGTTCTCGATGTTTAAGTAAGAAGGCTCATATTGTGTTTACGTTTGTGTTGCTGGGACGGTGGGACTGTACATATTGTAATGGAATTTTCGTCTAATTTGTTAGTCAAAGGTGAAAATTTGTCAAATATTTGGATGAGTCATGAATAAAACAAGAAACCAATTTCCCATGCGTCTATGAGCAACATTGGTCTCTTTACAGTTTGTAATATTCAAGGTAACTAAAGAACCCATTCTCTTTAAGTTAGTGGAGAATTCATGATATTTAAAACAGTAAATAAATATCGAAATGTAAAAACGGAATAATACTTGAAAACAATAGACAGTACAAAATTGTCAATAGACTATTTTTCAACATTTGCAGAAAAATTAGCTAATAAAAATAAGTAATTATATGAGAGTTGTAATGGGCACATTATGTGAGATTTGTATAACAAAATAGTGCAATGCTTTTACTAGTAATATAATTTATGAAGAAATAAATGTGTTTAATTTGAGAAGAAACAATAATATATTCATGTTGCAGCTGTTTTAAATAACATAATTTTGATACGCAGAGCAAATCAGATAATGAGCTTTATTATATATTTACAGTGCAAATTTTGTATTTAATAAATCACAATCTAATTCCAATTGAAACTTTTTGCACCGATATTTTGCTTATAGTTTTTAAACATATTACCTAATTGTTCGCTTGTATTAATGTCGTTATTTTCTCGCACGTACCAATAATTCAAACAACAAAAATTCTGATATTTTTCCAGAATGTTCTTCCGGCACTCCCTTCTGGCATTCACATTTCCCGTCTGTCTACTTTACGGAACTGTCGTCAGTCCTTCCGAAAAGACGACAGCTTGTTATTTCCGACCGAATGCGGAGAAGGGCGAGCAAGCGTTGGAAACTGAAGACGTCGGGTTTTCTCATGAGATATTTCCTATTCTTTTTTTGGGTTTGTGAGGGAAATGTCTGTGCACTCCCTAACGCATTTTTTGGATATGAAGCTATTCACGAATGTCTGTTTTAATACTGAATTTGATATATCAGAAAGGTCATGAATTATTCAATTTTGTTTCCGCAGTACACAGTCATGCATCTGACTAACGCACTATTCGGTTATAAAACATGTATAGTTTCACAAATGCCAATAATTCAGTAAATAAAAATCGAATGTTGTGTAGAGAGATATAATGAGCTCTATGGACCTGAATCTTGCAATTATGACGCTAGTAAAGCGAAAGAATATTACGAAACATCAAATAACGGGCACAATTTTTTTGAATTGTTTACATATAACATTTTGCTACCGTACTTTTCATACTGACACAAAATAACTTTCTTAAAATATTTTTCTTACAAGTTTATTAATGAGAAATTAAACATAAGATTACTTCCAGGCGTTATTTTAATAGTGGTACAACGCCACTTTTTAGACAAATGGAGTTAACTCCATTTTCAGGTCCGCGAAAAGGGTCCCCCCCGATAAGATGGTAAAAAGTTCCCCTCAACCAAACTACATATGAGTGGTTACACTATAATTCTAACATAAAAATAATATTTTTGAAAGGTTTTTTAGCCTCCGTCCTACCACCCACACCCCTATACAGCCAAAAACGTGTTTTTTTAATAGCAATTTTTTTCAACAACTGAACACTATTGTATCAGACTAAAAAAATATGATAAATAAGAACACAACTTGGACTATCAGAAAAATATTTTTTAGTATTTTTTCAGGCCCAAATTCAAACACAAAAAAATATTTTCGAAAATAAATATCAAGAAATATTTATTAAATAAATATCAAGAGTATATGTAAAATAGTGACATTAAAATTCATATTTAATTTGATTCAAGAAATCTATTTTTTTTTCATTTATATTTTTTCTTTATAATGCCCACCTCCCATATTAAACCATTTAGCACGACAAACTAATTTTTATAGTTTTATACCTCCTTTACTGTTCTATATTTTGAGACACGGGCGATATTTTTATTCAACAATTGTGCAGACAAACAAGTTCATATATTATAAGAAAAGGTAACACTCATTTGTTTTCTATTTCAATTTCCTATTTTTTCATAATCGTTTAACTTACAGCTCAATATCTCAAATCGAACGGAGTTGTACCACTATTAAAATAACGCCTCCACTTATAATTGTAATAGTTATTTACCATATAAGTATTGTAAGACATCATCTTACAATACAAATATGGTTTAACACATTATCCATTTTCTAAACATTTGAACGCAGTATCAGTTTCGTTTCAATGTGACAATTCATCATAGGTAAGGGAACGACTTGGAAAATTATAACACTTTTGTTTTATAATAATAATATTTTGTACTTCAAAATTGAATATCATTGTTAACATTGGGCCATCTTTTTACAACGTTTTAATTTTAAACACGACGCTTAACTTCAGTTTGCAAATTAAAATACGCCCGTGTGAATAAATGTTTGATTAGCTCGTGTTTCCGGGCGCGTCAACTGTAATGGTCATTATTTCCGTACATGCAGGGGTTTTATCACGGCTGTGGCGATGGTCTTCTCTCGCTCACTGGCGAGATCCGGCGTTCCGGTATCTCACGCCAGTGGGGTACTGTCTCAGACGCGACAAGCTCCAAGTTCTCAACATGTGTGTTAGTGTAACGCATGTGCGTTTGTAAGTACGGAGGTGAGAATAGAACGAGATGAGAATAGGACAAGGAAGAAGAAGGAAAAGTCACGCGGAGTTCGTGGCCCGTTTCGTAGGGCACTGCTCCGACATTCTCCTTGCATTTATTCTGAGAAAGTACTTAAAACTATCGATCGGAACAACCGACCGCTAGAATTTTCGTCTAGACGGCGATTGAACTAGGGCCAGATATCTAGCTGGTGTTGAAATACGGCCATCGTCGGACCTGCAACTCTAGGTATTCCCGGGCAGAGGCACTGCGATGCCCTGAGCCACTTCAGCCGATACAAATATTTGATGTTTCCAGAATTTTTAACGAAGGAGAATTCTTCATATGTGAATTTTCATTAATAAAGTAACACTATGGTGTGGTTTATTACATAAAAATTAAAAAATGAAAAATAACAGGGCAGCTGCAAGGACAAACTAGTATTGTTGTGCATTTTTTCAATAATGAATGATCGAAAATTCCTCAACAACCCTAAAATAAAATACCTAATCTTTTACTTTCAGATCGACTCGTTCTTCATTCTTGGCCATGCATATTTCAGAGATTTCAAAACTCAGAAAGCCCATGATTTTCAAAAGTACTTCCAAGATGGAAAATGTACGTCGGAAACGGCCTCTCAAATATACATTATTCACTGCATTAAGAACTCATTGAGACGTCGCCATTAGACTCATCTGTTGCCATCTCACGTTCTCTGCCATGACGTCATCCCCTTCGCTTGCGACCTCTGGCGGCAGCGGCAGCAGCAGCGACGTCTTAGTTTGCTCAGCTCCAATAACGTCCACGACGTTTCATTAATTGTTGTAAGACTTCTCTCAGTTTTAATAAAAGCCGGGAAGCCGGGGATGCCAGGAGGAGTGGGAGTGGGGGACGAGAGAGAACGAGAAAGAGAAGTTATTCTGCCACATCCTCTCGAAAGTTCGTCGCTCACATCGAACCCAAACGCAGAGAGCCTAAGATTCCGCGCAGATCTCGTTTCATTAAATTGTATTTCTGGGTACCGTTCCACCAGATACCTCACACTTTACTTTCTCCACGTTCTCCTCCCCCTCCTTTTTTCTTCTCTTTCTCTTTCCAACGCTTTTGCTGACTCATTCACTTACGAAGGTCTAGCGTGACGCCCCGAAGAATTTTAATGGGTTTGGAGTCCTGAATTTCGCCCAGACGAGAATTTCAAGTCGAATCGCCCATCTAATATTCAAGTGGTGCGCTCGCTGCTCAAAATGGCGGTGTTGGTTGCCTCGAAATGGTTAAGATTTTTCAAACACCTCGCACGATATCTGATATTAAGCTCTTAATTATGAGCTGTTTGGACTACGTGTTTGGAATGTGGAGTTCCACCCGGGATGATTTAAATTTAAGGTATGAGATTCTGCCACGTTCAGTGTGCATTGTTGCACTTTTTAAGGAAAGAAAGCTCATTTTGCTTACTTCACCATGATATGCCGAAGAACCGTTCATCTTCAAAGTCTCTCAGATAATATATTGTTATTAAACTCTCTTACTGTTTATAAGTATTTTCTATACATAGTCAACACAAGGATCATTCTTATCACACAATACACAATGCAATCAGTACGTTGTCCATATTTACTGCAAAATTGATAAGCACATCAATATGTTTAAACACTAAGGGTTTCCGTTCAGAAAGAAATGTGCTTCCTACTAGCTTTCTTCCTACGTCTTTTTCAAAACCATCTACATTGTTTAGTTAAAATGCAGTTAGTTTCTTCCTCTTATTATGTGTGATACAAATGATCAAAAGCCGTGAAAGTTTCTTGGGGTTTATTCAGCGAAGGGAAGATAGAAAAATGTTAGTTAGAAGATTCAGGTTTTTCAATGAAAAGATTGATGAGTGTTTATAAAAGCAATTTCCAGTTGCTAAGTTCAGCATAGTGTTTGAACATGCCAAAATATTTCAGAGTTTATAATTGCATTCTATTTTTATGTTAAGGTGGATAGGAAAATTTCCTACAAAAGAGAACTGCAACATACAGGTTCAGATCTTAGTAATTTCAAAATTTTTCAATAATATTTTTCAGAAACATGTTTAATTCTATGTTTCAGAAAGTAGATATTGTGTTGTTCAATAATTTGTAAACCTCCCTCATTTTGTTAGTCTTGGAATGTAAGTACTGAATGAAATGAAAAATTTTTGCAGTTTTCTACTTTCCTTGTTGGATGTTACACTTTTCTAGAGTTCATTTTGTGACAAGTAATTTTAGGGGATTGGATTGTTATGAATTATTTTATTTACAGTTTGTTTATAACTTATAACTTGTTTATTATAACTTGTTATAACTTATTTATTATACAGTTTGAATTGCTAGTTGAAGTCACTTGGCGTAGTCCGAGTGTTTATTCATGGTTAGTCTGCTTTGCCTTCTCTCCCCTGACTTTATCGGTCTCACTTCGCTTCATTCCCAACATCTGGCACAAATTCCGACGTCCAACACCACGTCGGATCACCTCTACAGGATATACAGCTCGCCGGGAAGTCCATCCGCAGTGACACCTTGCTGGTGAGTGTGCTAGCAACATATATTATGTTGGTACCACGACTAGCAGCTTGTAAAAAGTAAGTTGCTTACCCACCAAAATCATAACAGAGGCTGGAAGTGTTGTCCTCTTCACTTGTTCCCCAGTGATGTGGTTGCTACCAACATAAATGCAATTTGTGATAGGAGGCGGCCTTGACTTTGCTCACTGCGGAGACCCGGCGCACTATATAACCACTTAAGTTTATGCCCTATTTAAATATGCTTGTTACAAATAACGCATTTTGCCAAGAGTAAAATTTTCTGTAACATTTCTTTTGTTCATTTATTCTTGCATGGCCTGAGGCCCTCAGCAGCCGTGGACGACTGGTACAGTAATTGATTTTATTTGATACAGCAAGTTTGCAAGATATTTTCTTTTTTCGTGATTATTACATTTTCAGAAGCATTGTATATTATACGGAAAGGCTAATCTCTTCCAGTCTGCTTAAGGAGGGTCAAAAAATTCTCTGGGTAATTTCCTTTTTAAACGTTTACGATGAGGGTTCTGTTTGCCAAGTTTGAAATGGGTAGCTGAAGGTATTCGAGAAATTTTGTTATAGAATTTTGCGGATAGAAGGGAAAAATATACAGTGATAGGTGTGATACCGAGTTCTTGATAGATTTGAGAGTTTGGGATGAACCAGGGTGCTTTTGTGATTATTCTTAGGAATTTATTTTGGAAAGTTTGGATTTTCTGAATATTTGTTTTGGATGCTGCGGCCCAGACAGGAGATGCATAACTTAATATAGGTCGTATCATTGTTTGGTAAAGATGAATGGATGTGTGTAGCTGGAGTGGGATGATTTTTTTGAGTAGGGGATATTACTGATGTGTTCACTTAGTGGCTAGTGCTATTCTATGCATGATATTGGGTCTCCATGTGAGTAGACTGTCGAGTAAGTCCAAGGTTTGCCGTGGCGTTCGCAGGAATCCATGGTATGTTATGGTTTTGATAGGTGAGTGTGGGTAGGTCAAGTGGTCTTCGAAGAGTGAATATTTTCCCTTGGCTCTTGCTTGCGTTTATCAGAATGTGCCATTTCTTTGCCCAATCGGAAAATACAGTGAGATTTTGTATAGGGAAGCCCCCCTTTTATTGGCTGCTTACAAATAACCGCGCGCTTTTGGTAGTCATATCCTTCGTAGTTTGAAGGTATTTGTACAACAAACCCCGCAATACACCCATATTCATTCGTTTGTATGTAGTAATATTTTATAATTTTAGAATTGAAAATTCCTTTCAATTTTGTTCTTATATCATTAAATTTCAGTTATTTAGGTTCCTTCATTGATCTATACACAATAACGCTTTTTACAAAAATAAGAGAATCTCCAAGGGCAGTGCCTAAAATAAGCAAACACAACAAAGTGATGAATTGCCTTTTCACACGCAACGTTTGGCCATGACGTGTGTAGTGTAGCAGTCACGCAGCTCTGAAAAATTTGCAAAGCACGAACTTTGAAAAGTAATGAAAGCATTAATTGAATATAAGACCGATAAGTTGTTGCACATGAGTAAATGATTTAATCAAACTGAATTGAAACATAGATATTAGAAAAGAAGCCGATGTGGATATCATTGTTCCCAAAATCTGTAGTTGTCTGTTGGAATTAATTCATTGGGCATATACGGTGCGTCAAGTTCATTGGCACTCATGGTAATAATTTAAAAAAAAATAATAAATGAGTAATGAAACAATAAAATATATTTAAAACTGGCTATTTAGAGGCGAAGTATCAAATAACACTGGCCGACGTTTTTAAACTTTTGAAAATTTACAGAAACAAAACTCACTGATTCTGACCAATTTTGGGTCGCTGAATACGAATATGATAGTCATTTTGCTGGATTAGCTCGTATTTTTGTGTAACGCATAGTTGCCAAATTTACCATAATAGGCATAATGAGCTATCTTGAAAGTACCGTAGAGTGAGTTGTTTGACTGCAAAAAGGGAATCAGTTTCGTTTTTGGCACTTGTGTCAAAGGCAATCAATTTTTAAAATTCTATAAATTAATTTATTGAATCTAAACAATTAAAAAACTATATATTCAGTTAGTTTACTAGCACTATACTTTAGCATTTACATACTCAGAATGGTTTATAAGGTATAATGTTCACAGATGTATACAGATCATCACTGTTTCAGAAAACACTGTCTAAGATACTTAAATCCTTCAGCTTATTTGTCTTTTCCTTTAAGAAACTCATGAAGTCCAACTTTATGTGTAGAGTTAGAAGCAGTACCTTGCCTGGATCGATCAGAGGCTTGTACTTGTCATTGTTGGTACCGGGCTTAAATGACTCTCTGGGGGACCACTAGTTTTGTGAGAATTTTTTCCTGTAGCTCTTGAGTCCCAAAGACACAAAAAACAAAAGTGCTTTGTAAATCCACCTTCCAGATATTGGTCTGGTCCAGACATTGGACATTATAATATTGCAAATACTTTTACATGTCCACAAATTTGCCAACCATGATCTTTGTATCTGATACGATTTAAAATGTGTGCGACATCCTCGTAAATATCATTCATTGAAACAGAGTGTGCCACAGGCAGCTTATTTCATTATGAAGCAAAACTGCTTTCAGACTGTACTTAGATGAATCTATGAAAAGACACCAATCAGATCGATTACGTTGGATTCCTAACTCATTCATCAGCCACTGATGTCCGTACATACGCAAAGGGAATCTTCCATTCTGTAATATTCTGAAAAGGCTCGTTCCTTTTCCTGTGCTGAGTGTAAGTAGTTCCGGGAGTCAGTAAATTCCATTCTTTGAGTCTAGCATTCAAGAATTAAGCTTTCTCTTTCGAAAGTTGTAAGTCTCTTGCTAAATCGTTCAATTCATGTTGAAGAATGAAATATGTCTCATCTTTTAAGTGGAAGGGACTATCTCTCAGATCTTCATCTGCAGGTATTGAGTTAGTGCCCTCATCGGTTCCTGTAGGTGCTGCAATATCGATAGTTTCCCAATCGTTCGGAGAAGTAGGTGCAGGTAAATTTTCTCCATGAGGCACTGGTCTGTTCGCGGATTGCAAGATTGAATATTCGATGGCACACTGTTTCTTCTTGTTACTTCCTGCTGTATTCGCCATACAGAAACAAGTCGCCATAGTGATTCCGGGGTTCTCTCCATATCATCGGAACAGCAAAAGATATCCTTTTCTTGGATCCTTTAAGCCAGGTCTTCAGCCCAGCTTTTATCCTGATCCTCAATCTTACAGTCAGAATAAAAATAATATAATTCCCTGATGACATCATTCAACGATCTAATCTGAGACTTAACCATAACACGCCACAGATGTAAAAAAATCAGCCCGGTGAGTTTTTTCATCTGCGGGAAGAACTTGACATGCACAGGAAAGCGAAATTTAGAACCACAGAACAACCACGAAATCACTGTATGATAAAAGTAAAACATTTTCGAAAACACGGGACAATAACTGAAGTTACTGAGTAAAACTTCGTTAGTCGATTCCCACGACATTTTCACACTTGAGAGATTACTGATTGCAATACATACTCGTAACAGTAAGACTGAGCCACGCAACAACAGCACTTTCTACTTTATATATTTTCTCGCCCGCGTCATCGTGCCGCCCATTGGTGCCACATAGACGAGGCGGGTAAATTCAGTGTGTAAAAACACTTAAAACAAACAATATATAACAAAAATCTCCTGAATTTCGCCAACTGAGTGAAATACTATTTATTTCTCACTCTAAGAACATTGTGGAAATGGTTACTTTGATGACAACTGAAGCCAAAATGATAAAACTGGCAACTACGCGTTACACAAAAATACGAGCTAATCTAGAAAAACGGTTGTCAATTTCGAGTGCAGCATCCTCAAATTAATAGGAATTAGTGGTTTTCCTTTTTGTAACTAAGCTGACGTCGGCCTGTGTAATAGGTAATATTAAAAGTAGTTAAACAATATTCATCTTTCTTCTCAGTTAATGTTATACAGAGTGAGTCACGTGACTTTAGCACTTCCTACAGTTTTTGAACGGTTGAAGTTATTATAATGTTTTCACAGAAGTTTTCACGGAACTGCATGACGAAATAAGGTTAAATAATACATGTATTAATTTATATTTTATCATTTGTATTTAACGAGGTAAAGGTAATTTGATTTATTAAAAAGAACTATACATATTTTTAAGTCTATCACGACGTGCTTTAAAAGACGAATCCTATGTTATATTTTTGTATGTGAGATAAGCATTCGTTTGAATAATTTTGTTTTTTGCTACTAGTGTTTAACGGATATTTTGAATATAAAGTTCGCCACACAAGGTCACGCAGCGCTTCCACTGCGAACGCGCGCTCGG
Organism: Acheta domesticus; assembly: GCA_031308135.1. NCBI lineage: Eukaryota > Metazoa > Arthropoda > Insecta > Orthoptera > Gryllidae > Acheta > Acheta domesticus. Next base: position 123,447,878 of record JAHLJT010009419.1, read on the forward strand.
AAATGGAAAGCTCAACTCAAAAATACTTAAAATTACTCAAAAAATTTGCTTATCTAATACGACACTATTATATCGTTGGATTCGTCTCTTTAAGTTCGTCACGATAGACTAAGAAATATGTAGAGTTCCGTTTTAAAAAACCAAGTCACCTCAGTATCTGGTAAAATATAAGTGATAAAATATGAATGAATACAATTATCAATTAACCCTATACCCTCTTATGGATATGCATGATATGGATAAAATAAGATGATGGATTAAGGAAGGAAGTCGAAATACAGGTTGAGGGAAAGAGTACAGATAAAGAGAGGTGAAGGAGAGCACTAGATAAAACCAAGGTTAAAATTCGGTTGAAAGATAGGAGTGATTGGTGGGAATTCACGAGGATACAGGAATAGTTTACTTAAATATGTAAATAGACCATATTATATAGGGTGTCCGGGGAGGAAACGTCGAAACTTGGAAAATAAGTTCTTAAGACAATTCTAAGCATATTTTGTCTAATAAACTACGTGGATATTCCGAAGGGTTGAGCCGCTAAAAGCACTCAAAAGTTGGTTTGAATTATCTATTTCTAGGCAAAAATTTGGATTGAAAGAAGCATAGAAACACTCCAAAAACATATAAGTTGTATATTATTTACAAAAGAAATGAATATATTTGTTCAGATAGAAAAATTAAGCCGGAAAAAAAACACCCAACTTACACAATTCGACTGCTTTTTTATTTCTCTTCTTTTCTTTTCTAAATAATAAACAATTTTCATGTTCCTGGAGTGTTTCTATACTTTCATAATGCAAATTTTTGCCTAGAAATGATTTTTTCAAACCAAATTTTGAGTGCTCATTGCGGCCCAGCCATTCGGAATATCCACGTAGTTTATTACACAAAATATGCTTAGAATTGTCTTCAGAGACGTTTCCTCTCCGGTCACCCTATATATTCATGTTTATTATATTAATAAATAAATTGAACTAATGCAATATACTGTATATAAATATAATATAAACACATCAATCTTCCTTCCAATCCAACTACGTGTTGGGTCATGGGAATATACAGTTCGCAGTACACACCACCGCTAGAGTCATGGTGGAAAGATATGAGTGAGCTACCACTCCGGCGCACCTATTTTTACTAGTTCTGCATAGTACCAGTTTGCGTCACAAGCCAGGTGCACCACATCATAAGCGTAACTAGTGGCAGGTGGCCGTGTTACATGGAGAAGAAGAAGTGTTGAGAAACATTTTGAAAATGGCACAAAGTGACAAGTTTCACGAAAAGTAACACGACGACGGTGTTATTGAAATAAAAGTTGTGCTATTTTAAAAAGTGCTTCATGTATGTTTCAACGGCTTTTAATAGGGTGATAATTGTTTTGCCAACTGGCTGCGATTAAAATTCCCGATATTGTGACGCAAAGTGGTGCCGCAAGCTTACTGGTTGATGTCGGATACGATGGGTAAGAGCTTTCCCCACCGGCCATAGTTGGGAACGAATTCCATACAACATGACCAAGTGGACGGTGTTATACATCAACCGGCTAAGCGACATTTTTGAAAAAAAATGCGAAAAGAACGCCATCAGTTGCGTTGGACCATGTTCTAAGTGTACGCAAAATGTTGGCGTCAAATCTGTAAAAATAGCCTAACAATTAATGAAAAATGTAAACCTCATCAGTCACATCAGGGATTTTATGTTTCGCAACAACCGGCTATAACCCTAGATCTTCAAATCTGCTTTTATTAATTTCACATTATGCAGGTAAGCGCCAGATATTTCACTCATGTTTATGTACTTTGGCGCTTCAATAAGTGAAATAATTAAATTACAGTTTTTAGAGCTGAAAATGTAATAAAACCTTTGCGCACTATTATGTCAAAACTTGTTTTATGTCGCATAGCCGGTTGATGCATAACACCGTCCAAGTTATCTATGAGTATGGAGTTTTAGTCTCCTGTTAAATCCGGCGGAAAAGCGGGTCCGCTAATTTCGATTATGAGTTAGCGCAAGCGTAGAAGCTCGAAAATGCAGTCTTTGGCTGTGCGCTGCCGTCGAAAACCTCCCTGATACCCACTTTCGATCCAATGCCCAATCCCCAGTAACACAGTTCACTGCAAGGCGATTCCCCGTAGAGAGGGGCTGAGGCATGGGTTAGCTAGCGCCGAGGGTGCTGTCACTCAAACGGCGCCCCGTCAATCATTAGCGTCAGCAAGCGATCTGGCCCTGATGCGCCTCCTGGACTGCAAGGGGGAGGGGGCTCCTTGCCGTCGGTTTACGAGGCGGTGGAGCCTGTAGTCGGGTACGGCCCAACACCTGCCCGAGTGACAGACGCCCACGCATCGACACGGTCTAGCGACTACGCAACGTCGACCTTTGGTTGTGTGGGAATCTTGGTACATTTTCGTAATCAACGATACCTTGAAATTCAAAGAGATTAAATACATAATTCATAATATGAAAAGATTATCCTGATAGAAAACACTAAAACGTGATATTAAAGTGTTCATATTTAGCGAATGCTCAGACTGAATCTACCAAAGGAAGTATATTACAGATTTATACAACACTTACTCTGCAATTAGAAATTGTCCATTCTAGAATAAGAGAAATATGGAAGGCAGTCAAATAGTTTCAGAAACTGCTTTGTAGTCGCCAAATTAGCGATAAGACAGCGTTCACATTCCTGCAATAGTTCCCACGCGCGCAAAATTGGTGTAGACATATTTCAGTTTACACAGTTCGAATAGCGTACGAAAATCAAGTTCACGTACAAACTGAGAAAATCGGCTTCATAGACGCTATTGCACTTGCAGCAAGGGTACGGGAATAAAACACTACAGAAAATGCAGTTTCGTCTTCAGGTCGTAGACGAAAACACAAGACTCACTAGTTGTAAACTGCTGTCATCGAAGTGGCACACACCAGTGATAACCAGACCACAAAAATATATCAAAGTGATTGTCGTTACGTTCGTTCATATCGACAATCTGGTGCACAAAAAGTTTGTACCACATAGACGTGCATTCGTGCATCTTTTAATGTTTTAGCAACTTGAGTCATTTTCTTGATGACGTAACAATTCTCAAATCGTAAAAAATTCTAAGTCATTGCCGAAAATACCTTCTTTAAATTCAAGGTAGGCTTCATTTCCTAATATAAAATTAGCAATAGTATGCGAGGTCTGTAAGATTCGTACGCTAGTTCGGGGTATGCTCGAACTGGGTCTGTAAGATTATGGGAATTTTTATATTTCCATGGCTGATCAGAGTAATTTTAAATATTTTAATATTATTTAAATGTTCTTTAAATAAATATACAGAGTGTCCGGGTAGGAAACGTCAAAATTTCGAAAATAAACTCTTAAGACCATTCTAAGCGTATTTTGTCTAATAAACTACGTGGATATTCGGAATGGTTGAGCCGCAATAAGCACTAAAAAGTTGGTTTGAATAATCTATTTCTAGGCAAAACTTTGCATTACAGAAGCATAGAAACACTCCAAAAACATATAAGTTGTTTATTATTTACAAAAGAAAGGAATATATTTGTTCAGAAAGACAAATTAAGCCGGAAATAAAAAAACACCCAACTTACACAATTCGACTGTTTTTTTTATTTCTCGCTTAATTTTTCTCTCTGAACAAAAATATAAATTTCTTTTCGAAATAATAAACAATTTACATGTTCCTGGAGTGTTTCTATGCTTTCATAATGCAAATTTTTGCCTAGAAATAATTTTTTCAAACCAATTTTAGAGTGCTCATTGCGGTTCAACCACTCAGAATATCCACGTAGTTTCACAAAATATTCTTAGAATTTTCTTAAGAGCTTATTTTCGAAGTTTCGACGTTTCCTCCCCGGACACCTGTAGAATGCATTTTTTTCATATTAACATGGAGAAAATGTGTATGTGTATTTATATCAATTGAAGATAATTTCAGTACGTATTCGTATTCAGTTAATTTCTGATTAAATGATAAATTACTATAAACTGGATGTTTTCAGAGTGGAATACTTATTTTGATTTAATATTGTAGTGATACCGAATAAATTCAAGTTTATTCTGCCGCAAAATAACTCCACGCAGGCGGCGACGCGAGAGATGCGAGGCGCCACGGAGGCGACCCGAGGGCCAGGCGAGGCGCCACGGTGTCGGCACCCTTCGCTCCCTAATTCGTCAAGGACACGTGTGCCCCAACTCTGGGTGGCCGCTCCGCACACGACCCCTTCAGTATTTTTCCACGACGCCTGGAACTCTTCCGTCAACCTCCCTAGAGATTCCTAGCCCCTCACACCCCCCCGGTCGTTAATAACTGCCCCTTTTCGACGCAAAATTAAAGCGAGAGGGAGCGATAACCAGTCCCTCTCTCACTCTTTTCTCGGCCTCGAAAACATCCTCTGATTGGGCAGAAAATATCTAATGCGCAGTACCCTTTCACCAATAGCAGCCAGAATTCGGGTTTGTTCTAGAATATTCCAGAGTCACAGGGATAATTTTGGTGGGGGGAACGAGGTTTCCTAAAACTTGGAGCGACGAGGCACAAAAGAGAAGCTTGGGAGCCGTGTTGAGAATCGGACGCAAGTGGCGGCCGCAGGGGGGAACCTGTTATATTCTGTTGTGGCGTTCGGTTCGATGGACTTAAAATAAATTATTAAGTTTCTTGTAGAGTTTGGGTACAAGACTTCTGTGACGAACGCAGGCCGCAGAACAGTATTATGAACATTTGACAGCAATTCGTATTATATTACGTCCGATTTATGTGCGAACTCGAGACTCTCTTTTCCTTTGTGAATTTGTGCGATAATTCACGGGCTCATTAGTATCAAAGTATTGTGAGATCGACCGGGAATGAACCGACCGTGTCAGTGAATGAACTGTGCTGACCCATTCACCGCAGCGAGCAGACGGCGCTTTTGTGTTCCGGCCGCCTTGGCCGCTGTCCTCGCAAGTACCTGATCTGACCTACATTTTCCGAGCGGCGCTCTTCGCCCGCCACGACCCTCGCAGCCAGCTGACCTGAGGTCGTTCAACCTGTGGGTGGCGCAGGCCGCCTAACAGAGGTATTTTCTGTTTGAGTGTCTTATGTCGTACCCGCGATCGAGAGGTGTGAACAGTACATCAGACAATCAGTGTTGACTTCCTCTCGACCGGGCGACGAAGAGGAGTTCCCGGCCGCGCATGGCCGTCAAGCGGGAATTCGCGCGCGAAGAAGAATTTCATCTGATTGTAATCACTTTGTAATTTTTTGTTCTCTTATGTGCATGACATTTCATTTTTTTGTTTTATTTCGATTTTGGGGGCATGCTCGCCAGAGTTATCATCACCAGACCATTAGCGTTTTCTTTTGTTAATGAATAAATTCAACTTGTTCTAAATTCACATGTTTGACTTCTCATTCAACCTAGGCCACCGGCTTCCTCCATCTCCGCCGTTTCAGGTAATCTGTCGACTGAGCGGGCCGGCTACCCGTCTGAGGCGCCCAACCGAAGACGCGAGGGTAGTTGCAATTGGCTTTCCCACCGTGGGGCTCGATTAACGCGAAATAATCGTAATTTTCATTTTTTAATATCCCAGATAAGCGCCCTGAGATTTCTCTGCCTAAATTATTAAATTGTTTAAATTATTAAGATGATGGATGGAAGCACGGTGTAGAGAAGTTAATAACTTATGGTCTGTTGAGGATGTCATTTTGTACTGTGTTTTCCTTGTAAGTGTCATTGTCTTGTGTTGTGTTGTGTTGTGTGAATACCGTGTGCGCGTACTAAAACAAGTGAAACCGCGTAACATTGTAAAAATGCAGGACGAATCAGGTATTGACGTGACGGGTGAAGACAGTTTTGAGGAGCCGTCGACGCAAGGTCCCACCTTAAGTGAGATCTTGCGCGTTATGAGAGAAATTTCAGATAACACTGTTGCCAAATTTGAGGAGAAATTTTCAGACAACGCCGCTAAATTGAAAGAAATTAAAGATCAGTCAGATAGCAATGTCGCAAAATTAGAGGAGAAAATTGCAGATAATGCCGCGAAATTAGAGGAGAAAATCTCAAATAATGCCGCAAAATTAGAGGAGAAAATCTCAAATAACGCTGCCAAATTACAGGAAATGTTAGATGAACGGTTCACAGCACATGAGAGCAAGTGTGAGGACAGATTTAACCGAATCGAAAGCCATTTGGAAGCCCAAGCAAATAAATTAGAAAGTCTCGAGCAAAAACTTAACCATGAAATAGGGATTTTAAAGAATCAGGTCGAAGGCAGATGCGGGGAAATAGAGGGGAATGTAGAAAAACTCAGTCAGGAGTTGGGAAGGGCACAAGCGGAAACTACCGAAAATTTCAAAATTTTTAAAACCGAAATTCAGACCAAATTACAGGCATGCGACGACAAAGTAGAAGCGTGCTGTGAGTCGGTTACTGAAAAGATCATTGAAGTTAAGCAGGAAATGGGCGAAAAATTTAATAAAATCGGACAGAAACTCCATTCAGAAGTGTCGCATATCCACGAAAAGTTCGCGCAAGTAGGCAATATTAGTGAGGAAAACATCAGGGAGAGAGAAGCTAAATTAAAAAGGGAAATTGATCGTACTGTCCTAGAATTGGTAAAGGAGGAAATTGAAAAGGAACGCGAGAATTACCCAAATCCGAATTCTGGTGGCTCAGGCCTTCGCTTCTCATGGGCTCCACCGCAAAACCTGTATTTTTCCGGAAAACCCGATGAAAATCCCAAAGTTTTCCTTGACCGGGCGGAAAATTACATGAATCTCACGAAGGCGGTACCTTCACACTTGAAGGCTAAATTTATGCAAGAATTGTTGAAAGGCAATGCATCTTATTGGATTTCCGCTTTAAACCCTTTCCCTCAAAATTATGAAGAGTTTCGGGAGAAGTTTCTGAATCGATACTGGGGCGAACAACGGAGATATGAGTTCGAGCGGAAGATTTTAGAATCGCGATGGGAAAACCGCCACGGGCAGTCCTATTTAGACTACGCCATGGAGAAAATCTCCGCCATCAAGCTGTGTGACCCGCAGGCAAACGACCGAAAAATCATCTGGTTACTGACAGCTCATTTCCCAACGTATGTACAGAATATTGTCAACAGCGTGGAGTGTAGAGATTTAGAACGTTTCCAAGAACTGTTGGCACAATTTGATAGAACGCGGGACAACTATCACAATGAGAACCGCGACAGAAATCGCAGGCCCGACGGAAACTACCAAGGCAGGCCGCAGTGGCATAGAGATAATAGGGCCGGAGGGAACGAGGCAGATGATCGGCGAGCGCCGCCCGAATCCCGTGAGAACCGTGGACATCGCGATGAGAGAGATGGACGGCAAAATTCATCCCGGCCGGCTTCAACAAATTAGAAACGTCCCAGCTGTCTCGGTATCTGGGTGACGGACGAGTTTCTTTAGAGATACCATTTCATGCGATCATATCAGTGAATTATGCCTTTTTTGATTTTAACGAAGACGAGGATGTGACTATCAAAGAACGTGCCAGAAAATGCCCTATTATTGAATCCTTTATGGGAAATTTATGTGTCCAAGCTCTTATTGATACTGGTAGTGAAATTAGTGCTGTGTCAAAGAAATTTTATGCGCGACTTATAAGCGAGCGGATTCCAGTACCGACATTACCTACCGTCAGATGCTATGTCATAGGGGTTGGGAGAAAACGAAGCAAGCCAATTTCAATGCAGGTCCTGATTTCAATTAATATAGGAGATATGTTGTTTGATGTGCCCTGTCTAGTAATTGAAGATCTTAATCATGATGTTATTTTGGGGGTTGATTTTTTAAGAGAAAACGGTGGAATAATAGATTTTTCCAGAAATGTTATGAGTTTCGGTGCCGGTAAAGAAATTATTATTCAAGATGACGGGGAAGATAGAATTGATCTTAGCATTTCTAGTGCAACTTGGGAAGGGGGGGAAACGACGAAGGGGATTATTTGCCAAAATGTGCAAAAATGTGATTTTTTGAACTATGATGAACGCTCCCAGTTGCAGACAGTGCTACTTGATTATTTACATGTCTTCGGTCGCCCCGTTCATCCCATTAAAGACTTTTGTTTTCGAATTAGGGTTACCGATGACTCGCCGTTTAAGATGAAAAACTATCCTATTCCACAAGCTTTAAGGGGGAAGTTGATGAGACCGTCAGAAAAATGATTGACGAGGGCATCATCGAGAGATCAGTGACCGCCTATCTAAATCCGATTGTCGTTGTAAAAAAGAAAGACGGAGGGGTCAGAATTTGTTTAGACGCTCGCAGAATTAATGAAGTGACCGTTCCAGAAAATGAGGCGCCGCAGAATATTGATGATATTCTTTGGAAGTTTAACCAAACAAAAATCTTCTCAGCTTTGGATTTTTCTAGTTCGTACTGGCAAATTGCTATTCACCCAGACGACAGAAAATTTACAGGATTCCTTTACAACGGCCTCACTTATGTCTGGAAGCGGATGCCTTTCGGCCTAAAGAACAGTGGCGCAGCCTTCATTCGATGCTTAGATGAAAAATTAGGTGACGAACTCAAACGCTTCGTTACGCCTTATATTGACGACCTTGTGATTTCATCTCGAAATTTTCAGGAACATCTTTGTCATTTAAGGCGACTATTAGAATGCCTTTCTACCAATCAAATGAGAAAATGAAAACTTAATTCCAAACTTTATTAATCTCTAAAATAAACTCGCCAGAACCGTACAGCTTACCGAGTAGTTCGTGATAGCCGTGCCTTCACTGTTTAAGAAATAATATTTGTAACCGTAGATTAGGGAATTCAGATTTTCTTGTAGTTTATTAGTTTATTTTATTACTCCATCATTATTAGGGTTAGTGAGTTTAATTTAAGGGTAACTATTTGAATAAGACCTTTTATGTAATTGTTATCACAGAAATTAGTCGTTAGAATTCGGTACCACTTTTTTAAATTTTTTTGACGAGATAAGCATCTCAGGTTTCAAAACTTCTCACCACGCCTTACGAATTTTAAAACACGATGCATATCTCTACTGCGGGAAGGGAGGCCAATGTAGTGATACCGAATAAATTCAAGTTTATTCTGCCGCAAAATAACTCCACGCAGGCGGCGACGCGAGAGATGCGAGGCGCCACGGAGGCGACCCGAGGGCCAGGCGAGGCGCCACGGTGTCGGCACCCTTCGCTCCCTAATTCGTCAAGGACACGTGTGCCCCAACTCTGGGTGGCCGCTCCGCACACGACCCCTTCAGTATTTTTCCACGACGCCTGGAACTCTTCCGTCAACCTCCCTAGAGATTCCTAGCCCCTCACACCCCTCCGGTCGTTAATAACTGCCCCTTTTCGACGCAAAATTAAAGCGAGAGGGAGCGATAACCAGTCCCTCTCTCACTCTTTTCTCGGCCTCGAAAACATCCTCTGATTGGGCAGAAAATATCTAATGCGCAGTACCCTTTCACCAATAGCAGCCAGAATTCGGGTTTGTTCTAGAATATTCCAGAGTCACAGGGATAATTTTGGTGGGGGGAACGAGGTTTCCTAAAACTTGGAGCGACGAGGCACAAAAGAGAAGCTTGGGAGCCGTGTTGAGAATCGGACGCAAGTGGCGGCCGCAGGGGGGAACCTGTTATATTCTGTTGTGGCGTTCGGTTCGATGGACTTAAAATAAATTATTAAGTTTCTTGTAGAGTTTGGGTACAAGACTTCTGTGACGAACGCAGGCCGCAGAACAGTATTATGAACATTTGACAGCAATTCGTATTATATTACGTCCGATTTATGTGCGAACTCGAGACTCTCTTTTCCTTTGTGAATTTGTGCGATAATTCACGGGCTCATTAGTATCAAAGTATTGTGAGATCGACCGGGAATGAACCGACCGTGTCAGTGAATGAACTGTGCTGACCCATTCACCGCAGCGAGCAGACGGCGCTTTTGTGTTCCGGCCGCCTTGGCCGCTGTCCTCGCAAGTACCTGATCTGACCTACATTTTCCGAGCGGCGCTCTTCGCCCGCCACGACCCTCGCAGCCAGCTGACCTGAGGTCGTTCAACCTGTGGGTGGCGCAGGCCGCCTAACAGAGGTATTTTCTGTTTGAGTGTCTTATGTCGTACCCGCGATCGAGAGGTGTGAACAGTACATCAGACAATCAGTGTTGACTTCCTCTCGACCGGGCGACGAAGAGGAGTTCCCGGCCGCGCATGGCCGTCAAGCGGGAATTCGCGCGCGAAGAAGAATTTCATCTGATTGTAATCACTTTGTAATTTTTTGTTCTCTTATGTGCATGACATTTCATTTTTTTGTTTTATTTCGATTTTGGGGGCATGCTCGCCAGAGTTATCATCACCAGACCATTAGCGTTTTCTTTTGTTAATGAATAAATTCAACTTGTTCTAAATTCACATGTTTGACTTCTCATTCAACCTAGGCCACCGGCTTCCTCCATCTCCGCCGTTTCAGGTAATCTGTCGACTGAGCGGGCCGGCTACCCGTCTGAGGCGCCCAACCGAAGACGCGAGGGTAGTTGCAATATCTGTGATATAGTGTTGTGTACATGTTACTATTATGTGAATATTACAATCATTAGTTTATAATATTGAAACAGTCTTGAACTATAATCAACAGGAATTGATGTAACATAATGTGTTATAAAATAGAAACAGAGTCAATTAATAGTTGACTATTGTACCATGATTTTGTATTTCTAACAATAAATAAATAAATAAATAAATAAATAAATAATCAAACAAAAATTTCAGTTCATTACGTTGTGTTAATGCGTAAAAATACTAGTGAAGTTCGATATTTTCACAAATCCGAACAAATCCGATTTAACACTATAACTTTTAATGAAAATATATTCTTAACCCTTAACTACTATGGTAAAATTCACATACGACTAAGCTCCAGGTGCCCCAAAAAGTATATCACTATTTATCTCAATGAAAACAGTTATTTCAAATTTTGTTCTTTGAATCAGTTTACAGTGTTTATAATAATAAGATAAAAGTAGATTACAAACAAGTTTTACACAGTGAATTTCTATGATCTGTGCATATATGTTTACAGCACTTGTCGCAAACTATCTTCGTCTTTCTGTCCGCATTTCTCAAACACCTGTAGCACCTTGCTTTTCTAGTTGGTTCTGACTCAGAGGATGCTGAAGGAAGGGGAGTTTGCTTTGTGATGATACTGTAACACAAATTGTAACAGTCACAATACACGCAAACCATCAATCAAGGGAATGAAAAATAAGATATGTGAACACTACGGTGGGGTGTTTGGAGGCCTTTTCCCCTCTAATTCCAAAAATAAACCTCCAATCACTTCGCACAACCAGCCAAAACAAATAACACAACGCCACTAAAGAATACTGGCTCCATGAGTGCTATCTAGCAATTGGTTTTCAAATTATAATGACATGCTTCGGCTGGAGACTCCAGGACCCCACCAGAATAGTGATGGGTTGAACTATTTATAAAAGAATGAACAAATAATTTTTCAATAATATTTTTTATGGAAACACTGTGTATTTTGCTCAGGAACTCTTTACAGAGAACAGACTTGTGCCTTTCGGAAAGAATTTGTAGCATAAGGTCTTGCACTTGGAGAAAAAAAGATTCCGTTTTTCTATAATTTCGTATTTTTTCTTCGAATTTTTGGCACTGCCATTTTTCTTAAATCTCTTAATTTTTTGTTGGAAAAAAAGTAAATGTTGACGCATTGACACTGATATCATTTGGAATGTTCAAGTTGGTACTGCAGAACCGGGAAGGTCAAGTCTGACTAGGTCATGAATGAAAGTCTTGAAAAATAATGGTATACAAACTTTAAAGTTATTGACGCGATTAGAAATGACGAAAGAATAAAAGCCAGCGATCTACGTCATAATTTAGTTTACTACTTGAAAATATTAAACTTATTAAGGTAATACTATTGATGAATTTGGAATAATTTGATAGAGAATCAAAACTGATTGTGATAGTGCACCACCGAAAAATCAGGAATATAACAAATATATTTGGAAGTTTTTCGGTTTATCCTCTCCAATAATTTTTAAAATTCATTTGAAGTCGTATGAAGTGGCGGGTCATTACCGGCTCATTTAAAAAGATCAGAGAGTAGTAGTACAATAACTGCATTCACACATTACATCTTATTTTTCTCTAACTAGCAGTTCTATTAACAACATCTCTTATTTCTGTTCACTTCTATTCTACAGAATGAGTATACCTTATACTGCTTTCATAGTATCAACTTTATATTCTACATATTAGATTTTAGTACAACCATTATATCAACATAAAATCTAATTCTTTTTTATTGTAATGTTTCAAATATTACCCATTAAATTCAATGAGAAATGCACTACTATTACATTTTGTTAAATAATTCATATTTTATTTATAATTTAATTATTTTAAATATCTTTCTGATTTAAATCTCTCTCATAGGGCTTCAGAACCATGAATCACGATGAATTCCTGACTTCCACTGCCTGTTATACCAGTCTGCACATCACTATCAAAAGCCTCACTTTCTTTTCGAAATGCATTCTCCAAACTGGAGATGCCAATACCGCTCATTCTACGTCCACAAAACAAACAATAGTTAGCCCTTCGGGGACGCCCTTCATGAAAAAAATATTTTTGAAAGCAATTTCGACCCAAATACAGAATACCGATGAGCGTCCTGCCCAACTCATTCCCATGGCAGCCGTTGCCTGTTTCAAGAGCGACACCTAAATCAGTGGCGGCGGCGGCGGCGACGACGACGAACGAGTCCGATATTAAATTTAACTAATTTCCATATCGACGGTGCGGACGCGAAGGGACGAATCTAAAATCATGAATAAAAAAGCCGGCGCGCGCGCCTCCTTTGACATCGGTCTCGGCGCTCGACGCCGGCGGCCCAGAGCGTGCACGGGTGCGAGCAGACGCAGAAAACAGTCGCTGGGCCGAGTACTGGGCCGGGATGGTACTGGTCGCTGGGCCGATTGATTCGATTGATTGATTGTGATCCCGGGCGCGTCAACTACTAGGGTTATTAGCCCCATATGTGTAGTGCATGTTTTTGCTCGGGAGATGGCGGTAGTCTTCTCCCGCTGGATGGCGAGATCCGGCGCCGTCCTACCGTCAACTAGCGGGATTTTCCCCAACCAGGTAACTACGAGCAGCGCGGCACCGCCTCAGCCACGACAAGCTCTAAGCTCCCGACCGGTTTCTCGGCGTGTGTAGTAATGTAGTGGATGTTCATGTAAGTGTGTAGAACATGATTCACGGCTAGCTGCCGGTGAGTATTGTTCTTGCATGAGATAGTCTCTACCTCTGTGCACAACAATATTTATCTAGGACGAATCGCTTTTACTACCCTAACTGCTCATCTTTTGCGCCTCTGCGCTGAAGTCACCCTGCACGCACACTTGTGTGGTAGGTGGATAGGGAACCAGGCCACTGTATCCTTTTCCTCGATTGAGAAAACATGAAAGCAGTTCAAAGTAACACCCCTTTTCTGCATCCACTGGTCGGTTCGCCTTATGTTCGGCTCTTCAGACGCGGACTTTAACCGCGTGACTGACGTTTTTCACACTTTACGCGTGTGTTGGCATTGCTGCCACGCGTATGAAGTCAGTCACGCGGTTCAAGTCATGTGTATGCACATGTAAGTGTGTGTAAGAGTGAGATAGGACAAGGAATGGAAGAATGGGAAGGAAAGATCGCGCGCGGCCTGTGGCTCGTTCGTTTGGATACTCCTCCGGCATACGTCTGTCTTTGATCGGAGATACCACGAAAAAGTATTGATCAGAGCAGCCTGTCGCTAGAATTCTCCTCCAAACAGCGAAAGAATTTGACCTAGCTATCTGTCACCGTCGTGATTCGAACGCCAGGACCGCCCGGTCAGAAGCACTGCAGTGGCATCCGCTGATGCCCTGAGCCACCTTTCTCGGTCAATACTCATCTAAAAGGGTCTGTGAATAATTATTTTTTGTGTCCGTGTGAGTCAACTATGAGTAATTGATCATAATTCCGTTCAAGTTCTATTTAGCTAGGAGCTCTGAGCTGCCAGGGCGGCTCGACCCAGGCATTGTACGGGGAGTGTGAACTGCGTTCTAGCGGCATCCAGATACCAGCCCAAGGGCGTAGTCGTACCCCTGCGGGGGGGGGGGGGGCGATAGGGGTTAAAACCTAGGTGCCCATCCCAGGGTGAATTCGCCCTGGTAAAGTACAAGTATGAGGCTAGCGCACTGCAGTCCACAACAATTGATTTTTCGGTATCAAGGATCCATAAAGCATGGATTCTGACAACACATTGTTAGAGGAAACACTTTTTATATATAGGAACAGGTTTTATCCACTTTTTCTTTAACAGGGCCCTGCAATAAGAGTTTTCTTGTGAAATATTCGCCGTTTTCCCCCACAGCATTACAGTACTTTCTCAATACTGTGGTAACTGTGTCGAGAAATTAAAAAAAAATCGGTTGCATCCCTCCTGTAATAGCGCCTTAAAATAAAAAGTAACACAAACCTGCGAGGAGAGCGTGCGGAGCGAACAGTGGAAATTAGAGCGAAGGAGTTGAGATGAGATGATGAGGAAGGTGAGTAAAGAACGCGAGTTAATTATTTAGTGTTTTCGAGAGCGTCAACTGCTATGGCCATTTGTCCCATAAGTGTTGTGCATGTTTCATTACTTATTTGGCTATCCGGGAGACGTCGCGTCCAAGGCACAAGTACTGACTCCGGCCGTGGAAGCCTATGCTCTCACATGCTTCATCATGAGAGGTGGCGGTGTTCTTTCGCTCTGAATGGTGAGATTCATCGCCGGGCCACACGCCGACTTGCGAGGGATCACTCTCCGGGTATCACCCCCTCCCAACGTGGGTCACCGCCCCAGCGGGAACTAGCTCTGGGCTCCTGACATGTCTGGTAGTGTAGTGCATATAAGTGTGTGTACAAAGGGGAGAGTATTAGATAAGGAAGAGGAAGGAAATATCGCGCACAGTTCGTGGCCCGTTTTTTATGGCATTGATCCAGCATGCACTTAATATTGATCGAATAGACCACGAAAAACTATCGATCACTGTAGACACCCGCTAGACAGCGGTTGAATTC
Source organism: Acheta domesticus (assembly GCA_031308135.1). Taxonomy (NCBI): domain Eukaryota; kingdom Metazoa; phylum Arthropoda; class Insecta; order Orthoptera; family Gryllidae; genus Acheta; species Acheta domesticus. Next base: position 123,462,973 of record JAHLJT010009419.1, read on the forward strand.
ATTGGAGCTTTGAAGCCATTGTGGAAAATCGCCAGTCTGAACCTTAACCCAGGACCTCCCTGTCAGAGTCCCAGCTGTAATGCTTACTCCGAGCGAAACGGAGATCCTGAGGCGAGCGAGCGCCAGTAGTCAGAAGGGCGAGGGTGCTGGAGTCGAGACTAGCGAGATCACGGGTCCTGCTGATCACGGTTCTTCCAAACATATTGCAGGATGGGACTCCAAGGATGAGTCCTATTCTCTCAAGGCTGTAGCACCAAAGTACATACATAATTACTTCGGCAACGCGGGTAATCAGCTTACTTCATAATTTCCAAGGTATTTCAGGTGTTAGTAATGCATACCCAACCCTCACAGACGCTTCAGTGCAGTATGTATAGAGACTGCAGATTTATACATAAAATCCTTTTTACATCTGTCCGAACAGTCCACAGAATTAAAAACACAAAGTTAATTGTTGCGTCATGGATTGAAATGAAGAATAGTGTGTAAATAATTGAGAGAGTGTTGCTCATCAAAGACAAGATGAAGGTAATGTCCGTAAATCCCGTATGTCTGTAAAATTCGGAATCATTTCTGGTTAATCGTCTACAATCAACAGAAGACAGATGGCAACGATATTTATAAATAAATATTTAACAGTTCAACATAAAAAATGAATTAATTCCAGAAGTAAGCAAATTACACGGAGAAAAACATTTGAAAGGCCAAGAGAATACAAATGTAGCTTTACTATTAACACAAGGATAGTAAAATCTCAACTTCAAAACAACTATTTGTAACAAAAAAACAAAAAATAATAGAACGTTATAGAAATTAGTACACGAGGTAAAATTATACTACGATGATTTAACGGTATATTTATAAAACGGTGGGCGCACTGGAGAAAAATATTGAACTTCATTATCACGTTTGAAGTACAAAAATACTTTTGAAACCAAAATCGAATTCAATGATCAATAAGTTAGTTTCAAAGATCAATTTTGAAAAATTGAAGTTTGTACTGCTGGGAAATAATTTGAGACAATTTTCATTGAGTGATTGGAATATGCCAATCCCTTACTGTGAGTGATTTACTTATTAGTTTAGCACAGATTGGATGTTTAGAATGTAAGCGCGAAAGAGTACCATGATGTGTTTTATTAACATTTACCTTCGATTTATTTAAAACCACAAATTTCTGCCGCGATTATCATTCTAGTTATGTTATATTATGACATTGATTATGCTAATTAATGCAATATTTTAGTAACAAATATTAATCAAGAGAACAAATTTCTTAGTGCTGGCAGTTTGTTTCAAAGCCCAACGATGAATCACAGCTTACAGAGCATTCATCTGACTTCGAAATACCTATTTCAGATGATGTTTGCATGCAACATAAATATCCAAAATTCTCATTATTCGTCGGCATGTCCATCTCAATTACTCTCTTTTCAGAATGTTCTCTCTTCATTTATATTGTTTCCTCCTCCTCTTCTCACCACTCCTGTCTCTGCTTCATTACATCTTACCGTCTCGTCTGCCCGTCTACATGTATCAAATCACTAAGTTTCCCCTCCACCATGCTCACCTCACAACGATTTTGTGTCGACCAGTTTCTCTGCCCTCGTGTAGTATTCCTTTCTTTCGCGTCCCACTCTCCATTCAATTCCGGGACACGGCAACACGCGTCGCGCGCTGAGTACACAAAACAGGAATTATTTACGCTATAATGAGCAGCGCCAACTCTTTTTTTAAAGCCGACCTCTCACTGCTGTCGTGTTTCCCCACCACCGCCGTCCGTCACTGCGAAGGCAGGAGCCTCCGAGCAGGTCAATTCTTTGATTGAGGTTTTCGGACAAGTCACCTGCTATGGTCGTTAGCTCTGTTAGTGTAGTGAAGGTTTTATCCCGGAAAGTGACGGTGTTCCTTTCCCGCTGTATGGTGAGATCCGACGGCGGCCTCCGTGGCTGATTGGAAGAGAGTCGCTGACTCTGAAACGACCGAAACCAGGAGATCCCCAAAAGCGGATTTTCTACGCTATCTACATAGACAAATCGATATAAGTCGCTCTTTGAAGGAGAATTCTAGCAGCCAACTCATCTGTTAAGTACGTTACCGTGGTTTCTCCTATCAGTACCAGGCGAATGCCGGAGCAGTACCGTAACAAACGGGCCACGGACTGGGCGATCTTTCCTTTTATTCTTCATATATCTTTCCTTTTTCTTTCTATCCTCTATCCATATTCACATACACACACTTACATTCACTCCACTACACCTGGAACGGGAATGGTCCCATGTCGGGAATGTTCTCAGGTCGGTCGTTGGAATTTGCCACCTAGTGTGGGACTAATACCGCAACCTCAATAAAACCATCACTACACCAGGGAGTCTAATGAACATAGCACTTGATGTACCATAAATATCAATCAATCAATTAATCTAATCCAATCTAACCTATCTTTTTCTACGAGAGGAACTATGGAAATCTTCAGCAAGACTGTGAGGAGGCAGCACTTCTCAATAGTGTGCGATTTTTACTCACTAAAACCACAAACCCTTTATGTATCTTGCGTTATCCACCCTGGATGCAATTATGCATTACTTCAGAGTAGTGCAGACTATAGTACTTCCTACTACTCAGGTTCGACTTTGGCTGCTGTTTCATTCGTCTTCTTCCTTCTCTTGATAATCTATCTATTTTTCTATCGTTCTCTCCCGGTAAGAGTCTATCTTTCTCTCCCGGTAAGAGTCGATGCAGAGAGAATGTTAATGCTAGCTATGAGCTAACTCAGCCGGTACCGAGTAGGTACATTTTTCTGGTAGCTTTAGAACTTCCATCTTCCATTTAATAAGACATTGCCTTGAAGTAATTACCTCTAAACCATGTTTGCACATGAATCGTTAAACGTGGATTTGAAATAACGACATAAAAACATGTACTATCTGTCATTCCTATCCATCAGAGATAAGATACTTCGGACCGCAATATGTTGATTGGTTTGTGTGTCCGGGCACACATTTGTGTGCTATGGCCATTAATCCGGTGTTGTGCTATGGTCATTAATCAAGCTGGTGTAGAAAGTATCAAAATTATTTATATCGAATGGATTAATGAGAGAATGGTACTCGTTAATATTTACGGTATCAATAATACAGTGAACGAATTGGAAAAGAAAGTCTACAAAAAGTGTGATTTGCATGTGACAGATCTTAAAATGTGATAAATATGTATAGTAAAATTACGGTAACTGGGGAAAGCCTTAGAGACACAATTTGTAAGCAAGATACATCCACTGTAATATTCAAGAAATTTTATTTTAAAATGACGCTTATCTAGAAATTTAAAAATATTTTCAAATGCTAAAATTTCTTCGTATCATTTAATAGTTAAGTTAATTTATAGTTATTTTTTTTGAAAATGAGAAGAGTATATCAAAAATCTTTGGAGTTAGTCATAGAATATATTTATGTTTATACTTAAAAAAAGAATACCATAAAAACCTTGTTAAAATATATCATGAAACATCTTACCTAAGCAGACAATACTGAAACATTTTTTCGTTAGCTGGTGCAACCATTCGATGTACACTTTGGGATTTGTCAAATTATATTCGAGCAAAATATCGTTATCCAAACCAAACATGCTGACCTCTATAGTATCTTCTGGGTTCATGACTGGCTTCATTAATGATCTAGTCGAAATATTCAGTTATCCTATAGAGGATTTTGTGAAATTGTGTGCTTTATTGACACGCAATCAACACGCTATGTTTATCACTCCACATGTTGGCAAATATTTGAAACGTAAAAGTGATTGTAAATTACATTAGCGTCGCGTATTGATTTTGTTAACATAGACCATTCGTTATATTACAGTGAGACAAATGACCATACGCTCACTGTATGATTTTCTTCTATTTACCATAGACGTGAAGTTCTTATTGTGAATAATATCAAAATACTAGTGAATTGATGTAATTTAGTTAATGATGTTTGTTTTGTAAATATTCTACACAGGTTGTGTCATCATATTAACGGACAGAATGTGCATATGTACATCTTTGTATTGTTAAAGTATTTAACAAGATTATTTAGTCATTAGCAATGTATTGCAAGTGTTTTCTTTTCCTATTCTGTTCCTTCTCTTTGCTCAATTTTTTATTCATACAGTTTAATAAATTAATAATTGTATTAATGATGGAAGTCTCATGTCTTTTATCTCAAGTCATGTCTTTTATCTCGTAGTTGGAGAAATATTCACTTACTATTTGGTGCCCTTAAAATGAGGAAATTATTGTGAAATGACAGCTGTTTTATAAAAACATCATATCTCATAGTAATGCGAGTTAGGGTGATTTAAGAGATATTTGTTTAAAAAATATTAGTTTCATTTCCTTTCTGTTAAATTTTCATGCTTTTTAAATTGTAATTTATTAAAGAAGAAAATTATATATTTTTTTAAAACACATATTCTCTCATCTCAATTAAAAGTTCAATGCACTACATAGTAAAGAAAGAAAAATTACAAAAATAAAGTAAAATTTAGAGGATATTTTTAGTAGCTCTTAGGAAAAGGTCTTCTCAGGTCATGCATTAGAAGATATAACCTGATGAAGTTACTTGATAGGGTGGTCAATATTACAGTGTATGAACAAATAGTGAGTTAGTGGTTGAGTGTATGGTACATAATATATGAAAAAAAACACAGTTTTTCTTAGCAAAACACAAATCTATGTTTACGTATGTACTGTAAATTCAGATAACAAATGATGGCGATTATCTTAATGTATTTTTGCGAAAAGCAAATTAGTTTTCAAAAGTAGGTCAACAAAAAATAATACATCTATGGAATTTACTACAAAATAACATGAATGAAGGTACTGTTATAAGTTTTAGAAATGTTTGAAGGCTTCTTTTGTAAAAAGATAATGTCCTTGCAATTGTTTTGTATTCAAACGTAAACAGTGTGTACTTTTCAGAATGTATTATATATACTTAAGAATAAGAACGGTCCACGTTTGATTAAGGTAATAATACTGAGAGAAGAGTAACAGTTCAAAACGTCACAAATCGATTAAAAATTAGATGCAAAAGTAAAATACTACAAAAATAAAATAAAGAAATACTGATATTTCAATCATTAAAGAAAGCAAAGAATTCTTTAGGATCTTGAATTTTGCGGAATGCAAATGTTAGACACAAACTCACCAAATGATGTTAGTAGTTTTACAAATATCAACATTTTGTAACTGGTTTTAAGGCACATACAAAAAAAGAATTCAGCATGCTTTTAACGAAATCGAAAATCGCAATACTTCAATTTTCATAAAAACGAGCGCCTTCAAAGTGGTTTCAGCGCTTGGACGCGGTGAATGGAATTGAAGGAAGAGATGCATAACAATGATAATCACTGAATGTGGAAATGGGCTGCAGATTGCAGTTCCTTAATGAGAACAAATGGTGAGGTGCACTGTGGTGCGTAGAACAAGCAAATGCCTGAAGATAGTCCGGAATGGGAATGGATTGAGAGGATCCTAGAAAGAGAACAACGGGCGGTGTTCGGCGAATCTAACGGGATATTGTAACGTCGTGGGTAGGGATCTACGCCACCAATTAACAGACACGAGTGAGTATCTACAAATTTATTTACACATATTTACATAATCACTCTAAGGCGTTTTGTTAGAGCTACTCACTGCAGCCCCCCTCTCTCTCTACACGCGCCTAGCGGCGGTGTACCACTTCACCGTGTTCGAGCACATCGAACACCCACTCGTGCATAGAGCACTCCGCGCCAGCCTGGGCGTATAACGTTTTTGCGGATAACCGCAAGGGAGCCTCCTACTCTTTGTTCCCTCACGAGACCTCGCGACACGGCTTTATATAGTGCCGAGTCACGTGACCTCCTACGTCATTTCTCCCTCCCACGCCTGGACCTGTCTGGACATGCCTGGACATGCCTGGACCTGCCTTGCGCACGACACCACGCACCTCCGCCACCACCCCTCTTTCTTACCTCCGGTGGGTGGCCTTTGTTTGGGGAGGCTATTTTAAGGTTCCTCATGCCCATACCTTGCAAGCCCGTCTCTCTGCACAGGAAGTCGTGCCTATGACGCTACAATATGCTTGACGCTGATGCAAATATCGAGTCAAGTCGGTTTGGCTCGAATCAGATAAAGTCAGATCAGGAGGCACCAAATCGGAATACTGCGTGTCGCATCTGATCAGATCGGATGCAGACGAGATGGGTGCAAGTTGAGACAAGCAGACGGAGGAGGTAAAAGGCAAGGAAGAGGAAAGGGGGTAGGAGGAGGAGTGGAGCAAAGAGGTGATGGGCAAGATGAAGAAGAGCAAGAGGAGAGGGACAAGAAGAAGAGGGAAGAATGTGAAGGGCAAAGAAGGAAGAGGCAAGGAAAAGACAGGGACAAAGCTGAGCGGTGGAAAACGGAGCGGAGCGGAATGGAATGGGACGTGGCAGGGTGCATGGGGGCGATATGGGACGAAGTGGGTGAGAGGTGACTTGGTACTGGGTGGATCGGAAAATGAGAGAGGAGAGACGAGCGGAGAGAAGAGACGAGAGACGAGCGGAGAGAAGAGACGAGAGACGAGCGGAGAGAAGAGACGAGAGACGAGCGGAGAGAAGAGACGAGAGACGAGCGGAGAGAAGAGACGAGAGACGAGCGGAGAGAAGAGACGAGAGACGAGACGAGAGACGAGACGAGACGAGAGACGAGACGAGAGACGAGACGAGACGAGAGACGAGACGAGACGAGACGAGAGACGAGACGAGACGAGAGACGAGACGAGACGAGACGAGAGACGAGACGAGACGAGAGACGAGAGACGAGACGAGACGAGACGAGAGACGAGACGAGAGACGAGACGAGACGAGAGACGAGACGAGACGAGAGACGAGACGAGAGACGAGAGGAGAGACGAGACGAGAGACGAGACGAGAGAAGAGACGAAACGAGAGGAGTGACGAGACGAGAGAGGAGTGACGAGAGAGGAGAGACGAGAGAGGGGAGACGAGAGAGGAGAGACGAGAGAGGATTGAATGGAGGATAGGAGTGAGGAAAGGAGAGATGAGAGAGAGAGAGAGAGAGAGAGAGAGATGAGAGGAAAGGTCAGATGCGTGAATGGGTTGCTGGCAGCCTCGTCGGAGTGAAGCGATGGAAATGAAACGCGGACGAGTTGACCTGTCGCTGCGGGCAGCGGACATTCAAATATCAATTCGGCGCACTCCGCCCTGTATTAGTGCTTCGCTTTGAGAGCCGCCGGGCAGGTTGGCGCTGGCGAGCAGCCTCCACGGAATTAGAGAGCAGCCGGCGGGAATGGCTTCGTGGTTTCGGTGGCGGTGGCCTCTGGGTTCTGAGGTCTGGGGCTGCGGGGACAGATAAAGGTGATGCAGGGAATGGAGGCGATGGGGATGATAGAGGTGAATGGGGGGAGTGGTGGGGCCAATGCAGGGTGTTTGAGTCAAGGGGGCGCCTTTGAGTGGTAGCGGCAATGGGGGTGGTGGGCCGGTAGATTTGTTGGTGTGGTTGGGGTGCAGGGGCGATGACGCCATTGAGGATGTGGAAGCTGTAATAGGGACTGAGAAAATGGCGGTTGACAGGGCTAGGAAATGCGGAGGCATAATGTGACAAAAATATGCCATGACTGAGCTGGTTGTTCAAGCATCATTTCAGAGTATTATTCCTCTCCGATTAATACTACTTAAAATTCATTTTCTTTTTTCGTGAGCTAATTTGCATCCCGATGAACCACACTATGATGATTGAATTGATTGTTCTCTACTAAATTCTCAAGTCCAAAAGACGACTGTTATTTTTCACGATGAAAACAATCACTATCCTTACGGGACTTTAGCATTTGACGTGCTCGGAATCACTAATTAATCAACCCGTGCATTCGAGAAGACGGATGCAACGATAGCTAGAAAAGCAACAAGTGTAAACTAGGAAGAGGAGAACGTAGACACTGGATGCAACGAGAGCGCAATGGCGAGAGCGGAGAGGACGGAGTCTGCAGTGCTGCGCGCCGCGGGGCGCCCCTGGGTGCTTCCCACCTGCCGCGACACAACTTGTTCATTAGCGCCGTCGGCGGAGAACGCAGGACGACGGGGGCGGTGGTGGCAGAGGAGTTGAGAATCGCCAGGTTGGGGGCTTCAGAGGCGTCAGGGGCATCCTGGGCGACGGGGTGTGAGGGGGCAGAGTAGGGGTTTGGGCGTCACAAAAGTCTTCAGAGGTGGGAAGTGCTACTGGAAGGGGATGTGGAAAATGAGGGAAAGGAAAAGAGGTGGGGTTGGGAGATGGGCGTGAACGAGTGGGAGAGTAGTGGTGAGGGGCGGGGAAGTACGGGGAGGGATATTCAAAGGGTCGGGGCTGGGCGGTGACGGGGCTGGGCAGGGTAGGGAATGGGGAAGGGCAGGTCTGGGAGGTAAAGGGTGGTAGTGGTGGTGAGGGGCGGGAAGGAATTGTGAAGAGGCGGGGCCGAAGCGGGAGCGGATCAGGGGTGGAGCTCGGGTGACGGTGAGATGTGGGAGTAGGCGTGGAGATGAATGCGACGGCAGGTGCTCGATGGGGGTAGAGGTTATGCGGGGTGGGATACGTTGCTAGGGCGGCAGTCACCACGCGCGGAATCCGGAGGGGGGAGGGGAGAGGGGAGGGGAGATGGGAGGGGATGGGAGGGAGAGGGGGAGGGGAGAGAGGGGAGGGGAGGGAGAGGGGGAGGGAGAGGGGAAGAAGAGGGGGAGGAGGAGAGGCGGAAGAGGAGGGGAGGGTGGGAAGGGGGAGGGGAAGAGGGAGGGGAAGAGGAGGGGGAAGGAGTAAAGAGGGAGGGGAGGAGGAGGAGGGGAAAGGTGGAAAGAGGGAGGGGAGGAGGAGGAGGCGGCGGCAGCGATACGAGGTCGGTTTCGGGTGAAGGGGGGTGAAGCTGAGCCGTCTCGGAACGGAGTGTGGGCTGGGGCGGAGTTGGTGGTGAGGGCAGGGGTGAGAATGGCGGTGATGATGAGAGTAGTCTGGAGCTGCGTTCCCATTGCGTGCGCCGGAGAGGGTGGGCGGCAAAGAGACCAGAGTTGTGCCATGCAGCGTTTCTGGGACGAGGAGCTGTTTGCACACGACACACTTTTCGTGAAGTGGCGACCCGTCGAGCACCGATAGCTGGCATACCAAATTACTACAGCGACGTCTAGATAAAGGGGGCATGTGGTTTCCTAACGTAGGAATCCTCTGATTGAGTTTCCATGGTTGTTTCAAATTCACAATAGTTGAATGAAACGGTAACAAGCGCCAGCATATCTAATTTACGTAGATTCGTAGTGTTAGTACCACATGAAAAATGAAGCTTAAAATAGGCATCCTGCATATTGTTGGCAATCCTCAATTATTTTTGTTCATTAAATTAAGAAATATAATTTGTCATTCTTTTTACATTTATAAAGTATTTAAAAAAATATTTTTTGTAAATTACATAAAAATGTAATATTCAGTTCATCGAGATAAGGAACGTATTTGAAAAGATGGAATGAAATTCACATATATAACTGACACAAAATTGTACATTTGAAGGTAGAAAATTTTGGAGATTTGCAAGTTTCCCCCTCTCTAAAATAAGTAAAACATTGAACTGTATATATGTTAAAAAACATTACATATTCTTGTGTATTTAATTCTTTATTTTTGATATGAGAAAGAATAAAGATACGTTCATTAAACTAATATTTTTAAAAAATTTTGAAAGGTGAGCTCGCCATGATATTAACGGACGAATTGAAATCTTTCTGCCTTCATCAAGGTGGATGTAATCACGAGACAACCAGCAGAGGTATCTCATGGAATCAATTTCTGTCAATGCAGGGACCCTGTCCGAGAGGTCCTAGGGTTCGAGTCCCGTTTGTGACACAATTTTCAAAACTGGCGGGACTAGCTGGAATTCAGCCGCTGTATGGAGGATAATTCTAGCGGCCAGCTGGTCTGATCGGTAGTTAACCATGGTTTCTCTGATCAATAACAGGGCAACTACGAAGCAGTACGCCAAGAAAAGGCTGATCAACCGGCCAGCGGGAGGCGGAAATGACATAGCTGCCAGACGTGCGGCACCACAGTGCACGGAAAATGATACCCACGTGTGCAGAGTGTCTGCATCACAGCGGCCTCGTTCGAGCGGTGACTGCTCGCTCTGCTGCTGGCCTTGGCTTGTATAGCCAGGCAAGCGGATAAGGGAGAGCTATGGCCCATCGAGAGTCCCTCCTCTTCCTTACGGAGCGGGGAAGCGGGAAGAGTAGCGCCCTTCTGGTGCAGGCATACCATACACTTGCAACAATTTGCATCACATTTTGAGCAATCTGATGTTTCTGAAACCTAAAGAAAACACCAAACCATCGATTGCCGTCCTAGCCTTTCGCCCTCAGTACTGCTATCATAAATATTTTAATTTATCAATGTTAGTTTTTTCCAATTTTCGAAAATACTTAATTGACAGAATTGGATCCGCACTTGCTTTTAGTGACCTTTGTTATATTTCATCAAACAATTTGGAGTGATTTTTGAGAAAATTATGAAAATGCTGAGACTTCAAGGAAAGTACAACATCAAGATTTGTTTCAAATTTGCAGAGCTTTGAGATCAGCCAGATCGATCGGGAAATTTCAATATTGAAGACTATTTTCTGAAGCTTAGGCGCTAGTATTGACCACGGACGGACAGATGGACTTTTTTTTATCAACCAAGTTTTTGGTATCTAGAATCCACAGAACATGTATTCTCGACACAACGTGTTAAAAGAAGCAATTTATAACATACAGGTACAACATTTATCATCTTTATTAGTATAAGAAACCCACAAGTCGAGTTTTCCTGTCGAAAAATTGCCAGTTGTGCTGCAGAATTACAATAATTTTCCGTTACTACATAAGTAGATTGGTAGGTGAGAACGTAAAAAGAAACAATTTAGAAGGAAATAAAAAGGTTCAGCACAGTGCGGCCTTCAGATTATCAGTATGTGTGCCAAGGATGCATTTCGTCAGTCTACAGTTTGATGCCTTTAAGGAAGGAAGCGGTGGTCGTGATATCTTTCGTTACAGCAAAGACGCAGGAAAATTGTGGTATTTCAGCCTCAGTGACGAGAGACTTGAAAAAATGACGTCGATTGCCTAATACTTATATTTTATTATACATTAGCCTATATTATACTTTTTATAGTTTTGCCTAATATTTCTACATGTTTTTCTGTAATCTAAATCTGCTAGTAAGCAGTATGTTTACCAGCAATGTGATGTCGTATCTAAGACAAATATATCATACATTTGCAAAATAGTACATTTACCCAGTTAGAATTGTGAGAATATATGAACGATTATTGAATGCATAATATAATAAATAGCGTGTTCAATGCATTTATATTGGTTTTCTTTTCGCGTTTTGTCGGAATTGCAAGTTATTTTTTATTTGCTTTAATATCAATAATTTGCACATCAATTATTTGTAATCGAGTACGCAGTAGGTGATGGAAAGCTCTAAAGAAATGTTTTCCTTCATTAAGTATTGACATGTTACTCAATGTTTTTGTTTTCCAAAGATCATTATAATATAATCAAATGCAAAATTGATGAGTTGGATATATTTCCAACTTGAGATATGTAAAGTCAGCAAATGTAACTTTTCTTCCGTTTCTAATGGAAAAGACCATCCCATTCTAGTATATGGGGAAACGGATAGGTCCCAAACTCGAAATCTGCAAACACCTTGATAAAATGTTTCCTTAACAAGAAAGGTGTCTAAGGAAAGTCTTTTCGAAGAAGCATTTTCTACTCTGTGAGATGCATATAGAAGAAACAAGGAAGTCTATTATTGGAATGCCAGAAATTCCATTGAAAGTATTTTTGAAAGATCTAAATTAATGATAATAAATATTCCACTTTTATTGATTCATAATAAAAGCACCAATAGAAGAAAATATAGCATTTTTATTAATTTTATATTCTAAATCTTCGTTGATAATAAACGATTTGTTTGGAAATTGCTGCCTTGCGATCGTTATTCCTCGCCAGCCGTCCGTCCGATGTTTAGTTTGTTCGCTGACCGATGTCACGCCACCTTGAATCTTCGACTTAATTTGTATAAGACCCGCGAGTTGCCTCGTACAGTAACTCAAATGATGGAATGATAAAGAGATTGATTACAAATTTTCCTTGTACCTACATACGTTACTTGTCATTAAAGCAATGATTTTACCTGAAACTATTTTTATTATATTTAACCCAATGAAACAATCCCGTTTGTAAGACGCTGCCTCAGATGGGGATTGCAAGTGGTAGACCGTCCGCGATTCCTTTTATTTATCTAATCCATTAAATAAGAGAATTATTAGCGTTAGATTTTTCTGAAAAAGCTTTGTAAAGAATATCGGGATGGTGAAAATATTGTTAATAACAATAAAAAGAAAGTTGGACAGAGCATGGCAAACCACATGGAATAGCATTGAAACGAAATTAAAGCCGATCAAGCAAAGCGTGAATAAATGGCCAGCACACGTCAGCTACACTCGAAGAGAACAAGTGTGCCTTACCAGACTAAGAATAGGCCACACAAGAATAACACCTTCATTAATGCTGAAGAATGAGTAACCATCTGTCTGCGACTGCGGTGGAGTTTTAACAGTGAAGCATATATTAACGGACTGCGTGAATCTCGTAACAATCAGAGACAGATGTGAAATGAAGGGGGATCTGAAGGAGGACCTAGGAACGGACACAACGGCGACTGGAAGGACGTTAAAATTCCTGAAAGAAGCAAATCTGTTTCATAAAATTTGAAATGTAACTGTAAATTGTACTTGTATATGTGACATTTTATAATAAACAGTAAAAAGGCTAAAGGCCATAGTTGCCAAGCCTTCAAACATTAAAAAAAAAGAAAGTTGGATATTGGGTGTTTCTTAATGTTCTTATTAATATTATTCAAATCTTTGTAACCACTCAAATTACACATCGGCTTTCCGCCAGGGAACAAAAGACAAATTCAATAAAATAGCTTTTTGAGAGTTTAACATCCACACCATTACGATCCATATTCATATTTTTTTTATTAAAATGTCTTTAGAATTTCTTAACATTAGTAGCTAGTATAAACTGGAATAATGTAAGTATTATTTCAGTTTATGTTTGGTAAGGCCTGTTCTTATTATATTTTCTTTTTCCATAAAACTCGAAGTTTGAAAAGGTTTTTATTTCAGTTTATCGATGGCACAGCAGTAGGTTTCCATATTTTACAAATAAAATCTTTGAAAACGCTTATCGAAATGATAGTTCCTCTTCGCACATTCATATTCACTATTATCACTTGCAGATCATTCGTACGTCTTTACCCTGGAACGATACATACCTTGTCTGTTCGCCCGCAAAAATTTTAAGCTAACTTTTCTGAAATACCGCTAATCGTTTGTGTATTACATTCAATTATTTACTACATGCGTACAGTTCATTTATGGAAATTAAATTGTTAATAATTTATACCGTACAAAAGTCCAAAATGCAATACCTACCTATATCTAAAGCACGTTAGATATACCCGAGATGTACAAAAACACACATCTCCAACGTCATGAGCACGGCGCGGCGTGGTGGACACCCGTACTTGCGCCAAATACTATCGAGAGTCAAATGTCTTTACTATTTGTTGACGCTGCAGTGCAGTAAATCGTCAAGCAGAACGTAAAATTGATACTCGTAGCTAAGAAATTTGACGCGAAATCATGTCACCTCGTGTAATATCGAATATAATACAGAACAATTATCACTTAATTTGAAAAAATATGAATCAGAGGTTCTGATTGGGTATGTAATAAATTACTCACATTTATTAACGCATCGCTTCTGAAGAAATTAACAGTCCCATTTTACAAATTATTTCAAATAATTGAAGTCGTAGCATAACAAGATTTAAAGTAACTGCATACTTCATTAAAAAACTGAACTTATTTTAATTTTCTTTGAATGAAATTGGTCTAGAAACACATTTCATCTATGTCACTATTGTGTAATTGATGGACTTCAGCTAGATATTATTTAAGAATAATAAGGCATGGCGCTCATATTAGTTTCAAAGTTGTTTTCCTTATTATCATAGTTCATCTGAAACTCAGAGAATATGTATCCTTAGTAAAAATGACTAATTCACTAATTTCATAGCAAATTACTGAAAAATAATACAAAAAGGCACATTGCAACCTTTTCTACCTTTTTATCCAGCAAAATTTACATTGTGACGTGGACAAAAATATATGTATTGTGAAATATTTTATTCCTCAAATGTTTACATATCGGAGGTTTATTCTGCCCGAAATAGTGGGTGAATAAAAAAAGTTAAAATAAATATTAAATTACAATAAAATACATCACAATAACGCAAAAAGTTATTTTCAAATTGGTCTTTCTCTTAAATGTTATTAATAACATATTCTTTCTCCTAAATCATTGCGGCTAAATAGAAGCAATACAATTCTCCCCACCCCATCTGCACACAGTCTGGAACCATTCTCACGGTTAATGGTGCGTGAGTGGATCATCCAGATACGAATTCCATAGCATGGATAATTTTTTACGTCAAATTATTACTATCGTCGTTAAAAAGTACTTTCCCAAAAATATCAATTTGTATCCAACACTTTCAGGTCTGGCAGGTAATGAGTTAAGTTGTGTACTTTTTTATGAAGTTAGTTATTGAAAAATGTTACCAGAAAATGTCAATTGCAGATATTGAATACCTAAATATAAAATATGAACCTCTAAATATAAAACTGAGTCTTGTATCAAAATTAGTTCAAAAGGCACGAACTGTTGTTATTCATTTCCCAAAAACCATGTCTACGGATTTAGGTTGTTTTGCATGTTCACTATTCAAATGGAAATAATCAGAAGAAAAAAGTTAAAAACGCCAGCACAGGACACTGTCCTATCTTTCAAATTTTCACAGAGTTGTGTATTTAAAAGAACAGCTTTATCACTCACAGGGTAAAAAAACAGGTTGAAAAAGCAGGTTGAAATAACGTTCATAATCGGTAACTTCTTCTGCTTTATTTATTTATGAATACATCGCACCGTTTTAGAGTAATGAATCCAACGCAACATTTTCAGAATGTGTAGAAAGAATGACCTTCATGTCTGCAGTAGATTTTCGGTTAGGAAGGAAGTTGCGGGTGGACGTAATTGGTCAGATTGAGCAACTAGAACATAGTAAAAACACACATACTCTTACAAACGTACCCGGTTTGAGGTTTACCTCCCAAAGAAACGATATCATTTGTGATGACGTCGCGTCGGTTTTGAGTTTGTGTAAATCCAGTAATCGATCTGCAAGAGGTAGTAACGTAGTTAGACAACACGCAGACTGTCGATTGTATAGACAGTGGTAGAAGAATAGCTAAATACGAATAATTGTCAAAAAGACCTTGCAGTGCCATCTCCGCTCACTATTTCACGGCTGAAACGCTGCGGAATTACCCGCTGAGAAATCGATCGTTGAGGGTTCAACTGTTGAGTAATCAAGAGCTGAGGAATCAAGCGCTGAGGAATCGACTATTGAAGAATTAACCGCTGTAGAATCTACATCCGACGGCACCGAGATTCCAATAGACGAGCAAAGTACGCTTGGAGTTTGTACTTTTTCCGTACTTCTGGGGGAGTGCAGTGAACCCGCCATCGACCAGGACACATGACTTGGACGGAAAGATTTCTCATCCCTCCAAGACATGCGTACACTCTTGTTGCTGCTGGCGGCGGTGCTTGGCCAAGGAACAGAAAGGATTATTATCAAGAAATGCTGCGACACTTTCCAAATGCTGTCTAGCGATAAGCGGTCGTGTGTTGATGCCCCCTGGCCGAAGAACCATATGTTTTTCAAAAAAGATGGCCCTTATATAGACTTGCAGCCGGCGGATGGGCCGTGGTTGTACCAGTGGTTACCGCCAGGCGTGGGACTGACGCAAGTGGAAAAGGTGTTGGTGGGTTGGTTTAAAGTTCTTTCCAAACAATCTTTAGAACAGGTGGTGGAGTATTCTTCCGAATGGAGCGAGAACCATGCCTGGTATAAGGGCCTCGACTACTGGCACAATCGAGTCGTTTTCCGAGGCCGGAGTATCGTAAGGCGCGAATCTCGCAACTTAAACAAGAAGTTTAAATTTCATCAACTTGGGCACTTAGAGGAAGACATATACTGCGTGGATGCCACTGAAAACCCGCTCGCGCGGTTTGCTCTGTTTGTGAAGAAAAATTGCGACGTCGACGAATGCGTCAATGAGTGCTGCGGCCCATGGCAGATGCTAGCTCACGGGACCGACGGCTGAGGTGCAGGGACGTCGCTGGGAGTCGCACGCTTCCTGGGAACTCGAGTATCGGCAGATACTTCCCAGCACAGGTGCCCAGAATGATCAGGTACTGCTTCCGCTAAAAATAACTAACAAACATTTCAACTTTTTCTTGCACACAGAATGAAAGTTATAAAACTTTCGCAAATTACGAAAGAATTCCTTTCGTGTAATCTCGAATAAAGTAAGAAACAAATATATTTTGAATAGTCCCTCGGGTGGTTCATGAACAGTGAACTAGCTTACCGTGGTGCAATTTTAAGTCCCATTCCGGTCGGGGCAAAAATAATGCAGTAAATTTCGAACGCAATAGTTTCAGTTTCAATAGCTGAGTTATGAAAGAAAAGCTAAAGGCCGGTATACACAGTATAGTTTTTCGTGTAGATTCTTCATGTAGTCCAGACTCATGAAGACCAGACCAGAACATGTTCGTAATTTTTTCGTGTGGAAAAGCATGTAGTTTGACTCCAGTGCCTCTAGCGGCAGAATCGTTCACTAATGGATTTGTGTACCCAACGCGACGGACTCATCCATTTCGATTTTGTGGTTAGGTGTGAAGGTGTGATAGAGCGAAGTGAAATTGTGTGTACCAGCGTGGCGTTTTTGTTTTCGGTTATTCAGGTAAGTTTATTTGACTTATCCGCGCACGTTTTCTTGAGCCCTCCTTCCCTAGGTGCGAAACGAGTGGGAATTTGTATAGTAGTATTCGGACGGCGCAATTCAGTTGTTTCTCGGTAGACTCCCTAGCGGCGGCTTGTGGAGGCTCATGCAGAAAGCGTGAAGTCTGGTCTACACCGTGTATGCGCGACTCTACGTTCAGTTTGATATTTTGACGTTTCTATATAGAAACTCTATGAGAATCTACACGAAAACTATACCGTGTATACCGGCCTTAATACAGGTTAAGCATACTGGATACAGTGAAGAGAATTCGAACAGGGAAGTGAAACACTACCGCTTAAAAAAACAAATCAAACTACTTAAAAACTTATATCTTCTTAAGTTTTGAAATACATTTCTTACAAAGTTAGTAAGTAGCTTACATACGCAAAAATTATACAACCGCATCTTTTTCGATAAAATTAGTCCTCGTAGAAACAATGTTTAAAAGAATCCACAGTTTTCAACATTTTAGGAGCCAAATTCAGAAACTACCATTATAAAAGTTAAAAAGTCATAAAATTTAAAACAATGTAAACAAGGGATAGGAATAGTGATCTAGTTGGTGGGACAGATAGCTGCGGGTTCCTTATCGGCGTAAAGCATAGATGTCTCTACCACGTGTTTGTGATGAAAGAGTATCGAATATTTCTAATTTACAAAAATCAAATTTTAATAAACATTTACTTTCACTAAATACTTGTCCAAAATTAGCTCACTACTAATATACATAAATATAATTCACATAATAGAATAAATATAATTTCTCTATTTAAGGCCCTTTTCGTACCTTTGCGTTATATTTGTCACTTTTACGCATTTTGTTTCCTTTCAATGTTTGTTAGTGAATGTTTCATGAATTTACAATGACACGTAAAACAAAATTTTTATTGTATCATCAGTACATCACGAAATTCACTTCTGCAATTCACTTTCAAAATTACACGGATCTTCGATCGACCTTTCCAAACTTACTGTTGGAAGACCGGAGCTAAGGATTATATTTCCTCCTAAAATGAAGACTTGATATTAAGTATAATTTTATAAAAATAAATTTTATTTAAAATTGAAAAATTCATTGAATCAAGAAATATTTTCAGGCAAATTGTTTAGTGTTTTATTTAAATAGGTCAATTTCGCATTACTTTTAAGTCATTTTGTATGTTATATTCCATATTTAATTTACGTCATTACATAGCCCATTTTCCACGAATTTTTACGTTATAAGAATTCCAGCCCTGATTATAACATCACTTGAACCTTGAAATGTGTTTCCAACGCTAAAAATTGTTTGCTCTCCCTGAGTACTTAGATATTTAGATTTTGCAACAACTTCACATCTCAGTTAATAAAACGGCAGAGATGAAATGCGAACATCACCATCTTCAAAAAGAAAGTTGAGCATCTGTAATTTTAGAAAATTTAAAAATTCAATATTATTAGATTAAAAAATTTAATTTTTAAGAAAATATTTCAATAAGGAAAAAATCTCTATTCAATATTGTAGCTCTAGAAAGAAGACACCGAAAATACTTCGAACTTTTGCTATTTTCGAAAATTGAGAAATAACAATTAAAATCGGACCGGTGGCATTTTTACTTTCCCGCATACTTTCCCTATACATGGAGTAATATGCGTAGTATAGGGAAAGTTATGTAATGCTGTGCGAAAAAATTGCGAATTTTTGGCAGAAAAAAATTATTGCAGGGCCCTGATAACGAAACTAGTGGTGCCACAGAATTGAACAGACCTTCCCGTATTAGTTTTCTATTTCCTTAGGTCTCAGCTGGCTATTCGGACTTGACACATACCCTTCCCAGCTGCCAACTATTGTCGTCCAAACTACAGTTTTTTTGACATTTAAAAAATTTTTCGGTTTCCTATTAGTAGAACGGCAATATTATTTTAAGAATATTAAGAAACAGTAAAACTTCATCCTAAATGGC
The DNA here is from genome assembly GCA_031308135.1 of Acheta domesticus. Taxonomy (NCBI): domain Eukaryota; kingdom Metazoa; phylum Arthropoda; class Insecta; order Orthoptera; family Gryllidae; genus Acheta; species Acheta domesticus. The sequence goes on from JAHLJT010009419.1 coordinate 123,481,928, forward strand.
AATTGTCTTTGACAAATTTAGAGCTTTTTTGGAAAATGGTGTTCAAGCACTACTGTAAATTTGAAATTTGAAGAACTTTTTCATAGAAAATATATGAGTGTTCGAAAAACTTCATTAGAAGTAATTTGATGCACATTAACTCACAAATACAACAGTGTTTACAAATTGTTGGAAATGTGCCTGTAAATGGTGTGAGAGATCTTTCAAGAAGATTCGATTTGTATAATTTTTGCAAAAACAAACAAAATCCCCGAAATGAACTTTATGTCATATTAAAGAGTGCAATTGGTACTATCCGTTTGAAAAGTTTGAAGAACAAATTTGGATGCATTTATGATAAAATGAGGTTTGTGCGTTTCTGAAAATGAGGGATTGTAAACTTATTTTAACAGAAAATTGTAGAGTTTTGGAGAAACGTTTTACGACATTATTTAAAGCACATGTACGCATAAATATAATAGTCAGCAAATCGCTTACAGTGTATATATTAAAGACGTGAGAGACAAGCCAAAAAATACATTTTTGCAATTTTTGTAAAACAAAGGAATAGAGCAAACAGTTGTTTATATAATCTAAGAGTACATTTAGCACTATCCCTATCAAAAGTTTAAAGAAAAAAATTGAAGCTGTTTTTGAGAAAATCTTATTTTTGTAATATTTTAAAATTGCAAATATTGCTCGCAATATTGCACGAATGTCGGCCTCGTGGCCGGGATCGCTAAGCCAGTAGTGCGACAGTGATCTTGGACTGTGGGGTCCCGGGTTCGAGTCCTGTTTCGGGCATGGTTGTATGTGTTCGCCCTTTCACCCTCTATCATCACCATATTGTTTCATCCTCATACCATAACGTTACATCCAATAGTGGTCGCTAATGACCTAGTAGTTGACGCGACCTTAAATTAAAAAAATATATTGCACGAAAACGAAAGCTAAATTTTTTTCAAAAATATACATGACCTGAATGAAAGAACTCTCTATGGAGAAGAATTTTTATATGAGGGTGAAATCTCTATCTACAATTTTGTAGTTGTCGATGACGCCGAAAAATCGAAATTTTACATTTTTTAAAAATTCAGAGTTCATCGTAAAAATAGAGTCTATGCCACCTTTATAAGTGTATTTTACTCATTTCTTACAAGAAATTTAAATACAAAATTTGGAGCCGTTTTTGAGAAAATTTCTTGATGTAAAGTACTCCCAAATTTTGAAGAAAGTTTTTCAAAATCGCGGCGCCTCGAGTGGAGATCATTAATATAATTCTTAAATAATTAATACAATCTGTAATAAAATATTTGAAAAATATGTCCAATATGCTATAATCGTTTTATTACATTTTGTGCTTCTACGCGTATGAACAGAGACTTTTTTACCATACTATTTTTTCAGTTACATGCACCCAAAGAATGCATTTCGTTCACATTGATGAACACTTTTTACATAGTATCGTAAACTTTCACGGCCGGGATCAATATTGGCCCTTCAATGACAACCAGACCACTGCCTACCAGCCCGTAAAATTTCTCTTATATTTATTTTTTTACAGTTTCACAATTTTCTCTCTACTACGAAAACATCAAAATAAAATACTAGTTTCATTTCATTCGCTTCGTTGTAAACCAATTTTTGGATAGTTTGTTTCTAGAAGTGTGCTTCAACCATCGCCCCAACCTGAGGTGTACAGATGTGCCCTCGAGGACCTTGCGGCTGACGGACGGGGACAAGAGGACGAAGCAGTTGCTTCGGCATCACTTCCAACAACTCTTATTCTATACCTGGGACGCGTGCATCGACTACGAACGCCGAGAGGACGGGAAAATGGGAAAGACAATATTTTACTGCCAATACTCTCGAATCACTAGAGGGGTGTACTGGTTGCTGCGCCCACTGAGTTTCGTGTCCGTTGCTTTGCTGGTTGCTACTCTCCTCTCCATCGTTTGCAACGCTGCTACACGATGCAAAGCCCACGGATGGTGCTTAGCATGCTATGGTGCCTGCCTGTTAGCGTACAACGTAGGACAGGTGGTATATTATCTAACGCTTAGTGACGAAATCGATACCTTCAATTACGTACCACCTCACCTAAAACAATCGTGTGAGAAATTAGGTAATTAAATAAGTATATTAAAATATCTTTATATAGGTGAACAACGCACTGACGTGAGTACTTCATCAAAAGAGACAAAAATTGTAAAATTTATATTTTTCGAAGAATAATAGATTAGAGGGGCTGAAAATGAGAAAATTTTTATTTTTCTTCTTCCAAACCTATTCCATAAGTTAGTGGTTCAAATCATTTGAGGTTTTTTGTTTCATTCTCATTTTACTTCAGGTACATAAGTATACCTTGACCAAACCAACATACAACATGATTACTAAAAGGTTCGTAAATAGGAAAGTTGCTACATCTCTGTATTATTGTTTTGTTTCCTAACACTTATCGTTGAGTATTCGTCCTCTCCCAAATGCATCGCGAAATTCTAAGGAGGATACACAAAATAAATATTTTTTCATTAAATTAATTTTTCAAATTAAATATGTAGTTTCCTCGCATTATAAGTAAGAAAATGTAGTGTACAACAGATATTACATTAGATTTCAAAAAAACACACGAGAATTTTTACAGACTTAAAATATTTTAAATATACTTTAAAAGTTTCTTAGTTTAAAAAACTAAGAAAAAGTATCTCAACTACATATGTATGATCCCATATTTCCTCGGTACATACAATTGTAAAAGGAAACTGAATCCGCAGGAAAGCCAGTTAAAAAATAAGTACAGATTTTGTGATGAATACCTATGATCAAGTGAATAGAATTTGATGAAAAATGCCTTGTCTAATGAAAAAAAATTGCGGAAATTGTTTTAGGAAACTACATGTGAGACGGTCACGTCGCCGCGGGGATCTGATAAGCTTTCAGGCGCTTTCAGTCTTTGGATGGGGGTTGCCCGTTCTCATGACTGGTTTATGCCGCAACGCATTTGATAGAAATCATCTTACACGATGGGAGTACAGACCATCTCTCTCTGAAACACGAACTTGCTACAACGAATTGTTTGGATATAAAGAGGACGGTAATGATTTGTATATCACAGATTTAATATATTTTCTAAATGATTAAAGGCTGTGAATTGTGTTCGATATCATATCAAACTACAAAATAAGCTATTCACTAAAACAACTTCCCTTAAAATATTTCAATTACGTAAGCAATTCACTACAAAATCACCAAAATAATATTTAATTTTTTGTTTATTATGGCGTAGCATGTTTTGGAAAAATGTTTTTGGTTTCCAATAATTTTTAGTTTCATTAAGAGAACTTTTGGAAGTTCCACACTCCAGTTGATTTGTAAGAATCAGTTGTTTATGTATGTTTATACCACACTCACAAATTCACAGAGAACTGCAAGTAAATACAATTGAAAACCATTTTTACAAAGCTGCGATCATTTTTTTATTCTGCACTCAATTCCTCTCCTTTAATCAAAACTTTGAATTTAGGTCGTAATGCTATAATATGCCGGATAAAATCAAAATTTCCGAAAGATAAATTATAAGTAAACATAAATTAAATACAAAATTGACACCCACAAGCATTACTTCAACTATATCGAATTATATGTTGAATAAAATAATAATATTCAAAAAACAGTTTTTTGAGACACGGTGGTGATCTACATATGAAAACAACAGTAAACAACTCTGCATTACTAACCTCTTGCATCTTTTATATCTATATTTCAATTTTTGAGAAAAAATACTGAAATTTTCAGATATTCTATTAGGAAATATGTAAGGGCATAACATCAATTTTATGCTAATTATGTAACTGTTTAATTTTACGAATTTATGTTACATACTGTAACTTGTTACAAGCATTGATGTAACAAATCGGAACCTAAGAATGATTGTAATAATAACAATACTAATTAAAGTGTATAGCCTAATATTTATTCTGGTAGTTACGTTACGAATTAAAATTCATTTTTCCTTTTTCTCTCTTTCAGCTGACACGTTAGTTTATATTAAAAATACACGTTTCAAAATAGCGTATTTTTTCTATGCCCCTATGGGCATCTTGGTGACAATCAACTTCATATGCATCGCACGAACCCTAAAAACAATCCAGTTTCTGCGGAGAGGACACTCCGTTCTTCACAGAGAAGAACACAAAGTTTCTCGAGGACTCAACCCGACGGAGGCAGACAAGCCGCGGACGGCTGGAGTACGTGACAGGGATGCAGCGCACATTACGCTACCAGACGCAAAGACGTACGTCCTCAAATATTTCAAAATGATTGTTTTTTTTCGATCACTGTAATCCTACCTCAATTTCTTCATTGCAGGATCAGACTACGTGAAATTGTTGATGATGACGGGAATTGTAGAAATGGTTACAGAATTCGTAGTGTGAAACTCCACTCATTTCTCAAATGTAGGACTTTTCTCATTGCACGATCACACGTTCGCGTACCGGGCCACGGGCTATGTGGCGGACTGCTTCCGGGCGGTGTGTGTGGCCTGGCTCGTCGCCCCGGATGGAGGCTACTTCGGCGCCGTCCGGCGACTGCTGGCCGGCGAGAAGCCAGAGTCACGCACGCGGGGAAACTTCAGGACCGGGAAAAGGAGTGGGTAGTACTTCAGATACTGTTGTCAATATGTAGTATGTCTTGATGTACACACGCATGTTTGCATGAATTATAAAGAATTCTATTAATTGTTTTTAGATGAGGTGTCAGTCTAAAATTGGTATTGTGCGTGGCAATCAACTGATTTCAGATGCTAAAGGTGAAATGTAATGAAAATAATTTACTAAGCAGTAAAATATAAAGTACTTGTTAATAAAAAATAAAGTGAGAATATTATAATTTAATTTATTGCATATTTAGCATAAACAATGTCTCGCGGTTGACATTCATAGTTTTACATATCTGTTTAAAATCCAAAACAGTTCTTTAAAATAAACCGTTTAATTTACTGTGAACAACTAAATAATTTTGAATCCTGGTAACGATGCTGGTGATTCACATTGGAAGAAAACAATACGCATACATGAACGAAGTAAATACATTTGCTGTGTTCAGTATTTTCAAGCTGGCGCGCGCACAGCTATACGCCGTGCGTCACGGTGCCCGCTGGCGCGGAACGCTGGCCAGCGAGCGGGAAAGCCTCGAGGCGAGGCTACCCCGGGCCGCGCCACCCCTATTTAGGCGGGAGCAGGTGACAGCCATGGCAGTCACAGAGTCACAGCAGAGAGGCAGCGCAGCAGAGAGTGTGAGAGTCGCCGGGAGAGAGCCACACAGCAGAGAGGCCGCACCAGTAGTCGTGCGGAATACGTCGCGACTGCCAGCCTGGAGGCGCCGTGCTAAGTGACGCACGGCGAGTTTGCGTGCCGACGTTGCACGAGGTGGAGTCGCACAGTCAGGCGTGTGGAACGGGAGCAGTGCCAAGTGACGCCGTAGAGAGATCCGGGCTTGGCCGTTAATGCCAGCCGAAGAGAGTAACTCCTGTATACTTTGTTGTTTAGTGTAAATAAAATGATTGAAAGAATAAATAACCAGTTATTAAGATGACGTGCTTTCTTTCTTTCTTATAAACATAACATTCTTATGTGATGTAAAGCGTCCGGCTGGCGAAGTGTCAGTTTTTAGGAACCCTGCTGTATAGCATAAAGAAAATGCTTTAATGGCATTTGTAACGCAAAATATTGGCAAGAAAGTTATTATTCAATATATAAAAAATATTAATTGATTTTGGTCTCTTTCAAATTAAAAAGTGGTGCATACTGGTCCTGCTTTGGTGAATTGCAATCTGTGAAAAGGAAGTAATTATTACGGATTTCTCTTTAAAATCCTGTAGTCAGCAAACATTTATACACTTTTTCCTTCACACTAAAGTATAGCAACCTGTCATTCGCATTCTTATTTTACATTTCTAGTTCAATTTTTGCATATAACTTACCTCCTAAAACCAGTAGATAGTCGCCATTAAAAATATTCCCGCATTATCATTCATTGTATATCATGAAATTTCAAAATAAAATCCGAATTGAATCAATTGTTAAAAATATTGACGATGGAACATGTCACACTCATTTTTTCGAATGAAATAATAAGCTTTTATATCATAGATCTTTCAATATATTTATTCTTTCAACATTAATACAGGAAATGTAACAAAATGTACACACTAATATACCTTTTCAACCAGAAAAACCATTAAGACGAAATAGCATTTTCAGAATTGATTTCTCTACACTGAAATTAAAATCAATATTAATATTATAAAAATTAATAATCCACTTTGTGAAGCAAAAACATTTCAATTTGTGAGGAGATGGAATCTAATTCATATTAAAGAATGGTAAGTTCGTACCGTCTATTAAAAGTTGTCATTTAACCTAACTTATTTTAGCACAAACATTTATTTATTGTAATTGTAAATTTAAAAATTCGAATATTGTATCGTTTATCTTATCGTTATTTCAAGTGCAATTTTTTGTGTATTACAGTTTATACCTGATGATGGGGCGACAATATATCTCCGAAACGTTATAAATTTCAACTTAAGATACGCGATTGTTGATAACCTTGCAATATATTACACGTTTTAAATGTGTCTATAATATTGAGGTGCGCTAATGTGAAAAATAATAAATGAATATACAGTTTGATCACCGATATAATAGGCGTCTGTAGCGGGACAGAAAAATACTGGAATCTGCTGCTTTCGCGATAATTTTCATCGTTCGTTTAAGTTTTTAGAAACACCTATTGTCAACATTAAACACCGAAAGGTTTAGACATAGGATTATTATTCGATGATGAAACTTTTTAACACTAGCAACGTAGTAATAAAATATGTTCGTGACCCCCACTTGAGAATCATTGTACTTAATGGGGAATGCAATTCAATTGAATGCATCTTCATTAATTTTACACACAATTTTGAGTAACTGAAGTCCGAGAAATATTAAAAAGTGCAAAGGTTTTAACAAATGGATAGAAGCAGCTAAAATATTACGGTATGTTCTAATAATAAGGGAATTATACAATATAAAAATTTGATGAAAATGAAAATAGGAAAAAAGAAATAGGAATAATATGAGTAATATTTTAAGGATAGTGACCATGAATTAAAGTAGAATAAAGTGAATATACATTTAACTAAGCATAATGTTTTATTCTACATTTCATAAGGAACAATACATTTTACTCTCGGTTTTACAATATTGAATTGCTTTCTTTCGCACGATCTAGCACATTTTTACAACTAAACTGAAGGTCATTTTTAACTGACCCTCAACAACTGAACCAAATGTCGGCGTTGCAATAATGAATTAAAATAAATAAAAAATACGTTGATTTTTTCATTGAGATACGCTTGAGTTCCATTTTCACGGATGTAGACGTCGCAGTTCACTCGCGGGTGTGTTGCAGGCCCAATATAAACAGGTTCGAAGGAGTGCACGGGGATTTTAAAATTGCAGGACCACATGCAGGGCTAAAAGAAAAACAAAAGACTATTTAGAGTATCCGGTTATTCGTGAACTCTTTTAGTGGTATATCTAGAAAATATTCGAAATTAATTTATTCAACTCGTGTAAGTGAGTATATGAATAAAACTGATTGTTCATCAAAGCATCTTTTCACATTATTGATACTTTGTCAGTAGAGTCATTTTGTCACCAATTATTTATTGCTTTGAATAAGTCGGATGATAACATGTTTTACTATATTTCAAAGGTCACAGCCCTTGCCCTAACGTCACGCTTTAAGTTTCTAAATATATTTAGTATTACTGAAACGGAGTGAAGGTGATTTATAATGCATTCGATAATATCACGAACACAATAATGACACAAGTAATAGAATAATAATAAATATATGAAAGTTTCTAAGATAATGTTGGAGTCACTGCACATCAAATCAAGTACAAGAGTAATGAGCAAATCAGTCTGTGTTGCTGAAGGAGCGAATGCAAAAAGTATTTCGTGTGGAATAAAATTTTAAGTCTTACTCTAAATATGTTCTAAGTAGTACAAAAACTTCGTAATTGTTCTCTTGAAGTTAAAAAAGTAGATTCGTAATACGAATACATCTTTGAATGTAAAGCAATCAATTTAATTACTTTAAATAAACTAAATATAAATTACAAAGAAAGAAAAAACTTTCCTTCACCGACTACAGCCCCTGTAAGTGTTCAGTCACAGTGCATCCTAAATATGTCATTCGCTAGCGGACGACTGCGAGTGAAATTGGACGACGTAGTTGATCCACAAATCACCTGAATATTGTACCGAAAATATTCCAAATATTCCCATAATTCCACAATTAATTTTTTGAAGACCACCTACCTGAATTTTAAAGGTTCATGGTATTGTATGCGACCTTGATTCCCCAGCCAATTTCGGGCAAATGCAAAAGACAAAACTAAAAGAAACATCTTCGTCTAAAAGCATAATTTTCCGAATGCGGTCGGAAGAGGTCATCCCGGTTCATTAAGTCCATTTCTGTTTAGCAGAATGTGTTTAAGCAACTTCCGGCACATTGGACGAAAACGTACGACGTCGACCGACTAAAAGTTTGACCAGAATCGACTCCACTGAGACGATACACGGTGAGCCGTTACATGGTGGCTCGCTACGGGATTACGAGGGGAATCGTCCGACTTATTTCATCCGAAAATCACCCAAATATTGCATCCGAAATCGTTCGATTATTCTGATAATTTTGCAGTTCTTTGTTTGAAACATTTAGGAGAAGCACACTCAAGACCAACGTCACGTAATTCATGCTGTCTAAAATACCAAGGCTGTCTTGACTCCCCAGCTGCTTTATAGTGAATGGAATCGACATAACTAAACAAAAGTCGTCCAATTGCCGACGTTTCCGGTCGCTGTCGGAAGAGGTCGTTCGGATGCCCTATAACGATTTCCGTTACCAGCACGTGTTAGAACGAATCGGTTATATCCAACGTAAATATTCAGTCCGAGATCGGATGACCAAAATTTCAGCCCAAATCAGTCCACTGTGTCTGCTGCCTAAGGTCTGGCACACAGTTCCGGTTTACCAGTTAGGTTTACCTGACAGGTCGCCTGAACCTGTAAACTTCACCGGTATATCGGAATGTGTGCCGTGCTGGGCCTAAGTGTACCGAAATAAGCGCGAGGTGATTACTAATTAGGGTTCATTGGCATGCAATCCCTTTCGCCACCTGCCTGCAAGGCGTGCAGTCGACCCGCAGCCTCCCGGCCTGCTCCTCGAACGTGTCCAGCTGGAACGCCGTGTCGCAGGCTCGCCCGCGACGCGCCACCACCTCCGCGACGAGCCCGGCGGCGCAAGCGGCCAGGCCGAAGGCGATGCACAGCCAGAAGCAGGCGCCGTAGCGCATGACGAGGCCCCGTGGAGGGGCCAGCGCGCGCGTCAGCAGCTGCGCCGACGGGTGCTGCTGCAGCACGTGGTAGAGCGCGGGCGCCGCCAGCAGCGAGCAGCCCATGTGGCGCAGGGCGGGCCCGGCGCGGGCGGGCAGAGCGACCAGCATCACGGCCGCCCACGCCCACAGCGCCGCCGACGCATCCAGCACGCACGACGCCCAGCGACCCGCCCTAAAGGGGTCGGCCGAAAATTAGCAATGCCCTTTTCAACCCCCCCAAACTTGGACAGGCTGTGTTGAACTTGGACAGGCTGTGTTGAACTTGGACAGGCTGTGTTGAACTTGGACAGGCTGTGTTGAACTTGGACAGGCTGTGTTGAACTTGGACAGGCTGTGTTGAACTTGGACAGGCTGTGTTGAACTTGGACAGGCTGTGTTGAACTTGGACAGGCTGTGTTGAACTTGGACAGGCTGTGTTGAACTTGGACAGGCTGTGTTGAACTTGGACAGGCTGCGTTGAACTTGGACAGGCTGCGTTGAACTTGGACAGGCTGTGTTGAACTTGGACAGGCTGTGTTGAACTTGGACAGGCTGTGTTGAACTTGGACAGGCTGTGTTGAACTTGGACAGGCTGTGTTGAACTTGGACAGGCTGTGTTGAACTTGGACTGGTTGTGATAAACTTCGGCAAGTTGTGTTAAACTTGGGCAGGTTGAGTTAAACCTAGACTAGTTGCGTAAAACGGGAGTTATTTTCGTTAATCCATCAGTGTGTTCAATGAATTTTGTTGTTAGTATTTTTCAAAGCTAGAATCACGCACTCCAGAAGGCTTTCCAGCATCCACCCCGCCCAACCTCAGGTACCTGAAGCGGCGTCGAGTGCATGCAAAGCCACTCGCCCCGCCTTATGCAAACACCTGAAGCCCACTCACGGCGACTGTTTCATATTTCATAACTCCATTTATTTTTTCGTTTTCTTTCATTTAGTATGTCTGTTGGTACATACATATCGGATTGGATTAATATTTGGCGCCGTGGCGGGAGATTGGTTTTTATAACAATCTTTGGCCCTTTATTACTAGCTCAGAATTTGCATTTTGAACGTACCGCGTTGGACTTATAAAAAAATTCCCTCCAAATCCGCGTGCTGGCGGCGAAAAGCGCGGAAATATACGATTTCTTTGTTAGTCACAACAGCACTCAACCCAGAGGTTTTTTCGTAATAGTTCCATCTCTCGTCGCAAGAGAGCAGCAACGGCCAGACTCCGCTCCCAAGCAGAGGGTCGTGCAGACAACGGCCAGACTCCGCTCCCATGCAGAGAAAATTACTTAGACACACCAGATTTCCTTTGTTTTCTTTTTTTAAAACAATGACAGCATTGAAACACAAATTCAAACGGCAAAACAAGTTTTCCAAAGTAGTCGCTCCGCCCAGTGAACGAGCTTCAGTGCACTCACATTAACGTTCCATGAGAACAGTTTAACTTAGCAAGGTTGGCATACCTGTCGCCTTTTAGAAAGCCGTTCAAAGAGCAACCATTTTTCCGCGGGAAACCTTGTGAATGCATGAGTAAATTTGTGGAATACAGATTAAAAGAAGGCATTGCTTTTCATGTGAGACTGAGGTAAAAAGTTGAACGATTTTTTCTCTGATTGCTTATTTCTTTAAATTATCTTCTAATAAGAGAGGTACACTGTGTCTTTTCAGAGATCGAGCGAGCGAGCATATCCGTTCGTCGCGCCAAAATCAACCGATGCGCTCTCCCAAACAATAACCTAATCTGAAATCTGACCTCTGAAAAAGGAGTTATATCGCCGCCTTAACAATGTCCTTTCGATTTGTTTAGGTTTTACTTTGGCTACGTAATCGTGTTGTGTACAGATTCGCTAATACTAATATAAAATACTACCTGTATTAGCTGAGTGGTTATTTTGAATTGAATTAATGCGTTATTTTACGTGGCGAAACTCAGGCCACGAGGCCTGCTCTTCCGTCCGAGCACGCAAATTTAATGCAAGCCTAAATGACGCATCTGAGCTATATTCAAAACCGCCTGTTTCGTCGCCCAAGGAATACCTTCTTTCTCTGCTAGTTAGTGAAAGGAGCGTAGCAAAAGTTGCGTGGTCAGAATGAAGAGCAGGCCTCATGACCAGGGTCTCGCCACGTAAAATAAAGTATTAATTCAATTAAATTCAAATTTCGCTACGCTCCTTTCACCAACTAGCGGAGAAAGGAGGTATTGCTCGGACGACGAAACAGGCGGTTTGAATTTAGCTCAGAGGTTTCATTTAGGCTTGATCTTTTACATGCGGTAAACCTACTAACATGGGAGAGCCGGCTTTACTTCCCCTCCGAAGGAAGGCGTACGAAGAATGTTTTCGCCCTTAAAAATCCACGGCTTCGATCAGGTGTGAACCCGCGAACTTGGGAATAGCATACGATACGCTAACAGTTACACCATCAGCGCCATTTTGAACCTTACTTTCGTTAAAGGCTAATTTACTAATCTCTTCTGTTAATGGAATTAATGTATTTTAATTTCTGGCAACAAAAAATAGTGATGGTTACACAGACATATTCGTAGCAGGACATGGGCATATCGAAAACAGTTTGCAACGCATCTTACAAGCAAGTTCGTGCAGGTAAAGCCACTGTACGCGGAAGTCACAGCTGTGTTTATTAAGCGCAAAGTTCGCGGTCCTGGCAGGCACGATCAAATACAGGTTTGGACCCCGTTGTAACAATTAATTGCACTTGTTGGATACCCAATAAATGTTTGGTTTTTCTTATTTTCTATGTAAATTCTACTGAAAGATACCACTGAATTCAATTGTGTTCAGTAAGTAATAGAACAAGCTAGTACTATGAACAAGTGTGCATTATGAAGGAGCATCTACATTAAAAGATGAACTGGCAATTAATTTAAAATAATCATTGCTGTTACACAGACTACTTTACCTTCAAATTGTTTTCAAGTTCACTAATGATTTATAGCCAGCAGAAATAAATTTATCGTCCATAATGACAAGAACATTAGAAACTATTTTATTTTATAATTTTGAAAACAATTAAATCGGTAGTCAATTCAGTGACTATCGTTTGAGTTCGCTTTTACTTTAGTTATAGCTTGAAGTTCGAAAACAGCCTTATTTACTAGAAGTTAATTTCAAATGGTTATTTATAAGAAAAGACGGCAACGTCTTTTTATTGCGTGGTATAATATGTAATTTGATTTTATATTATTTGTTTGTAAAATAAAAATACAGAAACGTCATTTTAAGTTACGTCACCTTAAATAGTTACGGGCGCTACCGCGAAAAGTGCCCCTGAAAGTAGTTAAAAAAGGAACGAGCCTGATACGATAACGGGGTATTTTAGAAATGTATTATAAAAGTCATTAATTAAAAATATAGTCTTTGGAATAAAATAAAATATATAACCATTCATTTAATCGTTGTGTATTTTAAATGGTCACTGATGTCCAACTTAATTTAGTAGTTCAACTCTGCTCATAATTAAGTGGACATCAATGCTGCGTTTTTTTAGTATTACCATGAACATTTAATGAAATCGCAATTTAAAACAATAAAATTACGATTAACTGAATTGCTAAAATGATCCATCGTCCCATCCATAACTGATAGTCCCATATGTCCCTGATGACTGATCACCCCATAATGTTATATATACTATTTTTAAACTTCCTGTAAAACACAAATATTAAACAGGAAGAATAAATATTTTGGAAAACGTATTACCCCGCCCCCAAACTTCCACCGCGCATTACAAAGCCCCTGATGACTCTTCTATTCTCGAGCGAACACGACGCTGCACTCTAATGAAGGCGCTCTAGAGTTTACCGCTCTCGGTGGATTAGTTAATTTTTTGTTCATTCACTTCAGTTCGTTCAGGTTACGCACTGATTTGCTTAGAATACTATTTTAATTTAAAAGTTTGCCCATTATAGTGTTACTAAAGTGTTAAATTACAATGTTTTATTACTGAAGTACTAATGCTTTAAATATTTAGCTAAATACTGACTTACAAAAAAGTTTGTTTAGTCTAGTACCTAATTTCCTTGAAATTTACTTTCCTATTTATCTAACTTCAATTTAACTCTATAATTTCTTTACTTGTTAGTGGCATAGTTTGCTCATTTTCAATTTACACAACATTTAGTTTGCTAAAACACAGTTCCGCAATTTCGTAAAGACAAGTTTAATCTTATTTACTGAAATTAAAATTTATAATTATTAAGTAAGTTAATAAAGGGTTTATTTACTTTAATTTTGTTTAATTGTTTACTTTATTACCTCAACTTATTTATGTTTTTTTTTCGAACGTGTATTTTTAAGCACTGAATAAAAACATAATAAAAATCGCAAAATTTCATCTTTTTTGTCTTGATTTATAAAATGTCCAAATAAGCAGCAAGAGAAATTACTACTAATGATTTTGACAAAATTTTGCAAAGCTAATGAACAAGAAAACGCAAAATGATGGGAAAAAGGTAGTTCCAGAAACGTCGTAAAGAAAGAATAAAATGACAAAAAATAACATATTTTTTATTTGATGACGAACTCGCTACCGTTAAAAAAATTTGTTTACCTTGTATCCTTTACTTGAAATTATTTAAAGCATGTACTCATTAATGCAATGCGAGAGATCGTCCGTCTGTTCGACCACACCTAAAGTCTACACTATACGTACAAATTTTTCCAGATATTAGGTAACTATTTTAGGTATTTTTTTCTAGATGTAAGGTCTAAACCATACGTAATGATGTGAAGAAATTGCCGCTAAGGTAAATATTACTGACGTGAGAGGCCAGTTAAAAAAATTACATTTTTGTAATTATTGAAAAAACAAAAGAATAGAGCAATATGGCGTTTATGTCGTCTCGTAGAATACATTAGGCACTGTTCTTACCAAAAGGTTAAAGAAAAAATTGGAGCAGTTTTTGAGAAAATCTTGTTTTTGTAATTTTTAAAATTGCACATATTGCACGCAATATTGCGCAAAAAGTACTAAACGACTCGAAACAATGTACATGACCTTACAAGAAGAACTGACTCACAATGAAGAACAAATTATATTTAAAGGAAAATTTTGTAGTGGTAGGAACAGGCTGAAAACAAATTCAAAATTTTGCAATTTTCGAAAAGTCAGAGTTAAACGTGAAAATCGGACCTATCTGGAAAACCCTACGTATGGTTTAGACCTAACATCTGGAAAAATTACCTAAAATATTTACCTAAAATCTGGAAAAAATCCTACGTATAGTTTAGACGCTAGGTGTGATCGGACCGACGCAATCTGTCGCATCAAGATTGACATAAAAATAAAATGTGGCAATTCCAAGTAATATTTAACAGCATATACAGGTATATTTGTGATAGTTTTTCCTCATTTTGAAACTGAATAAAAGAGATCAACGAGTTGTGATATGTTACGAACAATCAAGAGATTATCATCGGTCTTGTTAAATAGAATGCAAAGGGCTTAATATTTTTATACGATGTCGTAAACGATGAATAAATAGGGTTCGTTGGTTTCATTTTAGAAATGTAGAATGCACTCTTGTCAGAAATTAGAACAGTAAATAATCATGATTTTTTTCAAGAATAAAAAAATATGTTTTCGCTTTGATAGAACCGTCTTATTCAAATAAACAAAAGAAAATTGATTATTATTAAATTTTTAACAAATAAATATTAATTATGATCAAATTAAACTAATTGAGTTAAACTAATTGAAAAATTATTTTGTTGCTACCATCATCAAACACAATTCAGTAACATAATTTGTGCTTAGCAAAACACTAAATTTGTGATTACATCGTAGCAAAGCGAATGATTTTATCAGCCCTAGTAGCAATTATAATACTTGGTGTCCAAATCAAATATGTATAATTCGTTGTAGTTTCAAATTTCACACTGTCATATATCGACAACAAACATTTGCAATATGTCAAAAGTCAATATTTCTAAGAGTATGTGACAGTCATTTTCTCGCCAATTGCTCTCAATTTACGCGCTATAGTTTGTATTGCGCCTTCTAATTGGTGGTCCCCACTCTTAGAATGAGTCTCATACCCACCCTGCATCGATTTTCGCATTTTCTCGCGCGCAGCTCCTAACGTCAGTGAAAGTGCAAAATGCCGTGCAGGCCTGCCGTAAAGTATTCAGTTCATTGAATACTGAACTGAGGAGCTGTGATATGACCAAACAAAAGTATATAAAGCGTCTCAGAAGTTGGATTACCCAAATAGATTAAGAAATTGTAAGGTGATTATCAATCTATACAGTAACCAAGCGTGGTGTGGATTAGTTTAAGCTAATAAAACACACAAAATTAATATTCATAAAAAATATGGACATAATTTGTTTTTCTTTTCATAATAAAAAATAATACTTTTTAGACTTCCCATCTATGTTTAGTCACTACAGGTTTGTGTACAGGATTTTGGCCTCTGCGACATAATATTATTTTGCATTATTTGTACTCATACAACCCTTAATAATAAATAATCAAAAGTTATAATTTGTTGCTTCTTGTAGTTTAGTTAATTTATTAGTAACATTTATTTACAGATTACATAATTTTTCAATAAAAAAATTAATGACAAAGGAGGCCCGGAAATGTCGGTGTCACCTTTTCGCCTTAGCTTATGCACACCTTTTATAGGGAGAATTAACGCTACGAAGTAATGTGGAAAATTATTGAGATTAATTAGAAAAAATCTCTAAAAATATCCAAAGCTTCGTTTGAAAATTCATTTCTTGTCGGAATTAGAAATTATCATTAGCAGACCATCAAGCAATGTCAATTTTGTAGAACTAGCAATACTAAATAGCAATAACAATAACTGTCGAATGAAGCAATCCCAATACAAATATGAATGACAAAATAATCCAATGTCGCAAGAAAACAGCAAACAAATTTTAAAATGTATCATTACCGGTAAGACATCGTTAGATAGGAATATATAGTGCATTAGAAGAAGCGAATGAATAAGATAATATCAAATGGAATATCAGAATGAGGCAAAAAACTAAAAGAATTATATTAGAAGCAATATAAGACGGATATTCAATTTGAACATTACAATGATGCAGAAGTGGAGGCGCAAAACTTGCACACAATTATTGAAACATTGTTTTAAAACACAAGAAAAGTAGCTTTGGGCGTTGTTTTATACTCACTTCAGTATTTGACCGTGAATTTTTCTTCACGTTGTGAGAAATATTTAATATGTATTAATATTTTACATTTAAACGGCTTTATTCTTAATTTACTTAATTAATTACTTAATTTCGTAAACTGCTAGCAAAACAGTCATTTTAGCACTACTCAGCTCCGGTGATTAAATATCGTAAACTTTCAGCGAGTAATAACCAACAACTAGATAATTTCTCGATTTTATTTTATTTCTCCTCACGTTGGAAGGATTCCAACTCCACTGAAACGGACAGGAAGGAACAGAAGCTAAGATCTACTTCTACCCGAAGAATCCACCTGCACTGGCTGTGAAAAGTCAACAGTTTCACGTTGGAGTCTCCCGAGATAGCTACTGCGAGTACTTCGATAGTCCGACGCTGATGTAAACGCCAGGAGCCGTATCAGAGCCAAGAGTTTTTCGCGGATCTCTGAGCAAAGCGCAGTAGCATGGTGCAGGGGGGGGGGGGAAAGAGCGAACCTCAGTTCTTTCGCTGTCGAAATCTCTTCGGAGCTTCAACTCGCAGCAAGTTCGGAAGGGGAGTTGGAAGAGGCAAAGAGGAATTTAGGGGGAAGCAAAGGAATTGTCACGAGAGCAAGTGAATTCGTATCAAGAAGAAAAAAAACGCAATGACCGATAACAAAGGAAGATAATTAAGTATCCGGTAAGATGAAGCAGTCGCCTTAAATAGGAGAATGCAAAATCTGGTAGAAAGAAAATCTGGTAATAGAGACGGATAAATAAACGCATAGATAAATATATACAAATAAATAAATAAGCAAATAAAATTGTGTAGAATAATTAAATTTATATCAAGTTTAGAATGTTTGCTACTCATGTGTCATTACAAACGTATCAGGAAATTTGAACATATCATTGTAAGGAACATATAGAGCGAAGATATGCAGTTCCAGTAATCCTGTGCCAGTATGTCCAGCTGGCGTATGACTACGCCGATACTCTCCGTATACAATCAGCAGGAACGCGGGCGGCGGCGACGGGCATGAGTACGAAGCCAGAGACAGGCACGAGCGCGGGGAGCGGGGCGCGCACGTGGGCGGTAGAGGGCGCGGAGGTGACGGGCAAAGTGGTGAGGGGCGGAATTGCGACGGCGCGGAATGAAGTGAAGGCGGAGTGGAGAGGAGGCAGATGGGTGAGAGAACAGAGGTGTGGCAGATCGGAGGGGCGAGGGAGCGTGGTAGTAAGGTGGTGTGGTAATGCGGGGGGCGGGGGCCGAAAAGGGCGGGATGGTGAGGGGGTGGGGTGGGGGCGATGGGGGGCGGGGCTGACAGCCGCCGCTGGAGGGGCGAAGTGTGTAGCGCGCGAGCTGTATCGCGAGCGCCCGCCTACACTAATTGGACAAGGTTTCGACGCTTCGCCTCGCGCCGCACCGCACCGTCCCGTCCCGTCCCGCCCCACCCCGTCCCGCCCCCACACGCCCGCGCTGTGTATGCGCGCGCCGCCCTGTCTCATCCACGCAACACGCGTTCGGCAGCACCTCGGAATGCGCGGTGCGAGTACAAGCGCTCGTGCTCATCGCGCCTCCAACGAGACATTAGTGCATGCTGCCGAAGCACTGAAATATTCTGAGGAGAATTTTCAAAGGAGACTGTCTCATAATTGAAGACCTTGCTGTAGATAAACGTGACAGCAATTTAAATTCAACTGAAAGTTTTGTATTGTAGGCGTCTATATTTCTTCATCATTTTTATAAGCGGAGGGATCTTGAAAAGATTTTTGTTGCAATAAAAGTAATATTAAAACTATTTCATTTACTATTAAAACATCAATTTTTATCGATACGTAATATTTCTAGAGTTTCTAAGTTCGCTTGCACAAATAACAAAGAGTATGGTTAAAAATCTACCATTCTTGTGACCTAATTACATAGGTCGTCAGAATTTCAACAAAACTATATTCTTAGAATAGGTATTAGGCTGGTATTATTCTTGTGTATCGTATAAACCACGCAAGCTTCTAAGCTGATTTCTTTTTTCAGAGAAAACAAACCATTAAAAATAATTTATGTCGAAAACATACGATTTTCTGTATTCTATTAATTTGTTGAAGGCTTCAGAAATAGTTTTTGGCTTCATCACTGGTTTCATTTTAATGATCAAGACGTACGAAAAATTATTCTTTTCTCGATTTTATAAGTTATCAAGTTTCAATTTCTTCTCAAATGTGTATTTTACCGAAAATATTATTGTAAATCCTGAAAAAACATTTGTTAACAGAACATTGAATGTCACCATGCCAAAGTATGTCACTATAAAAGTATATCCAATTATAAAACAACAATTTACAATTACGAATTTACAGCAAACATTTACGGGAAATAATTATTATATCCACGAACAATGCAAATAATATTTTTGGGGAGCAAAGCGACCTCACGGAAAGTTTTCTCAGAGATCTCCCATTTCTCTTGCTCCCTCATCCCACAATTTCTCCATCATTACCACTAATATCTATTCATTATCCATCAATGACGAGGGCTAAATTATCATCCCCAGTTGATGTGATGAACGTCAATAAATAAGGAAAGCTGAAAGAAGGAAAAGGAGCGAGCGTACCTGCGCAGGAAGAGGCCGCTGGGGCCCGCGAGCGGGCTGGCCGCCGTCTGCAGCGGGGGCAGCAGCGCCGCTTGCAGCGCCGCCTCCTGCTCCTCCAGGCTCAGGTGCTCGTTGTAGTACTCGTAGGCGCGGCCGTCGGCGGCGCTTCCCGTGTGACACACCAGCGTCACGTTGGCACCCGACAGGCCCACGCCCAGCCCTGCGGCCACTCTCAGAGCCATCAACGCTCACGCCTCCACGCCGCCACCAACGCGCACTCAACGCCGCCACCAACGCGCACTCAACGCCGCCACCAACGCGCACTCAACGCCGCCACCAACGCGCACTCAACGCCGCCACCAACGCGCACTCAACGCCGCCACCAACGCGCACTCAACGCCGCCACCAACGCGCACTCAACGCCGCCACCAACACGCACTCAACGACGCCACCAGTGCGCACTCAACGCCGCCACCAAAGTACACGCAACAACGCCACTAACGCGCTCTCAACAACGCCACCAACGCCGCCACCAAGGCATACTCAACACCGTCATCAAGGCATACTTAACACCGTCACCAACGTATACTCACTCTATATCATGTATAACGATACTGTTAAATGGTTCAATTTTGTATTTCATTAATGTTTTATCAGTAATTAAAAGGATTATGTAAGTTCATTGCAATAACGTGTGAATTACATTTCAGAAGAAATAAGTGAATACCAAAATAACTACAATGAAAAAGACAAAGAACTTTTCTTTTCTGGGAACAAGTTAAAATTTGAGAGTTAAGTTTAAGAATAATTCTTTGTAAGGAACACATATTAGGTCTGTTTATTATCAATTATTTATTTACAATATAATTGCTTATTGTCACAATTCTGCATTATTCGCATACAATTGGTAACATTGCAAATAAGAACAACCATATTTTCTGTCTTTCTTTCTTTCTTTCTTTCTTTCTTTCTTTCTTTCTTTCTTTGAACAAAGAGGCAAATTTGTTTCCACTAAAGAAATCGAAAATTAGCAATCTTCCCTAGATAAGCTGGAATGAATGTGTGAAAAGAAGGAATGAGTGAAAACGCAGAAGATTTTACTACATTTATTTACATAAAAACGAAGTAATTTGGGACAATTTAAGACACTTCCTCAAAAGCTTGCAAATTTATATTTTTTATATGCTACATAAGTAAATTTTCATTGAGTATAAGAAAAAAAATGGAATTTCACTAGAGAAATTAATATTGCAGTGAACCTTAACAAACTGCCTCTCCCCCGACTTCAATTCCCCTTCTACTTATCCTGTTGTATCTGACAAATGTTTTGGGGATTCAAGGTTTTCTTTGAAGCAACCCTGCTTTTTACTCCTGCCTCGTTTATCCTATCCTCTTTTCACCAACCAATAACAATCGAAAATTCAAGGTCACTCACGAACGCGGAGGGCATGACGTCATCAGTAGTGGAGGTATGCGGCAGAGGAGGAGGCTCTGGAGACACAGTGTGTGAGGCGACTTAAATATTTTAATCGTTTGTGGTTACTATAACCGATCGAGTCGCAACATAATGATAACTCACATTTCAGATGTTCAAAATAAGTTCTTATAAAATTGCCCACAAAAAAGTTTTAAATGGACGCTATACATACGAGTTCATTGAAGTTCAATGTGTATAAGAAAAAAATAGTGTACATATTAACTTCGAAAGGTCTGCATTCACACAAAATTAGTTTTCTTTCTAGTTTAACAAAACACACAGACATGAGGGTTATTACTAAGGAGTGAATTTCTATGATTTTGCATATTTTTGTCCGTTGCTTCAGGCACAGTTAAGTGAAATTTCATGTTATTTGGTTAGAATAAAAGCTATTTTCATTAATGATAGTGCACATTTGATAGATTTTTCCTGAAACAAGACAATGCAATTATGTTTGCACAAATATACATATCTTTTCATTCCGAGCGTGCTTCTCTTGAAATTTTATCGAGAAAGGTTTATACAGGAAATGAAATGTCGTTAATTTGTATTGCATATTGAACTGCATATTTGAGAACTTTTAGGTCATAAAAGGAAATTATTATTAAAAGCATATTTATAGATAGTTTAGTGCATAAAAATCCTCTCCCTAGTTGTTACTGGGGCTCAGATTCTGATGACATGTTATCTTTTCATTGGTGCATTCTAGATTAAGCTCGTTTGTAAGTAAGTGTTTATTACGATATATGTGATATAAATGTCTAGTTATTGGGCCATTTTGTGCCATTGTTTAATTTTAGGTTGTTACATTTACGTATTTTTTGTCGTTTCAACGCATTTTCTTTCATTTTCGAGTTTTTTGTCAGTTTCCAGTTAATTTTTATTGCATCAAAGTTTTTATTGTATCGACGAAATATACTACTGTAGTGCAGTCTGTTTTTCGAACTCTGAAAATTGCACGCATCTTCAGTAACATCCTCGACCTTCGAAAACTGACGGTTGGAAGATGAGCCGGCACTAAGGATTACATTTCCTCCTAAAATAAAGATTTTCTGTTAAATTCAATCTTTTATCAATAAATTCCATTTAATATTGTAAAATTCATTGAATAAATAAACATTTACATACAAACTGTCGAGTTTTTTTTATTAGGTCATTTTCCGCTTATTTGTAAGAGATTTTATAGTTCATTTTCGAAGAAATTTTAGGTCATCAGAATCCGGGCCCTGGTTGTAACCAACTCATCCCGATACCTCAATTGAAGTACCATTGCCGCGAGGGCGCCGCGACGAGGCTCAAAGTTACTCACAGAGGGAGCAGTCGCGCGGCGGCGCGCCGGGCCAGTAGCTGAGCGCCACCGCGCGCAGGCGCGCGCCGCCCACCTGCCACTCGGGGATGAGGCGCGCGTAGCCCTGCGCCAGCGCCGACCCCAGCATCAGCGCCCCCTGCGCCCAACACACACACGCGCGCGCGCGCGCCACGTGAGTCAATAGATTCGTAGCTGGAAGCATCCTAGATTTAGTTGCCAGCGTTTCGGCTGTCATGGCGCAACCTTCCTCAGGGCGAAACGCGTGGGGTGTTCTGCGCACGAGTCGCCCGTAGGATGGGTCTCCCTTCAGCCGGTTGATCGGATTGTCACTATCGATCGTCTAAGTCTGTATTAAAAGAATATACACGACAAATGTTGTAGTGATAATTCTATCATCTAGTATTTAATGTAGAGGGTTTTCAAAGGTCAAGATGAAAACTTCACACAAAGATTCTCTGTAAAAATGTATGCCTGTGTTTAATAATATTTTTGAATCTCTTATTCACAGACAGTTTAGTCATCAATTTTTTCTTCACACAAAGATATTTTCAGTATTCAAGGATCATTGCACAGAATAATGAAACAAAATAACTCACAAGAGTGTCAATATTGCTTACCGGAGAATACATTCTTAGTATCTCCGACTATCAATTTGATGACAAAATACCTTGTGGCAATTTACAAATAACAGTATAGTATATGCAACCCAAAAGTCTATTTCAATCACAACATTCAACATCTAAACTAACAAACAAATCAATTTACTATCTCATTTCAAACAAACTACAAATTATGCATTATTGATTATTCAAGAATCTTAAGATAATATAGATTTCGAAGCGATGTGTTCTTTTCAAATCATGAAGCGTGAATATAAAAAGAACCATCCGCTATTTTCTGAATCCATGTCATTTTTTCCAGAATTTATACGTTTTTCTTCCGCCATTAATGACTAAGGAACATTGACACAAACATAAGAACTTTTCTGCTCAAAGTTAATTTTGTATTAATACAGAAGAATCACAGAAACTTAATGAAGCCATGTGTACGATATACACGGAATGTATTAAAAAGTTTTCCCGATTCATTAAGAATATAAAAATAAATTATAGTGAGGTTTCATTTTACTTAGGAATAGAACTCGGGAGTTAAAAAATTATTTTATTTAAAATAGGCAGTCAAAAAGGCGTTTATTCTTACAAAAATAGACATGCAAAAGCGGCATTAATTCTGGTTTCAGAAAGAAGGTGAAGAAGTATGTTCAATTTAAGCATTAAAGTGAAAAACTACCAATTAAAAGAAATTGTTGCAAAACAAAATTAATAAAATGATTCAATTTTCAACAATAAATGTAAAAATTTATTCCGGCACATACAACTACATGGAAAGAAACTACTTTTTCTTTATAACTTTGTTTGCACATTATCATCCGGTATGATGAACGCCGAATTTGTTTTACTTGCAACACTGTAGACTAGAAATCAAGAAATATTGACTTGAACATCCTTTTGAATCTCGGAATGGCATAAATGAAAATGCGACTAAAATGTTCGTTTTTCGCACTTGTGTAAACGCCAACAGCGAGGAGCGGCTCGTATATCATGTACACCAGGGCCGCTCAAGCAGAGCAAATCGGCCGCGCGGAGCCGTGTTGTCAGCCGAGAGCGGGACACCGGAGCCCGAGCGTTGCGCGCCTTGCGATAACCACTGTCACAGTGTCCCGGTAACTCCAGTCGCGGAAACATGGAAGTCGACGCGAGCACTTCACAGATCAGAGCATCTACACCGACAATTTTCAATGCAGTATGGGAAGAAAAGTATCTTTTCGCCGACTACGGCAGCTACGCCAAATGTTTAGTTTACATAAATCACGTGAAGAATTTTAATTTGCAAAGACATTATACATTTAATCATGCTGATGAAAATGACAAGTACGCTGAAGAAGAACAAAAGGAAGATTTCAGTGTTCTGAAAAACAATGCCTCACTAGAAGTAAGTTTTGGATGTATTTTTATGTTCTTATGTTGTTTTGACAGTAAAATAACACAATACAAAAGAGTTTAATTTTATTGCATTCCGATACTACAACGTGAGCGTTTAGGAAAAGAACTTCCCACAAAACCAATCCAAAACTTCCAAAACTGCATCGTAATGCTGCTCGATTGTTAAATACGTTTGGATCAACATAGAACTGTGAGCAATTTTTTGCTTCTTTGAAAATTGGTAAATCTCGAATGAAAAGTACAATTACAGATCACAGTCTGAAATGCATGTTACGGCTCAATAGCACCATGTCATCTCTTCCAAATATAGAAAGTATATTACGAGAAAAAACACTTAAAAGGTGTAATAAGAGTATTTGACTTTGCAATCAACTTCATTTTTAATTTTAATTTCTTTTACTTTTAGTATTTTTATTACTAGTTTATTTAATCACATTTTTTGTGCAACCTTTATAATACTTTTCATATTCAGCAGCATGATAAACTGTGTAATGTCACCGCTATTAAATTTCTTTATGTTATTGAGCACATTTTTGCAACTAAACAATTGGCATTGCCGGCGCAATCTGCAAAAAGATACTTTTCTTTCCATGCTGCATTGCAAATTGTCGTTTTTTTAATTTCCAAATTACACTAATACGTTTATATCTAGTAACAGTTCCAATTAATGTTACAAAAGTATCTTACTGTTTTTTCTGTCGTAATATCGAAAGAGAAGAGAGCAACCGGCGGCTCCTCCTCGGAGCAAATGGTTGAGCGGCCCTGATGTACACAGAGCTCTGTCATCGAAAGGGACCCGAGGCCCTACACAAAGATAGGATTGGATTGGTTCATTGATTCATTGAATGGTTGGTTGGTGATTCTAGGCGTCTCAAGTGATCAAATAATTCCTTAAGTGTAGTACGTTTTTATCGCGGGAGATACGATGATATTCCTCCACTGGATAGCGAGATTTGGCGACGACCTACGTTGGCTTATGGATATTTTCTCTTAACAGGTGTCTCCCATCTGCGTGGCACCGCCCGAGCTGGGACAAACTCGAAACTCCTGACTGGTCTCCCGACATGTGTGGTAGTGTAGTGCATGTGAGTGTGTTTTTAGACAAGGTCTGAGGATAAAACAAGGCAAAGGAAGGAAAAATCGCGCGCGTGCCGTGGCCTGTTTATTAGGGTACTGATCCAACATTCGTTTGTGTTGATCGGAGAAACTACGGAAAACTACCAATCAGAGTAGTCGGCCGCTAGAATTCTCCTCTGAGACACACAGCGACTGAGTTAGACCTAGCTGACGATCTAATGTTGTAAATCCTGCCACCGTGGGGACTTGAACCCCAGGATCTCCCATTCAGAGGCAATGCAGTGACATCAGTTGATACCTTGAGCGCCTTATGACGGTTTGAATTTCCTGTGAGAGCGAACAAAGCTGCCGTCGGTGAACTCTCTGGATTAATAAAATTGATTATTTTCGTGCTTCCGGGTACATCTATGTTATGTTATTGATCGCAAAAACATGAAAAACTATCGAACAGAACAGACAGTTACTAGAATAGGCCTCCAGACAGTGGCTGATTTTGACTTTTGACTGTAAAATCATGGCGACCGTCACGACACTAACCATTGGACCTGCCGGTCAGAGGCAGTGCAGTAACGTCCTGAGCCATCTCAGCCAGTGGCGTCAATGAAAGGAATAACATTATTGACTGGATGCATTGATTGATTGTTAGTGATTACGTCAACTGCTAGGGTCATTAATCCCGTAACTGTCGTGCATGTTCACTCGGGAGGTGGCATTGGTCTTCCCCAGCTGGCTGGCAAGATCTGGCGCCGACCTACTCTCGGCTAGCGCGGTTTTCCGAAACCAGGTATCCCACTAGCGGGGCAGGGATTAGTTGTAAGCTCCCGACATGTAAGAGGAGAAGATAGGGCAAGGAAGAGGAAGTAAATATCGCTCGCGTCCTGCGTTCCGTTTGTTAGGAATCTGCTCCGGCTTTCGCTTGACGATGAAAAACCAAGGAAAACTGCACATTAAAGCAGCGAGCTGCTACAATTGTCCTCCACATAGCGACTGAATTCAACCTACCTGACAAGCCAGTGGCGAAAGTCGTGCCACGGTCTGGATTCGACCCTACGACCTCCAGGTCGGAGGCCCTACTCTGACATCTCTGTAGACGCCCTGAGCTATCTCAGCCAGTGGCGTCAATATAAGAAATAAAAATTATCGACTGGTATCATCTTCCTTTCTGAATTATATTTTTAACGTTTCCATGCCCTGGAACCTCCTCTAGCAGAGAGAGACAAACGTGGCAGTGGCTTCGTGTTGTCCAGGTTTATTGAGATCGGTGTCTAGATTGATTGATTGATTCGGTTGTTCGTGTTTCCGGGCGCGTCAACTACTTAGGTCATTTGTCCCGTAAGTGTAGTGCATGCTTTTTCTCGGCGCTGATCTTTTTCCGCCGGATTGCGAGATCTGGCGCCGACCTACCGTCGACTAGCGGGGTTTTCCCCTTAACCAGATATCTCCCACCAGCGGTGCATGGCTTCAGCCGGGACAAGCTGTAAGCTCCCGACATGTGTGGTAATTTAGTGCACCGCTTAACTCTAACAAAAAACAAAACACTCCAGAATTGTCGGCGTTATTCTCCGCCTCGTCTCGAGGCGGGCACACCCCAACCCGCGCCTGCGCAACAGATAAGACTCTTAACGCATGCCCGCGCTTTGGGGCGTCCCGCCTCGAGACGAGGCGGAGAATAACGCCGACAATTCTGGAGTGTTTTGTTTTTCTCTGTTTTTTGTTAGAATTAAGCGGTGCCGCGCAATGGCATATTTTTTTTATTATTGTAACAGAAGTGTCTTAAATTAATTTTCTTTTATTTTATCTTACTGAGCTCGCTAGGTAGGATGCAATCCCACCTCATGGGATTTTTTTATGTAACTTCCCCGGCTGTAGGTCGGGAATAAATGTATAATTTTGTTTTATTGCCCAATTACGGCTAATTATTTTCAAAGTAGTTTGTTGCCCCTTCACCTCACTTCCACCTACCACGCGAGGAGCCGCGATCATGCTCTACCGGCCGGATGCTGCTGCAATATACATTAGAGTACTTCCTGTAACATGTGGTGTAACCAGAATCTATGTTTTATGGGTCCTTGATACAAAAAATCGATTGAAGATAAAACGTCTATCTGTCCGTCCGTCATTTTTTTCTCGAAAATCGCACCATTTTTTCATTAAATTCTGTCCTCGTATGTCTCCAGGAACGGTAAGAAATGTACTACTAGTCTCGCTTTCGGCGAACTGTCCGTTTATTCGAAAACTGCAAAAAGGCAACGTTTTAAAATCATATAGCTGAAGATATCCATTTGTGCCTTTAAAATGTCAGTTTTAAAACACCAGATCATTAGAAAGGTCATACACAGTTTTTTGAAAAAATAACAAGTAGATTTTGCGTAATTTGGGTTCGAAATTGATGCGATTTCTAAAACAATTCTCAAAAACAGCATCAATTTGTTCATTCCATTTTCTGCTCATATATATCAATGGAAGTTAAAAGTATGGACCGAGACCTACTTTCGGCGAACTCTCCGTATTTTTGAAAATTGCAAAAATTACATTTTGGAAATAGTGGGCTAACACAATTACATTTTAAGCGTCGACCTCAGTACAATCCTTACGGAGCGGCGCTCCCATAATGCAATGGTATGGCTCACGACGAATTAACTCGGAGGACCTGATTTCGAGTCTTGAGGCGGAAATTTTTTTCTGGTTGAAAATATTTTAGCATATTCATGACATGTAGTATAATGTAGGCAATCCTTAGAACTAGTTCCACAATGTATGTGCAGTTACAGCACCACTAGTTTGTTATTGCATCGTATTCAAACCTATAACTTTTGAAATGAGTACTAATACTATTATTAATTACGACTGAAAATAAATTGCTTTGCAACACACTGCATTACTAGTAATTACTTAAATTATACTGCATATCATATTCTTATTAAGTATAATGCACGGGGAAAATATTAAATTTAAAAGTATGGCTTATAAAGTAGAGAAAAATTGCGCGTATTTTTTGTAAAATAAGTAATGCAAGAATATATTTAGAAAAGTGAATATACTAAATATGCTCCTGTTTCCACGATTTCAGAAATTAACACTCAAACTGCAGCAAACTTTAATCAAACTTTGGCGGCTTTTGTGAATATTGTATTATTAGTTCACAAAAAAGACAATAAATACTGATATAATAAATGGAGAACAGATTAATTATACAAAAATATGACAGCAATCTGAAAGATAGTGAGGCCAATTTCGCACTTGGTTGGCAAGGGACAAAACTGACCTTGTGATGCATGGAAATTAGAGTAAATAAGCAATTGAAGTTATCTTATTTTTACAGTTTCTATTGTTACAGTTTTTACAAAGACAGAAGCAATGTAATAATATTTAAATTCAGTATATTTCTAAAAGTGGCAAGTATTCTCTACCACCGATGTCATATGACATTATCTGAAAAAGTTACCTAACTGCAGAATAACCGGTGTATTGCTCCGCTCTCCGGTCTCTTTTTTGGAGTTTCGGTGTTGGGGAATGGCAAGGTTCGAAATTATACAATGCAAACTGTCATATTATGTGATGTCACACGGAATGTTAAAAACTTCATTGATCAATCAATATGACAAGAATGATATGTATATTACGTCCTGTTGGACTAATGAAAGATATTTGTGGTCCCATTTCGCATGTAATCTATTTCCCAAGGGGGTTTTACATCACAATGTTTATTCACATTCTAATTTGTGTTGCAATTCCGAGCATTTTCATGCTCAACCATTGCGGAAAATCACAAAATTACACCGAAAACTGCATTATTAAACTTAATTCAATATTTATAAACGCAAATTGTGGTACGCTGTGCAAAAATTACATTTTGTATTATTTCGATATTCTCTAGCCACGAAAAATAGCATTAAAAATCGAATAGAAAAAATTAGGGATATACCAGAATTTTACATTGCAAGACAGTACATTAGATGGGCCAAAACAAAACGAATGTAGATAATTCAGTATACACTAAAATATCTGATCGTGGAAAATTTTTGTGGGTGACGATAATAAACTATTTATTCATTTCCTATTTTCACCTCTCTTCAGAACGTACATTTGTTATTCAAAATTATGTTTCTATTTTCACATTTTATATTATAATTTTCCAGTTTTCTTTCACTCCAATTTGTTTCATAATAATATTTGTAATAGATTCCATTTATTTAATTTAATTTTCATTTGTCATTTTTAAAAATTATAAGTCCATTTCATATTTTATATTTTTCTTTAAAATCCAATTCTTGACAATATTCTGTAAAAAGTTTTTAATTCTTTAATTTTTTATTTTTTTGTAATTTAGATATATTATTATTATTTTTATTATTATTACTATTATTTTTGTATCACTGAAGATGGCCGCAATGCGGCCGAAGAAGCTTTATGCTAGAATAAATAGTTACGATGAAGAGCCAACATCTCATATTGATTTCGATTACCCTACATTGTTCAACTGACAAATGTCCAAATTTTGAAAGATGACATAAAGTGCTACATCAATACTCTAATAATTTTAGTTTTCTATACCCTTCAGTTAGAATACATATTTGATTCTTACAACATATTTTTTTTTCTGCTCTGCTCACATTTTTATATAAAATGCTTGGTGTACACGTGTTTAAACTTCACATAACCTCTAATAAGAGAGCGAGTGGTACCCACTTCGGGTGCATCTACTACTGAAAGCAATAGTTCCGTAAGTATAGTGCATATTATGTCACAGAAGTTGGCAGTGTCCCTTCTTTGCTTTTACGTGAGTCGGCTTGTGAGAGTTGTTTCTTGTTTTTCCCTTGTCTATTTTCCCGCAGAAGGTCACCTCCATAGCCAGGACAAAACGTAAGATTCTGACTATATCACTGCTGAAAATATATTAAGGAAACTTAATCTGCAAAGTAAGACTGTAATAATATTACCCCTGCGATAATATTACCCCTGTGCCCAGACGTCAACTTTCTGGCGTATTGTGTACATTGTGACTTGAAAACACTGGTATTCTAAATATTTAAAGATGGTTCTTATAAATCTCTAAAAGATTTAAATGATCAACTATTTCCAGATCCCATTTTTATTTGTGCAAAAATCAAAGTTTTTCAAAATAAAACAGAAAATATACAATTTAGTCATATAAACATTGAAACTTTTCTGAATAGCAATGGGTATACATAGAGATTCAAAATCAGACGAACTTTGGCTTTCTATTATTCAAAAGTATTTTATAAATTCGGCAAAGAAGTAACCAAATAACTAAGTATAAACTACATAACCATGAACCAAATTAGAAACATAGAAATCAAAAACAGGGAGTGAAACGTTTCGTAAAATTGAACACTATTTATTTATTTGCGCATCATGTGTTTTATTGGATCCATAATTACTGTTGTCAGAGAGACATGAGTATGAAATGATACGTTATTTCCATTGCCATACAGGGTTTTAAAGCAGCTGTCTTCAATATTTTTGAATCAGAGTCTTCAATATCTGCAGTGTCAGGAGACAAATTAAGATGATCAATCTGACACGCCTTTGCGCCAATAACAATACTTTACACCCTCAATGTCATAACCCTTCTAATACCATACACACACAAGAATTTCATCCCAGTGACGTTAACCTTTCCTCATGTGTACTATCCGATAAAAAAACAGTCTAAAACAGAAAATAGATAATAATAACAAAAATAATAAAGTACTCACCTCTAATGTATACCAAGGAAACTCTATATTCATTCTCGAAAAAAAATATTTTTACCAAGAAATCTACGATTTTATAAACAGTAACAACATACTACTGATTAACAAAAGTCTCACGAATACGTTTCCACCTGTGTGACATCACAAAAGAACTTGCAGGGTCTAAAGCTCTTTTTTCGCAGCCCAAAACAGAATCATCCCTTCCAATCCACTTTCACCACGACATTCCAAAAATTCACCACAGCTTCCCGAAATTCGCAAGCCTTCTATCCTCTTAAAACCTGTCGTTTCATATCTTAATACCATCACATGAAAACTCAACCAAAATTTCTCCACACACATTAAATTCTCACTATCGTAAATAGTATCGACCTAGCAAACAACATCAAATTGTGTCACTTAATGGCAAACATACTTTTTTCTTTGACGTAACTAACCTTTTTCGAGCATTCCTACCATTGAATGCAAATATATTTTAAAAGATATCCTTGATAAATTTGAGCCCTATACTTATAAATATGGAATTTTTCATCTTGATATATCTCTGTTTGCACAAGAATTAGTTTACATTTACCAATACATTCTGTACCCAAATCTGGTCTGCCTTTGGGGTAGGTCCCCACTTTCCCCTCAAGTAGGAGACATTTTTATGGACAGCTTTGAGAAACAAGTTTTAATTCCGGCATCCGCATCTAAAAAAATTGATTTATTGGTGTAGATACATTGTTGACATCACTGTACAGGGTTAGTTTGATTTGGGTCATATAGTATACACGCACTGTACGCGCTAGTGTGATAAGTATGGGGAATAAAGTGGGAAAGGACGGCCATTTGCAGTTATGGATAAAGTATGCTCCAGAACACCGCTTTTTTGTTGTGGAAAATTAATTTAAAAATAACGAGTCTCCCATTACTGTGTAAAGAATCTTTTGTAGCGATTTCAGATGACGTCACGGTAAAGTATCATCAAAGTAAGATCACCTAGCGTATGGCGGGTTGGAAACTGGTTTATCCACCGTAAGGTGCATGAATCAATTTCGTATCAATGGACTCGTATTCGGCCTTTAGATGAAAAGTCCAGGACGTCCTAGGTCCCAACAGGCAATTGAAAAACTTCAATGATTTCCTACTCTACATTCCAATACACAATTCAGCGTTGAAAAAGAAAATAACATCAGAATCCTTAACTTTCTAGACCTGTCCATCACTTTATTGATTGACAAACGTGTCTCTGACAAATACAAGAAACTGACACACTCCGACACAGTCATTCATAACATAACAAAATTTGCCCTCTCACATGCACGCCGCGTCCCATAATTTGGTTAATAGATTAATCTCTCATTCCTCTCTCCCCTCAGAGTATTAGAAAAGAAATTCACAACAAATAGTAGCCCACAAACAGCAATAGGCTCTCGGAGAACAGTAATTATGGATCCAATAAAACATTTGATGCGCAAATAAATAGTGTTCAATTTAACGAAACGCTTCTCTCCCAGTTTTTGATTTCTATGTTTCTAATTTGGTTCATGGTTATGTAGTTTATACTTAGTTATTTGGTTACTTCTTTGCCAAATTTATAAAATACTTTTGAATGTTAAAAAATAAAACAAATAGTTCTAAACAATGGTTACAATGGTTCATCAATTGACTATTTTATCAACAAACCACCTTCGTCAACACTAAAACATAGCTTCCCTCACTCCTACACAGGCATAAAATACACACATGCACCAGATATACCATCTACTTCCTTGGGACATTGCTAGAAAACTCAGAAACTTTTTCATACATGTACCATTGAAAGCACTAAACATTTTCCACTACACACTTTCTCATAACAAAAGTCCTCTTCCTAAGTCTCTTTCATCTGGTGTATACTCTCTTTCCTGTGACAATTGTAATGCACAATATATTGGCAAGACCAGAAGGCCCTTCAAACAAAGAATTAAAGAACACATACAAGCTCAAATACACAAATCAACACAATCCCACTTTGACAGTCATCTCTTACAACATAAAATTTCATTCAAATTAGTGATATCAAAGTTTTGGAACTTGAAAACATACCAACATAAACAAATTAGAAACCACACATCTTAAAAATTAATTTAAAAATTTCTAGCACACTATTTTCAAGGAATAAATTCCTTCACTATCACCGCTTCTGAAGTATGTCGCCTTCTATGCACATTAAGCTCTCCTCTCGTTTTTCCATCAGATAAATTAACCGATTTTGAGTATTTATTTAAAAACTTCCAGGGAGATCAATTAACCAAATTAAAGTTATTATTTATATAAAAACGTTGTTTCCTTTAACATTTCATGACTCATCACTTTTAAACTGATGTTGGGTCGGTACTTCTCTAATTGGAATGATTGCCGATTCCGGGCCCGCCCGTTGTTACGGTGCCTGTATTGGTACAGTGAATGTTTAATTTCGGAAGGTGGCAGTAATTCCTTCCCCGATGGTTTGTGAGATTCGGCGCTGGCCTTCTGACGTCAGCTAACGTGGACATCGCTCTCCAGGTATCTTCCCCAGTAGAGTGCAGCCCGAGTCGGAACAACCATGAAGCTCTAGACTGGTCTTCCGACATGTGTAGTAGTGTGGTGCGTGCATGTGTGAGTGTGAGAGTGAATGTGAAAGGGAGACGATAAGACAAGGAAGAGGGAGGGAGGGAGGGAGGGAGGGAGGGTGTAAGGATCATTGCAGGAGCCTGGCCAGTGTTTAGGGTACTGCTCCGGCATGCATCGTATTTTTTTCTAGAATTATTGTCCAGACAGCGGTTGAAATCATCCAGCAATGTAGAAATAATATAAAAGTCACCGTTGTCGGGACCTCCGACCCGACCTCCCCCCGGCTTCAGTCACTGGCTCTCAACTGAACTCAGACGATTCGTCTAATGGCTTGGTCAGTGTCACCAATCGGCCTCCCATCAACGTGAGGATGACAACTAGGGTAGAACCTCACTCGCAACAAGAAGCTCTCAACATGTGTAGTAGTTTGGTGCGTGTTAGTACATATGAGTACATGCGAGTACAAGAGAATGACTGAGGAAGGAAGGATTGCCAGAGAAGCATGGCCATTTTTTGGATGCTGCTCCGGCGATCACGTGGAGAAACCTCGGAAAAATACTGATTAGAGCTGCCTATTTCTATAATTCGTATTCCGCCATAGGTTGACATCTCTCTAGCTATGTAGAAAGTATCGCAATTTCGCCATTGTCCCGGTCACAGCCCTCCCGGTCACAGCCCTCCCGGTCACAGCCCTCCCGGTCACAGCCCTCCCGGTCACAGCCCTCCCGGTCACAGCCCTCCCGGTCACAGCCCTCCCGGTCACAGCCCTCCCGGTCACAGCCCTCCCGGTCACAGCCCTCCCGGTCACAGCCCTTCCGGTCACAGCCCTCCCGGTCACAGCCCTCCCGGTCACAGCCCTCCCGGTCACAGGGGCTGCATTGGTTCACTTGATTGTGTCGCCTCTCACCAGTGCGAGGGTGGCGCGGCGCCCTTTGAGCACCGGCAGCAGCAGCACCAGCAGCGCCGCGAAGGAGGCCGCGGTGACCAGCAGCGCCACGAACCCGAAGTCCAAGTAGTACAGCGCCGGCAGGCGGTGCGTCGCGCCGTAGTACGCGAAGCCGCCGGCAGTCCGCGCCAGCTGGAACATTTGGCGCAGCATCCTCCGATCTGAAAGAGAAAAGACCCAGATGCAACATACTTTCACATGTGTGGTGTAATTCACGCACCAGTTATCAATAATAACGGATCTGGTATTTTAGAATCAGATGTATCCGATGTTTGCCAGCTAGCGGTGTTCCTAGAGCTGAACCATATTTGTATTTTCTTATAATATGACTATCTTATTATTAAGTATAATTTTTCCATTTTCTTAACAACAATAATTTGACTGTCCATATATATATATATATATATATATATATATATATATATATATATATACATTAGTGAGTGAGTGTCAAAAGTATTCGTACACCTAGTCGTGTTTCAAGAAAGCTTCAGTAATTAGGTCGATAAACAAGAAAAATAAATTGTAAGAACTTAATGGTCTTCCCAAATCACTTTTAATGCACGCACACACACAAAATGAGAGAGAAAAAATATTTTACTTCCAAAAGCAAGACAAAAATAAAAATAAAGCACTTTTCCCTCGCTACAAAAGTATTCGTACACTGCCCATATCTACTGTAATATCTACTCTAAATAATAATGACTTGATCAAATGAATCCCTAATATTTCGTGCGGTTTCCCTTTGGCATCAATTACTGCCTGAAGTCTTCTAGGCATGGACTCTACCAAATTAGCAGTAAAGGAAGGTGAAATGTTCTCCCATTAATCTTTCAAAACTATCTTAAGTTCACTTACACTCGTGAAGTCTCTTTCTCTAAGTTTTTTATCAAGATAACTCCACAAAGGTTCTATTGGATTTATATCCAGTGATTTTGGTGGCGTATGCAATTGTGCGGGCGTATTATACAGAAGCCAAAGCCTCGAATTTAGAGCCGTGTGTTTGGGGTCATTGTCTTTCTGGAAAATATAATCCGCCCCAGTCCCAATTTATCAACAGTTGGTTGCAAATAGTCTTTCAAAATGTTTATATAAACAAACTGGTCCATAACCCCTTCGATAATCTACAAGTTCCCCACACCAGAAGCACTCATGGAGCCCCACACCATCACTGATCCTCCTCCATATTTAATGATGGGCAGAAAGTTGTGCGGATTGAGTTCCTCGTTCTTCTTTCGCCAAACGCGTTGCTTTCCATCGTACCCAAAAATATTAAATTTATTTTCGTCGGTGAATACCACCCTTTTTCAGAAATACTGGTCTTGATTCCGATGCAAAAGAGAGAAATTTAAACGTTTCTTTCTATTTGCATTACTCACCCAGAACTTCTTACGCGCATGTCAACCATGGTAACCTTCCCTCCTCAAGGTGCGACGTACTGTAGCAGCAGAAATAGACACTCCTCTACTTCCAAGGTCAGTAGCTATCTTTGGTGCACTTCTTCTAGGATTTTTTTTAAATTTCTCGTACAATGAATCGTCGATCTTGATGAGACAACACCAGAGGTCGTCCATACATCGACTTATTTAAATAAGATTTTCACACACAGAATCGATCTATTATCGATTGAACAGACGACCTGGGTTTTCCAAGGGCATTTGCAATGTTCCTTAGAGATTTACACTGGTTGTGCATGTTAATAACTACTCGTCGCAGTAATAGGATCTTGAAACAAAGCACAATAAGAATAAATAATTAAAACTGTACAAAAATATATTGTATATTTTGAGCAAACAATTTCAATGTTAATACGAATATAATAATAACTTAGGGATAGAAATAATCTTATTTCAATAAATACTACTTAAGACAAATCCGTATTTTCAATCCCTAAGAAACCCAAATTACTGAAAATGGATTAAGATGAAAAGGAGAGTTCAGAAAAAAGTGCAACAGTTTTGTGAATATTTTTCGTATCCTCAAGTACTTCCCTTTCCCGACCCCGCGTTTGCTGGGGGGAGCGCTGCGTGACCTTGTGGGGCTGACAGTTACAATGAAAATATCCGTTGAACACTAGTCGCAAAAAATCACAATTACTCAAAAAAATGCTTATCTAACATGACAATATTTATATCTTTAGATTCGTCTTTTTACGCTTGTCATGATAGACTGAACAAATATGTGTAGTCCCATTTGAAAAAACAAAGTTACCTCAAATATCTCGTAAAATACAAGTGATAAAAGAGAAATCAATACACATATCAATTAGCCCCATTCCCTCATTCACTTTCGTGAAAACTGCATTGCAATATCTTCAACCGTTCAAAAGTTACAGGAGGTGCTAAAGTTACGTGACTCACCCTGTATATATATATATATATATATATATATATATATATATATATATATATATATATTGACTGTACTTACCTTTTCAGTAATTGTGGTGGCTCATATGATAATTTTTATTTGTTTTGGGGCCAGGGATATCATTTCAAGGGGATACCTCTGATATAAGTATCTGACATTGGATTGATTAACACAAAAACAATGGCTTATTACTAAAAGAAAATATTGATTATAAACAAATGGACTTGAAATCAACATTGACTACTGAACGCTTAATTATTATGATTTACATTCAAATGAACACATCAATCTTTCATAACAATTCTGCTTCTAATCATTTATTTACCTTCATTTTACCTCTGAAATCAAATGGGAGCTACCTGTCTTACCACTCACCAACAAATCATACATGAATTAGCACAATGACAATGCGTGCTTTAATACAGGATAAATGATACTACTATTGAAATATCTACCATTCCGCCCTCTACTCTGAGCGCCTGCTAATTACATTCCTGTCCCACTCGCATTTTATACTTCTACGGTTACTCCGCCCACCTGTTATCTACATTCCACGGATTCTATTCACATTAATCTGAATAAAAGAACCTAGTCGTAACTTATCGTACAATACCAATCATTCGATTGCCACAGCGCCGGTCTCACGCTGTCGCCGACTGATGTCAACACGACGCGAGCAGCCGTCCGTTGACCTTGAGGCGCCTTCGCTGCAGGGAGCACGCCGTCTGACGCTCCGACCGCCTTTGCCAACCATTCCCAAACACTGCGTACTCCGCACACAACACGTTTTACTGGCGACCGCTGAAGTCCGTCCACACAGAGCAAGTTGCCGCAACAATCATTCATGCCTCCCACATATTGCTTCCATGTTTCCTGCCATTCATCCACAATGTCTCTTATATTTTGCACTTTCTATCACAGCATTAGACGCATTTACATCACTTTATTATTCTTTTCATTTGCTTTTCCTTTAATTTCTTTAAAATTGCCGCTTTTGTGCGTAGCGGCATCTAGTACACACCTCGTGTTCGCCGCCCGCATACATGCCAATGCATTAAACAGTCACTTTCACTAATATGCGGTCGGGGCATTCACCATGTTGCGATTCAAGAATTAATGTCCTTACAAGATCTGCTTATCATCATCTCACATTACTTCCCAAAAACGCCATTCATGAAGTTCCTCAGTTTCAATTTCGTCCCATCACGCCGCCTTCACCACACTAGGCACGTGTCCACACAGCACACTATCGTTTTTCCAAAAATCCGCACAATCACAGTCACATTTAAAAGTTCAATACCACAATTGGTGTTCTCATAACATATTCTTAAGACACTAGTTGTTTTCACTACCTTATATCACTCTACCTTGGATTCCTCAATCCCACTCGTACGCGACGCTCACACCGCCATTGTCTAACCGCCTCTCTCCCTCGGCTCCCCGCTGAATCGACTCTTCTCCCCTTTCGCTCGGTCGCCCTTCGCGGTGCGTTCGTTCGCCGAGCCAACCGACCCTTCCGCGGCGATCGACTCCTCCTGCACGCACCAACCTTGAATTTCCCGTGCTCGTGAATCAATGGTCTTTTGACCATACAGTCAGTATACGTAACTTTAGCACCTCCTGTAACTTTTGAACGGTTGAAGGTATTGCAATGCAGTTTTCACGGAAGTAAATGAGGGAATGGGAATAATTGATATGTGTGTTGATTTCTCTTTTATCACTTGTATTTTACGAGATATTTGAGGTAACTTTGTTTTTTCAAATGGGACTATACATATTTTTTCAGTCTATCATGACAAGAGTAAAAAGACGAATCCAAAGATATAAATATTGTCATATGTTAGATAAGCATTTTTTTGAGTAATTGTGATTTTTTTGCGACTAGTGTTCAACGGATATTTTCATTGTAACTGTCAGCCCCACAAGGTCACGCAGCGCTCCCCCAGCAAACGCGGGGTCGGAAAATGGAAAGGATTTTAGTAGTTGAGGATACGAAAAATATTCACAAAACTGTTGCATTTTTTCCTGAACTCTCCTTTCCATCCTGATCCATTTTCAGATATTTTGTGTTTCTTAAGGATTGAAAATACGGATTTGTCTTAAGTAGTATTTATTGAAATAAGATTATTTCTATCCCTAAGTTATTATTATATTCTTATTAACATTAAAATTGTTTGCTCAAAATATGCAATATTTGTTGTACAGTTTTAATTATTAATTCTTATTGTGCTTTGTTTCAAGATCCCATTAATACGTATCTTATGAAACCCCATTAAATGGAGTTGAAGTTATAAACAATTTTAATACGATACAAACTAATGACAAATCCTTATTTTCCATCCTTTAATTCCTTCAATCTAAGAAAGTCGAAAATCTGAAAATGCGGAAGGATGGAAAGCACAGTTCAGGAAAAAACTGCAATGGTTTTGTGAGTATTTGGAATATGTTCCGTATCTTCAAATCTCCCTTCCCTTGCTCGGGCGCGCGTTGCTGGTGGAGCGCAGCATGACCTTGTGTGGTAGACTATTCAAAATGTCCGTTAAACCCCAGTCGCAAAAATCAAAATTAATAAAAAAAATGCTTATATAACATATGACAATATGTACATCATTGGATTTGTCTTTTTACGCTCGTCATGGTGGTCTGAAAAAATATGTATAGTTCCATTTGAAAAAACAAAGTTACCTAAAAAATCTCGCAAAATACAAGTGATAAAATAGAAATTAATGCACGTATCTATTAGCCCCTTCCCCTCATGCACTTCCGTGAAAACTGCATTGCAATAACTTCAACCGTTCAAAAGTTACAGGAGGTGCTAAAGTTACGTGACTCACCCTGTATGTATGTATATATATATATATATATATATATATATATATATATATATATATATATATATACGTAGAGGAGCGCGAGCTGTTGTTTCTATTTAGGACCCAGCGAACAAATCTAATCTGTAAACATTTTATTGAATGAAACTACCGGTAGACTTGTAGCATCCGTCTGCCCTGACGGGTAGTTATCCCTGTTTCTTCCGTTCTACACCAGGTGAATGCCGGAGCAGTACCCTAAGAAACGGGCCACGGACTGCGCGCGCTCTCCTCTTCTTCTTCTTTGTCCTTTCCTTCCTCTTATACACGTTTACAGCCACATGCACTACACCCGTCACAAGTCGACGTAGGTCGGCGCCGGATTTCACCATTCAAGAGGGAAGATCACCATGTCTCCCGCAATGAACGCATGCAGTACACTTAGTGGACTAATGAGATTAGCAATTGACGCGCCCGGAATCATTAATTAATCGATAATTGCATATAGTAGAATCTTTCATATAACCAGTATGGCATATAACTTTCACCGCAAGTTGATTTTAGTGATCTTGTGTTGAAGTTTATTCCAATTTTTGTCAAGCACTTGAAAATACAGTCGCAACAATTATTTTCTTGAAAATTATTTTAATGCATTTTCGATTGAACACTTTTTTCAATTAATGATGGTGTTGGCACATACATTTCTTATTCATATTTCATATTTGGCGCCGTGGCGGGAGATTGGTTGTTAATAACCATCTTTGGCCCTTTATTGCTAGCTCAGAATTTGCATTTTGAACGTACCGCGTCGCACTTTTAAAAAATTCCCCCCAAAACCGCGCGCAAGGCGCTAAAAGAGCGGGTATATAAAATTCCTTTGTTTTCTGTCGAAATTGCATTCCGCCTAGTCTCTGGTCGTAATAGTTTCATCTGTCTTCGACAGGGGGCAGCACTTGCTGGGGTTCCGTCCCAGGCCCTTAGCAATTTAGCAAGGTTGGCATACCTGTCGCCTTTTAGAAAGCCTTTCAAAGAGAAGCCATATTTTCGCGGGAACCTGCGCCTTGCATGAGCAAATTTGTGTAATACAGATTAAAAGAAGGCATTGCTTTTCGTGTGAGACTCAG
This sequence comes from Acheta domesticus, assembly GCA_031308135.1. NCBI lineage: Eukaryota > Metazoa > Arthropoda > Insecta > Orthoptera > Gryllidae > Acheta > Acheta domesticus. The sequence continues at coordinate 123,522,487 of JAHLJT010009419.1, forward strand.
GTAACGGGTTGAACGATTTATTCCCTGATTGCTTATTTATTTATTATATTATCTTCTAATAAGAAGGGTATACTGTGTCTTTTCAGAGATCGCACGAGCGAACGAATATATCGTCTCGCCGTAACCAACCAAAACTTATGAACGCTCTCCCAAAAATTGAAAAATAACCCAAATCTGAAAAAAGGAGCTATATCGCCGCCTTAACAGATGGTCTTACATTACCAACTGTTGTGTGACTGTTTCTATACAGGAGTAAAGTTATAATTTATTGAGGTTCAGTCCAAGTGATGAACTCGCTTGCTTGGGGATACGAGATATTAAAAAGAAAGACATTTTGATAAACATCTTTCTCACACACAACTAATACAAGATTTTCTCATGCTTAAAATTGCTTAAGAAATGTAATAAATGCAAAGGAAAATGTTTCATCTATTTAAAAAATTAATGGTTTTATGACTTTCCTACAGACTCCTCTTTAATATTCGGTTCTTCCCAGCATAAATTTTCATTTTCACGGCATGTTCTGTTTGTAATGCGGACTGACTTATTATGATTAGAAAACAATAGCAGATAACAAACTTTACGCGAAATTTTCCCTACTATACGTTTTCCATATGAAATGTTTCATCTCTGAAAATGAAAACATAATCCAAAAATAAAAACCGTGTTTGTGTATAATAAACTTGAATGCAACCATGAAATGAGGTCTTTGTTTTGTTTTCATCGTTTCAAAGCTAATATGAGCGTTTCTGTGAACACGAACTACTACAGTTGTTTCTAGTTTTTGTATTCAAAACGTCCCGTATGAATCAAGTGGATGGAAAATTGATGTGGCTTAAAAATATCTTATTATCGTCTGGTGGATATTACAGAACATTTAAAACGACTTTTTGTAACATTACTGAAAATACCTGTGTATTAAATAATTTTTCCTTTCATAATCCATTTAATAAGTATTGCAAGAAATTTATAAGCAGATTACAACACTATAATAAACAAATAATTTAAGTATATTTTTAAAAACATAAGAAAGAAATTTTCAAGATTAATAATAATGTAAGTTATCACGCTACTCTGAAGAAAAAAAATCAAGGTTACTGAATGGAATATTCCTTTCACTTCGTCAAACAAATAAATATTCATTAGCGTAATATTTGCTTGTTAAGTTAATATTATAAATGAAAAGGCTAAAGATTTGAACTTCAGCGGAAACTATGCTACTAAACTAAAGTGTGGTAGCTAAATCCCTGCGAATATAAAACACAAAATGTTGAATTGGGATAAAGTTACAAAGGAACTACAAACGGTGTCTCAAGCTTCTGCTATTCGCGAAAGTGCCCGAAGATGATCAAGAAAGAGTCCTAACCAACGACAAGGAAGACTCGTGGCACCCTCACTGAGATTCTCCCGCTCTAACGCCCGGTAGTTCGTCGCCTTAGCGGCTGATCCACAGCGGCCCCGCCTAATGTGATTAGTTAAGGATAATGGAGCGTGTTTACCTGGAGCGCGTGCACTAATACTGGCCTCGCGTCGAGAACAGCGCGCGTATCGGCTTCCATTAGCATTACTGCTATTCCCCCAGCGGTGCTGTGTAACTTCAACCGGCGGTGTAGGCTGCGGTGACTATGCTAGCGGAAGTAACGGCTGTTGTGGTGAGGGTAGGTGACGGGGGGGGGCGGGGAAGCTGAGAGGATAGTGGTGAGTAGTTCCGGCGGGGATGATAAGAGGTGGCGCAGATGATGGCGGTGGAGGGTACGGTGATGAAAGTGCGAGAGACGATAGAGGATCAGGGCTGTGGTGATGGGAGAGAAGAGATGGTGGCGGAGGAACGAATGATTTTGAGGCTTGGTGAAGGCTAGACTGATGGTGGGGTGGGGAGTTTGTCGCAATGTCAGAATGATGACGATAGGGAGGGTTTGGTAATAGTTGTTTGGATTGCTTCCTCAGAAATTACTAAGAAAATGTGACTCAGGTTTCCTTTTGCCGCTACTAGAAAATATCAGTTTAAATTATTATAGAAAAACACATCTTATGGTTTTACAGAATTTTACTTTTTAATATTCGTACGCCGAGCATGTAACTTCTAGTATCAATGTAGTCTAAGGGATTATATCGTCTTCTGTTTCCTAAAAGAATCAATATTTTATATTATGTTTTTTATGCACGAATGTATAATTGGTTTCATTAAAATAAAACGATCTTTGAACAATTGCCAAAATAAGATCTGGGACATAGCAAAATGCTTTTTTGGATTTTTCCGAGTTTTTCGGTAGTTAACCAAATCAAAAATACCACTCTAAACGCCAGACTTTGCGTAGATTTCTTTCCATGTCTTCACGCAATAGGAATTGGTTGAACAGAATTGGAGAACATGAGGAAATTTAAAAGCTTATAGGTGTTTAACTCTACATTTGTTTTCCAGAAAGTTGTAATGAATATTGATTAGAGAAGCTAATAAACAATCTTGGGTGTTCCTAATGCTTCAATTGAATCTAAACTTAATTAAAAATGTCTGGATTGAATCTGTATTCCACGCATATATTGACAAGAAAATATGCAGCCTTCTTCCATGTAAAATGTATTCATGCTCTTTCAAGGCACCGAAAACCTCGTGAACAACTCAAACGCAATGAAACAGTTTCCATTTCGATTGAGAAATCGAAATAACTGATTATTCCACCTACTCTCGTACTGTACATACCTACTGACTGAATTCTCATACTTATTGTCACTTGTTACGACATAGCTAACGGCATGCGACAGCAAGGGTCAAATGATCATGTTACCCGCCATTCAATTCTTGCTAATCACGTGCTGTGAGATGAGTTTTTGATATTTTTAGTATGTAAAGAAGCGCTGTACCATGTGTATACTACAGTACGTTCTTGAGCAGTGTGTATGTGTGTGCGTGTGTGTGTGTGTGTGTGTGTGTGTGTGTGTGTGTGAGAGAGAGAGAGAGAGAGGGATTGAGAGAGAGAGGGGGAGTGAGAGAGAGAGGGGGAGTGAGAGAGAGAGGGGGAGTGAGAGAGAGAGGGGGAGTGAGAGAGAGAGGGGGAGTGAGAGAGAGAGGGGGGGAGTGAGAGAGAGAGGGGGGGAGTGAGAGAGAGAGAGAGAGAGAGCAAGCGAGTGAGCGAGCGAGCGAATGAGCGTGCGCACTACTTTTTTTAATACTATTTTGGGTGTTTTTGTTCACCATCAGTTTTGCTACTGCACTTATTATTTCACGTTCGCTTTCACATTAATTTGAAACACTTTTTAAGGTGTTCTTACACACTATCGCCCTCTGTTGTCCTCCGGCTCTGGGTCTGTGCCACCGAGCGTCACCGAAGGTTGCCGTGCGTCTTGCGCCCGTTGCACCGAGGGAGGCGTACCGAGAAGTGGCGGCAAGGGACGGCGGCGAGGGGTGGCGGCGAGAGGTGGCGGCGAGGGGTAACGCTGGTCGAGGCGAGGCGAAGATCGGCGGGGTAGGTCTGGGCTGGGCGGATCTTGGCGCGGCGGAACTGGGCGGAGCGGGGCGAGACTGGACAGGTCTGGTCTGAACTGGACTGGACTGGACTAGGCGGGTCCGGACGGGTCTGGACGCGTGTGGACTAGGCTGGGCTAGGTGTGTCTGGACCGGGCGCGGCTAGGCGGGGTAGGCGGGGCTAGGTGGGTCTGGGTGGTTCCGGGCGGGGCGAGGTGGGGCAAGGTGGAGCGAGGTGGAGCGAGGTGGAGCGAGATGGGGCGAGGTGGGGCGAGGTGGGGCGAGGTGGGGCGAGGTGGGGCGGGTCTGAGAGGGGTCTGGGAGGGGTCTGGGAGGGTATTGCCTGGGCGGGGCGGGTCTAAGGAAGGGGTTATGTCGGGTTCGGCGGACCTGAACGGGGCTGGTGGCCTGGCTGGGGCGGGGAGGCGCGGGGCGGTGTAGCACGGGGCGAGGTGGCACGGGGCGGGGTGGCGCGGGGCAGGATGCCACGGGACGTGGCGGCGAGTGGCGTGGCGAGCGGCCTTGGCGGGGCGGGGCGGCGCGAGGGAGTGGGGCTCGCGGGGCCACAAAGCGGCACGGAGCAATGCGGGGTGGAGCGTCGCGCGGCGTGGCGGGAAGCGGCGGGGCAGGCCAGGGTGGGCCGGAGCGGGGAGGGGGCGGGGCGACGACGTCGCCCGCGTGGGATTGGGGGCAGTGGCGCGGAAAGGCGCGAGATAGGGGACGCAGCCGGCGCGGCGCGGCGCCGCCCTCCCAGACGCCCCGGGCGCCGCTGGCGACAGGGAGCTCACGGGAGCTGCAGCGGCGCGGCGCAGGAGAGGAGCACCGGGGGAACAAGTGGGAGGAGAGGTGAGCGAAAGTGAACGGAAGAGGAAAGGACCATTGACATTGGATTGGGGACTATCGCTGAAGCTGGGAACTAGCAGTAGATGAACGTATGTGTATGATAATTAGTAAGGATCAATTAAGAATTATCAGGAAGTTCAGCACATGAAAAGGATAATAAAAAATATCGATCAAAGGAAGACCAAATAAATTAGAAGGAAAATAATATATTAATGGAAAAGTAAAGATAAATGAAAAGGAAATAAAAATTTCTAAATGGAACAGAAAATAACAACGAAAGGAAAAATAGAATAATGAAAAATGCCAAATAATTACAAAAATTGTGGATCCCAAAAGCGCTACGTATTGTATTGGAAAATTGTAGAGAAAAATCGCGAAAGTGTTACATATATTAATATACTGTCTAATGTGAATTCGGAGAAGACCAAAAAAATATACGAGATGAAAAGAGTGTTTTTTTTTACTTTTGGGGAAGGAGTGGTGTAAAAGTATCAAGAAAGGAAAAACGACAATGGATGGTGGAGAAGGAACAACCAATACAGCACGCACTGGAATGCCAAAAACGGCAAACTACGAAGCAAGGAAAATGACAGGGAAGCATGGCAATGGCCGCCATGTCTTACAGAGCCAGTGTTGCTAGCAATTGGGGCGGGGGTCGCTGCTAAAGGGAGGGAGGTGGAGGGGTGTCGTCGCCCCGGGGCGAGGAAAAGCGTCGACGGTGTGGGCGATTGCGGGGAAGGGGGTGTGGCGGGATCGCTGCTGTCTTACTCGGCGAAAAAACCGATGAATCGAAATGTCTTCCAATATATCGGCGCGATCTACGGCCGAAAGACTTCGTCGGCCTCGATGTATTGCACGGAGGACGATGTGTTGCGCGCCGTGATGGGAAGGGAGGGAAAGGAATGATCGGTGTGAGGGGGAGGAAGGATAGGAGGCAGAATACTGGGCAAGGCCGACCTCTGACTTCGTAAATCTAAAAGGGGACGCACAGCAACAGACAGACGCACAGCAACAGACAGACGCACAGCAACAGACAGACGCACAGCAACATACCGGCCTTTTAGCCGTAGATCTGTTTTTCGGTATCAAGAACGTACAAGTAGATTCTGATTACAGAACCCGTTAGAAGAAGTAATACACTACATTACATGCGTAAATTGACAAGAATCCTTATGTTTCTTAACAACTAACGAAAATATTTTTCTACTCCTATTCTATTATTATTTCATTTTATTGACTGTAACCCGTTGCATAATGATACTCATTAATATACAGATTTTATTATGATACAGTTCTTGATCAATGACAGAGCAGTTGACAGACCAAGTATTGACAATTAATCATGGAGGATTGTCCTAGTAAATGTTTCGGTCGATGTGTACATTAAAATGGCATTCAATACTATATTAACCTTGTCTTTTTTTAAATTTTTATTAGTGCCAATTTTTACGTGGAATAGTATTTAAAATAAATAGATCGTATTTTCACTTTGATCCTATTTGAGTAGCTCAGTGATAATAGTAGAGGGATCATTAGACTGACGTTAAGGTCGGAACGGAAGTCATTTTGTGTTTTATGTTGCTGCCATGTTATTGCCCTTAAAAACTGGCCAATTCTTCAGTGTAAAATGTCTTAGTGAATCAGAGGGTGACTTGGCACCTCCAGAAATAAGAGAACAAGCAAAATTGGTGACCTCTGAATCATTGCCGGAACTTTTGTACTATCTCCTAGGCCGTCTGGTAAATCAAAGCCACTTGTGGTAGGATAGAGTAACTGTCCGCTAGATGACCTTGGCTGAATCCTGCATGTCAACTGCTACAACACGATTCAATGTAAAAGTTTAAGTTGAAGTTACCATAAGACAAAAAAAGTACCGTATGAAACTCGACGTAATGGTAATACACTCGTGCAAAGTTTTCGATATTTGCTCGTTCCTAGTTCGTATCATAATATCACACTCGTGTATTAATACTCATCATTACATCGTTTCAGAATGTACTATTATTCAAAGAAATCACTTTGGTTCAACCTATTACACATGTTGCTTACGCGCATTTTCATGTATATTTAAAAATAAATAGTTTACATGTTATGTCTGAAAATAAAAATAATGACCAAATTTTGAAGATATTGAATAAATTAAAATAAACAACATTGAAATCAGGAGTACCAAAAAATGGTAAATTTACCACGTGTTATAAATGTTATAAATTATAATGTTTTAGTTTTTAAGGCCCTTAAATGCTTTGTTTAGGAGTTATTTGACGAAAACTTTGGCAAGTGTTGCGGGTTGCATTTGAATTGGATATTTAGATGAATTTTTTAACAAATTCTTCACATTTTTAAAGTCAAAGTGCAATTCGTTACGTATCCGTGAAATTCTCTTTCTGTAGAGACCTCATTTATAAAGATTAATTGCTTGTGAGAGCCGCAATGAAAAGGCATACTACTGAAATAATACGGTGAAGGAGACTTTTTGACATCTATTTATTCGGTAGTTGTCATGTTTTGTTTCTCCACAGACTCCTGTAACTGTGTAGGTAAACAAAACAATCGTACTATCCAGTTGCTGTGAATCTGACTGGCGAGTTTAAAATTTTAAAAACACATAATTAACTTTATTCATGCAGCGCCTTTTGTTAGTTAGGCATCATTTTATTCGTGAAATAGTCTTTCTAAATATCACTCGAGATTCTGAGTTTCGCAGATAAATTTACTCACCGCGGCTCGTGAATGTGTTCATGTAGATGTTTCATTATCACTTATACCATTCAGTACAATACGCATCATCAAATATTACCATGGTACTCTTCACCAACATTTTTAGATATTCGTCCTTGACCATTTAATTTTCTTGTCATGAATATTTGGCAGTGTTTTCTGTGACACCCAAAATCGGGTCTCAAAAATCCATTAAAACAGAGATAGTAAGATTTTGCATCTAAAGGCTCAACTTCTATTCATTCTCGAATGCACCAATATTTTAATGACATGTTTGAAATTTCTTTTGTGCTCACCTGTACAAAGAGTTGTTATTTTTGTTATAGAGTACTCCGTAAACAGAGATGAATTGTCGGAAGTGGTTCAAGATGCATCAGTTAAATATGTTAATATGTATAGTGTTATGAATGCTTGTCGCTTTCCGTTACGTTCGTTTAATATCAAAAGAGAGTTCTCGTTATCAAGAGTAGACAATTCTGGAGACGGAATTTTAAAAAAATGTTTTCTCAATACTCAGTAGACGTGGATACAGAATTCAATCATTTCCAGTGACAATTAATGGACTTTAAGTGTAACAGTTAAAAGATCGATTCTTTTATTCAAAAAGTTCAATTTTTATAGAAATTTCTCTCTGAATCTCGTTTCACGTTTCTTTAAATCTGCTGCAAACTTAATACCTGTGATGAGTACTTCATTTTAAGAACAATGTTTTTTTCTCAAGAAAGTAAAATCAATGCACAGAAGTGGTCTTTGGAATCAAAGTTGGAAATTACTCTCGTTCTCAGTTCACAATCTCTTGTTCCACATATATACTCAATCAATTCATGAATTCAATAACCGGGCAGTATATGGGCCTTTGTTTAAAAGCAAATTAAGGCGCACGGGATGACGCAATAAAAAAAAAGGTAATACAGTAAACCGTCACTAACACGAATTTCAAGGGACCGAAATAAACGGAGTTCGTGTTACAAGAATACAAGTACTATAAATGTCCGTATTATCGTAATCTCTTGCCGGGACTGACGTTTAGTTCGTGTTACGGTGAAATTCGTGTTAAGAGAGTTCGTGCTAACGAGGGTTTACTGTAATATACATTATTTTATATGAATGATTAGAGGTAATCAGATGGCAATCTTAATTCTAATCATTCATCTGTAATAATGAATTAACCCAAGATCTCGACTAAACCACAAAGATGATGCTCGATCGTTCTTTATTAAATAGATGTTTATTTTAAAGTTTACGTAAAGAAAGGGTTTTGAAAAGGGAATGAGAAATTAACTCATATATATGAATTTTCTTTTCATATATATCTCAAACTCATATATATGAATTTTCTTTCTGAAAACTTAATAAATGTACGTACAATGTAAATGTGTTTAACATAATACATACAGCTTCATAAACTTCATAGACAAAGATCTACTTTTCATGTTCTTTTCATCATGAATTAATAAGAAACTCCTCTGTACTTAAAAAATTGTAAAGTATTAAAAAATAACATTATTATATAACAATGAATAAAAATAGAATAAAAATTGTAATAAAAATATTTTAGTTAACTTAAAAATAATTCATATATACTCGTATTTGACAGAAATACTTTTTTATTTCACAATAAACAGAAGCTAACGCACAATGTGCAGGCAAAAAAGTAAACTGAAATAAATGTTCAGATTGATATACTCTACATATAGTACAAAAAAAGCTACACAACATTTAACTATATGGTCTATATGGACCATATAGACAGGACCATATGACCATATAGACAGAATGGAAGAAGACAGACTGGTGAAAGTGACTAGAGATAGAAGACCGGAAGGAAGGAGAAGAGTAGGACGCCCAAGAACTAGGTAGAAAGACATTTTGTGAAACAAGAGAGCATGAATATAGTGCCAATTTATAAATATAACTCCATAAATGTAATGTATCAGGTTTTTTAAATTTTAATTAAGTATCCATTGTAAAGAAACAGGCTCTAGCCTAAAATAAAAGGAAGAAGAAGAAGAAGAAAGAACATTTAACTTTGTACGCACATGGAATAAAAATAACTTACTCTCCCCATAGGTCGTCATCCGTTGTGAATTGCTAATAAGGAGTAGAAACGAAAGGACGCGTGAGTGACTCAGTGACCCCATGCCGCGTCATATTCTTTTGCGAATAAATTTCTGGAATGGGACAGAAAATTGATAAGTGGCCACCATAAAGCTCTTCAGGAAAGGTATTGATCAGCTCCAAAGCTTGTACATACAAGTGTATGTAAAATATAGTGGGCTCCGAAAAAGTGATAAGGTGATTTAGGCCAACCCACAAGACTACTTCCAGATTAAATGAAGCTCATCAATTTAGCTTTATTCTGCTCAATATGTTTTTTAATAACTTTTTTTATCTACGTTATTATGTTGATGTTGTATTTCAAATTTGCACCAGTAACCCAGCATAGAATAAAAGTGTTTCTTCTGTTACCTTATCGTTCACATAACTAGCTAACAGCGACGCTTTCAACTCGCTAGCCCGCCGCAGTTGTGACTTTGAAATCATCAAATCTGTTGGTGTTGGGGTATTGCCAGGCTATTCGACAGCTCCAGTGGGCAAAACAGTGTCCACCTCTGTTGAATACAAAAATAGTACTACACAAAAACTTTTATTATTTTCAGAGGAAACTTGAATTTTGGTGATCACTTAAAATTAAGTTTGGTGATCACAGGTTGCTGTGTTTTATAATTTTACCTTCCATTTACTTGCTTTTTTGTGCCAACACTTTCACCTTTAGTATTCTTAAAGTTGACATCTTCATAGTTAAGTCGCATAAATATTACCGTTTGAAAAATTACAGGGGCTAAATTGTGATAACAGAGTAAAGTCTAACAATATATAAACATGTATAAGCAGTTTCACGAAAATTCAGTCAACTTCACTGACGATTTCAAAAACAATAGATCAACTTAAACAATTCAGCAGGTATTTAAAACATGGCACCAAATTGTAGCGAGGGCAACAATGCAAACTAATAACCGCTGTAATGACTATTCACTCGGAGGTCATCGGAACGTCAGCAAAATGCAATATACTACTTATCCTAATAACAAAACCTAAAAACAATGCCTTCATTGCGCTGACGTTAAATTAATTTTAAAAACGTGCATTACGTTTAGTTTTATTTTAGTAATTGAGAGAAATTCGATTACATTCACTTAATTTACAACAAAATGATGTAACCGCTGTTAACCAACCATGGTTTTGCACCACCACCAACGATGCGTTTGCCGCAGTTCAAGAGATAGCTCACTATGGAGCGGAGCGTTCTGCGCTCCATCTGTGAAACGATCGCGGAACTTCACTCCAAGCTTCTCTTGCTACCAGATGGCAGGGAGCTTGCATGCTCCAAAGCATTGATTTTACTTCATGGAGTTTCGCCGTTCGTCCCTAGATCGCTCTGCGACATTCTACCCTACAGACGTATCTAGGGACTATTAACCTTCGCCGCACCATCACACATATTTAAATTGTCCTCAAAACATTTAATTTCTCAACTTCAAAACTCTCATAACGTTCATATGTGTGTTTGAGAAGTTAGCCTTAAATTTTAGATAAACTTTACAAGAAATATATGTGGTTATCTTGGCAAAACATTCATTCCAATGAAATAAACCATCCCTTCAGTAGATGAGAACTGTCGTATGTGTAGCTTTAGTAAACTTTATTTCTATGAAATTCCAAGTTCAAAAAACGATATTACATATTTTCTAAAACACACAGTTACCTTGTTCGATATCGTATAGAGAACCTGAAGTTGAGAAGTAACTGTGATTTAAAAATAAAAATTCACATGTATTAAGATGCTACATTGAATCATTTCAACTATTTCCAACTTTAATCGAGTATTTATATTTCTACCAAAGCGTGTTTATTGTGTTTAAATGTGTACTTGTATGAATTCGTTTGCTAATATTATAAGGTGTAAAAATTGCTTTGAAATTTTGATATTTGCACTAAAATTACCTTGAAAAATAGTGCATTCTAATAAGTGCTAATGATGAGCTACTTTGAAATTATAAATATCAGTTTTTCACTTCCATGAAAAACGGATTTGAAGAACTCCGAGACCAAATATAGTCAGTTTTCTCAATTAAATATACTGACCACTCTGGAAGCTTTTGGATAAAATTTAACAAATATATTTTACTTTAATTAAGTATTATTCAGTCTCTTTAATATTTTGTTATTCAATAATTATATCTAACACCAATATTAGAAATAGCTATGATATTGATAAAAAACTATCCAGGAATTTGAGAGAAATTATCGAACTAGGAATTTGAGAGAAACTAACAGGATTTTTTAAGGTTGGCACTGATATATACATCTAATCATCTGGCAACGCTGGCACCGCAATTCACTGTGTTCCACCCCAATTCCCAGCGACACGCTAAAACGCTCTTGTAGCGAGGCTTCTTGCTACGTGACGGCTCCTGATAAAATGTTCAATTTGATTCAATCTTAGAACTGCATATTGGTCAAACATTTCTCGTAATTCCGTTTGAAAAATAATTTCGTGTCACGTGCATATAATACCATATGATTCCATATGAAATGCATATAATGTGCATATAATTCCATATGAAATTCAATTTCAACATTTTAAAATAACCTGTCATTTTTCAAATCATTGTCAAACCTTTCGGTTCAACCTTTCCAAAAGTAATTGTTAATTCTGTATTTTATGTGCATCCAACAACGACGTAGTTCGTCCATTCACTGTTCTTGTTGACCCGCCAATTTGGTTTCATGCCTTACACATGGACTAACTAAGAAAACCGACTTCATTGCATTTGGAGAAATCTTTTCTTTACGATGCAGAAAATAAAGAAAACATTACAGCTATTAATTTATGTAACGTAATTCCCAGAGAGTATGGAACTCTAAATGATTCACAAAAGGCTTTCACGAAGTATCACACTGAAATTGCAATGATCGGAAAACGTTGCCTTATGTCATTCAATTCCTAACCATTTCTTTAGAATTGTTTAGAAGTTGAGATATGATTTTAGATCAATAATATAAATGCAAATCTGGCACAAACATGTTGTGTTTTCTCACAAAAACATGTATTTTTAGGGTTGCTGCCTTCGAAGAACACTTGACCCGGAGATCACTAATTGCACGGGGGGGATGAGTTAATGAAAAGTACATTGTAATTGTACAACAACGAAGTAATTGTCAATCAATATTTATTATACAATAATACACACTTTTTAACGATTAATTGTTTCATAACAGTAACACATTTATAATATTAATAACGCATTAATTACTATAGAAATAAGTATATAATATTTCGACTAGAGATGGTTAACTGATGGAATACTTATTTTGCCACGCAGTCCAAGTTTTATTTCTATAGTGTCATTGTTATGAAAACATTCGGTTAAATTAAATTATTACACACATTAATTTTTTTAAATGAAAAAAGATACTTTATTTCACTTTTGATAAGACCTGGAGATTTTCAAAAGTAACCCGGAGATCACTCCTAAAACCCGGAGTCTCTGGGGCAAACCCGGAGAGGTGGCAACCCTTTATTTTGCAATGACATGCATATGATTATGTCACAAATAGCAAAGCGTATATGCAAATTAAAAACAGACTTCCTACTTCTGCGTATCTCATTTTGTATTAAGAGCACATGAGTATCATTAACACATTATTAGGATCTTCTGTTCTAAGCACACAATCAAGTTCTATCATATAATATTACTTTGTATTTCGAAACAAATATTTCCACTTCACACTACACGATTGATGCATTTTTCTACTTGCATACGTTTGTGGTGAATACGTAATCTGAATGCTAAGGATCAAATGAAAAGTATTTTCTCATTTAACAATAATTTTTCCATTTCATCACTTATTCAATCTGTGTTTTCTCGATACAACTACAAATTTCACTTCATTGACCTTAGCTGCCTATCATCTAAAATGTTGTATACGCTCGTTTCAATTTCCAAGAAACTTCATACTTTTCATTAATTAGGCATTTTTATTTCAGCAAAAAATGTTTAATTTTAGATTAAAAAATATGCAAATAAGTACATTTTTGTTGCATTAAGGCGAGTCAAAAAGTTCCCGGAATTGGCCCCTATAGCTTTGTCAAAGGGTCTTCAGTCAGGGATTTCAATTGTTGACGTTGGAGACTGTTAAACCGCTGAGCTGTCCGGATACGTGTGCCGACTTGTCAGAGAGCTGTGCCGCGCATGTAACTTTGAGACAGTTTGGGGGTTTGTCACATTTTAAAATGATGGCTATCGAGCAGCATAGCCTTCGGGAGAGATGAGTTGAAAAATTGTAAGTGTACAGTAAGTGGCATAAATGCTTTCGTGAAGGTCACGCTAATGTTGAAGATAAACCACGCAACGGCCGCCGGTCCACTTCCATCACAAATGAAAATCGAGCATGTTCGTCACATTATCTATACAAACAGAAGAATGATCATTGACGAAATGTCCATTCCAGGAGGTCAAACAGTCAACAAAGAACTTCTACGAGGAAATTCTTCATCGTCTTCGAGATGCAATCAGGAGAAAACGTCCAGAAAAATGGAAAGGGAAAAATTGGGTCCTACTCCGTGACAATGCCCCAGCCCATTCGTCATTACTGGTGAAAAATTAACTCTCCAAGCTTAATGTAACTCTTGAACACCTTCCCTACTCCTCCGATCTCGAACCGGCCGATTTCTAGCAGTTCCTCTGGCAAAAAATGAAGGGCAACGATTGGCTAATTCTGAAGAGGTGATGTAAAATGCGAGCAGGCGGCTTACGGAGCTATCGAGAAAAGGCTTTCAGAACTGTTTCCAATAAGTATGCGAAGGTTGGGGAAAGTTTTTAAATGCAGGAGGGTGGTATTTTGAAGATAAATGAATTTAATTTACTCCATCATTAATAAATAAAAACATTTTGTCTAATTCCAGGAACTTTTTGACTCTACTCGTATGTATTAAATGGAGAACGATTTCTACCTCAGATATACTATTTTGCAAAGAAACTATGAGATTTTAAGTATCTGAAAGACATGCTTATTACTAAAATACTTACATTCACTTGAGTGTACTTCCCAACTTTTAATTTTTATAAATATTATATTTTTATTATTAATAATAATAATACCGTATTATTATATGAACATGTAAATTAAATTTTCGATTACGTTCGTATTGGTAGCCATTGTAGTTTATTCTACCGATGTTATTCTGCATTAAATCACGAAAACAATTCCCCTACGCACCCAATGAATTTACATTGATACATTTGATATCAGAATTCTCGTAATACACAATTCCCACCAATCTCAGACCATCCTTCATCCCCCACTGTCGCCCGTAACTGACCCCGTCACACCACTTGAGTCCCACACCACGCCTCCCCGCTGCAACATTCAGTGCATCAGATAGCGTCGCCATGCGCAGCGTAGGAGCGTGATGTATGTGCGCGCGCGTCATCAAGATAGGGCAGCGCAACAGAGGCTGTGACGTCACTCGCGTCAGCACTCCAGATAAGAGGGGGCGATTAGATTTTGTGGCCGGTTGGCGGGTGGGGGGTGCCTGTCTGTTGTCATTTACTTTACGACCGTCCACTTACCAGCCAACTAACCTGCCCTAACACAAAGAGCGATGTCGTCTTTGTAATAGTGCACAACAAATTTATTGACGGTTTTCCGAAAAGAGGGTGTGATTGTGCCATGATTTTATTTTATTGTTTAAGAAAGAGTGTATTGTACGATTGAAAGGGTGTATAGTTAAGAAAGAGTATATTGTAAAGAGTGTATTGTTCATATTCATTTCGGGATTGAAATAATTTTACAAACGGCTACTAATTACATTTATTTTTATTGAAATTGATTAACATATAAACAATGCCAGAATAATATGCAGTCTTAATTGACAAATTGAAATAATAAACAATAATATCATATTTTACTCTTTCGATATAAGAGGTGTTCGAAATAAGAGGGCTTGTTCTCCCAACGCGAACTTCTCAGAAGTTCCAAAAATGATTGATTTTTTCGGGCATGTCAGCTGCTATGGTAGTAAGTCCCTTTAGAGTAGAGATAGATTTTTATGACAATGTAGGCTCCCGCGGCCGGAGTCATTACCTACTTGGCTGTCTGGGAGACGCTGCGTCTTAGGCACAGGTGCAAGGACGCATTCACAGGACACAGACACAGGACGTTCCGGCCGTCCTGCTGCAATCTTACTCTGAAGGATTGAAATGCAATGAACGACATTTCCCCCAAGAAAGTCACAGAATGGTGGCCTGCGGAACGTTTGCATCTGTGCCTAAGACGCGGCGCCTCCCGAACAGCCGAGTAAAGACTGATTTTTAATGTCTGGCGATGACGGTGTTTCTCCCCCGCTGGATGGTGACATTCAACGCCGATTCTCAACGAGACTCCGCCCTGACCGGGACAAACTTTAAGATCTCCACTGGTCTCCCGACATGTGTAGTAATGTAGTAGTGTTAAATGTGTTTGGGAGTAAGGAGATAGAATAGGACAAGGAAGAGGAAGAAAAATGTGTGTGGTCTTTGGCCTATTTGTTTGGATGCTCCGGCATTCGCCTGGTATTGACTGAAGAAACACGAAAAACTACTGTTCAGAGCTCCCGGCTGCAAGAATCCTCTTCCACCCAGCGGCTGAATTCGATCTATCTAGTCCAGTGGTGTGAAGGTCTTCTACTGGTGGCAGTGGCACGCGTCGTGGCCCCGAAGCATGCCACGAGCCCCCCTGCGCAACTAGCGTCGGGAAAGGAAACTATTTGTAACCCCGTCTTTTTACAATAGGGATGGCGTTGTCTCTGGTGGCGTGGTAATGAACTGCGTGGAGGGGCGATATCGTTATGGCACTCGTGCCACGGACTCCCGCTCTTGCATCAAATTTTACAACACTGACCTAGTCAGTGTGGTTGGGACTCGAACCCTCCGACCGCCTGATCAGAGGCAATGCTGGCACTGAGCTTAACTCAACCGGTGATCCCGAAATATATTTTAATTAACTGCTTCATAGTTTTCACACACTGTGTCTAACTGTATCTTCCCATCAACCACCCAAATCCACCTAATCAATGAAAGGCGTTTTAAAATATTATATATAACTGGTTTTGCTAACAATACACCCTTGGATATTTATTATTAATATTTTTTATTACTTTCAATACCTGTGCTTGATTTTTTCTAGCCAATATTTCCAATATTACTGTAAACTTTTAGATAAATAAAAATATAGACCTTTCTTTTATTTTACACTTTCATTTTCCACACAGCTTTAGAACGCAAAACTCGCTAGTCGTTGATACTGGAAACCGACGTTCAATCAAAATCCACTTGGCAAATGCTACACATTCACCCCCAGCAAACACACCAACGTCTGGCGCCAGTCAGAGCGAGTGCTCGGGTCGCTTAGCCACCGTGGTGGATGTAGCGATTTCATTCCGCGCGGTACTTCAAAGCACGTCCGCATGGCAGCGCCACCATCCGCTCCGCGCTTCCCGACGCTCTCTGGCGCAGCGCGGCGGCGCTTCAATCGGCACAGAGACACACGGGAGCGAGATGGAATCAATCTCCGAAGATCAAACAAACGAAAAACGGCACTGCGGGGAGCAGACGCGGTCTTCCGTCGGGGCGACGCGCCGCGTCAGTCGCGAGGGGCACGCGAGCTCTGAGCCAGGCTGCGGCTCGTACTGCGCGAAAATAGAGTTGAAATTGCCCTCGCAGAAAGGCAGCGTGGTTCAGATTGTTGACTCACCGTTTGACGAATGCGAGAGAGTCCGGTTTATCGGATTACATTTGAACAACACACGTAGTGCCTCAATTCAGTAGATGGTCTGATTATGTCCGTTTTTGTTACGAGAGCTAACACGTAACTATGTCACTTGCTTTTCCAGCATGACGATTTGTAAGTTTTGAATAGCTAGAAAGCTTTTACAGAAAAATGTCAGTAACTCATATCTTAAAATAACTACTTTTTTGAAACTTAAATTATGTTATCTCTCAAGGGTCAATCCCATGACCGAAATCGCTAAGGCAGTAGTGCCGTGGCGATCTTGGACCGAAGAATTGTGGGTTCGAATTCCGCATCCGCCGTGGTTGTGTATGTTTCGTGATTGTGCGTGACGTCTGCGTGTAATGTGCATGGGTGTCCCTGTGGTTGGCGTCAGAAAGGACAACCTGCCGAAAAATATTCGCAAAATCTGAACAAAAATGGAGTGTGCGAAAATTAATAAAGCTGAGCCCACACCCATTAGCGCCGACCCCGTACTAACGGGAAATGGCAAAAGATTATCTCTCAAGAAAATATGCAGTTCTACCGTATATAAGAAACAATCGACACAAAAACCTTTGTGTGTGACACCGCTGAAGACTAAAACATCCATCAGACGTGCAGAACAAAAACTATGACGAAAAAATAGAAGTTGGCTAATTATGATACAGTTGAAATAAAGAAAATATGGGCAACTCAGAACCCACATCATCGTAATAACATGGAATCGATTGGTCATAGGCCCATAGAATCAGGTTCATGTAACCTGAAAGTGATACTAGTTTAATTATGACTAGTCTCGATTTCTTAAATTTATTATACCGAAATCTACAAAGGAGTTCTTTTCTGTATAAAAAATCTACAAATGAGTGCTTCATATAATACAAAAAAATAGGCCCACGAGTTATCAAAAACGTTTAAAGCTAAATTCCAATGTCAATTTTTTTACTTTTGAAGCAATGATTTACTAGTGCAGACAGGCGTAACTAGTGTAACACAACAGTCAGTTAGAAAGTTTCTTCAGTAGCGAAGAGAATTAGCAGTTTTTATTGCAGCCTCATTACAAACAGGCCTCGATCAATGCGTCCGAGTATTTTAGATGGGAATTGGAACATCCTCAATTCCCTTTGTCTCTTTCTTGGAAGTTGGAGATAAAAGTAGTATTCTATTACAGACTACATTTTTTAGTAAGTAAGAAGATGAAAAGGCACTATGGTCTAAGACTTGCAATTTGATACATTCTTTTTTACGCCAGGGCGACAGTACAAGGTATGTCAATAGGTAAGTTGTTCTTGGAATCTTGCATTTGAATGGACCCATGTTTCCTTGCAAAGCATATCAGATGCAGAGTAGAAAACAGGTGTAGACAACTCTAAAATAGTAAGTACGTTTAAGCTCGTTTCATTACGGCTACATGAGACTTCTTTAGGCCTAGACAAGTACATTAGGACAACTCTCCCAGGCGCAGCTTACTCCATCTGGAGCGAATCCAAACCAGCCCTTCCCGTGTAGAATTTACGCCCGTTTCCCCCACCCTATCGCGACCGCGGGCGCCATTAACGTGAAAAACGAGAGCAACGTCGATCTCCGTTCGCCGTTGGGTGGCGCCACCGATCGACGAAGGGATTTGCTTGTTAGACACAGCGCGACACGCGGCGCAAGAGGCCCGCGACGGCGCCAAGGGAAAGGGCGGTCCGAGAAGGGAAGAGTGAAGGGCTTCACAGAGGAAACGAGAAATGGAAAGGTCAGTGCGGCGGCGTGAGAGATCAAAGAACGCGGGGTTAGAGAGGATGGAGAAAGAGTGAAACTGTTCTAGTGAACAGGAGAGGAGGTAGTACGATGAGAAGAGAAGGGGTGACACGAAATGATACGAGCTGATGTGAGATGGGATGAAATAAAATAGAACTGGGTGGAATGGGAAGAAATTGAAGGGGTGATAAAATGGCATGAAATAGGGTGGAATGGAATGAAATGGAATGGAAGAAGCTGCAATTTGATAGAATATCACATTAAAATGTATGAAGAAATCGGGCAAAATGAAATGGAATGGAATGAAGTAGGATAGAATGTGACTGAATGGAGATGAATATAAAAGGGAATAAATATAATGAAAAGGCCCAGGTTTGTAATGAGAATGAGCGGAGTTCTGTGTAGTGGGGCGAATCAAAACGGAGTGTTTGTAATATAAAATATGGGAATAAAAAGGTTCTAGTCTGTAATGAAATAAAAGAAAATATAATGGCCGTTTGGTCTGGACCGAAATGAAACCGAATGGGCAATACAATGAAGAGAGATTGAAATAAATTAAGTTGTAGGAAGTGGGATGAAATAGTTGGACGAAGCTAAAACGAGTGCTAATACGAAAACTCGTGGACGAGAGTGGAATGGAGATGGAGCGAGGAACATGCCAGAAAGAGTGGTGGGATTTGTCAGAAGAGAAAGAACGGAAGAAGCGGAGTGTCAACTGAGCTATATTAAACAAGAAAGATGAAATGAGACCGAAAGAAAAAGAGAAGAGTAAGGAGTCTAAGGTGAAGTAGAAAATAGTAGATGGACCAAGAACAAGTAGGAAAGTGTAGATGGACCGAGACTAAGTAGAGGAGAGTAGATAGACCGAGACTAAGTAGAGAAGAGTAGATAGACCGAGACTAAGTAGAGAAGAGTAGATAGACCGAGACTAAGTACAGAAGAGTAGATAGAACGAGACTAAGTCGGAAGAGTAGGGAGTTCTAGAAGAAGTAGAGAAGAGGAAGCGAAAAGGAAGAGAGGGAGTGAATATAAATAGAGGGACAGAAAAGGAGGAGCGAAAAGAAGCAGAGGAAGCGAGAAGTAAAGGACCTGAAAAAAGTAGAGCCCGGAAAGAACGAAGCCTGACATGGTGGATATACAGACAAACATAGGCACGCGGTAAAGGCGAGTCGGGGCGACCCTTACATCAGACATCGATGGTGAGTGCTCGTGCTGCAAGTGCCGGCCGCAGCCCAGAGCCACTCTTCGGCCCAGCATGGGACAGAAGCCGCGCAATGGCCGTGGCAGCCCCATTGACGGCCCACACTTTCGCGAGCGCCCGCCCACGGCCCATTCCGAGCACGCCCCTCGCCCATATATACGGCGCGCTCCTGACGAACGCCACCTGGCCCACAAATTGAAAGGGGGCCGTATTTAAGGGCGCTCGGAGCGACTTACATCTCTTGTACCGCGAAGCCCACACCCCGCCCCTCCCCCCCAACCGCTCCCCCCCTCCACCGCACGAGCGCCGCCCCACGAGGCCGCGTCGGGTGATGTAGGGCCTCGAACGTGCTGCGTTTGCAGTCCCACACCCCCGCGGGGAACAGGTGGAGAAGGTGGGAGCATCGGAGAAGCAGTGGTGATGGTGAGGATGGTGATTGTAATGGGAAGGACAACGAGCGAATTTCGTGGTCCACGTAGTTCATTGAAAAATGTGTATTTTCTACAGCAGTAGTTGTGTAAGAGCCCATGACTGCAATATTCGTGGGTTATGGAAGGATAGTAATGTAGAGTGCTGTTTTGAAGATAGTAAAGGTGTTGCTGTAATGATTGCAGTAGGAGCTCTGGAACGGGTTGATAGCGATGGTACTGCTGACAATACATTTAATTGTGCACTATCATCAGTAACTATTGGACTCGAGCTATACCTCTCCATAAATTGTAAATGTAAAGTGTCAGTGTAGTTGTAAAATTGCTTTTACGTGAAATGTTTCATTTTGATGGAAGTAGGTTAATAATAGTTCAGGTGTGGTTGCAATAGTGGAGGTGATGACCGTGAGCTCCTATCAGAGAGAAATTGCAAGGGAGTGCATCCGTCTCTGAAATCATTACTTCTGTATTTATTGTTTCCTGGTATCTCAGTTACCAGAGCCATTAATTCCGTAATTTCAACCGGGCTACATCCCTGGAGGTGGCGATATTTCTCCATCGGTTAAATGTGCGATCCTGTGCAGAACTACACGATGGGTGTAGTTTGTGGGATGGGCTTTTCTTCTTCAGGTATCTCTCCCTCATGGACTTCGCCCCAAGCGGGACAAGCTCTTAGCCCCTGCTGTTCCCCCAAAATATGTGGGTGCATAAAATAGTAAGTGTTTATTTGTAAAAGTAGATGAGATGAGGCTGAAGAAGGAACGATCGTGCAGTATCAGCATCTGGCTTTGTTAGGAAACTGTTCAAACAATCGCCTCGTTTTAATCAAGACAATGTGAGAGTCGATAGAAAACTCCCTAGTGGAGCAATAGACTGTTAGTGTTCTCCACCGTGACTTAAATTTGATTTCGATATCTAGCTAGTGTCGAAAATCCGACATATACCTCATCGGAACAGTTCGCTTAAGATCACTGCGAATATTACAGCAAGTCTACTAGAGAGCCATCGGAATCAAAGTCAGTCTCTTTTACTGCGAAGCTTTGACTGTGGGAATGGCAGCGGCAGCAACGAGAACCAACGCGGGAGGGGTAGCTTCCACAGCGGCAGAGGAGCGGAGACGGCGGCACCTACGCGGGGCCTCCCCGTTCTACCGTTCCGCCGAATAAATCACATTTATTTCTCGCCCGCAAAATGAGAAATTCTCTTGACTACGGCGGTGCCAGCACCTACCCTCTTCCCTCCACCCTTTCCCTCCCCATGGGAGAGAGGGTCGCAGCCCCCTCGCGATAAACTCGCTACGAATTGCTTCGAATTTAATAACAAAAGCTCGTATGTTTCGAGCCGATGTATTTACGCGCTGGGATTTCGGGCAGGGCGCCGCTGGACCTCTGCGCTGGAAGCTGTGGACCGGCCCGCACGGCATGCTAAGTTGGAGCAGCAGTTCCGCTTGAGGGAGGCACGGTGCGTAGACGGTTTCTGGGAAGCCTCTGTGCAGGGCGATTCAACAGAAATTGCTGAGAGAGGAGTACATCAAATTATTGCTATTATCGGCCGTATTCAATCTGCTGTGAGAAGATCGCATCTTCTCTGCTGAAATATCCACGATTTATGATGAAAGTACGGGACGTATTTCGCGGAAAGGAGTGCACCGAGAAACAAAGTGCACCGAGCAACAAAGTGCACCGAGCAACAAAGTGCACCGAGCAACAAAGTGCACCGAGCAACAAAGTGCAAAGAGAAACAAAGAGCAAATGTCAATTGAATTTGTTATCAATTTGTGCGATACGAAATAGGCCGTTTACATTCAAATTATTCAAGTTCAGAATATTGAAAAATCTCTAAGAAAAGACAGATGAGTTCATATTTTAAACAAATAATTTATTTAAAATACAACTGATGGGTTCGGGTGTAAAATGTAAAACCCCTACAAAAACGTTTCTGAGATGCAAAGAAAATTAAAATGTTGGTTTTGGTTGTTAAAGGGGCTTAGAATAAAAAGACAACGGCATTAATACTATCAGACATTAACTCAACTATTTAATGATAATGGCAAAAGCCCTACATTAACGTTTTACTGAGCCTACAATTTTGAGGATTATCTTTTAAGCTCAAGCCCAATTATTCAGAGCTTCTAATTTAATGTTCAAAATATAGTAATGAACATCCTTTCAATTATTTCCAGATTCATATGGGCACACATGACCTCCTGTTGATTCGTAATGTTGTACGAATTCTGTGCACGCGCATGCCTCTAGTATTAAAACTCTCTCTGGGACGGAACACAAAGAGTGAAGAATTTATCTGGAATTTCTTTTTATTAACACGAGCGCGTAGATGACAATTTTGGCAAAGGCAGACGAGTACTTGGGACCAAACAACATTCTACGCGCACTTTCTCTCACACCATAACTCTGTGATATGAGGTGATGCACCACTGCTCTTTTGCTACGCATGAGTTGTCACAAGTACTACCTGAAATTATTTATCCCGTCTCACTGAACATGCATCGCGCAACCATCTCTAAAATCCACGCATAGGTACCCAGGCGAGAACACAAAAAAGCCAACAGATTTCCAAACCTCACAGCATCCACAGGCACGCACACACTCGTCTACGCAGACACGCATCGCATACACGCGTACATACACGAATGAAACGGTCCGTTTGCAGGTTATTAATTACAGTGTTCGTTATGTTTAAACGCCGAGCCACGTTATCGACCATATAATTTGATATGTGCTACTGCGGCCGCGTTCAGGCGTGGACAAAATAAATCAAGTGGCCGCTATTTGCGGCGGCAATGTGAGTAATCAGATGTTGAAGTAAGGGACGTCGGTTGCTTTGACTCTCGAAATTTTCTTTTCCATGAAAGATAACGCAACACTCAACAGTCTCAAGACACCAACACCTAATATTTTATACATTTAAACCGAATAAAGGAAAGTATTGAAATAATTGGCAAGAGGGAGAGAGAAAATTGGGTTCATAATATTAATCAACATTCGTAGCCAAAAGTATTTACGTGGTTTATCCATCAACACAAAATTAGGCATCCAGTTGTTTTCATAATAAGCAATAATTTCATTCTCACTTTATTAACAATCGTTGTAAATCCTCGCTATCTGAAAGTAGATCATTCTGTGGAGACGTATTTCCATCGCCTCTGAAAGGTATGCATTTTACCACATTAAATATTAACAAATAAATTAGAGAATATTGCCTTCAATTATTCAAATTAGATACAATATTACTCATTCTATCTGAAATACGCAAAGTAGTAAAAAACCTGCATAAAATCGAATCGGTAACTCAATGTAAAATTCTTATAACAGGTAATTTGTAACCAATTAATTTAACAACCACAGTTTAGAAGACAATACATGAAAATTGCAATTGTACAATAAGTTAAATGACATAATAAGACACATAGATAAGTCGAATTATTATAAATGTACAACTTTAGTATTAAAATTGATAAAGAAGTCAGAAACTTATCTTTTTACTTACGGAACGTTACTTCTTGTACAGGAGACTCGTCATAGAAAGATTCTCCTTTTTCCGACATAAATTTACTTATTGCCTTTACACTTCCTGGGTAGATTTCATACTAGACAGCGTAAGTGACCGACTCTAATTATTGAACAGTCTGTATCCAATGATTAGGACAATGGGTGTATTCCTCGAGGTCGCTTCCTCTCTTAAGTCACACCCAGGTCTCCTCTTAACCTGTTGATTATCATCTCTCACTCTATCTTTCGGAAAAAATGGCAATTATTTCTCAAAATGTTTTCACTTGTGTGCCCAACAAATTTGTATAATCAAAAGAATATGAGACACACAGAAAGGATTGCCATTGAAATTGTAGAGCGGCAAACGATATCAAGAGCGCACAAGTCAAATTGGACCAAGGCCGTCTAGAATAGAAGGCCTGCTCCTACGCCGAATGACGTCACGAAGGGTGGCTGGCAGGAAAACAAGCTATCCAGCGGCGTACTCACCACAGTTTTAAATACAGATCTAGTTCTAAAAATCGCATGAAACCCCATACTTCTTTAAAATAACACAAGGAAAAATTAAACCTTCTTGACGCGCCAGGAATTTATATTAGAGTTATTTATATTAAGGTATTCCGATATTGCAGAATTATCGTACACGTAAATAATAATGAAAAGGCTTAAATTTTTGTACATGCTACTTTATTTATAATAAAAAATTTTGTAGAATTCATAAAACAATTTTGCTGCCATAATTGATACTCATAACAAATTAAGTACCTTCATGATAACAATTCAATTTATATTTTTCCCGCTATATTTCTTTCAAGTTGTCTACTTCAATTAGATATCAAAATTTGTGGTATAGCAGGTATAGTAGTAATACATTTATCAGATATTTATCTGATGGCCGTATTAGTAATTATTAATAATATTTGTTAATATTGTAAGGAACAGTAAAATATTCGTAAGTTAATAAAATTGAAGCTGCAAATAAGAAGTGGAAGCAAGGAAATCAATATTTTATTCAGAAAGTACTCCAGCAGATTATCTAAGACATTATGAGATTATTCAAAAGACACAAATCACACTGGAAATACATACAAATTCTTTTGGACGCTTTAAATTGACTTCGTCCTATTTTGCACGCACTTTTGTGACCATGCGTCTTACTTCTTGAAACCATTATATTTATCATTAAACATTCCTAATGTATAGTGTATTTCATAAAAGGTTTCACTTACACAAAGTACTATGTTCTATTAATATGAGCAGAATTTGTCCACAACTCAAAACTGTCTTTTCTATTAACCGAATCTCTCTCATACAAAGCCCTTCAATAAAGTTCTTTGATTTTCATGCTTCAGGAACTTAATTTCAAAATTTTCATATATCTATATCTGAAATACTTGGTGAGTTTTCGCTAAGTAGTTAGACTGTTCACTGAGGTAGAAGGGTGTACATCTTTCACTATGGTCGGATACGTTCCTTTAGTAAATATTTCAACACTATCTCTTCTTACTGCCTTGTTCTGGTAGAGAATAAATTTTTAGTCGAAGTGTTTTACATACACACACATACACACACACACACACACACACACAAAGTTCTTTGAGGGGACAAAATCTTTCCTATTTATATTTTCATCCACTTCTGTCACAGAGCAGGATTGTTTGCAAAATTTAAAAGTTGAAACGTGTTTCGTCGATGCATCATAATTCGATCAACAGCGCGGCACACTTCGCTTGCTTGACATTTTGTCATAAATCTCTTCTGCCTAATTTGCAAAGTTTCTTCCTTTGAGGATAGTTTGCATTCACTGAAATACTGCAGGGTGTAATAGTATAACCAAATATCGAAGTGCAAGCAAGAAAACATATTACAACACATATTACATACAATAATTGATAATTGCACCACATACGTATATCAATACAAATAGACATACCTTGCTTACTTGAAGTCTGAATTATTGAAACATCCGTTCGCATCTAAACTTATCCTACAAGGGCTAATTAGCTAGAGTATTCTAGTTCGTTGACAAGAACATATGCGAAAACGAAAAATGTTCAGCCACCGATTGTGACGTCAGATCACGTGACATTCGCATTGGCTCAGGCCTTCTAATATACTATTCTAGACGGCCTTGATTGGACGCTTCTTGGGCGAAAAATATTTAGTACGTACACTCTGAGAACATTCAACAATGAAATGTCGAGCGCAAGTTGCACATTGTCACTTTTACATCACATAATAAAGTACTAATTCCATATTCAGAAGGCATGTTCATGGAATGTGGTCCCTTGTAAATGACCATTATTTTAAGCAATTTCGTACGGCACAAAAATTTCGTTATTCCGCAAGAGACGACAATGTGTCTTAATCCGGCCTCTATCTCTTTAATGTTAATTAGATTACTAGTTTGGGGTATAAAACCTTTTTGGTTCACTGTTTAAATGTCTAACATGCACACATTTACTTTACTTTTTTATTAATATATTTATGTATTCTTTTTTGTTCTTTTTTACTTTTTTATTCTTTTTTATTTTCTTTTTCTTTTCTTCTTTTACTCTTTTTTCTATTTTTTTCATCTGAGAACAAGGTCGTGGCCCATTACTGTAAATACCCCGTCTACTCAAAAATAGTAATTTACGACACACTGACTGATCAAATTTCCAATTTTAATTATCTTGGTTGTGATATCAGTTATGACTTGGACAAAGACATAAAACGAATAAATTTCAATCAGTGTGTAGAATAATAAACAAAACTCTGCAGAATAAATCAAGGAAAGGCACAAAAATTAAATTTTATAAGACAATTCCCCTCTATGGAAGCGAATCATGGATTATGAAAAAGAGTGATCAAAGCAAAATTCAAGCAACAGAGATGAAATTTTTCAGGAAAGTTAAAGGCTGCTTAAAACAAGACCAAATCAAAAAACTAAGATATCCGAAAAGAACTGGATATGTATAATATAAATGAAAATAAAAAAAGAATACAGAAAATTATGGAAGCACCATGTTGAAAGAAAGAATGAAGACAGAATTCCACAACTAGTGATGAAGTATCATCCGAAAGGACGAAGAGATGTCGGAAGTCCCAGGGAGAGATGGTCTTGAAGTACATGTGAAGACTGAACAGGCACTAATGCATAATCCTTGAAAGGAAGAAGATTTATGTATTTTTATTGGATTGTGCATTATGTACGCTTGAGTGCCTTATGGTCAGATTTGCCCCTTTATTTTCTTTTGCTTCAGCCTCTTGGACTTGCGACGGTCGGAGGCTTCCGATCGTTATATTTGTTGGACACATTACCTATTTCTGATTTGAAGTTCGTAACATTTTATTAATTGGTAATTTTGTTAATACCAGACTGTTGTCTAATAGAGAAATTTAAATAAATAAATTGCAAAATCTTTCTGAGAGCATGAAAGTTATATCAAGACATGATTGAGAAAAAATAATAAACGTTAAAAAAATATATTTAAAATATAGAAAGGTAAAATACACTGAAACTGATTACATTAGACGAAAAGTGGTCGACTTTATATATGCTAACATTTATAAAATACCAAGAAAAAATGTAAAAAGTTTAAAATATTATTTAAAATGAGATAAAGCAAAACAAAACGTCAGTGCTCAATAGAAAAAGATATTGCATGTTGTTTTCCCAAAATACAGATTACTATAATGAAAATTCTTTTATGAAAAAAGATTTCTACACTAAAATTATTCAAACTATGAATTCTTAAAAGTTTCACAAACCGATAATTGTGCCATTATTCTTAACAGGATGGCACTTTCCGAGCAAAAACTATATATTTCTGAGAATGTTCTTTGCGCTTTCAACAGCTCGGTTGCGGAGAGTAGAAACTAGGAAAACGTCACCCAGGAGGAAGTTGGAAGTACCCAGCACACTTAGAAGTACTCAGGAGTGCAAATTAGTCTTCTCCGTAAACGTATTAGTTTCTAATTCTTCGAATAACGTTCTTTCTCACTAATACCTTCTCGTAAACATCTTAAACATTTAATAACGTCATGCAACAAGAAATATCGAGCAAGTCTAAACTTTCTAGAATGTCGGAGTGTCCTCTGAGAGAAGACACATGTGAGTCAGTATGATTATTTCACTCAATCCGTGAGATATTCTCTAAGTTTAAATTTTAGTAGAATCAAATTGTACTTAAGAAGAGGTCTGGCTTTCAGTAAATTAAATTGCACGTTTTCAGCAATTAGAATAGCACCATGCCCTAACGATATACGTAGATTAGTTCATCTGGATATTTGTTTACAACCGTTCCAAATTTGTCACGTGTTGCATTACGCTCGTCGTTTCGATGACAAGTATGAATAAATTCTTGGTTTCAGAATTAATCACAAAGACACGAATTCTCTCTTTCAACCTTGATAGTTTGCGCTGAAAATTGGAACCCGAATGGTCGCGCGGATTGCAACTGTAATTCATTTTTAAAAATCTTATTAATAATATTTTATGAAAAATCATCTCTTAGTTCAAATATAGACGAGTAATGGTATCTGAAACACTGACCAGTTACAAAATACTAGTAAATTTATTGAAACTTTGGTGTATTGCAAATTCTTTAAAATGCTACATAAAATTGCCCGTGTTATACCTTCAAATAAATATTCTCAAATGTATGCAAGTAGATGTTTGTTTTTGAAAAGTTTTTTGCTTTTTATGTTTTGTGCACTTGACATACATTGCATTACGATTATTAAATAAAGCAGTTTGACAAAATTGTTTAAACATTTGGAGCCCGTATTCTGGATGTGATTCCATGTCGTCAACATATGAACATCTCACACATTTTCGAAATGTGTTCTGGGTACAACCACTGGACACAATCTACGCAGTACTGTCAAGTGCTCTTTATTTCCACACAGTCCACAAAGATAACGTTACAAGTTACCCTTCGGTGACTCCGCGGACCCCTCGGTCCCCTCTCAGATGTCCAGCAGAAGTCTCCCGCGTGTTCTTATTGCTGTCCGCACGTCTTTTCTCTCGATCACACTTTTTATTTCTGATTTCACAAGGAACAAAACTAAATCCTCTCCCAGTCAAGCTTTCTCAATTTTTGTTCTTTACACAAACATTTACAGCATT
Organism: Acheta domesticus; assembly: GCA_031308135.1. Lineage (NCBI taxonomy): Eukaryota > Metazoa > Arthropoda > Insecta > Orthoptera > Gryllidae > Acheta > Acheta domesticus. Next base: position 123,551,327 of record JAHLJT010009419.1, read on the forward strand.
AATTTGCATCGATATCCATGAATCCGTAGGTCAGAAACTGAACCTGTCCCTCTAAGAGTGGTCGCATGGATTACCATCGTTATCCGCCTCAGCCCTCACCTCCGCCTAAACTCTCAGCTCGCCTCTCACATCAGAGTTTCCACTTCCACAACAGCCATTGCCATCACAACCAGGGACACCGCTACTGTTCTGTGAAGAAACAATGAAAAGTTCGGCGTCCGACTCGACAGCTCGTTAGTGCGTGCGTCGTCCGCGCGAGCGAGCGCGCGGCGCGGCACCGTAAATAAGGCGTGAGGCGCGAGGGGCGGGATGAGTCGCGCCGCGGCGGTGTAGCCACTTAATTGGCGGCGTCGCCACGCCACACACAGTGCGGGGTTTTGTCGGGCGGCTGGACAAAACTTTGTTTTCACTTTTTCATCTTCCTCGATAAGCGTCCTTCCAGGAATCCCCCTGAATCCCCCTCTGACCTTTCCTAGTACTGGGAAACAAATGGAATATTCCCGACTCGAGCCACACCTGCCATTCTACACCGTGTAAAACGCGAACGAGTTATTTGACTAATACCGCAATGGCCGCGTGGAGTACAGAAGATCTGCAGGTGCTTCCTTTTAAAAGTCGGTGACAATTGGCATTGGCGGAAGTTTTGAATCTAAGCGTTTATCTATTTTCTTCTCTCTCGATTAAATAAACCATTCGGCACAGTGACAACTGTTTCTTAATTCATTTCATAATATTTTGCTCCACAAAACCATTAGCTTTACGACATTTTCTTGTGTGGTTTTATGTTATTTATTGCATTAAATGATTGTATAAATTGTTGAGCATTATTATTTTATTGACAGTCGGGTCAACGATGCCCCAGTGTACATTATTCCCCTATCTTCGTTTAAGTAAGAAGTTACTGATTCATGGTTTCGAACTTTTATTATTAGAACATTTTTTAACCATAAGTGAGAGATTCGTCTTTAAACCTCATCGTATGTTTATAAAAAATTGAAAACTTTGCCATATCCTTAAATATACAAAATTTTCTTTCAATTATATTGCAATTTATTACGGAGACTACCTTCGACTCCCCTCATTTTTATTCTCCGGATACCGGAACAATATTGGTATGCGAAATATTGAGCACCTTTGGGTTTAATCTCACAATTTTTAGAAAACCATTCCTCAATTTTAAGCTAGTGGTGCTACAAGAGCACATACTTTCTCATAATATTTCTAAATTTTCATTTTTCGAAAATTCAAAGTTCAACATAAATGAGATTCGCACCATTATTTTAAGATTCCCTTCTTCTATACTCGGAAAAAGAAAAAAATTGATGCGGTTTTGAGTCCTCGTGTAGATAGCTGTTCTCCAGAGGTATATGTGATGCCTTATGCTAGAATATAGATCTGTATCACAGCTGAAGACCTTAGTTCCTCAGTTGAGGTGATCTGGAGAAGAAGTTACCGGAATAATTACCTTCCCGCCCTTCCGTTCTCCTAGAGCATTGAATGCTAATTTATCAGGACACTTACCTAGGGCAAAAATCGAAGTACAGCATAAAGTATGGTGTATCGCCACAAGAATAAGTCGAATTGTTATATTAAAAGCTTTGATATAAGGAAAATTTTATGTGAAACCAAGGTGGACAGTATGGAAGTAGTCGTTTATGTTGTAACACTGTTGGTACTTTACTATGATATTGACCTTAGTTCATGCACATTTTCAGGCACGTTTCTCAATGCCAGACATTTTAAAAATATATTTGTAAAAGTTGCATATCATTTATTCAGATGTAGGAAATCACCCTGCATAAATACTTATATAAATATGTATTCAAGTGAATGGTCTTTGCACGAACACACCAAAATATAGGCACAATTATAACAAAAGTGGAAAAGCAGAATTTCTTTGTAGTCTACAATCACATTTTAAATTTGGACATCAATTTCATGAAGTGCAGTGAGCTAGACTGGATCAAACACAAACTAAAAAAGACGAAGAGAGAGATAAGACAAGTTATTTATGATACGAGTGGTAAAAGTGACATTTAATTTTGCGAGATGGAAAAGTTGCACACTCGACAGAGGTCAAGTGGCACTTAATTATGTAATGTTACATTAAGATAGCAGCCTCGCGGCTAGCTCTCGGTAGCGTGTTTGCTTTCCACTACGCGGTTCGGGGTTCGATTCCCGGTCGAGGCAAGACTATAGTGTGCGTTTTCCTTGCAATGTACCAGAGTATATTTGCTGTGTGACGGTGAGAAAGTTCACTTCTCAGGTTTAGAAGACCAAAATACGGCGTGGGGATGTCTACGTGCTAACCACACTACCCCTTAACCCTTAGCCACGAGGTAGGGAACCCTTAGCCGGTAGGCCTGAGCCTGTTCTCTGTCTGTCACGCCAAATATATACATACATAAATAAAGATAGCAGTAACTGATTCAGACGAAAGTACATTGTTTTCTTTGTTACATTTACAGTTTTATCTGAACATTTAAACATCATCTCACTTTATCAGAGCAGTGCCAAACATTGAACCTTTAGCATGCTGTACATGTACTTTTGCATGCAAGTATTTTTTTATTAATGGCTATCCAAAAAAAACTTTCTAATCAAACAGCAAAACATGTTCGACCAAATAGAACTAGAAAGTGGCCACTGTACGCCTCCGTCACCGTTTCTCCCACCCCTCTCAGCACTGTTAATTAAAACAAGACGCGCGTATCCTCACTCGCACACCCTCGCTCTCACGTTCCCTCTCACTACCCCCCCTTACAACCACTACCACCACCTGTCTTCATTCCATCTCTCACCCTTATCGGCCCCCTCCGTACGTACTTCCCCTCTTTCTTTTGCCCTCGGATCCATTCTTTCCTCAACTTTTCCTAACCTCCTTCCGACACTTTCACCACCATCACCACTGCCACCGTATCCTCGCCACCAACTTTGCTCCTGGGACCGCCTCCAGCACCGCCTCCTGACGCCTTCCAAGAGTCTCAGTACCACTCACGCACACCAATGCGCGCGAACGCCGCCTTTCATTGCTTCTAACGAAGGGGACTCTCGTGCCACTCATCTCCCGCCACTGCGGAAGCATCCAGCAAGATGCGAGGGTCGAATGCATCTTCTCTCGCGAGCACGTCTGGGATGCACGAGTTCAGCTTTTATCCAATTACAAGGATACAGTTCCAGGGAAAACACATGTAAGAGCATCTCTTGAACCTTCTTGTGCACGCTGAAACGCTTTCGATTAATATCTAACGTCATAGTGAGAACGCTGCTACTATGTCAAATAGCAAGAAATGACTCTAGTCATATTTCTACATTCTCGAAATCTATTCGTAAATACACGTCCGGCAACGATTCTGGACGTCAAAGCTAAGAGGTATCTCAGCTTGTACTTACAGAACCGCTACCCGAGAGACATGTATTTACGAATACGTTCCCAGTGCTGTGGTGTCGAAAAATCATTTAGGTATTTCTTGCTATTTGGCGAAGTAGCAGCTTTGAAAAACGCGTTCGCACGTCCGTCCGTGCGCCCGCACGTATTAAGTAATTGATAACGGTTATCTCTTAACTGTTGATAATAGAATTGGTAATTACAATTGACAATTTACAATTGGTAATTCAACTGCATCTCGAAACGTAATTTGCCTGAAACTTTATAAAGATGAATACTGAATAACAAAACGATAGTTTTCTTAATAGGTTATTATCAAACTTAGAGAAAAGCGTGCTTCCATATACACTAAAGTATCTTTCAGATTTTTTCTTTCGGATGCCGATCGTGTAAATTCTAGTAGGATCATTCAGGAGAACAAGAGGTCGCTTTAAAAACAATAATCTAAAATTATTTTGTAGTTGAACGGTGTTTTCCTGGCCGAGAAAAAATACTTCGCGCACAAGACAAAGTGTACCACTCACAATTTCTGTATTTTTTTGTCAAGAAAAATATTTATCATTATGACTACTTACTACCTTCAAAATGACGATTTTGGATACTTGTCTTTTTTTCTTGGATACTGATTATATAACAAAATTGTCTGTCAGACGCCCTAACAATTATCTGTGCTTTGTACTTGACGGCTTTGAAATCGAACTTCATTTCTTATGTGTTTCCAATTAATTAAAGTGCTGCGTCCGCGTTAACTGTCTTGAAATTAACACACACCAGAAGGGAATTCAACAAAAATCTAGGAAAATAGACAGCTAATCCGTGACGAAATAAAAGAATTAACATCAGGCGCTTTTTAATATGAAATGTCGAAGAATAAAATCAGTTAATGGCTTCAGATTGAAAGTAGTCAAAACTATTTTGATGTCTTTGAAGTTATAATTTTCATGCATGTTTTTGTGGGCTGCCAAATTATTTTAAAAAATATTAGCGTAGGTAAATATTCTTTATAATATTCAAAATAATAATGTTTTTATTGTGAAGGTTGTATTTTTTTCTTTCAGTGAATCAGTGAATTTCAGTGAATTCAATGATTCAACGGCATACATCGCAGATCTAAATGGTGACAATTAACCGTCCTATTATATTTACCAAACAATTCCAAGTTTCCAAAATAAAACAAGAATATTTATTTACAATAAGGGCAACAACAAAAGCTTTACTTATAACAATTATTCAATTTAAAGAATACAATACCAAACTTTCAGTTTATTTTACTTCAACTTTTTCAAATATCTTAGTCTATCAACTGACATATTCGTTTACTAGTCCCATTCTATGTGCGTCCATTTATTATCTGTACTTTAGAACATCTAATCGTCTGTCTCTCAGTACGTCCACATTCCAACTGAATATCAATACATCCAACTCTAGTGTGTATTAATATGTGCGCATTCAGTTTACATTTCGAAATGTCCACCTTCCGTCTGCTTGTTCATTTCTCACTTCTTTTGTAGCTTGCTGTTGCCTTGGTGTTCAACACATCAGTCCAAGGCGGCCGTGTGCACACAAGAATATGTTCTCAATGAATATACATTCTCCGTGCCATGTTGACTCGTTACATTATTTTGTTTTATTGTGCGAATATCATTCATTATTCTATCTAATTTTCAGGACAAAATGTAGTAATCGGACTGTTTTCGCTCGGAGAATCAATATATTTACAAAATATTAGCGAACCAGCCTGCCACTGGTAAGAAAATCTGACATTTATCATAAATTTGTTCAAATCAATTGCAGACATAAACAAATCCAGCTGTAACACACTCTGTACGTGTTTCACAGTTTCCCCTCCGGGGAGACTGTATTGGGCATTGAAATTATATGTTCCATCAAGACCTGTAAATAATGCAGAATAATAATTCAAACTTACCTGAAAATATTACATCTCAAAATTTGTTATCACAAGATATAATATATCAGTCACAAAATGCTTCTCTTCAATCAACATCGAATGCTGTCAATGTACCTCAAGCTACTCTCGGATTGATAGAAATGCAAACGGACAACCAGCCTCCCTTCATTTACACAGACATTTCGTATAATGCAAATAGAAGCCAGCCTCCTCTACAAGAAACAAATCCAGCCAAACGTCAAAAGTCATTGCCTCAAGATGTGATACATCAACCTCAAAATTCCTCTCTGCAATCAACATCTTCTACTACCATCAATGTTCTTCAAGCTGCTCCCGGATTAGAAGAAATGCCACCTAATAACCAATCTTCCACAATCTTTACACACACTTCAGGTAATACAAATAATCAACCTCCTCTTCAAGAAGCAAATTCAGCCAAACGTCAAAAACAATGTAAGCCAACCTATTCAATTCCAACATACTCCAGATACGACATCTTGAATGAAACTGCCGATCCTGATAACGAACTCTCTAACTCTGAAGTGAAAATTCCACCGTTTACAGTGATTGGAAAAAATTACCAGCTATTAATACAAGATATATCAAAAATTGTGCAACATGAATACACCACTAAGTCTCGCAAAAATGAAATAAAAATACAGTTCACATCTATTGACGACTTTAGGAACTTTCGCAAATTTAGTGAATCAAACAACATTCAATTTTATACATATCAAGATCCATCAAAAAAGTGTTTCCCTGTGATGCTTAAAAACATTCCTGCTTCAATTTCAGAAATAGACATTTATAATGAACTATTTAGGTTACAATATCCCATAATCAGTGTTAGAAGACTTTACGACAAATCCAGAAAACCTCTTCAAACGTGTGCTTTAGACCTACAAAACTCCAAAGAAGGTAAAGAAATTCTACACCTGAAAACCTTATTTCATTGCTTAGTGAATATTCAACCAAGAACTCAACGTTCTTCACCCATACAATGTAAAAACTGTCAACGATTTGATCACTCACAGGCAAACTGTCGTTTAACTCCCAGATGTGTCAAATGTAATCAGAATCACCACTATTCTCTTTGCAACAAACCTCAAAATTCACTTCCGATTTGTGTTAACTGTAAACAGAATCACACCGCTAATTATAGAGGATGCCCTTTTTTTAAACAAGCACTTAACAACAAAACTTCTAAATTCAATAATACTGCACAAGATACCATACATAATTTGGAAAATACAAATACACAGCCTAAAACCTTCACATTCCACAACACAGACTTTCCCCCACTTCAGAAACCACCTAATGCCTGGTCAAATACATATTCCAACACAGCTCGCAATTCTCAAAATATTAATAACATTAACACTTCTTCATTAAATATCTCACAATTAATTACCACAATAGTTACGCAAGTTATATCTTCACTAATACCACAAATTCAACAAATCATAGAATCACTTCTGAACAAACAAAATGTCTAAGAAAACTAACAGCATAACACTGCTCAATTGGAATGCCAATGGAATTAAAAGGCAACATCAATTATTTGAACATTTTCTTTATTCCCACAACATCCAAATAGCATGTATCACCTAAACGCATCTCATCCCCAATGAAAAATTTTATTTACATGGATGTAAAATATACAGATATGACAGAATTGACAATATAGCATCGGGTGGCGTAGCTATTATTATTTCTTCCAAACTCAAATCTTTTCTTATAAATACACCTACCACTCCCTCCCTCGAATTCATTACAATAATAATCAATATCAATCAAATCCATTATCACCTTACAGTTGCGTATAAGCCTCCGAAGTATAATTTCCCGCTGACATATTTTAAAAGCATATTTAACAATACAACAGATAAAATCATACTGCTCGGAGATCTAAATTGTAAAAATCAAATCTGGGGAAGTCTTAATAATAATCCAAATGGTATAAAATTACACAAATTTATTGCTAATCATAATCTTCAAATTCATGCCCCTAATGAACCCACGTATTATTCATATAATGAAAATATCATCTCAGATATTTTAGATATACCAATCACACAAAACATAAACCTTCCAATTACTCAAAACGTATTACCTGAGCTTGATTCAGATCATTATCCAGTTATTATAAACATTTATTTCAACTCTCATATCACCTATTCTAACTCTTCTCCTATATTCCAAAAAGTAAATTGGAATAAATTTACATTAAATATTGAAAACAGCATTCAATTCCCCACAAATATATTATCAACTCATGACATAGACTCGTACATCACTTATTTCACGGATGCAATAAATCATAATTTACACATAAGTTCTAAATATATACCAAAAACTAATTTCGTAAATTATAAACCTCTACCTTTACCTATTATTAACCTTATTAAAACTAAGCACTCCCTAAGACGATTCTGGCAACAAACCAGGCGTAAAGATATTAAAACTAAACTAAACAAAATATCTAGGATTATAAAATCGAAACTGGAACAACATAAATTCAATGAATACAAAAACTTTATTAAACAAATTCATCCCCAATCAAAAAAGCTCTGGTCAACACTTAAAAGAATCTGTAAAGAAAAAACATCTATTCCAATCCTTAAGCAACATTCTACTACAGCAATAAATGACTATGACAAAACTCAATTACTAGGTCTTCATTTCCAAAATACGTTTACTCCTAATTCAACTACTAATATTCACTTTTACAATCTTGTTAGCAATTTTCTCTCTCTTCCAAATTTTAATGTTCCCCAAAATATTGATTATATTTCCCCTTCTGAAATTCATTCAATTATTAAAACACTAAAAACTCGCAAATCTCCAGGATTGGATACTATCAATAATCAAACACTCAAGTCACTAGGTAAAAGATCAATTGCTGCTTTTACTTCTATTCTAAATTCCGCATTGAGATTTAATTACTTTCCAACTACCTGGAAAACAGCAATCGTACTTCCCTTTTGTAAACCACAAAAAGATCCTAGAAACCCATCGAACTACCGACCTATTAGTTTACTTTCCTCTCTTTCCAAGATATTTGAAACCCTTATACATCACAGATTATTACACTTCACTACAATTAACAAAATTATTCCTCCCACTCAATTTGGCTTCACTCATCAGCATGCAACTACTCATCAACTTGTAAGACTAACAGAACATATTGAAAACTCCTTTCACCTAAAACAGCATACTATTGTATTATTACTGGATATCGAAAAAGCATTCGACAAAATTTGGCATCATGGTCTTATTTATAAATTATTCCAAATTGGAATTCCTACTTATTTGTTCAAAATAATTCAAAATTTTCTTTCTAATCGCACTTTTCGTGTCAAAATTAATTCCTCTTTTTCTCAACTATTTTCAATTGGCGCGGGCGTGCCCCAAGGGTCCTGTCTATCTCCTCTTCTTTTTAACATCTATCTCTCTGACATTCCCAACTTTACGTACTCAGAATTAGCCCTTTTTGCTGATGATACTGCATTCTTCATTAGTCATAAAAATTTAACAACTGCCAAAAATAGACTACAATCCGACCTTCTGCTTTATACAAATTGGACTTCTAAATGGCAGATTAAAATTAACATGAATAAATGTCAAGCTAAAATCTTCACACTCTGTAAACCAATCATCCCTGCAGAAATATTAATTCTTGATCAAGCTATACCCTGGATATCACCCAACACACCTATTAAATATCTTGGACTCCTCTTAGACACTAAACTTAAATGGAATGCCCATATTAAAAACATTATACATAAAACTAACACTAAAATTTATAAATTACACTCCCTCATTAATTATAAATCACCTATAAACATTCACTCAGCAAAATTAATATATACCACAATTATTCGTCCTACCCTTACTTATGCTTGCCCCATCTGGTCCAATGCTGCCAAAACCCATATAAATAAATTACAAATTCTCCAAAATAAATTCATCAGGAAAATATTTCACGCACCCTGGTATATTCCCAACTCTCAACTCCATAATGAACTGAAAATTGACACTATCAACTCCCTAATTCGTTCACAAAGCCTTAAATTTTTCAACTCCTTAGATGACTTACAATAGACCGGCACTTTCAATTTAGGTCAAACATATCATTTTCCTCGACGTATACTATCAAAATTTCCTAAAGATATATTTCATCCACCATAATTACTACATTTACAACATATTATTCTTCTATTCAAAATCCTTTTTACAAACTTCTTTTTTTTTCATAGCATAACCTTTTCAAAACTTTAATTGTTAATAATTCCTACTACAGGTTCCAGTGAGTATCAAATCGCCAGTTATTTGTTTGTAATGTCCAAACCCCTGAAAGACAAATATGTCGAACAGGTAGAAATAAATTAAAAAAAAAAAAAAAAGGACAAAATGTATTTCTTAAATATCAATTTGCAATTCTAATATTTTGTGAAATCACCCTTAGCAGCTAAAAGAGAATGTTTTTGGCATTATTCAGATGCATTTTCTTGTTAATTGTCTCAAGAAATGGTATTTCAAGAGCCATATTCACACATTCTATAATAATATTTTTATTGGTAATAGCTACTCCTTTGATTGTTTCGTTCTCAAGTATACAGAAGACATAGTTCAACCAACTTCCGAACTTTTAGGGTGTACTCTTACAATGTACTTTATAGTTCTAAAAATAAACATTTCAAAACTGGCATTTACCACAATAACAATTGACAAAAAATACCGAAAATTTCTCTTCTAAGATGGATTTTCTTGCGCTCAGTATAATATGGTACACTCGTTCCAAGTAAGATATGTTACGAAGAACCAGTATTGCTGTGAACTCGAGAGACGTGATACAATTCCGCCCCCACCCTCCAAACATCCCCCAACCGCCCTGCGTCGTTTGTGGGGGCCTGGGCGGCGCGCCCTCTGCCTTGGTCGCGCGCCGCCGCCTGCTCCGCGCGCGCCCTCGTGACGAAGGGTTCCCCTGGCGCCCTTCACGCCCTTCCACGGCGCTCACACCTCCACCGGCAGAAAGTTTGTGGAAGGAGATAAGAATGGAGGGGAGTGGTACCTTGGGCAACGGGAAAGGACGGCGACAGGGCAGTGTTTGAACTTCGGAATGAACTACCACTGGATGGCTTATTACCGGTGACTGTGGTTACCTTACTAATGCACTGTGTGGAAGGAATGTCGGAAGCAAAGAAAAGAATCTTCTTCGAGCAAATTGAGCCGAATAATTTTAGTTCTTGAATATTTTAATACACGAGATTAAGTTTCAGGGGCGTGAATACAATCGACTTTGAAATATCTACACCAATAAAACAATTTTCCCAGGACTCCTTTTCATCGTACAATTAAAATGCCAACGCTTTATAAAATACTATCGGAAACAACGCGGCGATGTCCCACTCAATCTTGAATCCTATCGATGAACGCGAATTATTATTATTATTATTATTATTATTATTATTATTATTATTGTTGTTGTTGTTGTTGTTGTTGGTAGTGATTATGCAGATTATACTTCTGCTTTTATGCGTATGTCACATTTTTAAATTTCTTGACGTATAAATTCAAAGTAGAACTGCAATTAATACACAACATTTGTAAGTGTACGATACCTAGTATTGCAGAAAGCGTACTTTCCTTGCAAATAATGAATTGATCATTCTCATCTGCAACTTTCCTGGGAATCTGTGTTTTTTTAAAATGTCGTATATAGAATATCGCACCTGCTAAGAGGACATTTGAGGCCCTATATTCGGACGAACCCAAGAAGACATCAAATAATCAATCATGCAAAAGATTTTCTTATCTATTTTATTGAGAACTATTACAGAAATGATGGTTCACGTACCTGAACAATTAAGAAATAAACACGATGCACATCTCAAATTGTATAGAAATTGCCAACACGGATTTTTTGCACTAAATTGCATTTTGTGCATAATACACCGAATTTTAAACAATAATCCACAGGCCTTCTCTGTTATGTAATTTTTCTTAAACTTGGTCAGGCCAGTAAGTTTGGTCAGTGCACGCAAATTTATAACAAAGGCGAGAAAACAGAAGAGGTAGACGTTTCAAAGTTAATTTTAAACTTTGAGGAAAAAGAGAAACTCCTAACACAAGAGTTCTATTTTACCGGAATTATTGTTCAAATTTACGCATTAAAATGAGGTACAGCCGAAACCACGATCAAAGTTTAAATTTTGTGCGAGTCGTGGCAATCCAAGCATTCTACATCAAACAACGGCGCAGGTACCATACAGTAAAAAAAATAAATTGCAGCAAGAGAAAATAGTGAGCTACGCTGTTAAATATACAATTCCTTTAAATAAAATATTTCAAATAACGGACACCATACTTGGTTATTCTCGGACTCTGTGCGAGTGCAGCGCGGGTAGAGCACATTGTGTTCTATCATCGCGACGCCGTTTAAAATGTAGAAATCCCGTGATGGACGCTCTCCAAAATGTACACGCACAACACCACTATAAAAGCTTTTCTCTTTACTCACCTCTGCTGAAAAAATTCCTACGTAGACGAAGTTCCCTGTCCCTTTTCACCAACTATCCGGACAGTGTCACGAACTCAGAGAGACTACCTTCCGGGATAGCCAGAAACCTTTCTTGTCGACTCCGTGGTAAACATTCGAAGAGTGCTTATTAAATTCACGGAGTATAAAGAGAACTGTGACTATTCCATGATAAAATTAAAATCTTATCTTTGAAAACGGAAAAAATTAATATTTCCTTTTGTAGTCATTATTGTTTTAATAAAAATAAATATTTTGACTATGAATAATTTAGGTAAAATCAGATAATACGAAAATAAAAAAAATTCTAAGAAACAGAAAGAAAGATTGTAATAATCAATTAGAATCACTTTTTAGTAATGTATTTGCCTAGAAAATGCACTATGTATCACGTTTAATGTAAAAATGTTGAAGGTAAAAAATACTTCTTTCAGAAAATATCTTATTGTTATAAGTAATAATAATAATAATAATAATAATAATAATAATAATAAAACTTGTCTAAACTCCCAGGTAATCCAAAAGACTGGGAAGTGCAGGAAATAGCTTTATTTGGAACAGCCCACATTTTGCGCAAAGTATTGTAGAGGCACCGACAGTCCCTAGATCTGCTCCTTAGGTAGCTGGTTGCAACCTGGAGTAGATTTTATATTCAGCCGACACATAACATCTTAAGTCGTGATTTAGAGGAATAATAATAATAATAATAATAATAATAATAATAATAATATGGGAAAACACCAAAATGTTAATAAAACAGTCGTCCCTGGCAATTCATTCGAATAATATCTAGCATTTTCTTCTATACACGAACCTAAAAAAATTTCTCGAAGACCTCTTTCACCCTAACTCGTTTCCGAGAAGTGCCGCCTCGAAAATTCTTCCTCTCTCGGTAGAAGAATGCTACTGTTCCACAGAGACGCCTCCGGGGCGACGCTTTCTTTGCTGGGAAGTCGGCGAGGGCGAAATGTGGATTACGGGAGTCATTAAGGGAGAGAGAGAGTGATAAAAACAGGTAATTACAAGCAGACGCACTCGTCACCGCTTCTTAGGGGCGAGAATCCCTTTCCTCCAGCCGACCTTTCTGGAAAGTCACGGCAAAGGCAAAGTCCAGCCGCTCCTCTTTTTGGCACTGACCGACAAGGAAGCGTGAAGATACCTTTAAAGCTTTTACTTGCGATGTTCTTTTAAGGAATAAAGGATTGTAATGTCTCAAAGTTATGCCTAGATTTTAATTAAACTACAAACAATGCTACATGGAATGTGATTATACACGGCATAGATTTGTCTATGTGTCGTATCGTATGTGCCGACAAACTATAAAAAAAACTATCGATCTTCGATCTTTACTCCTATTGTGCTGAACACTACCATAAATATTTGTTTGTTAATATTAAACATAATATAGGCAAAAGATTTGGAAAGATGGTAAAGGTTCTATTTTCTAAATAAGTCCGAATTTTCGAAAATTGCAAAAGTTTGACATTTTTGGAGCTTTCTTACAAATGATGAAAGAAAGAGATTTCTTCAAATATTTTTTCACAATTAATTAATAAAAAATCTTTATTTAATACAAAATTACTATATATATATATATATATATATATATATATATATATATATATATAAAGTATATTCTTACTTTTTTATTTTTTCGGTTCTATAGTAGTAGTGCTGAAAAAATACATTAAGAATATCACAGAATAACAAAACTTGAGTCTATTTGAAACTATTATTGAAAACAATTAGAGCTGTTTAGAAAAATGTCGTTAGAGTATTTCTGAAAACACGCAATTTTGAGATCATTTCCACATAAAACTTTTCAGTTTTTGAGAAACTTCACAAGAACGTAATTAAAGCTTTTGTTCTCACAAATGCTCCAAATAATACAAAGTGCCTGGAATGTAAATATTAACGACGTGAGAGATATTTCAAAAAACCTTTTTTTAATTTGTGGTATATCAAAAGAATACTTCAAAATAGCGTTTGTGTCATGTTATTTAATACATTAAGACTACAAGAGTGTAAATAATTCAAAGAAGATATTTGAATCCATTTCTGAGAAAATATTGTTTTTAAAATTTATCATAAAAATCACCATCGAAAATGACGCGAAAGCAAATATATATATCGTAATTTTGTATATATATATATATATATATATATATATATATATATATATATACTTACCTTTATCGGTCTTCAGGGATGCACATATCATGAAAATTGTTTTGTTCATTAGGGTACAGGAAGTCTTTAAGGGGATACTTTAACCAGCATGTCTGAATTCCATGAATCTATTATTACACAGACAGGATTTATTAAGAATAACAATTCACATTAATAATACAATTTACATTACTGAAATGATCGCAGATCATTAATGAATACTAATTAAATGATTTACATTATATGTCTCTGATTGTTCCTATTGTTTTTACATTTCTTATTCCCGTTCATGATACTTCCATCTCTCTGAAACTACATGCCATCCGCTCTCATCACAGGCACTGTTGCTTTTCTTTATTACTCCGATGAGCATCCTGAACCGGCATATCCCATATCCGACCCCCATCCATTCTTATTCATAACTATCGTTACTTATCTGAGCCTTCCACTGTTGCCGCCTTCCGTGCGATGCGACGCCACGTGCCGCTACCCGATGCCGTTGCCGTGAGGTGGCCTTGGCGCCGCCGTCGTTCTGCGTCTGCACACGTGTCGCTAACGGTCCGTCCTCGTACACCGGCGTTGTCTCGCCGCCAACTTTTTTTCCCACGCGTCGGAATTCCAATTTCGGCTCGCAGGGCTCAACAACGTGGTCCCGCACCCGCACAGCTACACCGACTGGTTGAGGATTAATAAAAGATCGTTTTCTCTTTTCGATTGCATTTATCTATTTCCGTAACACATTAATCCTTCCTTTGTGTTCCCTCCGTCCCATTGGTCTCCCCAAAAATCATCACTATCACCACTAATGTTCTAATTCTCACACCACCTTGTCGCAATTGCAGTATCGCCCACGTGTCCATTCAATGTTGCACTTCTCTAGCCAAATTTCGTGATTATGTCTTTTCGAACACACTTATGTCAATCCTTAATTACTTTCATCACTGAGTTTGTAATACTTCTTCCTTTGATCCAAATTGCCTCGATTACTCCCGATTTCTTCCATAACATCATCACATCACTCCTCTATCGCCATCTCCCCTCGTTACCTGTCCGCCATTCGCTCCCGACTGACCTCCGCTCGATGTGACCGACCAATCCCTCGTTCCAGGCGCTCGTTCACGGCTCCGGCTCACGGTTCACGGCACGACGATTCATTGACTGCGCGCCACTTTCGAATGTTGTGATTTGCCTAATGCTGGTGTTTTGACTATACGGACAATATATATATAATTGTTTCCAATAAAAGTTTCAAATAAACTCAAGTTTTGTTATTCTGTGATATTCTTAATGTATTTTTTTCAGCCCTACTATTTGCCTAATGCTGGTGTTTTGACTATACGGACAATATATATATAATTGTTTCCAATAAAAGTTTCAAATAAACTCAAGTTTTGTTATTCTGTGATATTCTTAATGTATTTTTTCAGCCCTACTATTTGCCTAATGCTGGTGTTTTGACTATACGGACAATATATATATATATAATTGTTTCCAATAAAAGTTTCAAATAAACTCAAGTTTTGTTATTCTGTGATATTCTTAATGTATTATTTTCAGCCCTACTATTATAGAACCGAAAAAAAGAAAGTAAGAATATACTTTTTTTGATATAATACTACTTTACCAATATAAATATAACACGAACGCACCTTTTTGACTTCAAAACGTTGTCTAAGCCGAGACAGGCGGTCGAGAAAATTTACACCAAAACAGGTTTCATGGAAGAGCCTCGCTGTCGCTGGAGTATCTCCTTAAATAAGCAGAAATTTCAATTGATATCTCAAAAAATGGCAACCCGAGGCCTTTAAAAATAATGTAGAAACGCACGGATAAGTTACTTTGATCAAAAAGTCAATCTTTTTAAAATTCGACAAGAAATTTTTCATACTTAGGCAATTCATATATCATGTTTTTTATTGTTCACTAGCATGATGATAAGCTACGCACTAATTTCTAAAATTCTCATTAACATCAAACACATATCATATTTCAGTTACCACAAATCGATTATTTATTTTATGTAATCTATAACACACATTTAATAATGAATAAAAGAATATTTTGAACCAATAAGTACCATATTTTAAGCATTCTTTATTTGAGTAGGAATTGAATAATCGGCAGTGTTAATATGACTGTTTAATGAAGACAAGTTTTATAAATATACAATACATACGGCACAGTCTGAAAACCGTCTTTCAAACATATTGCACTCACAGCGCGATTGTTAACGCTCTCTCAGAGTCGAGCAGTGGGGCCAAACTTACTTCAATAAATCCATATACAATACAGGACAGTTCCACGTTCTTCCACGCAACTGACGGAAACAAGTTCTCATTAGCGCTCCTAGTGTCAGAACCTGGTAATTTAGCGCCAAATAGAAACGTCAATGTGATTTTTACGGAAGAAGCAAATATTTTTAAATCTACCTATTTACTATTTTAGAGACTATATTTTAGGAAACAAAAAGGAAATCAACCTGTACATATTTTTTGAGAAATAAAAAGATATAGTGCAAAATAATACTGCATCAAACAAGAACTGTACTCACACTAGAAAGAATTTTACCATACTTTTTGGACTGTATTGTAAAGACGTAGGCCAATATGGTGAGTATTAAACAAGATTATTGATGTAGAAATATGATCTCAGAATCTCAGACATTAAATAACTTGATTTTTAAATTATGACGAACGTTGTTACACATTCATATGAAAAGGATGAAACCATAATAAATACAAATTTTCACAATTACAAGTCAGAAATAAATGACGCTAGCAAAAAGAAGACTGATTCTTAATCAAATTTTAGAACGATTGATTATTTGTATAAAAGGTGATATGATAGTAAATATGAAAATTTATACAAAGCATGACATATCAAATTATAATTTTTTACCGGTTTCGGCATTTTAAGGAATAAAATTAAAACTAAAACAAGGAAGTACACAGCACAAAAGACAAACAGACTCACTGTTAATGATAACTCATTGTAATGTTAATACAAACTAGTGGTGCTACAGAATGGCACAGACTTTCCCGTATTAGTTTTCTATTTCTTTGGGTCTTCGCTAGCTATTCCGAATTGCCACATACTCTTTCTTGCCAGCTACCATCTATCACCGCCAAAAGTACATTTTTTGGGGGCCTTTTCTTAATTTTTCGGTTTCCTATTGGTAGAACGGAAATTTTCATTTTAGAATAATGAAGGACAGAAAAACGTAGCCCTAAATGGAAATTTTCTTTTAAAAATTATGCCGTTTTAAAGAAAATTGCGTTTTAACGCTACTAAAAATGCGAAATTTGAAGCTCATTTTCACAGAAATTTTTGAGTTTTCAAAATATTTTATTTGAAGTTATTTGAAGCACATACACTCACAAATATAATGTTTACAAATTGCTGGTAATGTGAATATTAAAGATGTGAGAGATCCTTTAAAAAAATTACATATGTGTAGTTTTTGAAAAAACAAAAAAAATCAAAATAAACTTTACGTCATATTAAAGAATGCAATTAGCACTATCCGATCGAAAAGTTTGAAGAAATTGTTTTAGACATTTATGAGAAAACGGCGTTTGAGTGTTCCTGAAAATGCGAAATTTTGAGCTACATTTCACCGAAAACGGTTGTGTTTTCAAAAAACTTTACTTGTCATTATTTAAAGCAGATGTACTCGCAAATGTGAACAAATAAAAATGTGAACAAATCGCCGCTAATGTAAACATTATCGACGTGAGAAACATGTGAAAAAATTTACCTTTTTGTAATTTTTGAAAAAAACAACCTATAGAGCAATATGGCTTTTATGTCATCTGATAGAGTACATTTACCACTATCCCTATCAAAAGTTTAAAGAAAAAAATTGGAGCACTTTTTGAGAAAATCTTGGTTTTGTAATTTTTTAAAATGGCGCATATTGCACGCAATATTGCACGAAAACTACCAAAATTTTGAAAAACATTTAAATGACATTTATGAAAGAACTCAATACGCAGAACGAATTTTATTTGAAGAAAAAATCTCAATTTTGTAGGAGAAAGACGCCGAAAAAATTCAAACTTTCACAATTTTCGAAAATTCATAGTTATCCGTGAAAATCTGACCTATGCCATGTTAATAAGTGTATTTTACTCTATTCGTACAAGAAATTTAAAGGAAAAATTTGGAGCTGTTTTTGAGAAAATTTTGAAAATGTCTGGGAGGGCTTCACGTAAAGTACCCCCAAATTTTGAAGAATCTGTTTTAAAATCTCAAAGCTTTGACTAGAACCAGATCGATCGGGGAATATCCAGTTTGGAAGAAATCGTACGTATGGTTTAGGCGCTAGCAGTGTTCACAGACGGACAGATGCACAGACCATAGAGGTACTACTATTTACACTAGAGTGTGCAACAGCGCTAGTGTGCGGCTGTAAATTGAAGAGGAGGAAGTCGGCCATTAGTATGGCAACACGTGGAGTGAGCGTCTGAGATGTGTTGAATATTGTGGGGATTTTTGTTCTTGCTTTCATTGTGTGTTCGCTATATCTAAAATGTGATGTCTTGTGCTGCATTCGCGTGTACGAACAGTTATTCAAAAAGCAGTGATATATTATTTCACAAGTAAATCTTGTAATCTTGATATACTAACCTTCATATAATGATATCACTTATATCATATCAATAAACATTACTTCAATAAAATTGTTATTCATGTAATTTCTTTTTTTATTTCCCCACCTACTACTAAATTTGGTAAAGTGAATTTTAATACTAAATTGGAAAGGTAAGGAAGTAATTTTCCACATATGACATATATTTGGAAAAGTACAAAAACTAGTTTTCATATAAGCTGTGGAAAACTAATATGTAGGAAGTGCTGCTTGATTAGAAACTTTGAAAGAACTATCTTTTACAGAAAAAACTAACTTGAAGATAAATTAGCTCAGTGCCTTGTTTGGTAATAATTAAAGTATTATGACTTCAACCCGGGGTACATGCAATCCTATATCTTTAGAGTAAATGCTAAAAATTTAATAATAGAGAATGTAAGGAATGCATACACAAGCATATTTTAGGAAATCTTCTTGGTGCCATCTATTTCCTTACCCTTCACGGACAATGACAATCATTCTGGTAGGCCTTCTCAGTAAGTGAAAAATAACTATTTGGTATTGTGATGTGAATATGAGTATGAATTCTAATGTATATGAATTTCATATATGTATATGAATTCTAATGTGTTTCACTGTGTGCAGTAAATCCATTTAACAGCTTTCAATGTAATTGTGTTGAAATAACCAGTCTGTTGTTTAGTTGTCTTACATCATTTGCATATTTGGCTTATATATAAAATCTGCGAGTGGATATTATCAATTTAACTTTTGTTTATAAGAGGGGTGAAATTTTGAAGCATGGGTTCCAAAGGGATTGATGTTGCAAAAAACCATTGGACGTAGTAATGCCATGTCAGGCGGAGGGTTCTACAGCTAAGTCTTCAAGCCTAAAATTAAAAATTGATAAAAAAGTAATAGTTTGCGTTCATGACAAATACATAAACATGTACCTAAATAAAAATATTAAATTTGTTTTAAAATGTATCATGATAAGACTTGGCCACCAGCTTACATTCTATTCAGGTAAAATGTTTGCTGATATTTTATTCTCCTGAAATTTCAAGTATGTAGCCCATGTGACAAAGATATTTCTATCTTCTATGCACATGTGCGTATAGTCATTTCATATATTGGGTAAACTGACGTGTTTCAAGTAGCATGCCTTATATTTAGAAAGTATATTCGTATTTGAAAGTATCGTATTTGAAATTCCCGCGCAATGTTGCCATATTAATGGCGTCTGGCAGCTGCTTCAATTTGCAACTGACTTTCGTTCAGATGGCATACCGGGTGGTAGGGCCTTGGGACAGGCAGACGGGTGGACAGACGGAAGTTTTCCTCTCAGTTGGGTTTTCGGTCTCAAGGACCTAGAAAACAGGGTTTCTGGCTACACCATGTGTTAGGAGATTTTTTTTCTTAATTTAGCAACTGGTTTTATCCACTTACTCGTCTTCACAGCCCGGCAATTAATTTTTTTCCGCCGAAAATTGGCCATTTTTTCTCGCTGCATTACATAACTTTCCCGATACTACGTATATCACTCCGTGTATATGTACGTATACGGGAAGTAAAAAGTATATTGATAGTTCGATGTTCCGCTCTCTATCACTGTGCCCGGTATACCCAGGGCCTATGGATTTGCCGAAGTCCACAAATAAGGAGTTTTTTTAGACCGGTCGTTTTCTAGTTTGACTACTCCTAAATATAGTTTTTAAAAATTCTTAAACCAAATACTTAAGGCCTTTCTAGAACCCAACTATAAGTTTAATGCCAATAATAGCCATCAAGTAGTCACAGAGTTGAAACGACTCAACTTTGCCCCCCAAGATTCTTTGATCTCGTTGGATATCGTTAAAATGTTTCCATCGTTGCCGCATGAGTTGATTTTCTCTGCCATAAATGACGTCTTAACTCCTCAAGTTACATATAAGAACTTTAAAATACCAAAAGTGGAGATCATTTGGGCAGTTAAATTAATACTTCAAAATATTTACTTCAAGTTCAATGGGAGGTTTTATCATCAAGTAAGAGGTTGCCCTATAGGAGGCGTATTAAATTCTATCTTGTGTGAGATTTCATTGAGGAAAATAGAAACAAACATCCTTTCTAAGTTGGATGTAAAATTCTATACTCGTTACGTCGATGACACACTTATTGTCCTTCACCAAAATAAGATCCATGAGTGCTTCAATGCGTTAAATTCATACCATCCCAGTTTGAAATTTATTATGGAGACTGAAGAAGATTACACAATGAATTTCCTAGATTTTACAATTTATAGATATCCGTATTTTTGCATCACAAATTGGTACACAAAACCGTCCTTTGCTGGGATACTGTTGAATTTTTATTCTTCCCACCCGGTAAATATCAAAATAGTCGTTATCAAGAATTTAGTTCAGAGAGTTTTTTAAAATGTCGGAGTCTGACTTTTACGCGGTAAATTAGGAAAATACATTTTTGTTGTTGCTAAGAAATTCGTATCCGGTTGTTTTTTTCGGGAGGGTAGTAAATCAAAAAAATTGAAACAAATCTTACGTTTATCCTTGGTTGAGTGTTGTCAACCAAACAATCCATCTGAAGCTATTTATTTTTCAAAAAAAATATTTTTCACCATTCCGTACGTTCCTAGTATCAATAAGGATATGTATAAAATTTGTCATGAAAGATTTCCAGACATAACTTTTGTTAATAACATAATCAACAAATCTAACTTTATACGTCATGTAAAAGATCCTATTCCAAAATTAGAAACTGTCAATTCTATATATTCTATACAATGTCTAGATTGCGATTTGGTATACATAGAACAGACTGGCAGGAAACTGGGAGACAGAGTG
This sequence comes from Acheta domesticus, assembly GCA_031308135.1. Taxonomy (NCBI): domain Eukaryota; kingdom Metazoa; phylum Arthropoda; class Insecta; order Orthoptera; family Gryllidae; genus Acheta; species Acheta domesticus. The sequence continues at coordinate 123,572,768 of JAHLJT010009419.1, forward strand.
AAAGAACATATGAATAATATAAGATTGCCTTTGGAAAAACAAATTTCATTGACCACCCATAGAATTAGGCACAACCATCAGATCAATTTCCTTTGTCCATTAGTTTTGGGTCTTGAAAAAAAATTGAGTTCGAGACTTGTTTTAGAGTCACTTTTTATAAAAGTCAATCTTTCAATGAACACCAATTTCGAATGCAACCAGTTTGCAAAATGTTACGACTTTATCTTGTTCAATTTCAACCAACAAAAGTCAAAACTCAATAGTCTTTATGGAAGTCAATCTCTTCGAGATTGCTTGTCCTTATCATTTCTTCAGTCAGTCTTGTCCTTATCATTTAACAAACTAAATGTCTTTCCTGTGTACCAGAACGCATGATCTGTTGTTTTAAACTTTGGGGTTGAATTGTATGGAAAGCAGTTTCATTGTGGAACTGCGCGGAAACCACATAACGCGAACTTCTAAACGTTCTTACAAGTTGTTAAGAGAATTTACTTTCTATGATGCAAAATTGCTCTTCTACACAAATCTTCTGTTCGCACAAATTTAAAGTATAAATATTTTTACAAGAGAAGGTGGATAAAAGCGCTGTTCTCCAGTATTTCTGCACACAAAATTCACAGTTCACACTTATTCACACGCAAAACACACTGTAATGTTATGATTACAAGTAGTGACGTCAGAAACAAGAAACCCGTCTGCCAATAGGCCTGATGATGATGAAGGCCTGATGATTAGATGGCATTGCCCAGTCTAAAACTGAAGCTAATGTGAGGCTAGTTCTCACAGTTCCCGCATAACAACATGGGAATTTTTTTGGCGCTCCGTACGACTTGGGCATTTTCTTGGGGCAAGATGGCTTCTATTGATAGCACGGCACTCCACTTCACTAATCTCTTCGTTGTAAAATTTTATTCGGGAGTGTGAAATAAATCTAGAAGTTACAAAGTGGATAGAAAATCAAGATATTAAAAGGGAATATTTTGAAGCTTTCCTAAGAAAAAGAGAAAATTAAATGGCAATGATTATAAAATTGCGTTAAGTATTTCAACAATGAAAATGTTGTGTGAAATGTGGTAAGTACATATACTCATTATTCACCTTAAACTATCAGTTAATTATCATATAGATACACAAGCAATGTAAAATCATACACAATCAATACTGTGATATAAACAACCAATAGTATAGTTAATATTTATACACCAATTCGGAAAACAATAGCGAAAATGTGCAATCAAAAAATATAAATTAACATTTTGCTCTAAATTAGTGCTATGTTTGCAGAATTTGATGCCAAAAACTAAAAATGGAAGATAATCCAAACAGATTTGCATGTGATGTTTCTAGGAATGTTTAAAATGATAAACATGCATTCGATATGCGTTTTCAATAGTATTAAAAAATAAATAAGGTAACTTGTAGGGGATATGCTTTACAGACCAAACCTTAAGATAGAATTTCTTATAATTAAAATGGCAATTTTCGAGATTAATAAATGTCAGAATTTAATTGTTTCATTGAACTTTCAGTGGATATCTTGGGCAAAAACACAGAGACTGTCATTAAAACATCATGCCTGTTCACCAAACATATCTGACGACTGTGTTTCTCATACTGAACTTTATTGATAAGGTGAATGTGTATGTCGCTTATTGTGATCTATTTTTAACTAATATTAATTATTGATTTTTTCGATTATATGAAATTACAAACTTCATGAAGTGTAACTTACCACTTAAAAATAAAAAAAATATATTTTTAAAATTTTTAATTTTCAGAAGGTGATTATGAAAAAATGTTGATGGAAGCAACTAATTCTTGATGAAGATTCATTGAATGTATCCAAAGGGTGTCAGACAAACTTATTGATACTTGAAAAAATATTTGAGAATAAACAAATAGTTAGTCTTTTTCGAAGACCATAGGACACGATTGTGAAATGTTAATCAGAGAATTTTTTTGCACATATTGTTGCCAAGATGTGATTATAATAAGGCAACTGATGTCATTAGAATATAGTCATAGAGGTTCTATGTTTAAATATTGTAGTAAGAACATAGTTTATTCATGGTGGTGATATTCTGTGTAGTGGTTCTAAAACGTATCTTCAAGGAAGAAGACCTTCATATTTCGTTCTTGAAATTAATTTCATGTTTTTGAAGCCATCTAAATGGAAGTGAAATGAAGTGGTTGTTAGGTTTTCATAGAATTTAATAGTGAGAATAAAATTCAGATAAACGAGAAGCGTGTAAACTGTTTCATGAATAGTATGGAAACTCATTCACAGTAAAATCTACATTGCCAGAAATTTCCGCATCACTTTTAATGTAAAAGTACATTAAAGTAAGTATCATGTACGTAAATGAAATTTAATGTACAGGTACAGTAACTTTAAAGTACGTGTGCATTAAATGTAATGTACGTGTGCAATTAAATTTACTGTGTGCGTATACATAAAATTTACTGTACGTGAAAATTAAATTTACTGTTTGCGTGCACATAAAATTTACTGTACGTGTAAATTAAATTTAATTTACGTACATGATACTTACTTTAATGTACTTTTACATTGAAATTACTTAATGTGTGCATGAAATTTACTGTACATATACTAACACCAATATTTAAAATTTGTTCAAATAATTGTCACCCCGACCGGGATTCAAACCCGTCTCTCAGGTTTAACGCCCACTTGCTCTAACCACTATCCTATCGAGACAATCAATTCTTTGAACATGTTCTTAGGCCTGATGAATTGCCTGTTGGGATTTATGCGTTTGTCAAATTTTTGGACGCGTTTACGCTCGGAAGTATGTCCCGCAGATGTAAAGAATACTAAGTTCTGATCTTGGCACTGAGTAACAAATGCATTTTAATATTTAAATTTGCTCAACGATTATTCACCCCGACCGGGATTCGAACCCGGGACTTTTGGTTTACGCGCAGGTGCTCTAACCACTGAGCTATTACGACATCCGATTGCTTCAGCAGGTTCTTATGCCTAAGGTACAGGTATTGCCGCTACGATATGTATAATATATTCTTTACATCTACGGAACTTATTTCTTTAGACGTAATATATATTAAATATGTATTCAATTTACAGAATTGTGTATATTATTTATAATTGTCACTACTTCTTCACCTGTTTTGGACGCGTTGACGCTCGGAAATATGTTTCGTAGCCGTAAAGAGTACTAAATTCTGACATTGTTACAATGACAATTCACTGAAAAAATTTAAAAATTTCCGGAGAATTTGAAAAAAATTGTTAACTAAAGAATTAGCGTACTATGTACATCGCTACAATTTTATTATAAAGATTTTTACAATTTTATTTGTTACAAATTGGAATGAAAATACGAATTTTAAACATTTATATTTTTGTATACATGTTGAAAATATACTTTAAATTTGTTAAAATAGCGGAAGAAAATATTTCTAAAACCTACACTGGTTTTAATTTAAACATGTAGTCCTACATTAAATCTACATTGATTTTAATTTTAACATTAAATTTAATGCACAAACACATTAAAATCGCTTTAACGTACGCGGTACTTTAATGTACTACAGTATATTAAATCTACATTGATTTTAATTTGCACATATTTAATGTGCATGTACATTAATATCATTTTAATGTACACGGTACATTAAATTCAATGTGAAAAATTGCATTAAACTACATTAAATTTAATGTAATTTCTGACAGTGTAGGTTTGTGGGAAAATGCGAGTAAATTTCAGGTGAAAGAAATGTTAAAACCACAAGAACAATTTGTGACAAGCATAGCACAAATTGGGTCATGCGTTTCGAATAAAAAATACTTTCAATAACTTAAAATTCTTGCCTTCCCATGTTTATCAACACTCAGAACCATATGTAAACTGTATATGTTTATTGTTTGTAAGTGGGTTATATGTGATATTGAGAATTGTAAGTCATAAAATTGTAATTATTTCAGAAAATAATATGTACAAATTGAATATTATTAATATTGAAATAAAGAATCGAGTTGAATTATAATAAACTACATTTTTTAATTCACAGGTCATTCTTCTTAAAGATTCATGTTTAAATATTTTATTTGATCATGAATTTTTCTCTTTTAGTACAGCTTTACATACATTGTTTGATACTGAGAATGTATTACAAACTGTAGACAAGCTGAAATTTTGTAGCGAAGATGCTGCTCTGCATATTACAATAGGAAAATTGTGTCTTGTGCTTACGTTCATGAACCTATATTCATCATAATTGGTTTTGAATTCTTTTGTTGTTTGCAAAGAGAATTTCATGCTGATTCTACATATAAATTACGATGTTGGTGAAGAATTTCTTTATCGGAATGAGACGAGATATTGATTTTGTTAATTTCATGTTAGGACCCTAAAGATATGTTTGTTCTTAATGGAGATTGTCCAACTGTGACATAGAACCTATGCTTTATTTTAGGTTATATAATTATTAATTGCAAAATGTGTACTAAATCAGTAACACGGATAAATTCCCGTCATACGATCATCTGTAGGCGAAATGAAAAAAATTATTTCTACTAGAAAATTATAATTGGCACTGAAATTGTTTTTCAATGAGGGTCAGTGTTGAATGTATTGTTGCGAAGAACAAACCTGTTGACTGCTGAGCAACATGAATGTCAAATGATTAATAGAAAATCATTGCATATGTAATTTTCGTAAATGTAATCCCCATTGTTTTTTTGTTGTTATAATTCTAACTCCTGTTTTGAAATGGAAATCTCCTCATTCTTTGATACTTAAATCATATAATCCAAATATGCCTGGCTCTTGCTACAAAACATTTCAAAAAAATTGACACCCCTGTCAGACTTTATAATAGAACTTAAAAGATCACGACACATGTACAGTAGCGGTTCCCTAATTATGTGTATTCAGTTACAGATATAGCTTTCTTGCAACGAAAACACCAGAAAATACTAAATGCGCCAGACGCCATCATCAATGCCCAATCCGATCGTGCGCACCGTACGGATAAGCGAAGAACTATCCTCAAACTGGCTTTAAAAATTTTGCCCAAAAGGCGGCTAGTTGACACACCTGTATAGCTTACACCGTACCAGCTCTGAAGCGAACCGTAAGTGAACCGTGGCGGGTGATTCACGAGAGTAAATGAATCACAAAAGGAACCAAAAGAACCGTGCCACCCTAAACCCTGGGTCAACCCTTCTTTTTGCTAGCGTCATTTATTTCTGACTTGTAATTGTGAAAATTTGTATTTATCAAGGTTTCATCCTTCTCACATGAACGTGTAACAACGTTCGTAATAATTTAAAAATCAAATTATTTAATGTCTGAGATTCTGAGATCATATTTCTACATCAATAATCTTGTTTGATACTCACCTTATCAGCCTACTTCTTTACAATACAGTCCAAAAAGTATGGTAAAATTCTTTCTAGTGTGAGTACAGTTCTGGTTTTATGTAATATTATTTTGCATTATATCTTGCTATTTCTCAAAAAATATGTACAGGTTAATTTCTTTTTCGTTCTCCATTTTAACTATTTCTAATGTGTACTTTTTTATAATTTTAGTTATTCGAATATATGTGTATTGGCCTGAAGATAAAGGTGCATCAGCCTTCGAAACGTAGCCACAAATATAAGTTTTTAATGTAAACTGTTCTTATATATTTGACTGTCCGAAACCTTTTTGTTGGATCTTTTTGAACTTTTAAATTAAATCTATGAGACAGCCTTATAAAAGAATTTCAAAATAAGTATTACTAGCGTATCCATGCGAGAACTCTCGCATGTTAAATCCCACCCTTTCCCTATCCATTTGTCTATCCTTTCCATAAAGGAGAAGAACTACTAATGTACTTAAAGAATATCACATAAAATAACAATGCAATTGACATTTGAAACAAATTTTAAATTAAAGTTTATTCAACGTTATAGAGATATGTTCTTGGAACAACTCATACTTCTTTAAAAACAACATTTGAAGAAATGTTTCAATCCTCCTTGAGAGTTAGCTTTTCGCTTTCCTTGATAGTCAAATAATAGAAAAGGTTTTTACTCTTGAGAAAGCCAAGTAAAATAGTTCGAAAATACCGGATCGGGCAAGAACAGACCAATTCATTGCAATATTATTTAACTTTCCTTGATTTGTTATGAAGAACCGAATGGGTTTTGGAGAGTCAGGATGCCAGCTTGCTGGGGTGAGAAAATTGAAAAATTATTTATTTACTAAAAAGTATTGAATTATTTTCTGCGTCCTTACATACCTCAAGAAAAGCAATTCCAAACCAAAAAATAATCAAACTAATGTTTTCACCTTTGAGTACTAAATACCATTTGTTAGCATTAGAAACAATTTAGTAGGCATTAGTAAGCCCAGTTCGGTAAATGGGAATGTTGCTCAAACGATGTTTGCATTTGTAATATCTTAACGAACCGACACCTTGAGTTTAATATCAAACGCTGTTTTATTTACAATATGAGCTTGCAGCTACGCGTTAGTGTACATACTTCCATATACCGCCAACATTTAAATCGTGCGTTTGGACTGCGATCGTTGGCAGTTGTCGGATGACTTGTACTATTCTTACTATAATTTTAAATTTAGTTGTTTTTTAATTGATTCACGTATTGTAGGCTAGCGCGTTTTGATTTTTGTTTTCCATTTATTTCAAGCTATTTTACTTTAGCGACTTTAAAAATTTTTTCTTTGTGTTGTGCCATATCACAAGTTTTCCCCCACTACCTCTGCGTACCCGTGCGAGAACTCTCGCATGTTAGACACCACACTCATCCCTATCCTTCTATTTTCATTCTAAGAGTTAACGAAATGTGTTTATTTGTTTAAAATCTATAAAGGTAACTTGCAATGTACTAACACAATTACAAATAAAAAAAATAATGCAATTGATGTGTAAAAGAAATTTTCAATAAATATTTATTCAATATCATAGAGAATGTGCTTGGAACAATTCCCAAAACTTACTTAAACACATTTGAAGTAATTATTCAATATTATTTGTCAGTTAGGTTTTAGTTTTTCGTGATAGTCACAAAAATATTAGCTTTTTACTTTTGAAAAAGCTACGTGTCTGAACCCGTTGACTTGAAAATTTCATCGAATGATAACGAAAATATTGGTACGGGTAAAACACAAACACAGTCTTCACTCTTCACTGAACACTCACATCCTTCCATAATTAAGTACACAGCACTTATAGACCATGAAAAAACGTTAATTGAATAGTTTCACTACACGCATAAGAAACAATCTTCATAGGTATAGGTATCAAGCAACTATAATAGTACTTCCAGTTGTTGCCGGACAGCAAATCTTGAATTAATGATTATGCAAATAAACCTCGTCAGACTGCACAAACTACGGTGTTAACAGAAAGCGTAAATTAAAATTGTCGAATCTAAGCCTTCTAAGCGTGTCGCCACAAAAATTGCTACCAGCAGGAAGGGCTGAAATATTGAGATTGCCTTGATAGTATTGAATCGTGGAACCGAAAATTAATTGAATGGATCGGGGAATGTCTCATCTTGTAGAGTATGGTGTGAAAAACGTTTCTTTGAGGCTTGGGCCTCAAAATTTTACTTTTTACGGCTCCAAAACGCTTTGTTTATGAGTTATTTGCCGATATAAGTTGACATGTGATGCGGGTTGCATTTTACATGAATATTTCGATGCGTTTTTTTAAGAAATCATCCATATTTTTAAAGTCATAGTGGAATTCGTCAAGTCTCCATGAAATTCTCTTTCTTTAGAGCCCTTATTAATAAAGATTGGTTGCGTGTGAGAACCGGAACCCAAAGGTATACTACTGAAATAATACAGGAGACGATTATTATTTAAATCTCTTGTAATATGATATTAATAAACAAAATACAACGAGCTGTAAAATATTGCACTGTATGTTGAATTAATGCGTTTTACGCATAATACATCAGAGCTTTTTCTGCTGGGCTACAAATATGTAGAGGAAATTTGACGTAAAACCCTCATGTTTTTGTTCTAGTTTTATTGACGTCCTCCATTGAGAATAGCGGATTTATTTTTTAATCCTCTATTTATAATGTTTTATTAAATGAAATTATTGCCGGTATTGTCTGTAACTAATTCAATGAAGGCATATAAAACGATAAAGTTAATTGATTTTGTTGTTCGGTGCAGCTATAGCGAATTTCCCCATATAATTAAAATCCCTCGTAATATTTTCAATATCTATAAGCACATTGTTTTCATAGAGACTATTCACAAAAATGTTCAGGATAATCCATTTACAAAAGTAATAAACATATAAAATGCATTACACAATTTATGTTGAATTTCGCAGATCTTGCCGACCAGTCTTACCGATACGGGCACCTCCTAAAATTTCTAAAACGTTCCCTACCTACGTAAGTTGTTTTTGTTCGTTGAAGAATAGTAAAACACGGGGCAAATATTTTAATTTCTAAGGGAGACAAGGGTTCGAGTGGCTCATGGACTGCGTGCTAGTCTTTTGAGTGGCGGACACGAATTCTATTCCTAGCCGATCAAAAATTACAATGTAGCTTTCAAATATAAATGCTCTCGATATCTGTAGTAGAATAACGAAGAAAATGTGAACGCGTCCTGCTCTTCACATGTCTCCCTTACTCTCACGCGCGGATAATAAATAAAAACAGAGCCCAGGCATGAGAACTTTGGCAGCTGGCAAAAGACGGATAAAATCGATGCTAAATTGCTAAATACATACACCAAGTGATCAAAAGTATCCGGACACGTTCAAAAACATACGTTTTTCATTTTATGTTCATTGTGCTGCCAACTACTGCCTGATACTTTTGCGGAACTCACTGACTTCTAACGTGGTCAGATGATTGGGTGTCAAAAGTCTCTATGCGAAATTTCCACACCCCTAGGGCCACTGTTTCTGATGTGATAGTGAAGTGGAAACGTGAAAGGGCACGTACAGTACAAAAGCGTACAGGCCGACCACTTCTGTTGATTGACAGAGCCCGTCGACAATTGAAGAGGGTCGCAAAGTGTAATAGTCAGACATCTATCTAGACCATCACACAGGAAATCCAAACTTCATTAGAATCCACTCCAAGTGCTATGACAGTTAGGCAAGAGGTGACAAAACTTCATGAGATTTCATGGTCGAGTGGCTGTTCGTAAGCCACACATCACGCAGGTAAATCCCAAACGACGCCTCGCTTGGAGTAAGGAACGTAAACATTCGACGACTGAACTGTTGAAAAACGTGGTGTGAAGTGACGAATCACGGTACATAATGTGGCGATCCGATGGCAGGATGTGGATATGACGAATTCCCGGTTAACGTCATCTGCCATCGTAGTGCCAACAGTGAAATTCCGAGGCGGCGGTGTTATGGTGTGGTCGTGTTTTTCATGGGGGGCTTGCACTTCTTGTTGTTTTGCGTGGTACTATCGCGGCATAGGCCTACGTTGATACTTTAAATACCTTCCCACTGTTGAAGAGCAATTCGGGGATGGCGATTGCATTTTTAAACACGATCGAGCACCTGTTCATACTGCACGGCCTGTGGCAGAGTAGTTACACGACAATTACATCCCAGTAATAAACTGGGCTGCACAGAGTCCTGACGTGAATCCTATCGAACACCTTTGGGATGTTTTGGAACGCCGACTTCGTCCCAGGCCTTACCGACCTACATTGATACCTCTCCCCAGTGCAGCACTCCGTGAAGAATGGGCTGCCATTCCCCAAGAAATATTGCAACACCTGACTGACAGTATGCTTGCGAGAGTGGAAGTTATCATTAAGGCTAAGGATGGGCCAGCACCCTATGGAATTCCAGCATTACCGATGGAGGGCGCCACGAACTGGCAAGTCATTTTCAGCCACGTGTCCGGATACTTTTGATCACTTGGTGGAGGGCTTTCCAACTGGCGGCCCGCCGGATCCTTTTATGCGGCCCGTGACTGCTTTGAAAAATTATATTATACCAACCCCAAATACAATACAATTGCACAATTCATCTTATTTTTATTTAATGATGCACTAATTTTCTCGTATGTATAATAATCATTAAGTATACAAGTCATAACTAATATATATTAGTTTCAGTGTAATATCATTAGTTAGGGTAAAAAAATCTTACATTACGGTGTGGCCCGCGGCTTAACTAGAATTTCATAGGTGGCCGATAAGCCCTTCTAAGTTGAACAGCTCTAGCTTAGTGTATATATATTAGGGAGACTACGGTTTCGTAGACCCCATTACAAAGCAGATACCCACAATGTGGGTTAGGCTTTCAAAGCAATTTTTATAGAAATTAGTGGTTGGAGGGGTAGGAGATAATTAGAAACAAATGTCGTAAAAAGATGAATCGTTATGGTTGCAGTGTTGGAACACATGCGATTCATGCTGGCATGAGCATGAGAAACCTATTACTCCCTAAATGGTGGAAATACCCATAACTTCAGCGGAACCCCTGTCTTGAGCCTCGCATACCTACATTCTAAGCCCCTGCGTTGCAAAGATAGGGACTTAAGTTAGGTATAATAAAATATTACTATGTCTGTAAGCTTTGTATTAGCCAATTATTTTTTATAATATTTGAGGAGAGTGTTCAAAGTCTAAAAAAAATAGTGACAGGGAGGTGTACAAAGCAATCATATATTTATGCATTGCAAGTTGTGTAAAAATCATTGTTAATGTTTTCCGACAAAATATTAATGCTCAAACTTTGAGGAGAATTTTAACCATTATACGCAAATGCATCTGCGCTTACATTATACGCATTTGCCTACGTCGTCGACTACAAACTGAGGTACTCTCAGTCACCACTGCCCCGCGAAGTTGGACACAACATTCCTAGGAAAGTCATTACACTTCCATACGGATATATTTTTTAATGATCCTCTCACTTCTTCACGCGAGATTAATTTGCATAAACTATCAGTGGTCTCTATTTCACAAAATATCTCATTAACACATTCTTCCAAATGCGTTGGCAAATGATTTCATTGTAATAACTCGTTTGATAACAGATTGAGCTGCCCCAACTAAACGTTATCCCAGTTAGCAATAGTCTCCTAACGCTGGTGTTGGACTAGGCAACAAGTGGTAATCGGATCGATCCAACACTGAATTTTATGAATTCATTACTAATAAAATCAATTTATTCCCAAATGGTATTCCACATAACTAGTGTCAATTAATATTTTCAATCGGGAATCATATTCATGTTTACGAGTGCTGAAAACATTCTCCCTAAATATACTCATAACGAAACTCATGGTCAAATAATTGAAATAAATAACTAAATGTTTTTCCTAATATGGAGGAAATATGGAAATGGTGTTCATGAACTTGCAGAATGCAAATGTGACAAGGCATAATTAAATATGAAGTGAAAGGGATAAAATTTAGATTGAATATTATCTTTGTACATTCCCAATGAAATTAGTTTACTGATGAAGTAAAGTTATAACCAGATATCGGAAGTTTGGTGAAATGCCTTCCTAATGTTGTTACTATTTTACGACTTTTAAAAATAGGAATTGCTTAATTGTAAGTCTGGAGTTGTTTTAGTAGATTTTTAATTTCTCTTTTTGCCTATTTCGGCTTCTGATGTCTAATCTGGGTATTTTGCTTCATTTTTGCTTTTGTGCCTTTTTCCTTGTCATTTTGCGTTTTTTTCTCCCGGCACCTATCTCGCTCAAGTTGGAAAAACGTTGGAGGCTCCAGGGCCAGGTAGCGTTAAAAATCTGAATAAAAAAGGCAGATGATAACACAAGATTTTTGACTTTTTCATTGATGCCGCCGGACTTTATTTGCTGACAATGAATCCCACCCTACTTTTCAGGATGGCCTCGGATCTCTTTTGACAACAGAGATATCTTTATCTGATATACACTTCTTAGTGGTGGCGATCACATACTTGCGAATAATAAAAAACTATTATTTCGTTTTCATTGATGCCATTTCAAGATTCAAAAGGGAGCGCACAATATCATTTTGAACATACAGCGACACGAAACAGATTCATAATCATTCTACCAGGTGGTTACGTGGAATCAAGATTACAAAGCAAATATCGTTTCTTTGCACGTAGATGCTATTGTAAATTTTGGAATTAGAATAAAAATTTTAATCCCTTTAATTATTAATTTTTTACAATAATTTGTTTTAAATATGATTTTTCATTGTGTATTTTGTTGAACTATGCACGCATAGTTCTACAATAATAATGCTAATTTTAGTAAAAATAAATACCTGAACTTCTGGGCCCTAGTTATAACGAAAACCCATAATTCAGTAAAGAATAGTACTTAAAAATATAGCAGTAAATAAAGGAACATATTCTATTTTTCCTTTGATAAAGTTATTTTATGCATTTGTTTTACAATTAAGTCGTAACAAAACACATTAAAAATTTACCGTTGCTTCAAACATTAAAGCACAGTAATACATTTCAATACTATAAATTTCAAACCTTTCACCTAGAACGAACTTTTGTTGCATACAATATTCAACAAAAAGAACAAAAAAAGAAAGTTAACAGATTTTTCGAAAGCATTAAGCGTTTTAAATGGACATTATCACTAAATTAGGAAAATAAAAATAGAAATTGTTAAGAAAATAAAATATGATGTATTTAAGACAAAACAAAAACTTACCCAAAATTTTACACCAGGGACCTTACAACTGCGTTTCAACAAAGGTGTTTCCACACAACTTCGTTTCACCCAGGACGCGACGAGTGGTCTGGCACATTCCATCCCTTCTGGCGAATTTCCTCCCGAGCTGGCCCACGCGCCTTTCCAGGGTAATATCACAAGAAAGTAATTTACATCCTAATCCATTCTTGGCCCGATTCAGCCGCAGGTTCGCAGCAGGCCCGCGCGGGGCGCCACCGGCGGCGGCGGCAGCGGGAGCGCCATCACTCACAGGCGAGGTTCCAATTAAGGGAGATTTCACGCCTTCCTTTTTCCGCGCGCCGCCGCCATCTGCTCCCGCGGGGAGCGCTCGCGTCGCCCGGCCCGGCGCGACCCTGCCCAGGTCCTGCCCTGCCCAGCTCAAGCGTCCGACTTGGCAACAGCCAGGGTCTATCAACTCTCCCTTGGAATATTGTGACCAAAATACAGGATGCAAAGAACTGTCGCCAGTACGGTTTTGCGAAGGGTTTTCCAAATCTAAATTATACTAAGTTGGGGCATTTGTGGAAAACACACATTAATCGTAAAACTATTTTTAACTCATAACTGTTGAGGTAATTTTCTTGTCATTTAATTTGTCATGTAGGAACTACATAGAAACGAGTTTAAACGTTTTGAAATAACAAAAGTGTCTATTTTCGTGATATAATCGAAAAACGTTTATGCATTCTCATTAGGATTAATACAAAAATAATGAAGCAAGAAGCACAATTGTTTATGAAATTTTTAAAAAATATTTAGATGTACGTTATTTCGTTCGCTATCTTTCAAACTCAGGGTATTGACAGCAATCACAACACCAGTTACGAGAATTGGTGGCTCCAGTCAAACGTCTGGCTCATGCACATTCTCAGTAAATGCAAAGCTACATTTATAGTGACAATTCTAAAGAACGCAATACGCCTACAGAAATATACAAGGCATGAGGGCGCCACTGTAAACATGGGTTGCCAGAGTATATGCGAATTTCCAAATTCTGGAGATTACTCATCCTCGGCTCAAAAAAAGCAGCAAGATCTAACAACCTTTCAACAGAACTGTAGGCAAAAATGAATTAAACATAGGGGGTGATAGTGTTACCCAGTGCGGACTTGCGTAATATTAGCAACCTCTGGACGATACGTGCTTGATACAAGTGAGGGAAATTCGAAATGCGGGCCACGGACCGCGCGCGATCTTTCCTTTCTCTTCATTGCCCTATCCTCACCCCTTGCTTACACGCACTAAAATGCACTACGCTACCACACATGCTTGGAGACCGATCGGGAGCTTAGAACTGATCTTGGCTTTGGCGATGCCCCGCTGGTGGGAGATACCTGATTGGCGTAAAATCCCTCAAGCCGACCGATAGGACGGCGGCGGATCTCGCCATCTAGCGAGGAAAAGATCACCACCACCTCCCGAGGAAAAACATGAGGAATCACTACCAATCAATCAATTATTCGAAATACGGATTAATTAAGGATTTTCTTTATCTGAATTAATACAAAGCGCAAACAATCACGATCCTATAACAATAAGTAATCACATTCTAGCCATCTTCCACGCTATCAGATCTCTCAATTGTGGGACGCAACTGGCAAGGAACACAATCTAACGACTCTATCTGTTCGAATAAGACTTATCAGCACTGTTCTCAAATCTTTTCGTATCCTAGAAATGAATTTTATGACTTCAGTGCCATATATACGAATTTCTTGTACACATTTCGATTGCTTCTGAACAACAACATAAGCTGAATAATTAACCTTTTAAAGACTAATGGGAAAGAGGTTTCCCAGAGCATTTCAACCCAGCGGTACCAATGGGAACTTTTCCGCTTGACCTCCAGAGGCGTGCGACGGCTGTTATCTATCGCTTGGTGACGGGTGACAAGCAGCGGCGCGGCGATTCTCACGTTCGGCGCTCCGGCCTACGCCATCCGGCAGGGATGTGTTGACGGAGTACGGTCTTGAGGCGCGAAAGGAAGCGTGGGCTGCTCTGACTTTTCATGCTTCTACAAAGCGCCGCAGCTTGAGAAACATAGGAGAATGTTGATCGCCATTCAACATTCACCTAGAGACGCCGCTCTAACGACAATAAAATTATAATAAGCTCACATACCACAGTAAGAACAGAAGAGATGATTTCTGTTTGGAATTTATAACGGAATTTGGGTTTCATGGGGCATGTACATATAACTTTCACAAATTTGTTCCATAATATATTCTTTTAACTTCGTATGTAATAATTAACTTGTATTAGAAAGATATTTTTTCTACAGTAGCAGATAACAATAGGGTGAAATCAAGTTTATATCAGTGCAATAAATATATCGTTTTCATATTTTGTTATCTATTGTATTGTATTATTTGCAATGTCTTAATATTTTATTGTATTGGCATAAACCAAAAACGTGGTTCCATATAACTATCTTTTCAGCTTATCAAAGCTTTTCTTTTGTTAGGGCGCCTTCTTCTGTAGGGCCTTGTACTTATACATAGCGCTTCACTGTCTACTATCTCCTGTCACACACCCCAGTCATAACAAACCCGCCACGGCCCACGCTTCTCACGGGCGATCGCAGTCGTATTCTGCTAATAGTTGCTGCTTGCGCTTGGGTCGTGTGCTTTTTGAAGTAAAAATGGCTTGTCGACACTAACAACACGCAAAATAGAGTTACTTTTGGACAGTGACAGCGACTGTGCATCTGTGTTCAGTCTGGAAGATGATCCATGCCAATATAATTAAACATTTTGAGCTCCGATCAAGCTGTCCATCTTCGTGCAATGATTCCGTTCAAGATACTAAATCACTACAATTTCGCTTTATCCATGTTGTACGAAATACATTTCATACGTATTTAAAATAAAATTAAGGAAAATTAAGTACTTTTACATTTTTAGAATTTTTTTTTACTTTCCCAAACCACTTTGAAAAATTTGAAAAAATCATATTTTCATAGTTTTATATAGATTCAATATCCTAAACGGTTACTTTGAATATTTTAAAAATATTTTTTTATTTGAAAAATAGATTCTTCTAATTCCAACTTTGTAATTGATTTTCATAAAGTATTATGTAGGTTACCTCTTTGCAAGTGGGAAATATTTTTTTAAATTTTGAAACATACTCAATATAATAGCAATTTAAACATCAAATGAGGAAAACTTCGTTGCGCAGGTTGGGTGGGTGGAGTAAAGAATGAAAATTCGCAGAAAAAATTAATAGGATCATTGCTCAAAATATTACTTAATTTTGCAGAGGAAAAGTGGATACTGTCTTACTCAGTTAAGCCCTTTAAATCTCTATCAACAAGGACTTTCAACACTTGGGGGTAGCTGTCATCGCTCGCCGCAGTTAAACCTCCACTGGGGTCAAGCAAATTCGTCTATTTAAAAAAGTCGGTACCGCACGGAGTGCAGAAGGAAAAAAACTCGGTCGCTAAAAGGTTAAATGAAGCTACAACAAAATAAATGCAGCGTTTTCAAGCATTTCCGCAGATAAGGAATAGCGTATTCCAAGAAAACTGTGCTCGATTAGTAAAAACTGATTTCATATTCAGGGACCAAGTATTGACTAAGAACATCAATCACATTTTTGTTAAAAAAATTCTGTTCACAGTGAAATTAACTTTACTTTAAACCATCGCCTTCTATATTATTTCAGTAGTATACTTCTCCTTTGTGGCTCTCATACGCAGCCATTCTATAGAAATGAGGTCTCTAAAGAAAGAGATTTTTACGGAGACGCTAGAAATTGCACTTTGACTTTAAAAATATGAAGAATTTGTTTAAAAAACGCATCTAAATATTCATGTAAAATGCAACCTTCAACGCATGTCAGGATTTTTGACTCTATATAGTTAAATAATTCCTAAACGAAGCGTTCTAGGGACTTAAAAAGTAAAATGTAAGGCCAAAATCCTCAAAGAAACGTTCCTCACACCGTAATCTATAGAAAGAGATCTTCTTGACCATTCTACTACATTTTTGCTGATTCGAAGCTTTTTGGTTCTACCCCACCTGTTCAGAGCCTGTAGAACAAGCAACTGTATGCGAAATTACTAATTCTTTGATATTATATGCCATTGAATTACACGGGTGTACCTTCGATAATAAAGTTAAATAAGAATAGTTTGCTTATAGAATAAATAGAATTAGAAATAGAAGGATGTATTACATGGTTACCAATTACAAGGTGACTTATAGAACAAGTGAAGGAGAATAAGAGGATCTTGAAATATATGTATTACTCTTAATGTGGAAATGGCAAAATAAGGGACAAGATGGGGTACAGCATGCGAGAGTTCTATCAGGGGTACGCTAGTGTCAACTTATATGGGAAAGAAATATAACTACAATTACGTTATTTATTGTCTTGATTTTGCAAATCAATTATCTAGCTTGCGAACATTATATATATATATATATATATATATATATATATATATACATATATATATATATATATGTTTAAAAAGGCTTTAAAGCTTCAGCGAACGCATACATAATATCATAAACTTCAAGATTCATTTTGTTGATATAAATAAACAATAGCTTTGTCGCGTGGCCGCCGACGGCTGGCGCCCGCGTAAGCATACTGACGTAGCTCCGCCGCGAGAAGAGCGTCTCAGCAGAAAAGGCCTATATAATGGCTTAACCTCCGCTTAGCGGGGGGACGAATGCTACTCGTGAGCTCGTCGCCCGTGTGCACGGACCTTCCACTCCCCGTCGGTTCAGATCGGCCCAAACTGGCCCTGCCGACCTCCCTCCACTCCCCGTCAGTTCAGATCGGCCCAAACTGGCCCTGCCGACCTCCCTTCACCTCTCCATCGGTTCAGATCGGCCCTAACTGGCCCTGCCGACACTCCTCAATCCCGCTAGCCCAGACAGACCCTCGGGGGTCCTGCTAGCAGCTTCCCGCCCTTGCCCCTGATCACCGTGCACTTCGAGTGTCGTCATGGCCGCTGCAAAGTCGCTCTTCCGGAGAACCGTCCTCGCCGAGGCTGGGCTACGTCAGGTGCCTGTGCAAGTTACACCTCTCCAATAAACTGCTGTTGGCCATAACTGGGGTCATCCCTATTCTTATTGCTCCCTCTCATCCGCCTTAGGCCTTTAATAGAATAGGGAATGGCCCAGAGGGCACCTTCTGCCCTTACCGTCCTTCCATTCCCCAGCTCGTGGTGCCAGACCCCTTCCCCCACGACAGCTTGAATAAAAATCCATGGAAAGTGAACATCTTAAACATAATTCTACGATAGTTTCAAAGAATGTTTTTTAATCAGAAAGGTTCTCAAAATGCTTCCAAGCCTTTTGAGTGGAAGTGACAGAAGTTAAGGCCTACTTGGAATTATGAAGCTGTAGATGTACAAACACCAATAGAATATTCCCCAGGTTTTAATCTAATAATTTTACATTGTCGCACGCAGAGACGTATTTGTTTTCATGAAATGTGTTTAATGCCATGATTAGTATTTGCAATTTAGGAGTTCATTGCGCTCGGATAGCGCTGCAAAATAGTTTCAAAACTAAACCTCATCTAAATCGTTGTTTAACACGGCAAAGAGTGAAAAATAGAGTGAACAGCAAATAACAGACTAAGATAATAAAGGTAGTGGAAATGGGATTATTTCGACAATTTGAATGAAGCAATTACAAAACATAAAAACTATTCACGCAATTGGAATTGAAATTTAAAGGGAACACTTCATTACTGTGGTGATGTATCCTGTCAATCCTCCGAATTACTTTATTCCTTTGTGTCTTCCACTAATAGGAAAATAAACCCGTACCAGACAAAATTATTTAATTAATTCGTTTAAGTATTAATTTACAGTATGTTACCATCAGTATGTTACCATGTCAACAGTTCAATACGTTTACCTAATATTTTAATATTGCAGTATGTATGATAAAAATTGTTTTCACGATGCCATTCTCCGTAATGATAATCAAATTAACAAAAATGGAAATGCAACCTAACGTATTAAATAGAAATACTCAATGCCTAAAGCCGTATTTGCATAATATACGTACATCACCCCGTATCATGACCATATCGTTTCATTCTCATACAATAACGATAAATTCAATAGTGACTAATAATGACAATAGCTCTAATGACCTAGTAGTTGATGCGACCTTAAATAAAAACAAAAAAATGCTACGTGCAGATGTTACGTAACATATTTTTTCTTTCCATTAATTCCATCTTGGCATTTCAATTTCCTTTCCTTGTTCAGTGTGGAAGTATTTGGAGCAGAGAGAATGAGGGTTTCTTGATTCAGGTGGATTTTCAATTGCGTAATTCTCAACAGCGAGAATTACTACAAGCTAAAAATACTGACAGGCTGGATTTCAGTATCCGCTTATTTTTTGTTAATGTGAATGTGTGTTGAAAGACTTTTTCAGTTTGTACACAGCATAATTCATAGCGCAAACTACTATGTGGTAAAGTTTGTGTGAATCAAGTGTGTCCATATGCACGTCGTGTATGAATTTTCTAACTTACTAATAAATACTAATACTGTATCAGAACCACGGAGCGGGTGGCGTCATCCTGGAACACAACGCAAGAGATGGGAAGACAGCTTCATGGAGGCAGCTGACAGCGAATGGACGAGGCTAGCCACATGCAGGACATTGTAGAGGTCACATTTCACTACATGAATTCCAAAACTACCCAGAAAAAAAGTCTTCATTACTAAGTAGAATTTAGATACATTTTAGTTAGTTACATTATGAAAAGTTCGATAATGATACAAACTTTTAGAAACTTTTATTTTGTCTGTACTTGTAATTCAACTAATAATTTGTAATTTTAGAAATTTAATTATTTCAGACATCTCTTATTCAGCAATCTAGTAATTAGTAACTTTTTGTAATATTTTTATTATTACTTTTTATATTTTGTTTTTAATTGTAATTTAAGAAATTATTTAGTTAATCTAAGTGTAAGCAATGTGTAAACTTATTTCCACAAACCAAGCACTCTGCACATACAGCTCCTCCTGGGGAGGCAGGAGGCCCTTGCCCTGAATTGCGATGGTAATAGGCTATTAATAATAATAATAATTAATACTAAGAGAGTTAGGAGAATAATTTTTACAAATGACAATAATATTATTAACAATTGCATCATAGTTAATCACCAAAATGTTACGAAATATTATGTGATATGCCAACAAATTACTTTTTGGATGCACAGGATGAAATAAAGTGATTACCTGATAAAGCAATTCCTATCAAACTAGTAACCCACAGAAAGAGAAGGGAGAACCTTCTCATCATAAACTCCTCAGTCTGAAAAAATGACCTTTGGTCAAAGAATATTATTGATCACGCATGTGTAGTTTCTCTATTATTTTTTCAATCAACTTTAGTGCATTAAAAAACAAACTTTTGAGATTGAAAATAATTACGACGAAATGTTTTTTGTATATTTATAAATTTACTCTTTGTACACTGAAAAACGGTTCGCCGCTCTTTGTAGAATCCAGCTTCCCTTGCTTCGTTCTTTCTCATTTCCTCGGATGCAGTGTCAACCAGGAGTGCAAGTGACAATTCAACAATGCTTATAAATCCCTGAATGTCCCACTCCAGAGCTCATATAACCAACCGGAAAATTCAACTTACTTCTGGGTCAAAGCATAGCCTGGTTATTTTGCTTAACGTCCTTCTGTAACTTTCTGGTCGGCAAAGCGCGAAGCCCTGAGAAAAGGAAATTATTTCCATTGGATTCCTTTCATGCATGCCACATTTTACTCTGACTCACAATGGAATTTAATAAAGAGCGTTCTAATTAGGGAAAACCGAATTTAAAGAATTCTCCTCATTGCTTTAAACAATATAAATGTATTCAATTATGTTCATAATTTCCATAAAGATATATATGTCTTTCTCATAAAGAAGTTTTCTCTTCAATTTCACAATACTATATTAGAAAGAGGCAGCTAAATGCAAAATATACTTCTTCATTTAAATCATGAAGTATCTTTTGTGATCAAATGGTATAAGTACGAGTACATTTATTATGTAATTTCCATGTACTGACCAGAAGAACGGCTATTTTTTCGTTCACTTGATGTGTTGGGAAGAGAGTATACGAGGGTTGGGGCAGAAGTCATGGCAACTATTGTTTTTTGTGAGAATATGAGTAGGGGCGGAAAATTTCAAATATATTCATGAAAGGACAAGGTATAAACAAAGTGCTTGGACATTTATCAACAGACGAAAATTGAATTTATCATATTTATTAAGGAATTTGAAATGACCGTACTCGTTTCACGCTCTAAGACATTTTAGAGAATACTTCACAAATTCGAAAAGCATTACATGCCTGTTCTAAAGGCCTTATTAGATAGATGTTCTATTACCGCACATCACATTGATCCGCACACTCACAGGTCGTCACGTGCTGCGCATTTTTGCTGAATCTCTCCTGTGCGTCTCGCGTCTGTCCGAAATGTAAAGGCATTATTCCATGAGCTTTCACCAATTCCCTATGACATGACATGGCGAACGGCTCTCTTGCAGAAAGAGCGTTACTGAAAGCATGTTACATTCACCTCGCACGGCGGTAGTCAGACAAGTAATTTCAAGTTGTTCTCTCTGCTAACAGACACTCTTGCAGAGCTATCTGTTAATGTAAACACACCCTACTGCAGCATTCTTTTAAGATATTGCCACGTCACTCGCGGTCTCCGCGAATGACGGTGAAGGTGGGTCGCCTTACCTTCCAGCTAGCTCAAGTGGCAGAAAGGTGGCCTGAAAGAAAAGGGATGGCGAGTGGACGTTGTTTCAGCAAGAAAGAACATATCTGAATGAGGTTAACGTAAAGAATTTAATGATTCAAAAAAAAGATTAACCTAGACTTACACTACCATGCTCGAGCTCGCGAGTTTTCTCCGTAATGCAAACCAAAATAAGCGAAACAAGAGAAATTAAAATTAAATTATTACAATCAACAATAGACAAAATGCATTACATAAAAAAAATATACGACTAATTTTATTAACGGCCAATGCGCGGCCTGAAATATTTCCCTCCCTGCTTGTTTTGAGCTAACTGCAAAAGTTCATTCCGTAGCGCCTGAGGGGCATTTAAGCGCTTTCAGCGAAGCTGTCGTACACATCACCGTCTGGAGATTTTCGTGGTCATCGCCCCATTCAGCGAGGCGACGTCTCAGAAAGGGGGCCCGAGCGGCCCAGTGGCGGCGGAGGTGGAGGCGGGTGGCGGCGGTCAGGTCGTCTGCGGTTTTGCGCGCCGCTCCAAGGGTGTGCAGCCGGGAACAATGATCCTCTCAGCTGGTCGAGCGGGCGCCTTCAGGTAGCACTTTCGACGGGCATTGACGTAAGAGGTGGCGATCTTGACGATTGACACAGTCACTTCCGCGTGCTTATGCCAAAGATAGACTAATAATCACGTCTACTTCAACAAATCAATTGTTTTGGTTCACCGAATCGTTGCCAAGCACGGCACATTAAATAACTTGAACCGATAAAACTATGGTTCAGAAAATTGATCAAGTCTGAAAGAGAAACTTTCTCTTGAAAAGTCTCGCCACAAAATAAAATCAAGTGAAGACCCCAAAAGGCAGTCACAGAGTGCCTTCACGAAGTCTTATTAACAAGCGCCGCAGTCGAAAGCAGAGCGATGCTCAGCCAAAAACCGAAAACAGAATGCTACTCAGTCAAAAGTCACAAGCAAATGCCCCAGAAGAATGTTACTTTCTTTCTGCCTCTTGCCTCGGGCCCCCTCCAAAACATCTCTAAAGTTCGAGAATGTTCCACTACAATTTCGAAATCGTTCGGTGATAGGCTACTGGAAATTTTGCAGTGAAATTACTTCGTCCAATCGCTGAAGGCGTTTGAACAGGGATTTTTAATGGAAAATTTCCAGTACCTTCTGTCTCAAGTCTCTCTGTCTTACACTGTTTACTTGGACGCACGTGCAAGCCTAGACATGCGTCGTAGAAGTGGGCCAGCCTAATTTTTGTGGACGTCCACTGGGTGGCGGCCCAGGGGCTGGAAGGGGGTGGGTGCGTTCTCTTAAGGAGTGCTTCCCGGAAGACAAACACGCGGAGGTGGAGGCGGGTGGCGGTGGTCGAGGAGGCGCAGCTGCGCGCGTCGAATTAGAGCGGGGGGAGTCACGCCAAAAATTCCCCGGCGCCAGCGGAGACGTCTTTTGCAGATTATTGCCAGAGAAATGTAGAAATTAACGCTAATTTAATGAAGTTGATATTCGGTAACGCTACAATATAAATGAAATTTTGCGATACGATCACAAAAAGACGAAGAAAATTCGTTAGCAAGAAAGTATGAAATGCAGTGAACAACTCTTTTATACATTTTTTCAAATTTATTGAACGGTTCTAAATTAAATTTTAAAACAGTATTATCGAAAGTGGATAACATAATAAGTCAAAATTTCAGTTCACATTTAAAAGGTACGAATTCTCAACAACATAAGAACATATCTAATCTCAAACAAACCGGAAGTAAAGTACTAGACAATATTCTCAAGTTTCGTGTACATTTTCATATTCATCATTTGGGGGCGGATTTTGATGATCTAAAACATTACCAAAAATGAGCAATAAAATTCTCTTAAAATGTAAAAATGCCCTAGAAACAAAGAAAAATGATGCAAAAAATGTTCAATCGAAACCATTTCAGATGAACAACTCAAGCTTTTGGATATGCTACTGAGGTACATGGCTTTTTCCTTTCGTTCAAGTGAACTCAGCTTGCAAACTTCTGGTTTCGATTGTTCTTTAAAAGAAAATCTCTGCCTTTATTTATTGCAAAATCGGCCGCAGTGGCAACGGTGACGATAGGTCTCACATGAACCTTAGATTACATAGTACTTACAATGGTGGACATTACAATATATGAGCAAAGAAATCGAAAAGGCTACTCGGGAATTCTGTTGTGAGCATTTGTTAAATCTCGTAAATACTGTTTGAAGCAGGTAAAAAAGCATCAAAATTATATTAAAATCAATTAAATCTGATAAAATGCAATAAAAATAACATAAAAAGGTAAAACATTGACTTATTAGTCGAAATCGACGAAAAATGCAAAAAATTACGTATAAAAATGGGTTATTTTGTTTTGTTATAACATAAAATGAGTTTCTATACTAAACGGCATTATTCTATAGTGAAAAGAAAAAATGGCATTTCATTAAAATCCGCCCCATACTCATCAGTTATCAGAAAAACATTGTCATTTGTACTTAGCCGGACAATGCTTTTAACATCGTCAGAAGTAACAATATACTTCAAGGAGTGATGGTGAATAGGTGGGATAAAGAACAAAATGTCTTCCATATATTTTATTTCTCTCTTTTGCTTCAGAAGGTGTCCCTCTGGGCAGCTATCTCCGGGATTTGACAGCGAAAGACACTAGAAGTTCTTTGAAGGGCAACTTACAAAATAGCCTGTACTCAGAAAGAGTTTCTTCAAAAAGAATTGTGAATTGTTTACTCCATTGGAACCGACTGAGTATTCAAAGCGATCTGAGAAGCAAAACCACTGACAGGTAAAATCATGCAACTTTCAACGATATTTTGCAAGTCAAGGGACGGATGAATCCGACTGACAACTTAAACTTGCTTTCCTTACAGCACTGTAGTAAATTACTACACTGCTAAGTAACTAAGAAACGAACAAGTACTCACTTTATGCCGTTAATATAATGCCACTTGCTGAGCATGATTTTCTACGTTAAAAGAGAAAAACTGAGTTATACCACTTGGAGTTTATTGGTTGCTTGTGTTGATGGTTTTAAGAAAAGGAGTATATCTTTAAAAAAAATACATTCCAAATAGAGAAAATATTAGCAAGCGAAATGATATTCAATATTTTACATGAAATTACTCTTCTTAGTCATTCTGATTTTTAGTTTGAACACTTTACTGAGAAGTTGCACAAATTTTTCTGTCAAACTTGACGATCGACTCATATTATGGGAAGAGGATAAATAGATGTGCTCGCTCACACATATTTTAGGTAGTTTTCAGAATTGTATTGAGCAGTGCTCTGTTTCATTGTAACATTCAACTACTATACCATATAATTGTATAGAATTATCCGAGATATATGAAGAGAACGCAATATTAAAAACGACATCAATTTCAAACACGAAAATATAAAATGACTATATTCAGTTATTCCATTACACAACTAATTTTGAAAATAGGACATACTTTTTAAATTAACATATGGTATTCGTCATTTTGCTTATCTGCTCTTATCTACTAGCATTTCAAAAATAATAGTCAAGTACTGGCTTCTGATTTAAGGAGATAGTTATTCAATTTTTTCATTCAAAAGTTAAATTCTCCAATCAATAAAAAATATGGTCAAACTAATCAGACACATTTGATGTACTAAAAGAGTCATATATGGTAAAAATATTATTATATAAAAGTTAATATACATTTCAACAAAAGTATATATTGTGGTGTATGCCACCAGATTTAAAGTAAAATATGAGCATTAAAAATATCGTATCCATTGGTAACACTTGGAAATTAATAGGATTACCACCTGAATGTTAAAGGAGGGGATAATTAGAA
Source organism: Acheta domesticus (assembly GCA_031308135.1). Taxonomy (NCBI): domain Eukaryota; kingdom Metazoa; phylum Arthropoda; class Insecta; order Orthoptera; family Gryllidae; genus Acheta; species Acheta domesticus. The sequence goes on from JAHLJT010009419.1 coordinate 123,598,037, forward strand.
CTCATGATAAAGCTGTATAAATTACAGACACAATTTATTCAATTAAAGAGAACTGCAAGTAAAAAATCAAAACAAAATTCACTAATCATATTTACGTTAATAATATTATGTTTGATAGATTGATTACATCGTTTCCGGGCGCTTTCACATACAAGGTCATTAGTCCCGTAAATGTTGTCCATGTTTTATCACAGGACCTACACGTCTGCTTGCGGTGTTTTCCCCGACAAGGTGTCGCTCATCAGGGAAGCACCGCCTCAGCCGCGACAAGCTCTAATCTCCCGACTGATCTCCCAAAGTGTGTGGTAGTTGAGTGCAAGTGTAAGTGTATGTAAGTAATGGGTGAGGATAGGGCAAGGAAGGGGGAGGAAAGATCGCGCGCGGTCAGTGGCCCGTTTGTTAGGGTACTGCTCCGGTATTTGCCTAGTTTTGATCGGAGAAAGAACGGAAAACTACTGATCAGAGCATCCGGCCGGAAGGATTCTCCTCTAGTCAGTAGTTGAATTTGACATAGCTATGTTGGTAGCGTAAAAAATACTGCCACCGACGGGACTTGATCGATCGACCTCCTACTCGCCATCTATGACCCCTAGATCAGAGGCCTGTTGAGTCTTCTTTTGATGCCCATAGTCACCTAAGACTGTAAAAGTAATAATTAGGGGACGAATTTTAATGATATATTTTGATATATGATACATGAATTTTATTTTCATATTACAACAATTCATTTTAGTATGGGCAGGAAATGCATTTCGTGTCTATACTGATATATACTATGACGAAAAATCATGAATACATTTTTTAATTTTGAATAATATACTAAAGAAGGCGGGGTTTGTGACATTCGTAATTACGGGATATTCCAATAGTTCATTTCTCTAATTGCTCTAATTTCTCTAATTGTCCTAATTACACGGGTAATCGGTAATTCAATAATAATAACATAATTCGACGAATTTGAACGATAAATAAATAAAATGAAATAAGAATAATAATGACACATCTTTCCCAGTTTTTTAATGTGCAAACTTTTAGTAAAGGAATTTTTCATTACAAGTCGCAACACAAGCTAATCCGCAATTTCAGCCAACACCTGGAAAGAGTTTAAAATTTTAACCCAGAGATGAATTACGTAAAATAATTACTTTTACATTACCACATCAAAAGTGTTAATTATTTGTGAATTTCTATTCACAAAGAGATATTACAGGATATTGCTGATAACTACACACGAAATTTTTAGGAACCTGGATCATCATTTTTTTCCTTACGCCATTCCTTTAGGGGCATGTGTTTTCCACATTTTCCCGTTTTTTTCTTCAGATATCTGTCTCAGTGACCAGGACCTTCCGATGGGAGTTTCTCCACCCATTGCGTCGAGCTCATCTGTGCCAGAGTTTTCCCAATTCGCTCCAGGCAGCCTTCCTGGTTTCAATGCTGGCTTGCCTGTTGGTTTGACTCCTAGTTTGACTCTTAGCCTGATACCTGGTTTGACTCCTGGCGTGATTCTTGACTTGACTTTTGGCTTAGCATTTGATGTATTGGCTTCACTTTAGGCTTGACTAGTGGCTCGTCTGCTGTCTTGACTCCTCGCTTGACTTCACTGGTATCTTCATTGATAGCTTGACTCCTGGTTTGATTCTTGACTTGATTCCTGGCTTCTCTTCTGGCTTAAATTTTGACTTGAATCTTGATTCCATTGCTTGCCTGACTGCTGGCTTGATTGATGGCTTGACTCCTAACTTGACTCTTGACATGATTCCTACTGCAATTCCTGGGCTGAGTCTTCGCTTGACACCTGCCTCTTCTCAATGTTGTGGAGACCAGGAGAGCTCTTTCATCGCTTTGATGAAACAGGGTAAGTGGGGCACCAATTACGCCCTGTAGTTGGCGTTGCTCTGCTACTAGTAATGATGTCACTGCTGGCGTAAAACCTCACCAAAAAATTGCGACCACTCGCTCCCACGGGCGACCACCGCATACAGCCAGATGAACCTCAATTGCGTATTTGAAATGGGTTCCTAACGTAAAGTGATTCCCTACTAATGCTTAATTTATTCTTAATGTGATGAAATGATATTGTTTCTTTCGTGATCATAGTGTAGCAACATAGAAAAAGCAAGAAGGAAAGTTAAAGAGAAAAAATGCTTTATCCTTGATCGATGAAAAAATATTTACTCTGAAACTTGCTTACAATGAGAAATATATATTTTCTTTGAAGTCACTGCAGTATCTGTTTGTAAGCAACGCTCTCCTGAAATATCACCTAACATGAATCTCCAGCGTACTGTTTTTGAAGGGTAAAGTTACAACAGAGTTCCTGCCATCCTGAAGATTATATTACGTTAAGACAAGAAGATTCAGCACCGCGTTTTCGTAACAGCGCAACTCCTCTTCCGCGAACGCCTCTTCCGCCCGCGCCGAAGAGGAAGGCGCGGCTCCCAGGACGGGACAGAGCGCCAACGGGCGACGGGGGTTCCCCGCAGCGGCCACGCCAGCGCCCCTAGCGGGCCAGGCGCGCGTCCTCCGGGGTTCCGCCCCGCACCCCCCGCCGCGCTTCCCGCCGTGCTCGGATACTGCACTATTGTGTAATTTACCGGAGCATTAAATATGCATGCGGCAGAAGGGGATGAATTACGCAGACGGCGCGGCGATATGCAACTATAAAGCGAGCGTCAACTCCCCCGCTGCCCCGCCCCCGGCGTCCGCGAAGTCGCCCGCGAAGAGCTTTGAGAGACGCTAGTGGGCCCTGCGGCGAGAGCGCGAGAACAAATTTTGAAATGGTTGTTTTCGTAAAAATACAGATAGATAGAAATTTGTTATGGCAGATCTTAGTATTTTTGCTTCGTGGTACCATAACGATCCATTTTCCACTAAATAATTAAATGTTTATCTAAATAATCGAAAAATAATTTCAAGATTCAATTATTATGTTTATAATAATTAATTATTAATACACTATTTATTATATTCATGATTTATTATATTAACTACTAAATATTATATAATATAAATATATTAATTAAGTATAAAATATAATTATATTCAATAATAATAATAATCATTGATATAAATAATATATAATAAAAATACACTGTATAATTATTCCAATATTATTTTCTAATTGCAGAGGTTTAAACTTCCCTGCACTGCACTTCATAACACTACCCAGAACTTAACAATTTTTCTCTCTTTTATTTTAAAGTATATCATCGCACAACACAAAACAATAAAACCTGTAAATAAAAGCATGACGTTAATAATAATTATTGAATGCTAATTTCTTTTGGAAGGTGTAGTTATGGTATGCATGTAATGACAATGGCATGGATAAAGTTGTAAATGACATGGAATGATTTGATTATTATCATGCTTGTAACGAATTCTGCCTTATTTCCACAAATTATGTTGGTAATAACTAATTTGATGATAAAGCGTGACGACCACTTGGCTTCATCTAGCAACGGTGCTTGAAAGGTGGTGGGTACTCCATTCGAGAAATCCGGCACCGGAACCAATGTCTTGCCATTTCTCCCCTCAGGGCTCGCCCCCATTCCTCTGCTCTGGGAGAGGACCTTTCCTCGGCTGATGGAGGCTCCTCCTGCCACAGTATCACAATCCGGCTCAGTTGTTGGTCCCTCCTCTACCGAGGATACCCCGCTTGCCTACAGATTTGTGGGCTCCGGATGAACTCCCGTCGTAGCATGGGTGTGTATATTTATATGTATTTGTATCTAAGCGTGTGTGTATTTGTGTGTATGCATGTGTTTCTGTGTGCATGCGTTTGTAAATATGCATATATTTGTGTCTATGTGTCTATTGATAAAGTGGTTCGAATGCATACATTTGTGGTGGTGGTGGTTGTGTAGGAAAAAGGAGAGACATGGAGCGAATGGCAAAGGAAATATCCCGTGAAGTCCATTGCTCATTAATATAAGATTAACCCAACAGCAACCTGTACAGCAACGGAGCCACCAATATCAGCAGCTGACTCAATTTTTTTTTTGAAATAGCGAATGAATTCACTTCATTTTTGCGATGGTTCTAACTTTTTATTTAATGAATTAGATTCATGAAGAGAAAAATAAAAATATCCATTTATTTTTTCTTAGGGGCAATTTATTCTAGGGCATTCATCATAAACTTAAATTATGGCAACATACTCGTTTGTGAAATTTAAAACGCCTCCAATTTCAGAATTAAGAAATTATTTATAATGATAATGAAAATAAAAGAAACTTTCTGTAACAATTTGTAAATAAGAAATACAATATTAAAAGTTCTTTCGACACGTCCACATTCCATTTATTTCCATTACAAGGCGTTTACGTTACCGTTTATAATCCAAGTTGTCAAACAGTAGTCTATTTTTCAGGGCCTTCGACTCTCTTATACTGTTCAACACATATCCCTCGTCTGTACTTTGAGACGTTTAATTTTCTTCTATATTCCAACACGTAGTCCATCTTTGAAGACATCAAACTTTCGTCCTTTCACTAAGACGCCTACCTCGTTTCTTTTTGTTGATTTCGTTCTTCTGCACATCTTGTCCATCGCCATACTATTCAACTTATGTCTGCGTCCCAAATAGGCCGTGAATGTAAAAGCTTTCTCAATGTCAGATACATTGAATCTTGACTCGTTACAATTGCATAACTTGCAACGAAGATGCATGTCAATCGAGCTTCGGACTTTGAACCACAGCCGAAAATACTACCTACTCCGCTAAAAATACCTACGCCATATTTGTGAACTTGCCAATAGCTTGTTTCTACATCATAAGTAAAATTGTATATTCGCGAACTGCAACATTTTTTTTTCATGAAAACTCGAAGAGAAACCTAATATTTAAATTCATAGCTCTGTCTTCCGCGAACGAGAAACTGGCTCGCCTGGCGGAGCGTTGAAGAACTACCGTGCGCATACCCTCTCCCTCGCTTTCGTGCTCCTTTTGCGCGAATTAGTGTAGCTGCGGCGAAGCCTCTCTGCGAGATTGTCCCGCTGCGAGTTGGCGACGACCCACACTGGCCCGATGTAGGTTAAGCACGGGATAAATAAGTAATTAAGTAAGTTCGCGAATAAATTCACCCCGTGTTTTCTCGAAAATAAACCCTCTTCAGGTAGAAGCTCCCCTCATTTTTTTAGGATGGCAACTACAGAAAATTTGGGAATGGACTTAGTATGATATTCGTTGCAAAAATATTATTTGTTAATAAAATCCGTACAATTTTCATAATCGACAAGTCACGCGAAAATTTCAAGCGTGATGTCGGAAATAAAAAAAATCATGCATTATAAACTTTTTGTTTATACACAAAGCATATATTTTCCGACACTCGCCCATGATCCAATCCACAATCTTCCAAACTCCGTTAATCTCAACCGCCACGTTTTTAAAAAAAGCATAGTTACCGGCACTGATTTAAAAACTAAATACATTTAAAAAAGAAGATCTGTAAATATATTAATAAATTAATTTTAAAAGTGAACTATTTATCTCAAATTACTTTTTTTTAAAGGAATAGAATAATTCTTATGAAATGAAGCTGTTAATTGTTATAAGGGATGCAAAAACAAATTAATTTTCAAATTCGATTATCATCATTTACAGGGCATACAAAATACGATATCCTACAAAAAACGAGCACGTCATGACTCAAGTATATTCAGAAGAATGGATTGAAACTTAACGTCTTAATTCTATGTGAAATACTACATACAAGTGTTAAAACATTTGAAAATCTCAGCAAAAACGTTCAACAAAAATAAAATATATTGATTTAATGATTTTTTTTCTTCCAAGAAAGTAGCTACGGAAGTGCCAAGGTAATCTTTCAACGCACGAGAGAGAAAGGAAGAAGCCGGAAGCAGCAGTTCTTTGGAAGTGAGAGAAGTGAGTCGGAGACACTGTGACACTGAGTATGTCTCTAATCGCGTCGACTATTGGGATGATCATTCCCGTGTCACACTCAGGGAGGCGGTGCTCCTCTGCATGCCAAACATGCACAAATATCCACTAACATATTAATCTATTGTACTATTTTTCCTTTTCTCTATAAAATTAAGATTTATAAAGAAGTAATAATTGGAAAAATAAATAGTCATCAAACATGTAGGGTTAATACTAATACAGTATACACTGTATATTCTAAAATCGAATAATCTTACTGGCAATGACGATAAAAAAATTCAAGGTTCAACGAAATGACAATTTATTAACAATAAATAATTAAAGTTGAGGGTGACCTAGGGTTTAGGGTGGCACGGTTCCTTTCATTCCTTTTGTGATTCATTTACTCTCGTGAATCACCCGCCACGGTTCACATACGGTTCACTTCAGAGCTGGCGAAAAATTATGTTGGCATGCATTGACTAGCTTTGACGGGTCAAAGCATAAATATACACGAAATGACCATGCGTCAAAGTCACATTTTAAATTTACAAACAACTTCTTCTTCTTCATCACGACACATTTAAAATATCACTTTACATTGAAAATTACACTTCACAACACATTAAAAAAATTTGTCTATGCTGCTTTGCTTGCTGCTATTAATATAGAAATGGTTATAGATTTTAAAAAGCCTTCTCGTAATGTCACATTCAGTGGTTCCCATAACAACAAAATTTTCTGTTTCAGGTATTATAAACTCTAAATTTATGTATTATAATTAATGGTTTTAAATTTTTTTGTATATGTAAAAATAAATGTATAATAATTCCAACGAATACGTGAGTTATACTTTTTCCATTTATATTCTGTGGCTTATAGAGTAGCATTTGGTTAAGTATATAGACGAGTGGCTCTTTTTAAGTAGTAAAGAATGTTCAAGTAGCATGCACTTGTGAAATAGAATGTATTTTAAACACATTTATTACGTTACCATGTTGAACGCGAATAGTAAACAAGGATTCGGTTCATTGAGTCGATTCCTCTCTAGTGAACCGGATCAGTGAACCAAAAGGAACCGTGCCACCCTAAACCCTGGGTCAACCAAAGTTGATAACTAAACACACTACTATTTACTAATATCTACCGTCGTCTTGCCTTCTTGTGAGAAACTGAAACAAACTATGAGCCATTCCACGTCAAATCGCACAAAAAACACCAAAATTTGACCTTCATATTTTTATTTATTTTCTATTTTTTCTATTTGTTATATGTATCAAATAAGTGAACACGTGTATTTTTATTTTTTTCTAACTTTATTGTTTTCGGAAATATTGTATAATGAAATTTGCTAAAAATGACGCGCATCACTAACTTAAAAATATCATACATTTGAATACACCAATTATAGAAATTCCCTTCAAATTCCATTCGAAACTTAAAAACATGTTTAATTTTTAAGATTTTGCATTATATATAATTTTTTGAATTTGAATTTTTTTTAAAAAACTGAAATTTTGAAAATTGAATATTTTTGTAAACTCGATGAGCTAATTTTTTTTTTTAAATATTTATAAACGCACTAGAGTATTGATAATAAGTCCAGAAAAAATTAAAGTGGGATCTCAGTAACTTTAAAAGAGATTAAGAGAAATATACAAAATTCCATTTTCTTCAGCCAACGTTTCAGACACTATCATGCGTTCGGTTGCTGCAAAAAGTCGTTTAATTTTATTGTATGTCCAACTTTCAAAAATTGTCAAAATTTAAATTTTCAACGTCATGTCATTTGTTGAGTGAAAGTTACTAAATAGTATCTTTGTCTGATTTTCCGATGGACGTCAAAGGATCTTCAATGTGAAAAAAATTATCTGTGTTGGCACTTAGTACTTTCTAAAATTTCTCATGGGGATGCCATTTTGTTCCAATTTTCTTTTCGTGGCGAGGGTTTATCCTATTCCAATTATACTCATGTTTATCTTCTCTTTATTCATTTCGCAGATACTTGAACTATCTGAAGAGCTTAAGTTGTCACTTCCTTGATTTCCACTTTTTTCACTGGACATTCCGCTACTTTCGTTAATGCCACGGGAGCCACTGATCTCGATGCTATCTTCATTAAGAAAAGGCCATTTTGGAAGTCCATTCCCTTTCTTCCGAAATTAATCACAAATTCGCCAATCTAATGACTCCTGTAAATTCACGAGCAAAAAGTGGTTTACGCGTCTTGGAGATTTTCTTTTTTAAAAATCGTGATCAGAAACTTTAAATGGATTGAAATATCTATCTCATACGCTGATCGCCACTCATGTTGCACAGTATACGCACGATTCACAGAACAAATACTATCACTCTTGTCTTCATAGGCATTGCGTATTGCGACTAATGTTGAGAAAATTTTACCATGTCCCTTGACAAGTGGACGATTGTACTTAACGAGCAAGGTCAGGAGGGCACCCCGTCCCTAGGACTCAATGGGACTCGCAGTAAAATTCGTTTCGTTGACACGAGGAAAAGCATTCGTTTTGCTGTCACCCATCCCTTCTGGGGAAAGAGTGAACATAGATTTACTAATGTTTCTTGAAACCCAAATCAGGCAGAGGGCCATTCTTTTTATTGTTCGTCGGCATTAGCATCCAAGACTGATCGAACATAATTCGTTAGTGCAGGGGCAGGAACCACGCGCCCGAATACCATAATTGCAATTGATTTTTTTAATCTATACGTGTTGAGTGCCCAATATCTTTTGTTATGTTTTGTAGAAAATTGAACAAGAAATATGCCTATTTTTTCATCTGACAGAATTCGTAAAGAAATTTTCGTTTTTTTTTAAATAATTACAATTTTTAATGACATTTATTTTTTGAGAAAGTAATTTACAGATGAATAAAATACACATGTCAAAAAATTAAACGAAACAAACCAGTAATTTTTATGTCAAGTACATTCAGGGCGTCAATTAATCATATTTTGCAAAGTACGCGTAAATTTCAAAATTTAATATAGGCACAACTACGCAAATAAACACTTTTCAGGTAAATAAAGAAACATGTGCCTCTTTTTTTGAAGTCCAGAATTAATGCCATATATTCGTGTCAGTTATTTTTTTTCAATAGTCGTGTGAATTCGAGTGAGATTTGACGTGGAATGGCTCGTATTTCAATTCGATTCGCTCTCACCCATAAGAATGTTCACCCACAAGTCACCCACGATGTTACCCACAAAAATATGTATGACACAATGTCATACATTCTGTGGGCAGAGTGAACATCTGAAATACTAAAGTCTTGAAACCCTTATCAGGCTGACGGTCATTCTTTTTAGTTCTTCAGCACTTGCATCAAAGACTGGCCGAAAACAATTCGTTAGTGCATGGGTAGACAGAGCGCGCCCTCATACTTACAATTGATTTTCTTAGAACTGTGTGTGTGGGGAGTGCCCACTTTTTTCTTGTTGTATTTTACAGAAAATTGAACAAGGAACACGCTTATATTTTTTTCCAAATTTTTATCTCATCAAGTTTATATAGAAAGTTTACTTTTCTTGAAAAAAATACATTTTTTAAAATGAAAAAAGTGTTTTGAAAAATGTATTTACAGAGGAATAAAATACACATTTCAAAGTATTAAATGACACAAACCAAAAATTTTTATATTCAGAGAAATAATTCGGAGAAATAATTGATCTTATTTTGTGAAGTACCCGTAGATTCCAAAATTTAAAATAGCCATAAATACACAAATAATCAATTTTCAAGCAAATAAAAAAATACGTATCTCTTTTTTTGATGTCCAGACTGAAGAAAAAAACTATCGTACATTTTAAAAAATGTCGTGTCAACTCTTGTGCGATTTGACGTGTAATGGCTCATATATGAAAAAATAATAAAATTCAATATTATAGTAACCAACACGAACAAACAAATTCACTCATCAAACAAAAACTAGAAACGCACTAAAGACAGTCTGTTCTACCACTCCAAGTTTTCTGAAAACAAAACTGAAATAAAGTCATATAAGCCTCTTTTCCTCCCTTTTATTACAACACCCACTAATAATTGATATCACGATTTTCGCCAATTTCGTGTTGTCTCTCTATACTTATACATTCCAACAAGTTCAACTTCCTGTTACTTTCAACTTCCTTTACTTAATCTTACTTCTTCCTTTACTTATTAAAATTCAGTCGCCATAACTTTACAATGTCGTTTTTGAATCTCCATAAATATTGACTGTCTTTAATGTTAATGTCAATATAAATATTGACAATCCATAATGTTGGAATACAACATAATCCACAATACTTTCAAAAATACGCTCATCTTGCTCGTTTGTGTCCAATCAAACAACCAAAATTTCCTTCTGCGTCTTCTCAGGACAACGATCTGACCATTTTTTTTGTTTCGTTGTTGATTGCTTCTGTCGTCATGACAGTCATGGCCAATGGTTTACTACATAGTCTTTCCCTTCAGTAGGCTTTGCTATTAATCACGGATTCATTATACTATAAGCATCCTATTCTAACCAAATGTCAAGAAATGTCACTTACATATGCACTGAAGCAACAGAAAAATATGCAATATCATAGAAATCCGCTCCCTATTAATGACACTTATTTTAATATTATTATACACTGTAATTTAATTTCGAAATCATCTGAAACATTTTACTGCAAGTGGTTTGTATTACCTTATGTTCATTTCTGATTTAAAAATATGGCAATTTTGAATCATAGTTCTTACTGTATTGAAGGAAGTGTTTTTGCTCTTATTTCGGAACACTGTGATTCGGGGGGGCGGGGAGGAGTGAGGGCTTGAGATCGAGTCTCGGCGCACCCTGCGGCACTGCAAGCTTTACCTCCATGCGCTGCAGCCCCTGCGCTGCAAGCTGCGCGCTTGCATTGTAAATTCTAGCGAAGTGCGTGTGCGTTATGCATAACAGAGATGTGCAAGTACCTGGATTACTCTTTCTCTTCCCGTCCTCAGCTCTATCCTCACGTTTCAGCGAGCGGTTATTTTCAGCTGAGGGAAAAAATGAAGGCGTTACTCACACTTAACGTTTACATTAGAAAATGAATAGGAACTGGAGTACTCTGTTTTTTAAGAGAATCACATCTTTTATGAATGTATGTGTTTATTAGTGCTCTATAAATTATCAACGTCTTTTTATGAGACAGTATTTTCTCTAGAGAAGGAAAGATTAAAAGTTAGTTACGACTAGGAAAAATCTTAGTGCTCTGCGTGTCTAAAAGCAACATAGAGAAAATATTGTTTTAGTCTTTACAAAATGTCAAATAAAACACAATGTAGTCCCTAGTTCTGCTTGCGGTCTTTGCGTATCTACTGCAATTTACTCTGTTTTACTTGTATATCCAGCACAATATTCTACAAGGATTAAATTTTTTCCTTCCATTTAATGATAGAACTTGAAACGTCAGTTTGTACGTTATATTAGCTTTAATTTTGCGAATAATGTGTTTAATGGCTCATATGGAGCAATTAAAGTTTTATATTTAAATCATCTTTATAATGTATACAGTAAATTTCTGCACACAATACAAAATAAATATTTTATCAATGAATTGGTGATTAAGTTGAAAGGATTAAGTGATTACGTTTGAAGGGGGCAAAGTCACCAAATTGGTAATTTTGAATTTCTTACAAATTCGTATTTTCTGAAAGTACATGAGGTAGTAGCGCCATTAAATGAGAAATTAATTGATAAATCGTATCAATTATTGCCTCTTTTGGAAATTTCATGGAATCAGACGGCTATGTGAAAAGGAAACCAAAACATGATACTTGGTAATCGTCGTCTAAAACAAAGCAAGTACAGCAACACAAAAGATAAAATAATGACATACATAGTTGAGCCCGTGCTTGCATTCTGCACGTTTACACCATTCTTTAAACGTGTTAATAATAGCTTCACATTGGAATCCAACCTCCAACATTAGTTTTGTTTACTAACACTGCAAATGGCACTGTCTTTTGCCAGAAATTATTCATTAAATGGCGTATATGGCACAGCGCGTCCTTCCAATCCGTCTCCCTTCCTGTCCCACAGATTGACCCGACCGTCTATACCACTCCCGATTTCATCATTCATCCTCACCGCTCCTCTTCTCACTGGCCTCGTCACCTGATCTCACATCCCGTCCTCATTGCCGCTCCTTACTGCCCGTCCTCTCTAGTCGTCCTCCCTGGGTTACGTCGTATTCGCTTCTGACGTGGATCGTTTTCAAAACACGTACGTATGCAACAAATTACAACATGAACTAGTTGAATAATACAAAATGACAAGTCTCCTTACGTAATTATTGCCCTCAAAATATGCAATAGAATGTCATATTTTAAATTTCGGCTTACGAAACATTACTCATAACCCGTGAAGAATCAAGAATCGCATTTTTAAGTACCTAAGATCTACACGATAGCTTGCTTTGTTTTTCCCAACCAGGTATCTCCCAATAGCAATACACTGCCCCCGCCGGGACAAACCCTAAGCCAGGCTGTTCCAACTCAGCTGCCCGCGGGCGGGCACGCGGGCGCCCGCGAGCCACCGCGGGCACTGGCGGAGACGGAGGGCACCGACTGCTGCCAACCCTCGCTGCCGGCACGTGGCGAAATATAAGCCCTTGGGGCGTGAGTTGGCGTTGACCTTGGCCTTGGCGACAGTCGCTGCATCGCGTCGCGCCTACGTCACTGATTGCCGAAGCATGGAACGGTTGGATTGGGGAGTGGAGGCCGCACCAGGATTCATACTCAGAAATAAACTTTAATGTTTAACAGAAAACGTACAATTTGATTCAATTCAAAAATATTTTATTAAGTTAATTTTTGACATCTCTTTTTCTTTACAAGTGAATCAATATCAGGTGTCAGACCTTGGGCTGTGGCAATGCGCAGAACGCTCTTCAAAGTATAGTCCTGAAGTTGGGTTCTTTCTTTGCTTTTTATTCTCTTCATTGCAGAGAAAAGCTGCTCACAACAATATGTTGATCCGAACATAGATATAATTTTTGCTGCATTGCTATGAAGTTTGGGGAAGACTTCTATATGCAAATTTTGATACCAACGCGACAAATTTAGGGTATTGAAATATCTGTCCTTTAAAAGTATTGAGTTTTGCAAATCTATTATTTCTAACTGCATTGGCGATGGCATGATATCCGGTGAGACAGAAAAAGGGGTAATAAAAATTTGCAGTTCTTTTTCAATGTCACTAAGATCATGAAATCTTGAAGAGAAAGAGTCGCAGAGTTTCACGAGCTTAGTTTCATACACCTCTAAAGAAAAACTAGAAGGCAGTTTTAGAGAAGCGAGGTGATCAAAAAATGTCAAATCTCCACTTCGAAGCTGCCTCGCAAACAAACGAAGTTTTTCCATAAAGGAATTAATCTTGTCGCGCATTCCAACAATCAGCTGGTCTTTTCCTTGAAGAGATGTATTTAATACATTCAAATGCCTCGTTATGTCAGCGAGAAATGCCAAGTCGGCCAACCATTGTGGATCTCTTAATGACTCCTGTACATCGCCCTTCATTTCCATAAAAATGGCTATTTCCTCACGAATGGCGAAGAAAACCTCAAGAACGTTTCCACGACTAAGCCATCGTACTGTACAATGATATGGAATGTCACCATACGCCGCTTCTAAATCTCTTAAAAATCCTTTAAAATGCCTACGATTAGCACCGTGGTGTCGCACAAAATTTACACAATGTACTACAACTTTCATGACATGTTCAAGTTCCACTGTTTTCGCACAAAGTGCCTCCTGGTGAATGAAACAGTGAATACTTTTTATGTCCTTTCCGTACTCACTTTTCATCTTTTGTTTTAACCGAAAAACAAAACCTTGTTCTTTCCCAACCATTTGCGGAGCACCGTCAGTTGCTACAGAATGAAGCTTTTCCCAAGGTAAATTCATGTTTTCAACACTTTAGCATACAGCTTCAAATATGTCACGACCTGTTGTAGAGTAATTTAAAGTTATCATATCTAACAGCTCTTCAGTTACTTTCAGTTCTGAATCGACGCCTCGCACAAAGATTGCAATCTGTGCGTTGTCAGTCACATCTGTGCTTTCGTCGAGTGCTAGAGAAAATGCTATAAAATGTTGGCCTTTTTGCTTTAGCTGATTTTCCACATCCACACTCAAGTCACGAATTCTACGTGAAATTGTTTGTTTTGACAGGCAAACTCCTTCAAATTTAGCCACTTCCGTTGGGGTTAAACATTCTGCAGCGGCAATCATGCATGATTTAATTGTGGGACCCGTTGAGAAAGGCAGGCCACTTGATGCAATGATGTGTGCAATTTTATAGCTAGCACGAACCATTGCCTGACTAGCATTTTCGTCACCGTCTGTCACCTGAAAAATATGTGCATGCAAATTTAACAATAACCTGGGGTGCATGTGTTAAAATAATTAAATAATGTATAGATTCGTAGGTAGATAAACTTCAAACTTAGATCCTGCTGCATGTCACTCTTCAGCCTATCAATAAGCACCTTCCGCGCATCGCTGTCTAATTTATCATACTGTGCAGCGTGAAGGGTGGTCAAGTGTCGTTGCACATTATATTTTTTTGTAACATTTAGTTTCTTCTCGCATAAAAGACACTGAGCAAGTCCATCTTTTTCTACAAAGAAAAACTGCTCTTCCCAGCAAACTGGAACAGTTAACGGGCTTCCTCAGCCAGCCATCGCACTATTCGTATTACTTCCACGAAGAGCAATGCGATAATGTTGAGCGCGTTTCCCCCTCCCCAATCCCTGGGTTAGCCCTTCCACCTCGGCTGGTCTCCTCCTGCGACGTCCTTGGCTGTCCACGATTGCACGCGGGCTCGCCCGCGGGCGCCCGTGCCCGTGAGAGGACAAGTTGGAACAGCCTGCCCTAAGCTACCCAGTGCAAAGAGTAAGAAAGTGCATAGGATAAGAAAGGGAAAGGAAATATCGCGCGCGGTCCGTTGCCCATTTATTAGGGAACTCCTCCAACATTCCCTGCTGTTGACCCCTGCTCCACCGTCCATATGACATTGCATTTCTTTTCATGTTATTCTCCACTGAAATACGCCACTCTGACTGAATTGTTCAATTAAACTTTACGACCTTACTCTAAAACTTTTTTCTTGTTGTTTACGTCCGTCTTCCCTAGTCGACAGTCTCCATGAGACCAAAACATTGCCGACATGTGATTTTATTCCAGAAGGCCGGATCAATATTGAAACGGTGCGTTTCTAATTAATTATTAAAAACTATTGAAACGTATCAAATCCGAGATATCTCTCTATTATTGACACGATGTGCTTCTGCCATGGGTTCGAATATGCAAGAGGCACAATTCGGCTTATCTCATCGTTCAACCACAATCTGCCCCTGTCGACTCGCTTCCATACGGAAAACGACAAAACCTGAAAGTGTTTAATGATGTGCCAATAATAACCAAGTTGGGTTTTTTTGTACTTCTGTTGCACTAGAACAGTTTGAATTTATTATAACCAAAGATTACATTTGAATCAAAACAACACTCTTTAAAAACTATTGACTTTGGTCATGACCATGTAAAACAAAAGAATTGTTCGTACGAACGTTAACCTGAACTCTCTTCCCGTTGTATCGTTGGATGCTTCGCTCGGAAGCCACGTATTTCAACACTATCACCTCCGACCGACCGGTTACCAGCCCTATTTTCGATGCCTTCTATCTTGAATCTTCCGACACGCAACGAAGTCACTCCCATTCACATAATGCGCTAGTCATATGCGTCCATGCATATGCCTACCCGCGTATTACTAATTGAATCAGTTATTCATGCGCCAGAAGCTGCTTGCACTAGCCTGCCATATCACCATCAGCAATGGTGAAAATAATTAAAGTTCAAATAAACAGTTCTACTGTTATTTACACGTCCCGATCCATTTTTGAAATAATTAAAGTCCTCGCCTTGTTCGGCAAAATATTTACAAGTTCATTAGTCTGGTGCTTCACCTTCTTCACTGGTGAAAACTAATTAAAGTTGACAAGTTTCTTAAAAGTTCCTCCCTATCGGTATAAAAATAATACAAGTCTGTGCACGGTTTCACCAAAATGTTTTTATGTTCCACTTTCACTCGCGGAAGAAGAAAGTTAAAGTCCCGAACTTCCGAAATTTTTACAAGTCTCTACTTTCGATCACAAAAATATACTAAGTCTGAACTCGCACGCGCACCCCCTAATTCAGAAATGATCCTCTCGCTATGAAATCTGAGCTCCAACTAACTATTTTTTTTCGTTCTTCGATCCAGGAAAACTCGTATTCATTGTTGTACAAAATTCTGTTTTATATTCCCTACCAACGGATTCTTATTATGTATTTACTTTTCTAAACAAGGTGCACTCTTGGGCGAAATTTCTGCTCTTAGACACGCATTTTTCGACTGATTCTACACTATATCCACGGGCTCATGGAATTGTTTATTTCTTTTACTAAGGTGCCCGTTTACCAAATATTGTGACATGTCAAAACATTGGTGTTCTCCCTAGCAACGTCCTGGTCACCTGTTACTAAGGTGCCTAATTCTAATTTAAACTAGCATTACAGTATTAAATTATTTGATATCGAATGCCCTCCCGCATTTGGTATATCACAATACGTATTATTTTGACGTCAAATATGGATGAAATATCAACTTGTTACAATACATTATTTAATAATCAATTTGACGCATTTGTTACAAAACTAATTCATTAATTACTTGTTTATGCAAGAATAACATGTTCATTAATTTTCATTAAATTACATGGTTATTTATTTTTCACGAATATTAGTTCACCCACAGAGAAATGAACACAAAGAACATTTGCGCCTTCATGAGAGAGCGTCTGAGGGATTGTAAATCGCGTAAATTGAATTCGGAAGGAAGTGCACTCGTGGAGTGCGACAATGTCCCGCGCTTTCGCCTCTTGGAGACGGCGGGCGGCGGCGGCGGCAGAGACAAGAAGAAGGATGCGTGCCGCGGGGGGGGGGCGGTCTAAACAAACGGGATCCGCCGCCTCCCCGGCGCAGCGTCAACAAACTCCCAGAAACTTGAGGAAGTGAAATAACAGCGAAACTGGGACAGTTATACATCAAGAAAATGGGCTGCATACTCTCTGTAGCGGTCCGGAACGCAGTAGTACATTTGTCGTCATTCCTAGAATATCGAGCAAGGAAACAGCAGCCGTGACGTGAAGACGGCAAGGTCAGACGGAACGTCTTCGTAATGGCGCGAGAAGGGAGAGCAAGAACTTGTGCGACTCACTTAATGGTCACTTACTGAAACTTCCTCCTACATTGTTTATTTATTCATATCATGTTTTAAGTAAACAAATATATTATAAACCGAACAATTAAGTAACTTTAGAATGATTATTCCAGCCAAAAATTGTTTTAAAATTTTAATGCAACTACATGGGTATTTATGACAAAAATTAATAATACTGACTGAAGACAAGGTTATGTCCATTCTCATATTTGTTTTATAGTTGAATATCAGAAACGTCAAATGTCATAGAACCGGGAATCTATGTAGCAGAGATTGTTCTGACAAATCTAAACAAAGTTACAGAAGGGTCGACTATACGCATGCAGTTAAAAAAACGGTTTATTTGTGAACAATTTTTTCGAATTTTGTAGGCTTGAGGTAACATTTTAACCCTCCGCTGGGTACGTTGCAAACTACCACTTGGGGCTTTTAAGAACTCTGCCTTATTGTTTTAAGATAATCCTACTGAAGGAAGAAATGTTTTCCCAAATAACGATTGAAATGAAAACATTAATTTATTTGTATATAATTAGTTTATTATTTCTTTATCCTACCATTTTATGGTCAGTTCTTGGACAACACGATTATTCTGGTTTATATCTCATTATTGCTTTAGTTGCTTTCCCAAGTAAACTAGGGTATTCAATGGGAATAAATTAGCAGTCATAAGCCCACCAAATTTTAATTATGTTTGTCAGGGTTGCTTTTCATATACTGAAGTTCAAGTCACCTGTCTCTATATCCTACTAGATCAGGGCCGCTCAAGCAGAGCAAATCGGCAGCGCGGAGCCGTGTTGTCAGCCGAGAGCGGGACACCGGAGCCCGAGCGTTGCGCGCCTTGCGATAACCACTGTCACAGTGTCCCGGTAACTCCAGTCGCGGAAACATGGAAGTCGACGCGAGCACTTCACAGACCACAGCATCTACACCGACAATTTTCAATGCAGTATGGGAAGGAAAGTATCTTTTCGCCGACTACGGCAGCTACGCCAAATGTTTAGTTTACCTAAAGGGTTCAATCACGTGAAGAATAATTTGCAAAGACATTATACATTTAATCATGCTGATGAAAATGACAAGTACGCTGAAGAAGAACAAAAGGAAGTTTTCAGTGCTCTGAAAAGCAATGCCTCACTAGAAGTAAGTTTTGGATGTATTTTGATGTTCTTATGTTATTTTGACAGTAAAATAACACAATACAAAAGAGTTTAATTTTATTGCATATCGATACTACAACGTGAGCGTTTAGGAAAAGAACTTCCCACAAAACCGTTTTCCAAAACTGCATCGTAATGCTGTTCGATTGTTAAGTACGTTTGGATCAACATACAACTGTGAGCAATTTTTTGCTGCTATGAAAATTTGTAAATCTCGAATGAGAAGTACAATTACAGTTCACAATCTGAAATGCATGTTACGGCTCAATAGCACCATGTCGTCTCTTCCAAATATAGAAAGTATATTGAGAGAAAAAACACTTAAAAGGTGTAATAAGAGTATTTGATTTTGCAATCAACTTCATTTTTTAATTTTAATTTCCTTTACTTTTAGTATTTTTATTACTAGTTTATTTAATCACATTTTTTGTGCGACCTTTATAATACTTTTCATATTCAACAGCATGATAAACTGTGTAATGTCACCGCTATTAAATTTCTTTATGTTATTGAGCACTTTTTTGCAACTAAACAATTAGCATCGCAATCGCCGCACAGTGGTCTATTTTGCTCATTTACGGGGACATTTGCCTTGAAACCAAAGTTGCTGAAACTTTGATGTATCGATTGAGGATTGTGAACAGAAGCTTGAATTGTTCGAAAAAGTATGAATAGACGATATTCTGTGAAGCGTAGAGCGATAAGGCTTCTTGAAACTCAGCGTATATTGTGGAGCGCGTTCAGTCGAGAGTGGACGTCGATCGAAGATTATGTTCTATGTGTACTTACACGTGTCTATAATATATTGTTGTGAAGATTTTTGTGCCAATATGGCAACAAGTTCCTGAGGTACGTTATTCACTATCTTTAAAGTGAATTTAACGTTTTATAAATACAGAATTTATTTTCTAAAGTATTAGAGAAAAAATGAACATTTATAACTTTTATACGGAATTGATTTGAGTAGAACAAAACTGTTACACGTTGTAACATTACAGGTATTTTACATAATATAGTGTATTTATCTACCTTTACATTGGTACTAATTTTAAAGTGCGGAAACCTGCGCAACCTGCATTATTTAATTTCCTTTCTCGGTAGGTGCACCGCTGGGAGTGACGCGACTTCAATTGTATGAAATTCTTTAACGCGAAAGTCTCGTTTCCCGAGCGAATACAACATGTGCGAGGAAGCTTATTGTAGATTTCGTTTTATCAAGAATTCCAAATATTCCAGAAGAGGTTATTACCAGTAAAAATGAATTTCTTTACCATTATTATTGTACGTCGTTGGAATGCAAGTGGAAGATGTAAGGATAATTTTTGAAGCACAATAACGATTGGCTAAGAGAAAAAGTGACTTTTCTTCCACAACATAAAGTGACTTAAAATCCATAAGTCATAAAAAACAACGAGAATTTGACACACTAAGCGCTAGGACAAAGAGAAGGCGCACAAAAAGCTTAGTTGAGAGCCATAGCCCCCAAGAACTGGCGTTTGCAATACAAACGATTTTTACAAAACAAGGCAAACAAAATGTTCATTCTTTGAGAACAATAAAGCGCTTAAACTTGCCAAAGAAAATTGTTCAGCGTTACACTCCAGAAAAAGCCCTGGCATTAATTGTAGATGCAAAATTGAGCAAATCACAATATATTCGATTAAGAAAAAGTGCGAAAGAGAGAAATTGTGACATATACCCGGCCTACAACAATGTGTTAAAAGTAAAACAGCAGAGCTACCTCAAAGATATATTTATTTCGGAGACAAAGGTTGAAGTTAAATTACAAAGTCTACTCGATCATACCGCACATCGTTTATGCTTAGTACAGAACGCAGTTCTCAGTACAGTTGTTAGTGAGCGCAATAATTCCAATTTGGAAATAATATACAAATGGGGTTTTGATGGAAGTTCCTGCCACTCAAACTATAAACAAAAATTTCTTGAAAGCACAAATTCTACTGATTCTGATTTGTTGTTAACATCAACTGTTCCTTTAAAAATGACAACAAAACACTGAGAATGTCGAACATATAATGTGGCAAAATTCTCGCTGTTCGTCTACAAGATTTTGCATGCCAATTAAATTTCAGTTTGTGAAAGAAACTCATGATGTCATTGCTCAGGAGAATGAATACATAGAAAGACAAATATCAGAATTGAAGCCAACTTGCATTACAACTAATGGAAAGGAAATTAATGTGTATCATTCATTGCTGAAGACCATGCTGGATGGCAAAAATAGCCAACACATAAGCAGGAAATCCATCTACCCAGAGTTGCTACATTTGCCATGCGACTGCAGCGAGGTGAACGATATAAACGTTGTTTTGCAAATGCCTTGCAACACAAGCACATTTTTATATGGATTGTCCATATTACATGCACACATTCGATTTTTTGCATGCATGTTGCATATATCGTATAGATTAAGTTTTAAAACTTGGCAAGTTCGTAGGCATGAAAACAAAGCTGCATTTGAAGAAAGGAAAAAGTAAATTATTTCAAAATTTCAACAGAAAACTTGTTTACTGGTGGATATTGTGAAACTGGGTAATGGGCTTACTAATTATGGAACCACAGCTAGACCCGAAAAGGAGGATCCGAAAAAAGCGGCAGAAATCACTGGGGTTAATGAAAAGTTAATATCACGGTTTTCGGTGATTTTACAAGCCATGTCTTGCGTTTACGAGTTAAACACTGAAGAGTTTAAAAAGTACGCTAACGAATCAGCAGAAATTTTTGTGGAACATTATGCATGGTTCAAAATGCCAGCAAGAATTCACAAAATATTAATTCATGGAGCTGATGTTATGGAAACACTTGCATCCTATAGGCCAGTTCAGCGAGGAAGCATTAGAAGCAAGGCACAAAAATGTTGCTACTTTCGTGAACACAATACTCGCAAAAATAGTCGGCAAAGAAGTGCGGAAGACCTCCATGCGCTCTTGGTATCTTCTGATCCACTTATTTCTACTATCAGAAATTCACCTAAAAGAAGAATAAATAAATTGCCACAGCAAGTCATCAACATATTGAAAGTGGCTGCACATCCCCCAGAATTGCCACGAGTTCACCAGAAGACTCATCCCAGAGCCAAAATGAAGATTCTTCAGAGAGTGATTTTGAAGAATAAGTCATACAAGTGCTTGTTTTTTATTTCCTTTTTGTCATGTAAGTGCTTGTTTCTTATTAGCTTTTCTATATTATACTCGTATGTAACTTGAAATATCTAACATTTTATTACTCTGATTTAAATAGAGAGTACTAAATGTCTATTCTCATTTGGTCGCAATAATAGTGTTAAAACGAATACAGGATCTTATATAAATTACCCAACTGTAGATTTGAGTGTTAAAATACTCAAAAGCATATACATTTAACAATGCAAGTGTTATTTAGTGGATTTCAATTCCAAAAGAGAAATGTCCCCGTAAATGTTCAAATTGGACCACAGTGCGCCGGCGCAATCTGCAAAAAGATACTTTTCTTTCCATTCTGCATTGCAAATTGTCGTTTTTTTAATTTCCAAATTACACTAATACGTTTATATCTAGAAACGTTCCAATTAATGATACAAAAGTATCTTACTGTTTTTTATCGTAATATCCTTTCCCAGAGCTGTGAGATTTTTTCATTCCGAACAACGGAAAATACCCCATAGAAATACGACGATACCCACTGTGTCACATGCCACCGATCGATATTTCATGACGTCATTTGCTCTTTCTGCGGCGAAAGAGAAAAGAGCAACCGGTGGCTCCTCCTCGGAGCAAATGGATGAGCGGCCCTGTACTAGATAACTATCGTCTGTAATATTACAGCCTGGAGTATAGATTGATCAAAGTCCGTGAATAAATATTTACCAGACATCTCTTCTTTGGGGCCTAGTTTGTTATCAAATTGTAAAAAACGAGTAATTTTTTGAAATCTTTTGTCTCTCATAGTTTCCCTAAAAACTGGTACACCGTGTTCTACATTCAATAATTCAGATAAATCTTCACGACCACATCGGTATGCTCCAGCATATGTCAATTACCCAATGTAAGCCTCTAATATTCTATTTCATCCACAATTTGATCCTGCAGTACGATTAGCTTCGTTCCATTTTTGAAATACTCGTTTGCCTTCTATATTGGATTCTCTTCCAATAATAGAAAAAAAATATCTGGTGTTAGGACACGATTTAGAGTGAATTTAGCGAATATGGGCATTCTACTTTTGGCCCAGGATTGTCTCTAATAATTTTTCGCGGTGAAGTTTGATGTTATCTAGGAATTTCGCTACTCCATTTCATTCTATTTCTTTCATATTGAATTGTTTCAGAACTCAGATTCTCAGCGCTCTATCTCATCGATGCATTCATTTTCATAATCATCTTCTTCCACGTTGTGTTCACATTCTTCATCTCTGCTCGTTGGCAAATATTCATCTACACTACAATCAGAAGTAGGCAAATGTTACTTAGCTAGACCAACATGTGTTGTAAAATACGAGATCTTTCATCGTAGGAACTCGTTTTCCATCAATGTGTTTGAAATCCAACATTTTCTTCATTCTAACACCTCAAGAATTACTTTCTTACGTAGCAAACAGTCACGTTACAAGACAAATGTCAACGAAAGAATAATGAAAAGAGGAAATGAAGATACACACTATCATAAATGCGTGATTTATATTTCAAGCTTACAGCAAATCAAGGACCGTACGCGCAGTGTCTGGAAATAATGATACGATAACGTTGTACAGTCCCACCGAAATACAATGAAAATATTTCCCAAAAATTATATTAGAAACAATTTAATGCAATTTACGCTAAAACTATTTACAATTCTGTACTTTAAAAATAGACGTATTTTGCAATTGTTTCGGAAAACAGCGTAGCGCGTTTTTTTCTTAACAGAGCTTCTTGACTCTTTATGGTTTAGCGACTAAATCCTATATAAAAACAGTTACGCAATTCTCGACATACATATATTTTCTTGGAAAGTAAACATTGCTACCAATAACCCCCACCTTCTTAGTTGACCATAACAAGAAGTCCAGAACAGAGAGAATTCGATCTCGCTTATAAAACGCGTGCCAATAAATGAAACCTTCCGTACTGCAAAGCTAAACTCCCTTGTGTGCTTGCTTGCGAGTTGAACTTATCCAGACTCAAGCAACGTTTTTGGAGAGTACGTTCTATAGGAGCACAAGCAGAATGCATTTCCTTTTCTATTCCTTTTTGAGAAGCGAGCTTATTCTTTCTCAATTCGTAGAGTATGTCGAGGTAGTTTGGAATTCCATCTAGGGATCGGTTTCAAACAACCGCTGGCTTCTTTTTTGCTTTTGTTCCCTCGTCGAAATATAATAGAATTACGAGCGGGCGCGCCGGTCGCTGTAGGCAGAGCTGCTGCCTCTAAAATCCTGGGCCGGAGAATTCGATTCCAGAACACACACGGAGATTCCCGAGAGGAGCGCCCTCCATTATCTTCTCCGAGATCCTTCGCGGACCTCAAACAGCGGCGCATCGGGAATAAGATCCGGAAGTTATGGCCCGGAGCGATGACGCGCCATCCGGCAGCCTCTTCCCCGCGCCGGACCGCGGCACGTGGTGGGTATACAAACAAGGCTTCGTCCCCGATGCAAGCCAGAACGCCATTCCTGTCACGTGAGGAAAGAGACGACAGAGGTTGGCAGCTCAGTTGCAACCGCGAGTGAAGAGGTGCGAAGTTGGCGATTCCAGACAGAAACGGAATCAATAGAAAGTTTCTTTTCAATAAAATCTACTGCTCTGTGAACTTAGATTAGAGGTTCAAATCCATAAATGATGTATTGTCAAAAAGCTTTACGATGCAGAAAACAATTGCATCTTAAAGCATCAACATACAATGTACAAAATTTACATTTTAGTGGAAATTTGCCAAAATCAGACTGCATAGTATTTGGTAACGTGGTGTGACCGCTCCACTCAGGACCTTCTCCGATCCATTGTTTGATTGAAAGTGGATGTCACTGCACTCGACTCCCCATCTACTGGAATCAATTGATCTTGTCAGATACTTCAGTAGGGAGTTTCTCTACGGAATAGCGTTCGGCAATCGACTGCAATAGCGATCTTTTGTGCACCCGCAGATACACAAAAGTGATGCTAAACTCGAACTTCGCATGCGCAGAAGATTTAAATTGTTGCTGACATTGATGCTGTCGATTAATAAAACACGTTCTCGAGAAAAAACAGTTCCTAATAACATTCCACAAGATTTATCAAAACCAGTTTTTGAAGGTTTTCAGCATATAAACGATTTTTGAGAGGAATAAGCATTAGAGATGTGATCAACTGGCACGATAAGACCTCGTTAAAGTGAATCAAGAAGAACCGTGTATTTATCCCTACCATTCTATAATAACTTACAAGTTACTGCAAACTACTACTCCCAAGAGAATATATTTTGAAGTCACCTGATACATGATGAATGTTGAAAATTACTGAATGGACTTTCCTGCATTACATGATTCGCTACAATTTTATTGATTAGAATTGTTAGGAAATGTCGATCATGGAATTTTGTCTTAATAAGTTAGAAATATTTAAATATTAGTTTGCCGACGTTTCGGAATATTTTTATTTCATTCTAATGGCTGGTGTAAAAAACATGAAGACAACAACACTAAAAATATAACCATTAAAGAAATTAATAACATGAGATACAATAATTATCACGTGTACACACCGTACTGAAGAAACATAGATAGTTACATCATCTCAACAACATTTCGGCAGGATTCCAACACAACTCCACATGGAGTGGCTGCAGTACGAGAATCCACTCGCGCAACGTCCATCTCGGACGAAGGCACAAAGCAAATGCAAAAAAAATATATACTACAATTCAGGTGTACGGTCATGATCTCGTACTGGTCAGGACCTCGATCAGATATTAGAATGCTGGTTATCACATTTGCTTTGTGAAGTAGTATGAAGTCGGTAAATATTAATTGCATACATATTTCATTTAAAATTGTGGTTGATATCAAATATTAGAATTGTGATATTGTGAGAAAATGTGTATAGCAAGGAAAATGTGTATATTTTGAGGAAGGAAGAATGTGGGCAATTTGTAACATTCGGGATAAGGCGAGGTGGTTATTAGAGGACAAAAGTGAAAGGATCATTGTGTGTGATAAACACAGGAAAGGGCTTATTATGTAGCGTATTATTATATTCTTAGAATTATTGTGTGCATATTTATATTGTGATTCAACTGTTGATTTTTACAAAGTTGTAAAATAAAATTCATTCATTCATTCATCACCAACTACTCACTCCAGCCTGACGCCGGCCATATGGTCGTCCGTCCCGACCTACTTAAATCCTAAAATTACATTATTTTCATTTACATTATTATCATTTTCAAACTACATTAAATTCATTGGCGGTCATAAGACACACCTATCAAGACAGTTGTAATTGCAAAACACCCATCCTGGAGCAAAAAGTATATACTAAAAGTAACAAGTGATCATTTTAAAAGCAAAGAAGCTTTATGTAAAGGTCTCCCAAAAATTACAAGAAACGCTTCGAATTCGAGGAGCCCCAACATAAGTCATATCAATCGGGAGAACATCGATTTTGGTGAAAATTATTCGTATAGTTTATTTGTTGTTCATATACGGACATAGAGTAGTAGGAATAATCAGACTTTCTATAAAAAAAGTTTTTCGGAATCAATGGTCAAAATGAAAGCCTTGTTTTTTTACACTGGCATAAAAAATGTAATATTCTAGTATTTGAGCACGATAATTCCACATTCTGGGTTCCAAGAACATACAAAGCGTCTTGCTGTGCCAAAAAATCGGCACTTATTCCTCCAGCGTTGTAATCACACTACGTAGTTTTACGCATGAAGAAATAATAGAATCCGATTCATGAAAAATGTTTGATTGACTTATAAGTATTTCCCGGCGTGTCAATAGCTGTAATCAATAGTCTCGGCAGTATAGTGCATTTTTTTAATTGTGGGAGGTGCGGTGATCTTCCCCTGCTTGATGGAGAGAACCGACCTACCGGTCAGCTTGCGGCGTTTTCCCAACCAGATATCTCCACCAGAGAGGATCCGCCTCTCTTGGAATAAGCTCTTAGCTCCCGACTGGTCTCCCGGTATGGCAGTAGTTCATGTAAGTGTGAATAAGCAAAAGGTGATGTTAGGAAGAGGAAGGAAAGTTCGCGCGGTGTCCGTGACCCGTATAGGGTAATGCTCCAGATGCGTCAAGCTGGAACATACAGTTCAGCTCACCGGAATGAAACACGTCTAATGATTTATTGCTAATTAATTGCCAATTAATTGCCACAATTTCGAATTAATTGCCACGTATCTTCAGGGCGAAAACGGGTGTGAGCTGGCTTGATGCGACGCCAGCACACACATCAGTGAAAATCGGGTCGCAGGCCTACGGAAACACTCACATAATTTATTGCTAACTAATTGCCAATTAATTGCCGCAAATTCGAATTAATTGCCACGTATCTTCAGGGCGAAAAGGGTGTGAGCTGGCTTGACACGACGCCAGCACACACATCAGTGAAATTCGGGTCGCATGTCCACGGAAACACTCAGATAATTTATTGCTAATTAATTGTCAAGTAATTGCCACAATTAAGAATTAATTGCCACGTATCTTCGGGGCGAAAACGGGTGTGAGCTGGCTTGACGCGAATGTTTCAGTTTTTAACACTTTTTTCTCATAAACAGCAACGGAAATTAATTTGTGTTTATTATAAAAAGTTAGTACATAATGTGTATTAAGTTTTTGGTTTGGTTGGATTGTACTCGTTGGTTCTGTTTACAAACATATTTGAATATCTGGCATAGTTGAATATGTTCCAGTTTTAACAATTATTTTCCAAAACCGGCAATGGCAATTAATTCGTGTTTGTGGTAAACAATTAGTATATAATGTGTATTAATTATGTCCTTGGTTTGGTTCGATTGTGCTCTTTAGTTCTCTCTACAAACGTATTTGAATATCTGTCTTGGTTGAATATGTTTCAGTTTTTAACAATTATTTTTCCATAAACGGCAACGGCAATTAATTCGTGTTTGTGGTAAACAATTAGTATATAATGTGTGTTAATTGTGTTCTCGGTCTGGTTCGATTGTGCTCGTTGGTTCTCTCTACAAACGTATTTGAAAATCTGGTATGGTTGAATATGTTTCAGTTTTTAACACTTAGCGACAAATTTGGAGATTAATTTCAATTTTTTTTCAAAACTTTGCGATTCTTACTTTACGGAGCTTTTCCTGAGAACAGCCTTGCGCCCTGTGTGGGTGCAGTCGCTTCCTCTTGGAAGGTTGTCGCGCTCCCAAGGAGCCATCGCAAGGGGCGGTGGGCACAAAGCAAGTCGCAAGAGAGGCGGCGACGGCGTGGCTCTGATGTTTCTTCATATTTTCGCACGCCGCTTCTGGTCGGGTAGGTCGCGGTCGGTAGCCGGCCCGTCTATAAAGCCTCCACATCCGGCATGTCTCACTGCGGTGAAAGGCCGCACCCAGGCGAGTGCAAACAAAAGACAGCAAGGGATACATCTGCACTGTGGAGTGGGTGGTTGGGTGGCCATTAGGCGCGCGATCTCTAGCCTCTTGCGTGAGCGAAGAAGGGTCGTCAGAGACAAGTCAAAAACATTATTAATTTGCACTTTTGAAAAAATAAAAAATATAGAGCAGTAGGGTGTTTATGTCATCTCACTAAGTACATTTAGCACGACCCCTATCAAAAGTTTAAAGAAAAACCTTTTAACCTTTTTCGAGAAAATCTTGTTTTGTAATTTTTTAAACCGCATATATTGCGCAAAATATTGCGCGGAAAACGTATAAACATTTCAAAAAATATACACGATCTTAAAGAAAGAATCCACTATGAAGGACAAATTTTCTTGGAAGGTAAACATTTGACTGAAAGATATTTAACTATACCAGATACCATTTATGGAAAAATAATTGTTAAAAGCTGGAACATATTCAACCATGACAGATATTAAAATACGTTTGTAGAGAGAACTAACGAGCACAATCGAACCAAACCAAGAACATAATTAATACACATTATATACTAACTTTTTATAATAAACACAAATTAATTGCCGTTGCTGTTTATGAGAAAAAAAGTGTTAAAACTGAAACATTCGCGTGAAGCCAGCTCACACCTGTTTTCACCCTGAAGATACGTGGCAATTAATTCGAAATTGCGCAATTAATTGGCAATTAATTCGCAATAAATCATTAGACATGTTTCATTCCGGTGAGCTGACATGGCTGTTCCAGCTTGACGCACCTTAATGCTCCGGCATTCACCTTGCATTGATTCGAGTATCCATGGAAAACTATCACGAGAGCAGCCGGGTGTTGGAATTCTTATCCACAAAGTGACTGAATTCGATCTAGCTATCTATCCAGCGTCGAAAATCATGTCACCGTTCGGAATCGAACCCCAGATCCTCGCGGTAAGAAGCACTGCATGGGGAGCCCAACACAGATTCCACCAGAGGCCTGTCAGACCATTTTATTCAAATGTCCGCCATGGAAATGAAGCCTGTGCGTCCTTCACGGCCACACTATGCCCAAAGGCGCGGGGGCCGCCGCTTTCCGCGCAAAGAAAAAGCCACCCGGACACGCAAAAGCAAAGCCCCCCCGCGGCGGCATCCGATCTCCCGGGTGACGCGACGTCGCCGCCGGCAGCGCAAGGCCGCCTGAAGCTTCGCCGAAGCGCCGCACCGCCGCGCCGCCTGCACCTCGACTCGTCCCGCATAAGCCCTGGGGCGCGCGTTCGACATTCGGCTGTCTGGGCGCGCGACTACATGTGCTCTACCTGTCGAAAGTAACTATCAGTGGCGGATCCAGGTGGGGCCATGCCTCCCCCCAAAAAAAGGCCCCAAAAAAAGTTTTCGTTTGTTACTTTCCTTCGTTAGGAAAAATTGATTTAAATATTTATGTTAAAATCATGTTTATTTAAACTATAATATTGTATAATATCTCATCTATGGTACCAAAATAATACAAAATATAATAAATATGTTTATTAATGATGCCCTCCCCCCAAATGATCAGCTGGATCCGCCCCCGGTCACGATACAAACAGAAAGGTGAAACATTTCACATCTCCACTGAAGAATCTCATGAGAAAGAAACTTTCAGTGAGAAGCAATTGGACGGCGTTAGGCATCAACCGGTTAAGCGCCATTTTTGAAAAAAATGAGATATGGACGCCATCAGTTGCAATGGACCATGTTCTAAGTGTATGCAAAAGTTTGGCGCCAAACCTGTAAAAATAGCCTTATAATTAATGAAAAATGTAAACGCCAACAGTCACATCAAGGATTTTCTGTTTCGCAACAC
This sequence comes from Acheta domesticus, assembly GCA_031308135.1. NCBI lineage: Eukaryota > Metazoa > Arthropoda > Insecta > Orthoptera > Gryllidae > Acheta > Acheta domesticus. The sequence goes on from JAHLJT010009419.1 coordinate 123,627,744, forward strand.
CCGTCTATAAACCTAGATCTTCAAATCTGCTGTTCTTAATTTCACGTTATGCAGGTAAGCGCCAGATATTCCACTCATGTTTGTGTAGTTTGGCGCTCCAATGAATGAAATAATTAAATTACAATTTTTAGAGCTGAAAATGGAATAAAATCTTTGAACACGATTATCACAAAACTTTTATGATGTCGCAGAGCCGGTTGACACCGTCTAATTAAAAAAAACTGATCAATCGTCATTTGTGCACCAAGGGCGTTATAAGAGTTCTAATGATCGAACGGCGACAAAATGCCGGAGACCCCTTGTCCTGAGGGCTTTTTGTCGCCCGAGATCATCAGAACCACTTGACGCCCGGAAACATTCATGATTTTATTTTTTATTAAATTTTATTGATTCAAATTTACATTTGTCTTTTCACATTTCCCTCCATAATTCTCTTTCATAATTCCGTCTCATAATTGCCTCCATAAAGAACATGTAGCATCATTCAACTGTTTCATATTTCCCTCGTAACCACGGTTCTCTCGGGATGCAGGTAAGTTACGTAGTGTAAATCAAGCTCTATGGGGAAGGCAATAACAATATATCAGCAAAAAATAAAATAATAATTTTATTTTAAAGATTGGTGAGAATTCAAGGGGCAATGGTCTATTCTGGTGAATGGGCTCGTGGCTGGGTTTACGAACATTGAAAGGCACGTTTGAAAAACATGGATTATTTATTATATTTAATTCTAAAAGAATTGTAATATAAAGAAGTAAAAGTACTGTATATTGAATGATTTTGTATCTGATCATGGATTTGAAATACTCTACAAATAACAATTTAAACATTTCATTAACAATTAGATATTCTCTCAGTTCTAAAACCAGTGGCGGTAAGTGAATTAAATATAAGGGTGTTGCATAAGCAATGGTCATGATGCGGTGTCCTTCTCTCCCATTTATCCAGATTAATGGACAAAATTATTGATTAACAGACACAATTATTATTCAACTTGTTTAATAACATTTCCCCTTAAATTTCAAAGATATTTTCAAATATTTTGATTTCTGACGAATAATTATAAATAAGTGTAAAAACTAAAAACTAACATAAAGAAAGAATGAAACGAAAAATTCTCCTTTCAATTCCAAGAATCTGATTATAAACTTTTCTCAGACGCGCCCCTCACGTGTGACAACGCGCCGTGAGAGCGAGGTCGTGCAGCCGCTCCGAAATCGAGCTGAGGCCAGCGCAACATCCGTTGCCGGCGACAGGTCGGCCCACGCTGCACGTCCGGCGTATCGCATTCCTTTCAATATACACAACGACTTATATGTGGACGCTGATCGACTGCTTTTCTGCTGTGAATAAGCACGCTGTCTACTATGCTACAGCAGTGACCTGACCAGCTTGGGAAAAAAATGAATACTATTCATAACATTAATAACCAACCTTCAAAATAATGCTTAATTTCTCGCTTATTGCTATGTATTAATTTTGACCTTGACGCTTCTGTACGTAGCGTATGTGTTACAACAGTTTCGTTAGGCAAGAATCAGAACAAAACATATATCATTAATTTGACCAATCTACCCAGAAATGAGGAAATTATAAACTTACCTTGTTTACTTGAATTAAAAATCCAAATTTTCCTAGCCAAATAAGATGCATAGAAAACAAAATAATGTATTTTTTCCCTCAAACCCATAGAGCCACTTATATGTCGAATACATATTACGACTGAATCGTCGACGCAACTCCCGTTTTGCTGATTTCACAGTTGTTTGAATTTTCAAAACAGGCTGAACAAGAACAAGCTTCTTGACTTCAAGAATATCATCGTAGCTAAACTTTTTCCCAATAAGATCAAAAACTTTGTTCATTTTCGAGAAATAATTGACGCCAGGATACCCAGATACTATAAGTTAATGCACAACTTGAACCCGAGATGTAAAAAATGTTTACACTGATTTTAAGACGGCCCTCACCATCCACCTCAGAAGCAGAACTTGCGTTTCGGAGTAACGTATCGGGGACACTGATTTACTGACAGTGCGCTGGAGACTTCGTCTGGAGTTGGGTGGCGTGATTGCCCGAGAGTGCTGCGCCAAGCGGAGTTCACGGCGTAAGTGTGAATATGATGCGATGAAAGCGTTCAATGATAACACAGAGGCGAAGTCACATGGTACCCAATGGTCCTTATGAAACGCAGTCTGAGCAAGTTGTTGGTTTGAAAGTGTGAACCGCAATGTAGCCACATGAGTTTGTCAATGTAATACTGGTATGAAAATTATACAAAGACGAGCAGAAAAAAATCGTACTATGTATGATATTATAATAACGAAGTGTATATTCTATTTTTTTCAATTTTTTGGGTGTTGCGTGAACCTGTTAACCTTATAAAGAACCGCCCCTGGTGAATCATTATTTCACATAACTATTACTCATTGATTCTTTCAGCTCTGTTTAGTTTGACACATTACTTCTCGTAACTATTACTCATTAATTCTCTCAGATCTATTTAGTTTAAACATTACTTCTCGAACGCATTAATTCTCTCGGTTCTATTCAGATTCTTAACAGGAGCTCCCTGTACAATAATCAAAGAATGCTGATCCCAAGGATAATACATATTAACTAATCACATGTGAGTTTTACATTTCGAGAACTTTTGTCTCCTGACTCCGTTATAACACACTTAACTATTACTACCGACAACTCGATTTATTAGCCTCGACCTGTTTTCTATACTTCTTCCATTTGCTTCTCCCGGTCCGCTTGAAATAAATGAATTCTGCTTATAAACAGTCTGAAAGTTTTGTTGTACGTGAGTTATTTCACGCCTCCCAGCTGTCAATGACGTCAGGGGTAGTCTGACGTGGCGTGTCCGTATCACGGCCGCCTCGTGACATTGTCCAGTTTGCTTGCGCCCTCTCCCGGCTGCCCGCAACGGTCCCTCTCCAGACGATGCTTTTCGATGACTGCAATAGAGTTTCGCCTCACCGCCAGGACTGTTTTAACTTGTTTGGGGCAGGGCTGTCAAACAGAGCACGTACATGCTCGGAGCGCGCTTGCGCTCTGCTAGGGCACGCGGTGACGGCGGCGAAGGGAAGCCCGCGCTCCGATTTTTCAGTCGGGATGCACAGAACGCAGACATAACGGAACGCAAGAAGAAGCATAACAAGTTTCAGTCCGAATGGGCTCTTGATTTCGTGTGGAGGTGATGTACTTTATTGAATAAATATTCATTAATCTATAATTTTTTAAGTATTTTTTATATGTATTTTCACTGGAAAGATAAGAACATAGAATTTCTGTAAATGTTTACTTTCAATAAGTGTTTTTTGAAATTATGTTATATAATACTTACATTTATTTAGTATGTATTTTGGTATATATATATATATATATATATATATATATATATATATATATATATATATATTGTGATATACCAGAACGGGACATGGTTTATTCATAATATTAGTTGTATACGGGGCGACTAAATGGACTTGTAAAATGGCGATATCCGGCCCTAGTAACGCCAGCGCAGAGGGTTGCTATGGTGCAGGGCAGGTAAATAAACTAGCTGCAAGCCTCGTAGGTGCCGGAACGCTGGCTAGATCGATATAATAAAGAATATGTGATTGGTCGAAAAACGTATGACGGACGAAGGCGCGGCTACATGGGGTTGTAAGAAATGAGCGGGTTGGCGGGGGGCAATTAGACTTTCTGGTGTTTACCGCCGTGTTTTGGAAAAATAGAACGTGGGACGCTACCGACCCATCAAGGGTTGCAAAATACAGAAAAACATTCATTCGGACTTGGAGCTTCGTTGAGTGCAGATCGTTACAGTCTGACTCAGAGTGGTGGAGTGTAGGTCGTGAACTCGGCTCTTGAGTTTCGTGGAGTGCAAATAGTGTGCGGACCTTGTAGTTGAAAGTGAGACTTATACATTTTCGTGCGAAAAGTAACAGTCGTCATCGGACTTAGAAATTATTTGCCGGAGTACATCCGCGGACTTGGGCAGTTTTGGGTGTTCACCGGACGATAGTTCGAACATTAGTATTTTATTAAACTCGTGTGAAAGATTATAAACCTAAAGCGTCGGAAAGAACTTAGCTAGATTTTATGCAGTGTGGACTGGATACTTCAGCAACCGCGCAAGATCAGAAGACAGAAGAGCGACTCGGATTCATCGGCCAAGTGAGAAGCGTCTTCGGAACGAGCGGGTCGGCAAGACGGTAACATATACTGCAGTATATTAAAATAATATCTTTTAAAAGGGGTCATGGCCATTAAGTAATCTGTTAAAATTAACATTGAATAAATTGTTAAATTTTGTTCTTTGGAAAAAGAAAAGAGTCTGTTCATTTGTCAATCATAAGCTTCTAATTAGTTGGAAGCAGAGAATTTCCATATTTCAGATTCCACGCCAGGCTGTACAGTCGGCAGATCAGGTAATCGGCTATCTTAGCGATAGCGAATACATGTAATCCGAATCCATCGGCCCAAGCTAGCTGGATGCCCATATAATTTTGACAGAATTAAATAGGGAAAAGTTAGTATTAGTTTATGTCACCTGTTCCTGGCGCCCACATCTTTCTATAAATTCGGAACAGGTCAAACTCACGACAACGTATTACGAAGTGAAGGATGAAGGTATATTTCAATATATATATATTTTCTTCAAATATTCATTTGAGTTATTTGGAATTGGTGTTAATAGTTCTTATATATTGCATTCTCTAACACTAAGTAGAATGTGCGTTAATATTTCCTTGCTGTAATAATCAATGCTTGTATAAATGCAGTTTCTGTTTACATGTCAATTTACATTAAAAGTTGGTAAAGTTTAATAAATGTTTATGATATACCAACCAGTGTACGTGTTCTACCCGCCGCATTCGCAAAGTTTTCTCATCCCTGCCTCCCGCCTGTGACACAAGTGGCGCCGCGTGCCCCAAACCTTTGCGAAGGCCATTCGCGTGCTCGTTGGTCTGACGGCCCTGGTTGGGGGGGGGGCCCTTGGGCCTACGTTAATTTGGAGAATCCGTACTCTTACATTCACCGATCTCCCGCCCCCAGTTTAAAGACAAGTTTTCTTAAAAAAAAACAACAACTTATCATCACTAAGTAGGCCTTATCACAACAAAACATCTCGCATACTCGCGTGAACCAGCAACATTCCATATTGTAAATATTATATAATGATGCGCGTCACTTCACTCCGTTACGTCAATTTTTTTGCACATAGTTTAATTATACATAACTTTTAAACTGATATTTTTTAATTTTATTTTTGAAAAATTCAGTATTAAATATGTTTTAAGAACAATCGTGAACGTTGGGGGCCCTGGGCCCGGGCCCGTGCGTAAACACGGCCCTGCTCACCGCCGCTTTATCAGCGATCACTCCACATAACAGCAAGGTCCGCCCGTCTTCAAGAATATCACTTGCACGCAACAAAATAGTGCAAAAGTAGTTTTTATTCACAGTGTCCTTGCTTTGTCTCGGCGTCATGCTGCACACTTTATTAGCTTAGCTTTCTATTAAACAAGCATTGAAGCATTCTTAATCCTAGTTGTGATAACGTCTACTCACATTGTTGCAGCTCACCATGTCCACTTTTCCCGTATTCACTATGGTACGCACGTGTTCATCAATTATTTCGTCTAACATCATTAATGTTTACTCATCTTGTCATTATTCAATGCTTCACACGAGTCCCAGTATCACCAATCCAGTCAACTATTTACACTATTTGCATATTTATAAGTCCAGTATTCACGTTGATACTCATGTTCACGTGCCCTGACATTTTCTGCCTAAGACCAATAATATTTACTTGTTTTTCACTATTCAATACATCATCCGAGGACTAGCCATTAATCTACATTACTTTGCTTAATGTTCATTTTCTGGTAGAATGAATTTGGATTTTCACTTAGATGATTTTTCAGTTACTCTAGCGTTCGTACCGGGAGAGGTGGCTAAGTAACTGATGTCACTGTAGTGCCTCTGACCGGGAGATCCTAGGTTCGAGCCTCGACAGCGCGCCGCCGCGGCAGCTAGATAGAAGCCAGTCGCTGTCTGGAGGAGAATTCTGGCGGCCAGCTGCTCCGATCGCTAGTTTTCCGTAGTTTCTCCGATCAACACCAGGACGGAGCAGTACCCTAACAAACGGGCCACGGACCGCGCGCGATCTTTCCTAGCTCTTCCTTGTCCTATCTATATTCCTTACGCACACATACACATTAACATGCACTACACTACCACGCATACCGGGAGAACGGTCAGGAGTTTAGAGCTCGTCCCGGCTGGAGCAGTGCCCCGCTGGTGGGAGATGCCTGGTTGTGGAAAACCCCGCTAGTTGACGGAAGGTCAGCGCCGGATCTCGCCATCCAGCGTGGGAAATATCACCGTTACCTCCCGACGAAAATTCATGCAGCACATTTGCGAGACTAATGACCTCAGTAGTTGACGCGCCCCGAATCACTAACCATCATTCAATCTAGCGTTCGTCCCTCATGCGGTTCCCTCTCGTGGCCAGGAACGCAGTGTCCTCGCTCTCGCGCCCTCTCGCGTTTTCCCCATGTGTCAGTCATTTCGATTCACTACAAGATTCACTATTGTGCCTGCGATATTCAAATTGAAGGTAATAAGAAACGTGTTGCGTTTCATTACTAATATGTGTACTAATATAAACGTAATATACACACTCGTTCATGTAATAAAAGTCCCAGTTCAATTACATACACTGGTGTTTAACTGAAAAAAGCAGGTTAACCAATACAGAGCTTGGTTTTAACGTATACGATCCGTTTTTGCTTGAAGGCTTTCACGAATCAAGTGGATAGCATTTAAAAACAGTTCATTCGATTATTTAACTATTATCAGAGGTAGAGGTCTGGAGGTGTGTTTTCCCCAACGAATGAGAATACATTACGTACAATGGCTGACTCTATGGTTTCAGAATTTTGGGAATGTTCGCAGAATTAGGTGCCACTATGTTTTTTGCAGTCAAAACACATGAGTGGTGGTTAAAGGTGTGTGGAACTATCTATATACTGAATCGACGTGTTGTTCGTATAAGATTTTATTTACATATTGTTGTCTTTTTCGTTTAACTCCATTTAAATTATATTAATGGTTCGAATAATAATATTCACAATGCATTCAGTATCTTCGGCATATACATGTAAAAATACATGTAATCAGTCCACAAATATATTATTTTTGAAGTAAATACTTTCTTAGTCCTGATTTCTACTACAAGCTTCAATTTTATACTTCATAAAATTCAAATAGCACAAATTTATTACAGAGGACGTTGCTTTGACTGTCAAAAAATGGCTTGAGTTTGCGGCAAAGATGGCAGCGCTTCATCCACTCTATCTAGTACATTCAAGCTTGTTGGTTTGAACGTAAGCACTCAGCTTCCGCACCGCATCTCTCCGCATGTGAAGCCCCGCAGCGCGCTTGCGGTCTCTTGGGGAACTACGGGTGGAAGTTCAGGGCGACCCTCCGCCGCGCCGTGCCACTGAGTACTCTCCGTGCTACGAGCGACCGATGAGAGTCGCTGCGTCCAATTGTAACGCCGGGCTCAGAGAACGGAGAAAGGTTCACAGTAGTAGGGTACTCGTAAATAAGATCACATGCACGGCAAAGAATTTTTTTTACTTTCCCGCCTTACTTCGTAAGAAAAGAAAATATTGATGTCAAGCGCCGGAAAAAGGCGATCGTTTGACAGAAAACTCTTATTTTCAGGCATGGTAATGAGAACAATTGATGAATCGTTCCTACTATATTAAAATACTTCCTGTAACACGTTACATAAGTATCAAGTTAACTTTGCAAAAGTACAGTATTAAAGATAGAGATTTGGATCTGAAATAAAAATACCTTGAGACATAATTTGAAAATAAGAATTAATTACTCAAACAATGGCTTTGGATGACATTAATATCCTGTAGAGCAGTAACAAGGCTCTTAACATTTCTGGAGATTTGATGCTAGGAATGTATGAGTCAATCATGTAAATGTTAACACCATTTACGAACGTTTAAACTAATTTACCAAGAATTATGCAATCGAGTTTTATATACACACATACAAGAATGATATAAAATGTTTCATTGCAGCAGCACTAACGATCTAACTAATCCAATGTTATTCTGCGTTCATTAATACACTTCTATTATAAAAGAAAGTCATTGAAAGAAATAATTTTATGAGGCTAAGCCACAAACTACGCTAAGAGAGGTTTCACGAGCAAGAGGAGGCATAAACAAAGGTAAAAGTTACTAAATTAGCAAAATTAAAATTATATCATAATTATTGTTTGTGGTCAATGTCTTTTCACATGTTACAGTCTTCAGAATGAACTCACACTTGTTCCGTGGCAACTGGCAACAGAAACCAGGTTGAGAATGCCAAATTTTGAAGATTTTATAATTGGTACTGCTGAAAGATAACACTGAATGTCAATAAATTAAAGGCAGAAAACACAACAATTGAATAGAAACGTCTAAAAAAGGTGTATCTGCGTATCCGTGTATAATCATAAACGGCAGCATGGATGGTTTTCAACTAATTGCAGCGTAGGTGAATGAAGAAAGACCTTCCTGTAATTCGTTTCATTCTGAGTGATTACAGTTTGTCTCTGTTTCCTGGAAGAAATGATTATCTCTTATCGGTACGGATTATAAATTTAAAGGTAATTAAACCAACTCCATACGAGAACTTCGTGTTTTAAGCATTCCCTATCTATAAATGAAGCTGGTTCCCTCCGATGAAAGTGAAGTTCAACGACACGCCACGGAATCTAGTCTCACCAACGATTATCTTCTTGGAAGTGTAGCCATGGCAACCCACGAGTTCATGTTATCTTTGGCCACGTGCTCCTTTGCACATCCACCCGTTCAGCCGCCGCCTCATGCGTACATCTGCTAGGGCAATGGCGTCAAGGTCTCTATTGGTGGCGGTGGCATGCGTCGTGGCACCGTAACATGCCACGAGCACCACTAGCGTCGAGAAAGGGAACTAGTAGTACCCCTGCCGCTTTACAATTACGATGGGGTTGTCTGGTGGCGGGATTATGGAGAGGCGACTTCGCCGTGGCACTCGTCCCACGGACTCCCGCTCGTGACATCGACCTTGACACTACTGTGCTAGGGTTTCACTAGGGTCCGTAGCCTCCGCCGTTCACTGTGCTACGGTTCGTAGCCTTCGGAATCGCTCGCGCCCTCTCGCCTTCGCGTCCTCAAGCCCTTACACCCTTTCCACCATGCCACCCTCTCGACAACCTCACGCCTCACCTACTCACCCACTCGTTTACTCTCCTTGTTTTCCGGTGTGCTTACTCGCTTTCTTTTTCGTTTCTTCGCCAGTTTTCATGCCCTTTGGTCCCACTTGCTCACTTGCCCAATGTTCCCGCTTGACCACACACACGCTTCTCCATTTGCCTGGATGTTCTCTTGCCAGATTGTCCAGTCATATCCTTGTGCACTCGTCAGTTTGACCCCTCATTTGATCTCCTTTTAAGAAGAAACTTCTAAGGTTCTTGTTGCATTAGCTATTTATATTTTCATTATATTTTGTTTTAATAACTTCCAAATAATAACTACACTATAAACAAGTTCTCCATATTTTCTCTTTTACTCCTTCCTTTTTCTATTTCAAAACTCCATCCTTCACCTGGCTTCTTACAATCATTATTGGGTCCTCTTGCCAGCTTGTCCTCACGCTTCTTTGTTCCAATCAAGCGCATGTATATCATCCAACTTGCGTGTCTGACCAGACTCGCTTTAAAGTTTTTGAAAAAAACGAGCAAAGACAAACTGTGTAAGAACTGGTGAAGAAAAAACATTAACAAGAAATAATGAAAATATTATTAGATTTAAAAATGTTTTACACTGTGCTACAAAAATATTCAAATTAAAATGAAAATTTGTTGATTTTCCAATATGTTCTGTCTTTGGATTTTAATTATATTTCTTTGTCCAGTATTTTTAAGACAGTCTTATATATTTTGATGATCAGAAGGTTAATAAAAGGCCATGTATTCTAAATTTGGAATTTTATTTCTCTCGACGTTTTGAGGAGCACTTTTCCTCTTCTTCAGGAGTCTGACTAAATACAGAAATACTTATATGTTTAATTAAAATTGAGTATATAAAACAACTTAATGTAATTTTAATATTTGTGTACCAGGTATAAATGAACTCACCTTAACCATTGATTCTTGAATTCATTGGTAATTTTTAATATCTAGGGAGCGGATTTCTATGATTTTGCATATTTTTCTCCATTGCTTCAAGGCGTAGCTAAGAGTAATTTCTTGACATTTGGTTATAATTGGATGCTTCGTAGATTAATTTGTTAGCGCGTATTAGTGCATATTTGATCGATTTTTCCTGTTGGGATATATTCGTGTAATTATGAGAGCATATTTTGCATATTTCGTTAATATAGAGAAAATGTTTCGTGTTTTCTTAAAATCTATTTTTGAGCTTTCATTGTTAGCAAAGCTTGTCACAATTTTCTTTTTTATCTTTTCTCTAGATGATAAAATACTTGTGCCAATGGAGGATATTTCTTGATATGTTTTTTTAACTAGTAAGAAAAAAGTGAAGGAAGACCTACAATGAAGGTACTTTACTCAAGTGCACATTTACTTCAATTATTTCTCCCGAGAAGTAAATTATTTTATATTATGTTATATTTTATAATATTTTTTTTCGTTCCAAGCACGCTAATTCTGAATTTTATCAATAAATGTTTATACAGAAAATGAAATATTGTTAATTTTAATTGCATATTAAAGTGCATATTTGAGAATTTGTAGGTAATAAATGCATATTTTAAAAAGCATATTTCAATATTTTTTAGGGCAGGGCCGTCAAACGGAGCACGTACGTGCTCGGAGCGCGCTTGCGCTCCGCTAGGGCACGCAGGGCCCGCGGCCGAGGGAAACTCGCGCTCCGATTTCTCAGGGATGCACAGTAGGCAGTCGTGGCGGGGCGCAAGAAGACGTATAAAAAGTTTGTTCGAGTGGGCTCTTATATACTGCAAAATGTAACTTGTGCTCTCCAAATGATTTTTAAAACGTTTGTATTATTTTAAAATGTTTTTAGGAAAGTTTTCATAAATGCAATTTTGTATTAGGTAAAAGTGTTTAAAACTTAGTGTATTTTAATATTACATAATGTATCCGATTTTACATACTTATTATATATTTTTACTGTTTTCATTACATATTTATGAACGTTTTTTCACGTTTTTTGACTTTCTACATATTTTTCCGGACTCTATTCATCATTATTCTATAATTTTTAAGTGCTTTTATTGCGTTCATTTTCACACGAAAGATATGCATATCGAATTTCTTTAAATGTTTATTTTCAATAATAGTGTCAGTGCTTTTCTGAAATAATGATAAACAATATTTATCTTGATTTAATATATATTTTGATTTATATTTATTTTCTCACAAATATTCATTAGAATTAATAATTCTCTTATATTGCTTTCTCCAACACTAAGTAGAAACGTGCGTTAATACTTCCGTGGTGTTATGATCAATGCTTGTATGACTGCAGTTTTTATTTACATGTCAATTTCCACTTAAAGTTCGTAAAAATTAATAAATGTCTCTTTATGATATACCAACCGGTGTGTTTCAGCCAACTCGCCACATTCGCACGATGTTTCCTCACCCCTGCTTCCCGCCTATAACTCGAGTGACTTCGCTAAGCTGATATCGCCGCGTGCCCCAAACCTTTGCGAAGGCCATTCGCGTGCTCGATCGTCTGACGGCCCTGTTTTAGGGCATACAAATTCCTATTAATAACTAACTACACCTTGTCAAAAAAGTAATGTTACATGACCATTCTCAATGGTATCAGATAAACTGAATAGAAGAATGGAGAAAGGGACATGTGGTAGATATTTGAATTTTTTAATTTGAACTTTTGAATTTAAACTTTTGAATTTTTAAAGTCAAATGAGAAACAAAAATATACCTAAGCAAGAATTTTTTTGTCTGCCATGTTCCAAATTATATATGTTTTCCTTTAATTTTATGTGGTACATTGGCATAAATACTAGAAATTTGACTACTTTCAACTTTTGTGTTCATTGTGTCATTTATAGAGAATTCTCTTAGTTTAGAGAGACATTTCCTAGAGATTCAAGACCATATACATTTTATACATACAGCCATTCATAAATATAACAATAGAATCATCACAAATTGGTATCAAAAGCCATAGAAGAAATATCATAGAAGAAAACCATATGTAAATTATTTGATAAGATTTGGATGTGAAGTATATGAATGTATTAGAAAGACTTTCAAGAAGGAGACAGAAAAATAATCTACGAAAGAAATAATGACTGGGTATATTATGAATCTATCTCTGACTTTCAGGAGGCCTTTGCCCCAAAAGGGATTGTACGAGCTTAGTAGTCAAATGGGTTAAAGAATATTTGTTCCACAAAGAAATGGAGAGACCAAATCTGGAGATATTAAATTTAATTATAAAAAATTAAAGACTGATTTATTAAGTCTAAAGAATATAATATTTGTGAAGAATGTATGTTTGCCTTTTTCAATAAAGAAGCAAAAGTATTAAAAGATTTAGCAGAAGATATTTATTCTAAAAATGAATTTTTAGTACTGGAGAAAGAGTCACAACAAATCAATAGAATGGTGTAGAACAGGATCAGTCATGTGAAGAGAACAAATTATCAGAGACTGTAATAGTTATCTTATACATTAAGATTTTTAACAAATGTACAAACCTAAAGGAATTGAATGTTGCAAAGAAGCAATTAATGCAGAAGAGAAAATGAATGGATCTCAACAATGTAAAATGAAATCATAAAAATTAAAGAAACTTAAACTTTGTAAGTTATCAAGTTTAATAAAAAATAAATCTTAAAATGTATGTGGATATTTTCTTTAAAGAAAGATATGAATGAGGAATAAAATACATTTTATACTACATTCCCAGCAACTGGATATGAATTGAAGTATAAAGAATACTATTTTGAAACATTATCCAAAAGTGATAAGCAGGAAATAATAGTATATTATTAAAAATATTATTAACTCACAAAATAATGTTAGAGAGTATTTTTATATTTTGAACATCTTGATTAAGAAGTCTATGTGCTAAAGCACTTTAAAAAACAAGAATAAAATAAGGGAATAAATAGAATTATATGGAGGGGTGCAAATGGAATGTGAAATTGTAAAATTAAAATTCTATATTATTGTTAGCAGGTGATAATTTTGTAAGAATAGTAACCAGAGGCGAAAATTAATTAAATTTTTGAAATTTAGAAATGAATTTTTTTGAAATGTAGATATAATATTTTGGAATTTAGAAATGACATTTTTAGAAATTAAAAATTAAAATTTTGAATTAAAAATTATTTTTTTAAAGAGAAAGAAAAATATTGTTTTAAGAATTTAAGATCAACCTGACTTCAATGATTTAGGAAAAGCTAAAAATATTGGATGAATTTAAAACACATTGAAATATTTATGTAAATAAAAAATGTTACTGATATTTTAGAAAATAATGGAAATAAGAATGTAATTTGGTTGAAATTTCATAATGTTTATGTACTAAATTTTCAATTATGAAAATAGTAAATACAAAGAGTAATTAAATCTAGAATTTGTTGGAAGGCTCATTTATTTATCAACTAGATCAAGTTAAGACATTCGTTTTTCAGCAGTATAAGCACATAAAACATATCCAAAAAGAATAAATATGTCAGGGCATTACGCCCTGAGGAAGGTCGCAGAATGGCGACCGAAACGTCGGCACCTTTGCCATGGACGCGGCGTCACCCGGACCGCCAACTTAATAATGTGTCAATGATTAAAATAAAGTGTTTTATCTAATGATGTTTTGAAAACATTAGAATTCATAAATATAAAATGAATTAACAATTGTTAATTCTAAAGGCGATTAATATTTAACTTTTTACATATTATTCTAGAATAAAAATAACCTTTGAGCTACGTCTGTGGAGATAACTACGCTTGGGGATCCCTTCTTCAACAAGTTTCTACCTTCGGTGCGCCTATCTACCCATCCCATTGATTGTCAACCCCTCATTACGCTGTGCCACTGAAGAAAAATCAGACTTGCATCTCACCTCTTGCCCATCTCTTTAACACTTTTCAACAACAGTTTCGGCACATCAAAATTAAATTCAATCTTTCATATCATATCTTTAAAGATTAAGCTCCTTACTTTTTAATGAACGAAGATCATATTATGCTTCCCCTTTGCATAGTCATGATAAATTTTTACCATGTCTGTCTTCCTCCCGTCACTACCGCGAATACATTGCAATTTATTTAATCCCATTTGCGGATTTTGTTTGTTTCCCTGCGGTTCTTCGGAAATTTTGTTTTCATAAGTACTTGACTAAATTAAGTGTCTGTTAAAACGCAAGTTAAGTTAAGTTAAGGCCTTATTTTACGTGGCGAGACTCGGGCCATCAGGCCCGCTCTTCCGCCTGACCACGCAAATTTCTACTACGCTCCTTTCACCACCTAGCGGAGAAAGAATGGTATTATCTCGGGCGACGAAACAGGCGATTTGAATTTAGCTCAGAGGCGTCATTCAGGCTTGAGGACCTTTTACATGCATGTAAAGCTACTAACATGGGACAGCCGGCTTTACTTCCTCGCCGAAGGAAGGCATACGAAGGATTTTTTCGCCCTTAAAAATCCACGGCTTCGATCAGGTTTGAACCCGCGAACTTGGGTATGACAGTGCGGTACGCTAACCATTACACCACCGAATAAGTTGAATCCGAATCCGCAAGTTGAAATATACAACAAGTATTATTGTTACAGTTGGAGAGTCACTTTTCTCTTTGCTTTAAACTCATTATGCGAATATATTTTGGCGACTTGTAGATTGAACCCCGACTCACATCCAATTGGATTGACAAAATGTATTCTTTTGCTCCCAGACAAGGGCCTACGGTTCATCGTAAATTGCTAGCTTTTGTATCGTTTTTTTAATTTTTTTGTTACTCGCATGGAATAATATCCGTAAAGGACGTATTGCGTCTTCCGATCTAATATAATGTTGGCTACTATCCTTGGTATTGAAAATGTGCCAACGGGTACTTTGGAAGGCCTGAAATACAATTTAAATATCTTTTTTAAATATTTGATTACATTTGAATCACTCTGTAAAAATTATGGTGACTCTGTAAAAAGGCAGTAAGAATTTTTTTAAAATGTATATTTAAAAGACACTGCGTGTAACTAATATACAGAATTCTACGTGTAAGTAATATATTTTGAAGAGAGTAAAATTTCAGGAAATTAAAGTAATATGGAAATGGATCTTTTAAAATCAATAAATATTTTAATTTTATTTTGATAGTAAAAAGAAACTATTGATAATTTTCCTTCCATCATTATCGTTTCAAAGCTTCAATTACATTTTGCCTTACAAATGTTATATTTTAACCTATTAAAACAAGTACCAATACCTAGATAGAATTACATACTTTTCTTATAAAAAACAAATCGTGATCGATTCAATTCTTGTGTTCTGAGTGCTCCACAATCTTTGGTAAGAATAGAACGTTCTGTGCCGATGAAAATTGCTGTTGTCAGCATTCATTATCTATTTGTGATAATAGACCCTTCCTTTGTGGATCCTTTGTTTAAAGTTTACTAAGCGTAGTTTGGATTGCATGACCGCAAGAAGAATAAACACGAACTTCTATTTTAGTGCCAAGAGAGATGTTTGTAAAGCACGGACGGTAAATAATAATACAAATGTGTGTAGTCTCCAATTTGTTGCTTTGCAGCGTTTTCCATTTTTTTTTGTTGCTTGTGATATGGCTTCGGTTGAACATCCACATATATATCAGGGTGACCATTGACAGGCCAGGTTCATGAGATAGTTTATCGAGTGACACTGTACTTTCGGCAAATGGAAATCGGTCGCCTTAAAGAGCACAGCGTGAGAAGAAAGTTGTAAGAGCGAATCAGCTATCATTGTAGGTGGACGTCGAGTTCAACTGAGCTCCCCTTCGTGAACAGTGGAGGATGGCTTCGCCACGCCTGCTAATGTAAGCGACACCGTGATGTTTTTTCTACGTTGTCGAGCTATAACAGTGTTCTCTCGTCTTGTCAATCGTTTCTGTCATTTGTGCACTCCCAGCAGTGACATGCCTCACCCGGACGCACGAAACGTTTTCAAACTATTTACTCTATAACTTGATGCAAGGTTTTCAAATGTATATTTTGTATTTAAGAACCGCGTCGTTGGCTGAGAGGCTTCTCAAATCAAAATCAAAACACTACGAATTACAAAGAGCAACGGAAACAAGTAGACACAAAATACTTTGCAGTGGCCGTAAAGTTTCAAAATTTTCACACAAGTTCATTATTTCTTTGTAATAAATTGTAATTTATAATTGATTGTATTCTTCATAAGTCATTAGTTAAAAGCACGTCTATTGGTCTGACATATTTATACTTGTAAGTTTATTTACAGTAAATATTGTTCAATGTGCACATTTGTCTTTTTAGCCACTCGTTTTGCTACTCCGCCCATTGTTATCATAGCCAAAATTAGTTTTGCTCTGGATTTCTCTCTTTCCATAGTTTAGTGAGCTATCAGCGAGCATAAAAGGCGTATGTCCAACCAAAACCATTTGCCCTCCGGTCAAGAGCTGAACCAAAATCATTGATTTTCTTGCACCTAATCTAGACAAAAAAATATTGTTTATTCACGAAATATTTAACAAAATCCTAAATAGGCAAACACCAGTAATGAGTAAAAAGATCAGATGCTAATCCTTTCACGAATGTTTATGTTGATTAGTCAATATTAGTCTACAATAGTTTTGTAGCATCGCGTCTTTTGTCACATTTTCACATAGCTAATAAAACATATTTTCCGAACAAGTTGTTTTTATCTAACTTGTGGACTTCTTAATCGAGGACTGACTGCAAGAGAAGCGCATTTTTAACAACGGAGATGGTGTGTGCACTTGTGTGTGTGTGTGTGGGCTCGGATGATCAGAAATTTCAGCATGGAGAAAATTCATGAGTTGAATGGAGCTCAACGTTGCGGAAGTTATCTCGGAGAGGATGGCGGAAGTGCAAGGGTCAGGAGGCGGCGCGGCGTCGGCGGCGGCAGCGGAGTCAACTCGCCAGGGAGACCGACCCGCCGCCGCCGCCTCTCGCGTAGCAATTGTCACGAGCGGGGTCTCCTTCCTCGGGGGCTTTGCAGAGAAGGAAGCAACCACGGAAGGGAAGAACAGAAAATGGAGGACTATGAGGGAAAGTGGAATAGCAGGATATTAGAGGAGGTTGTGTTATGTACGATAGAAACTGTGGCGGTGGATGTGGCGGCGGAGATAGAAACGGAGGGTTAGGACGAGTATGACAAGAGGGAAAAGATTAAAACAGTTCTGAGATCAATAAAGACAAAAAGTGTGAAGAGATGGAGAAGAAAAAACCGGAGGAGGATGAAGATGAACCACGATGAATAGAAGGAAGTGAAGGGGAGGAAAACATGGATTATGACGACAAAGGAGGGATACGAGTTTGATTTACAGAACCAGGAGAAGTAATAAATGAAGACAAAATACAACGATAGATCATGAAAAAATTAGAAGAATACGAGAGGACGAAAGCAGGAAAGAGGAGAAAAAGAACGAAGAAAGAGGCAAAGAGAAAGATCTGAACACAGATTTGGAGGACAACGGAGAGGAGGACGATGAGAAAGAGAGGAAGAAAAAGCGGTGACTGACGAAATGTAAAAGAAGGAGAAGAAGGCATATAGTGTGGATAAACACAAGGAAAATGTGAAATAAAAGAGAAAGTATAAGAAAGATAAGAAGATTAAGTAGTGGGATAAGAAGAATCTGAAGAAGAAACGGCGGGAAAGAAAAATAAGATAAGGAATGAGGATAAGAAAAAAATTAACATGAAGAATAAAAAGTGTAAAAAAGATGAGAAGAAGATTAAGAGGAAGGCTAAGTTTTGAGATAAGAAGGATCAGAAAAAGAAACGGAGGAAAAGAAGAATATGATAAAGAATAAGGATCACAAAAAGGAAAATACGAAGGATAAGAAAAACAAGAAGGTAAGTTGTGGGACTAGAAGAATCGGAATAAGAAACGGAGGAGGAGGAGAAGAAGAAGAAGAAGAAGAGGCGCTGGTGGCGGTGCAGACGCACGTAGAGCCCCCGGCGGAGGCGGCAGGCAAGGAAGGCCTCGGCGGCGAAGGCAGGTGCCTGCAACGGCGCGGAGGCGAGGGCGGGGTTGCGGCGGGGCGCGGGCGGCGGGCGAGGAGGTGTTTATGCGGAATGTTCCGCCGAGCTACAACTTAATTACTCTACGGAGACCGGCTGCGGGGCGCTCGCGCGCACTCAATATTCCGCCCCCGCCGCGCCGTCTGCGTCACCGCCCCCCTCCGCCTCCGTCTAATTCGCCCGAGCGCCCCAATCGAGTTAGGGCGCCGCGCCCCGGGCCCCGCCCATGCGTCCTCGCCCGCGCGTAAGGGATTGCCCGTGTCCTCGGGAAATGAATTTTAATGTCTGCGTCGCTTCCTCTGAAGGTTCGCGCCTCTACCGCCTCCTCCCGCCCCGCCGCAGCCGTTGCCGTCGGCGGTCGCGGGATTGCCGTCGGCGTCGCCTTTGCTTACGCGACTCCACCGGTGATGTCCACCTCAGGTAACTTGCTCGCTAACCTAACCGCCTTTTGAGGGCTCTTCTCACTGCTGCCATTACTATCGTCTGCAGAGTACTAAGAGCTGTAAGATCCTCTCTCCCTGCAACCGCATTGGCCGCAAGTTTCGAACTTCGTAAGTAAATCCACTACTCTTCTTTTGGTACTCAGTTTCAACTATCTCCACTCAACTCTACTTTACTAACAGCTTATGCATCGTACGGTACTGCCGCAAGAATGCTCATTACAGCATAGTTTGCTTTTTGACTCTTTCTCGAAAATTTAATGGCTCAGAAGAACTAGGGAATATCTGACATTTTTTGTTAAATTGAGTTTTTAGCATTATACAAAACTTCAAATATTGTCTTTTTAGTGTAATGTGCTAGTTAAATCCAAAATGGACTTATATGGAAATGTACTGTGTTCAATAGTTGAAAAATATATTTAGTTGTATAAGAGAAGTTCAGGTAAAACTCTCATTATCTCAGAACTATGTCTATGTGGGACAACCCCTTGTTCTACTGAGCCCTTCAATTTTCGTATCTTGAAGTTGCTCTTATAGACAATGTACTGTCACCTGAATTCGAGAGCAGGCCTCTATGAACCACTATTCACTACTACAGTTGCCACCACAATCATCACCACTACACTACCAAAATTACAAACTTCAATTGTTTTTTCTATTTTCATTGCCACAATTCAAGCATCCACTTCGAAAATTTCATACTAGCAACGTTAACGTCACCACCAATATCCGTACCACTACCACAACCAACACCAGTACTCCCATCATTCATCTCTCAACCCTTCTATTTCTACTGCCACCCCACAACCATCGCCACCAGTATCTGCAACTAACACTATTAGAATCAAAATACTTTACAACCACAATTTTCACCTTAATTAACAGCAAGTCTATCACTATATTCTCCAAACTTACTTTTGCCACTTCCACACCTCTACTTACCCCTACCATTATATCTGAAATTCATTTACCGATGCAAATAAGTTTTCTATATCTAGGAAGCAAAAATGTCTAGTTTTCAAATGTTGCTAACCTCACTGTGCAGTAATTTATATTTATCATTCAACTATTTTTGGTTAAAAAGAGGGTAAGTGTTTCTGGAGCTCAAGGAAAAGCGCACGCTTATTGTACTTCTTCTCCTTATGACCCGTATATTATTTACTGTTCATTAATGAAACAAATTCAATTAAATTACGACCATCAGCATCACCTTGACCATCCTGATCTTCCCCCAACGAGCACCGCCGGCGTCGCCTTGCCGTTGACCCTTCGGTGACCGCCTCTCGCCGTCGCCCGAGGCCACCACAACATCGCAGCAGCGGAGACCTTTGGGGCGACCCGCTCGAGATATGCATGAGGAGCCCTTCGCCCGGCGGCTGCGGCGGGCCACGCAGGTCGCGGGCGGAGGCTGCGGGTTATTGCGATATTGAGGTATCGCCCGGGGCTCAGGTCTCTCATGAAGCAACGCCTCGCTGAAGGCTTGCGCGCTCAGAGGACTCTCGAGGAACAGGACAGCGATCCATTCTCCGGTGTTAATTTTGTCGCAAGCGTTCCTTCAGAATACGTCGAATCGTATCGAGATGTTATTACCAATTTCTTCTATCCACCTATTCACCTTTTTAGCCTGTCTTGTATATCAGTTGAATATTATGAAGGAATCAGGGTCCATAGATTTTTATTTACAGACAGATGAATCTTGGAATAATAAAGTATTTCATGAGACCTATTCCGCAACAGTAAAAGGTACTGTTGTCCCCATACTTTTTTGTGATTTCTCAAGTGTGTGCCTAATGGGGACAACAATCTCTTAAACTCTTGCGGAATAAGTCTCATGAAATAAATTATTATTCCAAGACTAGTCTATCTATGAATATGTATATATGGATACTAATTCCTTCATAACATAAAAATGTTATTATCAAATTTTTCACTTGATGTGGCAATGAATAGCTGTCCAAAAGTAGTATTTTATACATTTCTCAGGTGTCACATAATCATGCAACATACAGTTTTACCCCTTCCAATGTTTTTATTTCTTATTACCACGACAATACAGTCTTTTCTGTTTTTATGTGGTGAAAATAGCCTTTGGGAGGAATATCTGGAATTATAGAACACAAAAGTAGGGTTGTATGGTTTGTAATGGATTACAGCTTTTGTGACTAGTGTACGTGGGAGGGTCATTGCGATGTTCAGCTAACAACTAGGGCGTCTCGTGCCGTGACAAGCAGTGATGACGTACTGAAGGTTTGTGCACCGAAACGACACTGGAGGTAGAGAGGAGAGGTAACGGTTCAAACGTGGAATAGGGGCACCAATATGGAATACGTAATGATCTGGCTTTGCTGATGCTGTTCTATGGCGGAAAGCACTCGAAATGGTGCACCGTCATTCATTTCATCAATCCAACTTTGTCTGTTTTGCAGAAGACCGTGATTTACAAGCGGTAGAAATTTTACATTTTGTAAGGTGTACAAAAAATTTGTCGTTAAGCAAAAACTATTGTGAATTACTATCTTCATGAATCACACAAATTACTATCTTTATGAATGAAGAATGTAGCTTAATTAAGAGCTTAGTCATTGGAAATAACAACCATGAATTTATAGTCTGGTGCCTGCATGCGCTCTGCCTATTTTGAGGTTCCAAGACGGAGGTGTTATGTAAATGGAAGACATCCATGTTCCAGAAAAACAGGATTGCAACGAAGATGCAGAGCGCATGCTTTTAGCAAAGAATAAAGGGAACAATGGATTATGTGCGAAATGTCTACACATGCAGTCTGCGCTGATTATGACAAAGGGCGTTACTTTTGTGATTATTGCAAACGAAAATCTCTGTTGTACAATATTATTACATTTGTTTCGTTGTTCTTAGATTTAAAGTAAAAAGAACATGTCACTTTGTCATTTAGACTAATTCTTTAGCATTTATTGCATATGATCGATGGAATTCCATATTTGCACCCCATTTTCTAAAGAAGAAAGATTGCACTTTTATCAAAAAGAACGTTTTTTAAGCACTTAGAGTTGTATTACGAAATTGGCGTATCATTAGTCATTACTGTGGTGTCCGTAGACATGACACCACAATCAGCAGCTGGGGGCGCTGCCGTCCGCATGGGCAATGCGACGTGCCGCGCCCGTGGTTCGAGTGGCCGCCAGAGCGGGCGCCAGCGGCAGCCGTTGGCCACGAAGCAGCGAGCCCGAGCGTTCCGCCCGGACGGTTCAGGCGAACCGGGAGAGACTTCCCTCGCCGCCAGGGAGGGGCTAGCGACGCCCTCCCCCTTCGGAGCGGCGCATGATAAGCGGGGCGCAGCGCCCCCTCGGGGCAGGGAGAGCCGAGACAGGAGAGACAGCGCCGACCCAGTCAACGGGAGCAAGGATCGGGAGCCCCGCCCGACCGTGGACGTTCGCACGCAGGAGGCCGTGCGACCAGCCGCCGTGCCAGTCGCGCACGGAGGGGCAACGGGTCAGAGGAGACTCGTGGAGCAGCCGCGCCGTGGAGACGCGCGGAACAGGTGTCGGGCCCAGCGACACGAGAGAAGAAGTCGTGCATGGCGCACACTGGAGGAGAGAGCCGCGCCGTGGAGATGCGCAGGACGGGTGTCGAGTCCAGCGACACGCAGGAAAGGGTCGTGCCTGTCTCACCCATCATCAGGAGAAGAGCAATTCCGATATTGTACGATTGTAAATGTGTTCAACAA
The DNA here is from genome assembly GCA_031308135.1 of Acheta domesticus. Classification (NCBI taxonomy): domain Eukaryota; kingdom Metazoa; phylum Arthropoda; class Insecta; order Orthoptera; family Gryllidae; genus Acheta; species Acheta domesticus. Next base: position 123,650,191 of record JAHLJT010009419.1, read on the forward strand.
TGGTTATGGGGATATTAATAAAGCATTGTTAAGTTGAGTTCTGTCTTTGACAATTTGAACACATCAATTACAGTATTAGTGTACCTTCTTTCTCATTGGGCAACATTTCACAATAATTTCTTTCTTTATGTAAAGCAACACAAAACAAAATGATATTCGATATTGGTACTCGGTATTTATGATAATGATATTCGGTATTTCTCTATAGGTCAGTCACATGTAAACAATCTATGTGGTTAATATTATAAAATTCATCTCATAATTTTCCAAATGGTAATGGGATGTTTTTTGAGATTTACGTTTCATATGACGAAGAATAATTTGCCAAACGCAGTATTTTATAAACTTTGCAGGTGGTGAAGAAACTTTGCAGGATTTTCTACATTATGTATTTATCCCTACAGGTGTGTTTCCTCGCATTACTGCATTAAAGTAGTGTCTTTTCCATTTCCAACTGATGTCACAGCAGTTTCTCTGACAGAGAGATCGTAGGTTGGAGTCCTGACGTTGGAAGGTTATTCGACACTACCTAGATAGGTCAAACTGACTATCCTGGTTATTCTCTGGTTATTCGACACTACCTAGGTCAAACTCAGCCGCTATCTGGACAATAATTCTAGCGGCCGGCTGCTCTAATCGGTGGTTTTACGTGATTTCTCCGATCAACACAAGGGGAACAGAGAAGAGCAGTACTCTAACGGGCCACGGAACGCGCGCGATCTTTCCTTCCTGCTCCTTGCCCTAACACACACACTTACACTAATATGCACTACACTACCACATATGCCGGGAGAGCGGTCGGGGACTTAGTGGTCGTCCCGGTTGGAGCGGTGTCCCACTGGTGGTTGGGGAGTCCCCCATTAGCCGACGGTAGGTCTCACCATCTAGCGAAGGAAGATCACCGCCATTTCCCGATGAAAAGCATGCACTGGAGTTACGGGATTAATGACCTCAGTAGTGGAGGCGCTCGGAATCAGAAACAATTAATCAAATAATTCAGTATTTTCTTTGTGACCCTCTGATTAGAAATATAGAATAATTATATGCAATAACTTATTTTTGAAGATCATTGTTTATAAAGATTACCATTACATGTGCTCTGAGTTTCACGTATTTATTATTCTCAACGTTTTTAGCTTGTGAGTTCGCTCATCTTCAGATCTATGAAGATAAATTACATATTTTCAATTATTAACATGCATAAGTAACAGGTACATACAAATTCATTTTTCTTTATTAATTATAAGAATTTAAGAAAACAGAGCTACTTACTTGATGTTTGTAGGTTATACTATACACATATTTACATTTTCATATTACCTACAATTTCATTGACACCGACAGTATTACAATAGCAGAGAGTCCCTTTCCATATGCTCTCACCACCTCAAGCACCAGCCACAATTGCGGAGTAAGCATCCTGTGGTGCAGCAATATAAGAGATACGATTCATTCACAGCTCATGGACCCTCAGGCCGTGAATACGGTTAAAGCGTCTCAAGTTATAAGTGACCTCAAAAATAAGTTGTTGGAGATAGTTATTAGATAAATGTATCAATTAAACAATTTCGAATTACACAAGCAGTGAAATAACTAAAACTGAATTTCGTGAAAAAGTCAAGCCACACATCAATAAGACAATTTTAGGCAATTCTGCAAAGCTACACTAGAGCCAGAATAGCGCTGTTTCCCTATCCCAGGGGTGGCCAACAAGTCGATTTTGGTCGAGGCCAATTTTGGTCGATCGTCGATTGCTTGCAATGTCTGGGCTGGATGATTTAAAAAATAAAAAATAGTTTTGAACATATATTTAACTTAGCTACCAATATCTTGCTGGAATGCACATTATTAGAAACTCAGTGTATAAACATACTATGCATTTCACTTCCCTTTTTCTCCCTTAGACTACGCCTGTGGCCACATGTCGATCGCGACATACTTTCTAGATTAAAAGTAGATCTCACATGCAGAAAAGTTGGCCACCCCTGCCCTATCCCACGTCGCGTTCCCTGTTCTAGTGGCGGGTGGCAGGCAGGCTGTCCGTGGTGGGCTCTAAGTAGCCGAGGGCGAAGCGAGAATCACAGCGGCGGGGCTACGAGCAGCGGTCTGCGAGAGATGGAGCAGGGGATGGGGATTGGTTGACAACGGACTGCGGGGAGAAGGGAAGGCTGCCATGGGGCGGGGCGGGGGGAGGGATGGGGCCCAGCGAAGGAGGCGCCGGCGGCGGCGGCGTTGTCAGACGCCTCGACACGAGCAGGAGCCGCAGGCGCCTGGCCCCCCGAGCCCCGCAGGCCGCGCAAGGTCATCTCCAGATGCAGATTTCCCTCCCCTTGGAGCCCTGGGCATCGACACGCGGGTCAGTAACCTTCATGAGGTTGTAATACCAACAATGGCAGTATTAACTACAATAACAATAACATAACGGAAAGAGAAGAATATGTGCTAATAAATTTAAAGTGTCTGGGATTTCTAAATAAATATTTTTTTAAGTTTATTAGATTATTATTACTATTATTATTATTATTATTATTCCATTACATCACGACTAAAGATCTTATGAGTCGGCTGAATATAAAATCTACTCCAGGTTGCAACCAGCTACCTAAGGAGCAGATTCGGTGAATATCAGTGCCTCTACAATACTTTACGCAAAATGTGGGCTGTTCCAAATAAAGCTATTTCTTACACTTCCCAGTCTTTTGAATTACCTGGGAGTTTAGACAAGTTCTTACTCAAATTTTGCGGAACAAATCCCAGAGCTCCGATAACTATCGGGACGACCTGTGCTTTTACGCCCCACATTCGGCTGATCTCGATTTCCAAACTCTTGTATTTAAGACGTTTCTCTGCCTCCTTGGTAACGACGTTTTGATCGCAGGGTACAGCAACATCGATAAGTAAACACGATTTTTTCGCCAAATCCCGGATAACTATATCCGGTTTGTTTGCCGCTATCGTGCGATCAGTTTGAATTTGTTGGTCGTACAATATCGTACACAATCCAACAGACGTCACCGGTTTCGGTGAGTGTTCGTACCACTTGGGGCATGTGTTTGGAACTTCGAGGGCGGTACAGATCTGCCAGTGGAGGTAGCTACACACCCTGTCATGTCTTTTAAGGTATTCGGTCTTTGCTAGGATTGGACAAGCTGAGACAATATGATCAATGGTTTCTACTTGCTCCAGGCAAATGCGGCATTTATCATCTTGGGAAATTTTGAGAACCGCTTTATCATAATGTGTTCTCAAGGCCTGATCTTGGGCAGCTATTACAAGTGCTTCCGATTCTAGCTTCATTCTTCCCCTTTTAAGCCACATAAATGATTGATCTTTATTGATCTGCACCTTGTCCATTCTTTTTAGGTATTGTCCGTGGAGTGGTTTGTCTCTCCACGATTTCTTTAACATTTTTTGTGTCTCACACTTCATGTTTAGCAGCATCAGAAGTTCAGTGTCTGTGTTATTCGACGTGTCTTGCCTAGTTTTCTTCGCAATGCTTCTTGCTACACCAACAATCCCTCTGTTTCCCATTCTTCGGTCAGATTTCATGACCTGCCTCATTAGAGGGTCATCTTGATGGCTGACTACATGCTTCCCCAACCCGACTATTGCGTTGTGCCAGGAGGCCTCAATTTGTCTGAGGCCTCTTCCTCCTTCCTTACGTGACACATAAAGTCTATGTACATCAGCTCGAGGGTGGGAAACATGATGCATTGTTAGCAGTTTTCTGGTTTTTCGATCCATGGTGCGAATTTCTTGCTCAGTCCGGTCCACTAGTCCAAAACTGTATTCGGCTACAGGTACCGCCAAACTACCTATTGCAGATATTTTATTTCTGGAGTTCAGAGCAGACTGCAGGACAAGTCTCACTCTTCTGTAATACTCCTTTCTAATTCTCTCTTTCATTGTGTCGTTCGAGATGGTTTCACATTCTTCAATGCCCAGATATTTGTAAGTTTTACCTGGCTCAAGATCTTGAATCACAGTGTGCGTATCAATTTCAATGTTCTCAGACGTTGTGAGTTTCCCTCTTTTTAAATTGATTTTTGCACATTTGTCAAGACCAAACTTCATGCAGATGTCATTGCTAAAGTCATTCACGACAGACAGCATTTGGGAGAGAATCGCTTCATTCTTAGCAAACAGTTTCAGATCATCCATGTAAAACAAATGTGATACTGGCCTTTCATCACCATGGAGCTTGTAACCAAAGTCAGCTTGCGACAACTGTCTCGATAGTGGGATCAAACTAATACAAAACAGCAGAGGGGATAGTGAATCTTTATTATTATTATTATTATTATTATTATTATTATTATTATTACTCTAAATCACGACTAAAGATGTTATGTGTCGGCTGAATATAAAATCTATTCCAGGTTGCAAACAGCTACCTAAGGAGTAGATCTAGGGACTGTCGGTGCCTCTACAATACTTTGCGCAAAATGTGGGCTGTTCCAAAGGGACCGAAAAGGTATTGAATACCGGTAAAATACCGGTATTTTTTCATACCGGTATAAAATACCTTTATTCTTTTATACCGGTAAAATACCTTTATAGGACGTCTATACCGGTATGGACGTCCATAAAGGTTATACCGGTATTATACCGGTATTTTCAATGGAAATACTGCCGCGTGCCCCACACACGCGCCACAAACACGCGCGCGCGCCATAAACGCGAGCGCCACAAACGCGTGCCACACACGCGCTCGCGGCAAACCTACGCGCGCGCTAACAACACGCGCGCGCCAAACGCACGCGCGCGCCAAACACGCGCCCCAAATACATGCGCGCGCCAAACACGCGCGCGCGTCAAACACGCGTGAGCGTCAAACACGCGCGCGCACCAAACGCGCGCGCCCACACACGCGCACGCCCACGAACGCGCGCGCCGAACAAACGCGTGAGCCGAACAAACGCGCGCGCCGAACAAACGCGTGAGCCGAACAAACGCGCGTACCGAACAAACGCGCCCGCCGAACAAACGCGCGCGCCGAACAAACGCGCGTGCCGAACAAACGCGCGCGACTAACACACGCTTGCACCAGTCACACGCGCGCTACACACTCATGCGCTATAGACTCATGCTCTATACACTCTCGCGCTATATACACACGCTCTTTTTTCTCTTCCTCTTTCGTTCTCTGTCGATTTCTTTCTCTCTTTCTCTTTCTTCCTTTCTCTCTCTCTTTCTCTCTTTCTCACTCTCTCTCACAGTACACATTCGGCAAAGCGTTTGTTGGGGCCTACGGTCAAACATCCTTCTCTCATATTTCAATTCTACTCACTGCGAAAAGAAATTAATAGCCTGGAGTATATAGGTCGGGTGCGTTATCCTCTGCCGAACCGGAGACGCCCATGGGTCGAAACGCTGACCTCCGGAAACTGCCTACGCAACGGCGCAGCTCTGGCAGGTCTTACAAAGGAAAACTGATTCCGAGAATCGGAATGTGCCAAGGAACGTTGCATGAAGTCTTATAACCCGATGTCAGATTTCTATCGCCTTCGTTCTTTCACAACAGATGTCGAAGGTCATATCCTAGCAGAGTCCGCAGGCCCAAACGTGCGTTCGCTCGCCAAACGCGCGTTCGCTCGCAAAACGCGCGTTCGCTCGCCAAACGCGCGTCCGCTCGCCAAACGCGCGTTCGCTCGCCAAACGCGCGTTCGCTTCCCAAACGCGCGTTCGCGTCCCCACACGCGCGTTCGCGTGTGCACAAGCGCGATCGCGGGTGCACACGCGCGCTCGCTCCCCCAAACACGCCTTCGCGTGCCCAGACTATTATAATAATTCTTTCTCAACCAACAACTGAACTCGACCTAGGTTGAATGACGAAAATACGCCAACGTTGAGACTCGAACCCTAGGACCCCCGATCAGAAACTCTGCGGAGTCCATAATTGTTCCTCTGAGCTATCTCAGCATTAAAAATCAGAATGTTGACTTGACTTGCCTTATTTTACGTGGTGAGACTCAGGCCATGAGGCCTGCTCTTCCGTCTGACCATGCAAATTTTGTTACACTCCTTTCACCAACTAGCGGAAAGAAGGTATTACTGAGGCGAAACCGGCGATTTGAATTTAGCTCAGAGGCGTCATTTAGGCTTGAGGATCTTTTACATGCAGTAAATCTACTAACATGGGACAGCCGGCTTTACTTCCTCCCCGAAGGAAGGCGTACGAAGGATTTTTTCACCCCTAAAAATCCACGGCTTCGATCGGGTTTGAACCCGCGTACTTGGGTATCCGTTACGCTAACCGCTACACCATCGCCGCCGCCCATGTATGCCCTCCGAAACCTGTATGATTATACTGAAATACCGGTATTTTCTCATGCAAATACCGGTGTTTTCATGAGAAAATACCAGTAAAATACCTCTAAATAGAGGTATTTTACCGATATAGACGTCGAATAAAGGTAAAATACCTCTAAAAATACCGGTATTTGACGTCTTATACCGGTATTTTTTAAGGTATTTTGAATAAAGGTGTAATATAGGTAAAGGTATTTCTATACCGGTATAAATACCTTTACCGCTATTATTTCGGTATTCAGTCCCTGGTTCCAAATAAAGCGATGTCTTGCACTTCCCAGTCTTTTTAATTACCTGGGAGTTTAGACAAGTTCTTACACAAATTTTGCGGAACAAATCCCAGTGCTCCGATAACTATCGGGACGATCTGTGCTTTTACGCCCGACATTCGGCTAATCTCGATTTCCAAACTCTTGTATTTAAGACGTTTCTCTGCCTCCTTAGTAACGACGTTTTGATCGCAAGGTACAGCAACATCGACAAGTAAACACGATTTGTTCTCCAAATCCCGGATGACTATATCCGGTTTGTTTGCCGCTATCGTGCGATCAGTTTGAATTTGTTGGTCGTATAATATCGTACACAATTCAACAGACGTCACCGGTTTCGGTGAGTGTTCGTACCACTTGGGGCATGTGTTTGGAACTTCGAGGGCGGTACTGATCTGCCAGTGGAGGTAGCTACATACCCTATCGTGTCTTTTCAAGTATTCGTTCTTTGCTAGGATTGGACAAGCTGAGACAATATGATCAATGGTTTCTACGTGTTCCTGACAAATGCGGCATTTATTATTATTATTATTATTATTATTATTATTATTATTATTATTATCATCATTATATACATGATATAAAATAAATTTTGGCCAATTTGATACTTGTTTGTCACAATATCGGGAACGGCTGAAAAGAAACGGTGATTTTAATAATTCACTAAATGGTATATTACATTTTTGTTTGAAATTGACAGTCTCAATTCATTTATATATTGACTGATTATATTTTGTTTCCGGGAGCGTCACTGCTATGGTTATTAGTTTCAATTACTCAAAGCATTCTACATCGAGAAAGATGGCAGTGTTCTTCCCCACTGGAGCGTGAAATCCTGCGCTGACCTACGGTCCAGCTTAAGGGGTTTTCCTCATTCAGGTATCTCCTAACAGCTGTGTAACACTTCGGGGCAAACTCGAAGTTCCCGACCGGTCTCTCTATATGTTTGGTAATGTAGTACATATAATTGTAAGAGTGTGTAAGGGGTGATGATAGATCAAGGAACTGCCAACTCACTACTCCACCATTCGCCTGGTATTCGTCGAAGAAACCACGGGAAAGTACTTATCAGAACAGATGGTCGCTAGATTTCGTTCCAGAATGGGGCTGAATTCAACCTAGCTACGTAGTTAGTATAAACAAATTTCGCCACAGTGAGGACTCGAACTGTAAGTCCCAGTTGGAACCGCCGCAATGGCAACATTCTATTCCCTGAGTTCCTCAACGGCTGGAGGCCTCACGTTCGAGGTCGATCACGATCGATTAACGAATATCCATTTGGAGCATGATCAGGCGTATGGTGTTGTTCAGAGACAGATCCTGGTGCACGGGTGGACAGAAGTTTTGAGGAAAAAAACTCTTTGTGGATAATAGAGACTTCCAAGTAGTATATTTCCGGCAAACACTCGACATCAAATTTTGCATCGTTATATCTTTCACTCCGGCGAATAAAATACTCATTAAATGTTTTGCTTCAAATGACGTAAATTTAAAACAGAATTTCCCTAATAATTCTCTACATTTGTGTATTTTCAATTAAGTTGAATATTAATCATAAGTGCTTAAAGTTTCGCAAGTCATTTATCATTGTATTTCTGTATGAGTTTCTCGATAATTGTGATATACGAAATGGCGGGTCAAACATTCGATGGTAAATGCCAGAGCTTCGCGGTACATGGAGCATAAACGTTGCCATGGGATTGTTGATTTTGAGTTGGGGGGAGAAAAACAATTGGGACGTCACTTTCGTAGGCCATGGTGTGAAGGAAGCTCTCTCTTGATCTAGACTCCGAGGTGAACACATCGTCTGATAAGTACGAGGAAGATAACTTCGAGTTCGTTTGATAGTTGGGTCATTCCATGCAAAATTTCAGGTTTTCTGACAGTAAGTCTCAGATTTTGTCATATTTTATCACATTAATCTACTAATGATGAACAGTTAAAAGACAATTTATGGAATTAATATCTTTAGCAGTTTAGCAACAATTACGGGTTAAATAAAGACGATGACACAATATACTCAATAATGAAAATAATTATGACGTTCATAAAATGAATAAAACTTTAAAAACGGGCACACTATTTTGAAGATAAATGATCATATTTTAAGCAGTTGATAATATATTAAGGATTGAAGTATTTGTTTACAATAAAAAAATGCAAATAAATTAAACAAATACATTTTTCTTCAAAAGTAATATTTTCTTTTCCGTCATATTTTACAGACTGCAAGAAGAACCAAAAAATTAACATTCTGCAAACTGTCGCGTTAGAATCTTAAAAAAATGCGTAAGTTATTAAATAAAAAGTATACGCGCATTTTGCTCTTAAGGTTGAAAGTCGCGTTCCCTTGCCCAGCGAGGGGTGAGGTAAGGTCGTAGGCAGGCACCGCCAAGTTCATTCCCTAGGGATATCCATCGATGCCTTCGAAGGGATCCTGACACCAGTTTACAGGCTTAGTTTTCGCATGTAACTGTTCAATGATACATCGTGAAAGAAAATGCCAAAGATTGTGAATACGTTTAACAGGCTTTGGTGCTGCAATCCATTCGGACTTGAGAAGCACAAAAGTCGGGTGGGTAAGAGAAAGATAACAGAGGCGATGCGGAAGAAAATATCAAATTTAGTGGTAGGAGAAGCAATATGCGATCTGTGTCATCACAAAATATCCAAAATGCCCAATGCAGATCTTAGTGACTCAACTGAAACAGACAGTGAAGTGAAAACGTCAAGTGAAGAGGAGTACGTAACCCCAGGAGTTGCTGAGGAAGCCACTACCAGTAACGTAAACATTTTGAATTCTCTGGGTCAATCATCATTGTCATTGCGAAAACAAACCCGAGAGAAATCGTACGCAAGGAGAAAGGTGAGTGCCGTAAATAAAGCAGTTTCTGAATTATTCCACGTGAGTGCAGATCAGTGGCGTAGCGTCAGGGGACGCTAAGATGCTGAGCATCCCCACGTAAAATATTAATCAAATAACGCTAAATATTGTTTCGATAAACTTACAAGTGGTCCGTTGAGCGAAACACGTTTTGTATTAATTTTATATGATTTCCTATGATTGAATTCGGCGCGTTATTACAAGCTGGCCTCCGATTGCTTGGATGCTAAAATGCTTCTAGCGTCTGCCACGAGATTGCGACGGGCAATGACGCATGCCCAGACGGCGAGGTTCCCCCCTCCCCTCCTCACTCCTCCCCTAGAGATTCGCCAGTTTTGTACTCTAGCGTACGACTGAGCAAAGTGGCGTATGAGAGTTGCTCGTTTGTGCACGAGAGCACAGCACACTTGACGTCAGTGAAATATTTTCTTTCTCACTTGGGATTCTCTGCTTGGTCGTGGGCACAAACAGGAGAAATAGTGCTTGCCTACTAATTCTTAATTAATATCGAAGAAGATGAATTCTTCCTTAACTATATTAAATATTATTTTGATCTGAAATGTATATATTCACAAGTGATCTCATTGCCAATCGCGCATTAGAAATAAAGCTGAGCCATTGCATTATTTACTTTCAAGAAGTCTCCTGACATAAATCTCTTGAAGTATTGTAACATTTGTTTTGATAACATAGATTCTAGAGAACATTAAAGACCATGAAGCGTTCATTTGGCGTTATTGTTGAGCATCCCCAAAAACGCGAGTCACGCTACGCCACTGGTGCAGATAGCAATGAAGGAGAAGAAACGTTGACACAATTCAAAGAAAAAATTTCAAATGTTTCAAATTTTCAAACAGATAATGAGAAATATATGATTTTAACGTGTTTACCAAAACGTTGGAGTGAACAAAAAATAATGGTCGAATTTGGCGTATCTGTTCATGTAGCTCATACGGCAAAATTAACACCTCGAGAAGTAGTTTTGCGAAATCCACCATCGCACCGCGGAGGAAAAAAGTAACGCCGAGTGCCGACGAAGAGGGCTGGGCGCGGCGGCTCTAGCAGCTGAGACCAGTTCGTTTACGGAGCGCCGGTAAGATACTTTTATTCATAACTTTAAAACTATTTAAGATTCCATGATGAAATTTACAGAGTAGCTTCAAAGTAATTTCAGCAATTTTTCTTCCAAAATTCAAGAATTTAAAAATATTACATTTCCATTTATTGAATTTTTTAGAATTTGTTTACTTCCTAATTGTTAAAGACTCGCGGTAAAAAAAATATCTTTAGCGTAAAATTAACCTTTACATTTCTTCTACAAATAGTATCACTTTCATATTTTTTGCTTGTTTGCATATCATCCGAAAAAAATCATAACGGAATGTCTACAGACTGCTAACCTAATATCTCAAGTGCCCATTGTTGCTAAACAATGTCTGATGAGACAAAAATACTGTACCTGGTTCATGCAGGTATCATGATGAGTAAGGTGGGAAAATATTTTTAAATTCTGAGATGTAGTGTCAGATTTCCAACTTTTTTGCATAGAATGACCCAGTTACGTTATGCTGTAATACAGCTGCGTAATATTTGTCAGTACATTACCGTGTGACATTAATTAACTGAATCATTTCGGGTGGAACTGTTCACATACATTATTGACAAAAAAAATTCTTTGGCAAAAATAATCTAGTTCGTGGCATTTATCATAAACTTTAATTGAAGAACGTTATTTTATTGAAGAATTATATTTCATTAAGATGTTAATTGAATATAAACAAGATAGACACTGCAAATTACGTCCGCAGTGCTGTGGCGGAACAAATTAATTTAAAAACTGGATTAGCAACGAGTACTTAGCTAGCAGATATTTTATTTGTTTTTCGATTTGTTAAGTTCGCTGGTAGGCGCATATCTGTTGCGCAGTTTTAGGAAAAAGTATCTCTAGATGCCAGGGTAGCTGTAGATGATAGTTACATATAGATGTTAGAAGGAACGCAGAAGCATCAAGTAGATGACATCGGGTCCAGCCCAGCCGTGTGAAGATTGGAAAACGACGTGGAGCGTGGATGAGAGCTCAGGAGTATTTTATTTGCTAACGATCGTTCAAATTCAATTTAAAAGTCATGACCCCAAATAATAATGTTATTGTTACATTGATAAATAGGAATTTCGAAACGAAATCAGTAAAGTTCTGGATAAAATAATGTTCTGTTTTCAAACTGCTTAAAAGGATTATTATTGTGCAACATAGCACGATATTTGTGCAACTATTCCAGAATCGAAAGATAAAACTTTCAGATTTCGCGCTTTTCCGTACGGAGACCGGATCCGATTGCATTTTTTGCTGATCACAGGCATAGCCCGCTAGTATGCGTAAGAGCCTCGGCACTCTGCCCCGCTCCTTGTCATAGCTAAAAGTTCCACTACTCACCGCTTGCGCGCTGCTCGCCGACCATTCCTCGTTCGGCTTCTGCATGCAAGTATACGGGGATCCGCATTACAGGCACAGAACTTTTCGACTTAGAGGCTTGAAATTCAAATATTTAGGCCTCTCCATTGCCTCATTAGTAACAGCAGCAATGTTCTTCACTATCACTGGTACAAAATGTTCACAGAATATGTCACTGATCATTATTAAATGTACTTCACTCTCTTCACACGCAAGAAAACTGCTTCTTTGCAAAGCAGGCTTAATGTATTTCTGAAGATTCCTTTTCACACCAATTCTTGGAAGTTGTGGTAAAGCTTTTACAATAAATATCTCTATCACCGACAAAAGACCTACAAATTTTGCTGAAGGATAGTGTTCGAATTTTCGTCTCTGTTGTATATAATATTTACTAGTGAAGATCTGCATTTGTTTGTGGACACTTTATGTAGACATAGTGTACATGAGATTTGCTTAACAATTTTTTTCACAATGAATCCTGCCACGTAAGCCAAAGGTGAAATGCGAACAGTTGTTTCAGCGGGAACCTGAATATCACTAAGATTATTTAACAGGGAAGCGATTTCCTCCGAAAGACGTGCTTCGGCATAGTGCGGTGTTGTTTTCTTACTAGAAGGTTCTTTCCACATAGAAACAGATTTTTCCGGAATTTTAGCGTTTGTTGTTGAAGGCAAAGATAACAACCCAGTTTTTATTATCTTATTCATGGAAAAGGTGACAGCTCTGCAATCCAACATATCATTTCCACCTGACATTTTTCTCAGTCCACTGAAAAATAGCTCAATAGAATCACTATTGAAGGCCCTGGTTAATACAAAATGATATCCACTGGAAATTAAGTAACGTACGCAACTTACAGTAGAAGCTGTGGTAAGAGTAAGAGCTTCGTACGTTTCTCTGCTAAGGAAATCCATCCCAGCTTCTTTGCTCTGCCGCATAATATTTTCAATATAATCAGGAAAATCTTTTTCCAGCCAGTTCAGTCTTTCATCATCTATCAGACTGAAGTACTTTTTGTTAGCATCCGCACATCGTATGTGGTGGTTAGTGCTGCAGATGTCAAGAAGAGAATACCACTTCGAAATAGTTTCTAGGTATTTCACTGTTGCTCTTGCAGCTGAGAACAAGTGCTGGTGACATGTTGAGTTTTCAATGAGAAATTTCAGAGTAGCTATTATTTCGACTGAAAATATCTCCTTGGCTCCTTTTACATTCATTTTTTCTAAATTCGACGGCAGTACGTGTTTCCTGCTGAGGAACGGCACTAATTTCATGGTTTCTGAACTTTGAATTTCATATTGTTTCTTTGTATACATTCCAGTGATATTTTCGTCACCATCAAATGCAGTGCGTTCAAGAAGTTGTGACCTTAAGTTTTTCAATGTATGGCATTGGTCAAAAGCGAGGAATAAAGATCTATTAGAATCTGTAGGATGAGATATTTAATACTTTAAGAGCTGCCCACTTGAAAACTTCTTCATCATTGTAACATTGGATTTATGATTATCAGTTACAAGTCTAAGAACAAAAATCCACAATCCTCAACTTCTTTGAGAACATACTTTGTCAGTTCATGTAGCTGTTTTCCTGAAAGTTTTTTTGTGAAAAAGAAGGCCACTGGAAGTCTGTATTTTGTGGACAGGCCAGAGATTAAAAAACACAGAATTTGGCCAAAATTGGCTTGTCTTTCATTTTTTAAATGCTTCTTCTACGGTCTTCCCCACAACTCCCAGTTTCCTTTTCTGTTATATTTTCGACGTGTTTGGTTACATCCTGCTCTCCAAATATTGCATCTAATTTCTCATCGTACTGAAGCTGTTGTTTGATTGACATTTCATCTACAACTAAATTGCATAAGAATTCAGCTCTATTCAAAGCTTTAGCTTCAGTAATAAGCCTGGATTTAATAAGCGAAGTTACTTCAGTTTCTAGGCATGTTTCGCCTACAAAACGTGAGAGTGTTCGGCTACTTGGAAGGGTCAACACGTACTTCCTTGCGTACCTATAACCCTTTGGTGAACAATATTGCCAGAGAACACACGATTTTATTACATGTTCTGTCTACCTGGGAGATTTCTTATTGAAATTTGAAATTTGCCCTAGTAAGAAGGATGATTTTTTATTACCATCATATTCTTTTGAGCTCAGAATGTCAATGATTCTGTGGTATTCGTTGTTTTCAAAATGATCAATTTTTGACTTTAGAACATCATATTTCTTATTCATTTGGATGAGTTTTTTATTCGCCCTCCATAGTTTACATCTTAGAACTGTATTTTGCCTTTCTAACTCTTTTAGCTTGGATACGAATTCTTCATCTGTTTGAACACCAATGGAATTAGAAATCGAAAATCTACTGTCCATGTCGCTACCACTATTACTCGTATTTTCAATTTCTTCATTGCTTTGGCTACGCTTCCTTTTTCTACTTTGAACTTCCGCAATGGATTTTACTATTTTTCTTCTCGGCATTTGTTCTTTATGTATTTTGTACGCTGGATAATTTGGAAAGTTAGTGGGGACAGATTCTGCTTTGGGAATTCTTTTTTTGCAGTTTAGTTTGTAATCGCTTTCCTTAAAATGTATGCTACAGATAACAGATGAATTTGATAAATTATTCGGTTCGAAACCTGAACGAGAAATTGCTCTTAACCACAGTCGTTTTAAGTCCTCTTTCAGTGGAAATTCGTGATAGCTAATACCTTTCGTCTTCCCTTTCGTATTTTTACAAAATGGCACACAGCAATGCACCATCTGGAAGGCAGGCAGTAGAAATGATCATCATGAAAACTTGAGGGTTATTTAAAGATTAGACTGATTTATTTCACACGACAAGAACCACCCATGCTAATTATCTTCCCATAATAATAAATATTAACGTAAATTCTTAATGTTTCTGATCGTTAATTAAACATATAACCCTTACCTTGGCTACCAAATAATTTGGTTTAATCTAAAAATTCGTCACAAATAGACAATCACTCATAAATAGCACAAACAATCTGTTTACGTTCAATGATGAGAACACACTTGCTCAAGTGTTTGGAATGATCGTCTGTGACGGCTTTGGCTATTTCTCATGTTGCAACACCCTCCAATCGGAAGGTGATATCCTTCTTACAAACGCACTGGGAATCACGAGATGTCTGTTGATTGGTCATTCTTAAACAACGTGATATTTCTACCACAGTCGCAGTTCTTCCCGGAACTGCTCTCCGACAGGCGACCGACGCCGGGCATGTCAACGCCTCCCACGGACCAAATGCACGGATACACAATCACTACGACAGAATCGCCGGCTCGAATCAGTTTCCCACGATACCCGACCTCTCCCCTCCGCACTTGCGTCGAAATCACCGTCAACTAGCTGAATCACTCACAGTAATTTACATTTGATTGCAAATTCCAAAATGTATAGTAGTGCTCAATTAATAATTGCTCCATAACCAAAAATGGAATGCTATCAACTATTAATTTTTATTTATTGGTGCAAATAAAACAACTGAGTCTTAGCTATTTTTAATTATTTTTTTCACATTATTGTATTAATTGTTTATTATTAATTGATATTCTTGAATCATCTTCATCTAACTTTAAGATAACTGAAAGCACAATCATTTATCGTTTTGTATTATTTTGCATTTCAATTCAATTAAACTGGTAAAAAATCAATTTCTTTTAGCTACCTGGGTGGCTCACCCCCTGTAACCATGCCTGCATCCGGCAAAATCAACTGTCCAGGATAAAACATTAATATTTATTTCTGTTGTCTGATATATTTGCTCTATCGTTGTTGTGGAATTTGGAAAGCAAAGGATTAGAAACACTTTCTACTCTGTACTTCAGTTGCTCTTAATGAAAATCTCTGATAGATTTTTCTTGTACGTCCAAGAGAACGCCAATATGAATTTCTCTTGTTGTTACTATCTTTCCGGTTCTATCTCTAGGTGATAACATTTTCACAGGGCAATAGTGATTTGGAATGCTTTTTGATGAGTGAACTTCCCTGTGTGTTATAGCAGCTTCAATATTTATTTACATCAGCGTCCGTCAGCCGTTTTAGAACTAGTTTCGTCCAGTTATTTAGTGAATTCTTTCTTTAACAACAAACACTTCTACTTTGAATTGGTTGTTTTTGAGCGTGTAAATAGTTTAAAGAATCAATACAGTTTAAACATACAAAAGTAGCTTGTATAAAAACTGATAAAGTAATACTTTGCCATTGGTTTTCATCAATTTTCTTTAAAAAGTTTAAGTACCTACATCATACTTCTCTATAAACACGAAATACAGATTAATATAAGAAATAATTAAGAATAAAAATTGCATTTTATACGCCAAAACGAATTATTGTTGCCGCACTAACCAGGTAGAATTCACGTATGCTATTTGAGGGTTAATTTAAACAATTTACTTCACAATTCCTTTTAAGCAAACAGCTCAGAGATTAATAATTTTAGTATTGTTTAGTATTACTATCAACATTAAGTTTGCAATGCCTCACATCCCTGTAAGTGGCCAAAATTGCCCGAAGTGTGGGCATTTCTCCATTCAAGCGTTCCGAAGGTCTCGCGAATGGTCGGCGACCAGCGCTCCAGCGGTCACAATGTGAAACTCCGTCCGTTTGCTGGCTGCCGTAAGGATCGGCGAAGTGCCACGGCTTTTAGGCATACTAGCGGGCTATGTCACAGGTAAGCAAATTGTCATCGAACTGAAGAACCCCAACGACTGAGATATATAAATGTATATAGTTTTTAATAATTAATTAGAATCCACTGTTTCAATATAACAAACTTCATAAAATCATTAACAACAAGGAAAGTTCTGTTGTCTTATTATACAAACTGCAACATTTTTCCCGGTGCATATTTGGTCAATGTCAATTACGTCCAGTTGTGTGTCTATTCATGCTCGAACAGTAGTTCAAAATCACAGCTGGCACAAAATATTTTCTTGTAAAATCCAATTTTACGTGTTATCAGCTTATTCAGGGGGCAACAACATAACATTCTCAATATACGTTATACTGCGTTTTCACGAGTGACTCGTAGAACTGACTCATAGAACTGATCCGATGCCGTGTATTGCTATTTATCCCAAAGAATATTTTGAGAAATACTCTGTGTTTGTCTAAAACTTTTGTGATCTATACAAACAGGTATTTCGTACGTCTAAAGGATAATAATCATAATTTTTTATCAACCCGGTGCAATCTCTGAATTCCACCAGATGCCAAAAATTGATTCAGTCCACAGAAGTCAACGCCAAAAATAAAAAGATGGGCAGGCGTAGCCTTAGTCCATAGAAGCCAGCACCAGAAATAAGAATCAATGTAGGTGAGGCCTCAGTCTACAGAAGCCAGCACTTAAAGTGAGAATCACTGAAGGTGAGGTTTCGGTGCACCGATGACAATACCAAAAATGAGAATCAGTGCAGATGAGGGCTCGGTACACAGTAGCCAGCACCAAAATTTAGGATCAGTGCAGGTGAGGCCTCAGTGCACAGTAGCCAACAATAAAAGTAAGAATGAGTCCAGGTGATGCCTCGGGCCATAGAAGCCAGAACGTAGGTCGTCCAGCGAAACCTTCGTCCTCGTTCTGCAAACGAGGAGCCGTCGCCCTTTTTCGCCGGCGCCGCTCCACCGTTCATCTCACTCCGCTGTGCGCGCGCGGATTAATCTGGACAGAGTGGACGCCGCCCGAAACGCTTCCGACAAATTGATAAGAAGCTGCTTCGCCTCCTTCTGCGCGAGCATTCTGCCGAGGTAGGTCGAGTGCCTCTTTCGTCTGGCTGTGAGAGATCTTGAACGCCATGACCAGAACAAAAGAGTGCAGTGGTAATTTATGAGGCCGAATTGAAGGAAATATAATATAAATTCGTGTAATGTTAGGGTCTTATCAAAACTTATATTCGCGCTATAAATCAATCTTTCAATTATTGAGTTGTACCTAATCACTTTTAACAAATATAAATATTCTGTAAAAATGACTTACAAAATAGATATGAAATCCAAACGCGCCGTTCAAAATAGAAACTTACTTGTCCTGGCGTGGGGATACAAAATGCTCTATCCTGTCAATGTTAAATGTTCGAGTAATTTTCAGAGTATCGTATTAAGGATTAACTTTCAATAAACTTTTGATACAAACTTTTTACAAGGAACAAATTATCACTCATAATAACACTGAAACGTCCACGTCTACGACAGAAACGGCTTGAGAGGTGGAAGCGATAAGGCGGACGACTCAGTTTCACACGAGACGTCGTTGCAAAACGTGTTATTATTGAAGAGGAAGCAAGCGACTCTCGTAATAATAGTCCGATAATTTTTAAAAATAAATTGGAGCTTTAATTATTCAAAAAACTGGAAATAATATAATTAAGTATTTGCTTTGTCATATGATCCGAAGAGTTTGTCATGTACGCTGCCCTAATTTTAAGTTTGGGTCTACGTATGTTTGTGAGCATTTTTTTTTTTTCTAGTATGAAAATTTGTAAATCGTGACTGGGGTCAAGTTGAGTTCAATCATGTGGGACAAATATTGAAAGCATTGTGCAAGAAAAAAAGGTTTTAAATATGAAAAAAAGAATTAATGCCTCTTTAGAGTAACGCTAAGTACTTTTTGATAGTTTGTTTGCATAAAAATATTTACATGATTTCTGACAAATCAACATTCTGTTATTATTCCTGTCGCAAACTTTCTCAAGGATATTTGAAGAAATTCTTTCCTTCACCAAATTCTTTGTTTGATTGTTATTATCTAATGTTTGTGGATATGACAATAACTATCCACATACAATGGTTGTCTATTTTGGTATTTGCGCTTGAAGACGGAACACGGCTGTCAATAGACGAAATCACGTCAGCGCGGAGCGATAAGCGGCAAAGTTGAATTACTCATACCCTCGCGTTGAATTTCTCATAGTGCTTCCGCTGGGCGCCGGCCGCCTGCTGAGAGCTGGGAGCAAACGGCGTCGGCTCTACGGAGCGAAAACGTGATGAGCCCTGCTCTAATGAATTTTAGCCTATATGAGCCATTCCACGTCAAATCGCACAAGAGTTGAAACGACATTTTTTAAAATGCACGATATTTTTTTTCTTAAATCTGGACATCAAAAAGAGAGACACGTATTTTTTTATTTGCCTGAAAATTTATTATTTGTGTAGTTATGGCTGTATTACATTTTGGAATTTACAGGTACTTCACAAAATAAGATCAATTATCTCTCCGAATGTACCAAGTATAGACATTTCTGGTTTGTGTCATTTAATGCGTTGAAATGTGTATTTGTTTCCTCTGAAAATAAATTTTTCAAAAAATAATTTTTTCATTTTAAAAAATGTATTTGTTTCAAAAAAAGTAAAATTTCTATATAAACTCGATGAGATAAAAATTTGAAAAAAATGTAGGCGTGTTCCTTGTCCACTTTTCTATAAAATACAACAAGAAAAAAAGTGGGCACTCCACACACACACAATTCTAAGAAAATCAATTGTAAGTATGAGGGCGCGCTCTGCCTACCCATGCACTAACGAATTGTGTTCGGCCAGTCTTTGATGCAAGTGCTGAAGAACTAAAAAAAGAATGACCGTCTGCCTGATAAGGGTTTCAAGAGTTATTAGTATTTCAGATATTCACTCTGCCCCCAGAAAATATCACACTGTGTCATACATATTTTTGTGGGTAACATCGTGGGTGACTTGTGGGTCATCTATGTTCTTATGGGTGAGAGCGAAACGAATTGAAATACGAGCCATTCCACGTCAAATCGCACTCGAATTGACACGACTATTTAAAAAAATAAATGACACGAATATATGGCATTCATTCTGGACATCTGAAAAAGAGGCACGTGTTTCTTTATTTACCTGAAAATTGTTTATTAGTGTAGCTTAGTCTATATTAAATTTTGAAATTTACGCGTACTTTACAAAATATGATTAATTAAAACTCTGAACGTACTTAACATAAAAATTACTGGTTTGTTTCGTTTAATTTTTTGATATGTGTAAATTACTTTCTCAAAAAATAAATTTTTCATTTAAAATTGTAATTATTTCTAAAAAACGAAAATTTCTTTATGAACTCTCTCAGATTAAAATTTGAAAAAAATAGCATTTTTATTGTTCAATTTTCTACAAAGCATAAGAAAAAAGTGGGAATAGATAAAAAAAATCAATTATAATAATGATATTCGTTCGCGTGCTTCCTGTCCCTGCACTAACGAATTGTGTTCGATCAGTCGTGGATACTAATGCCGACGAAGAATAAAAAGAATGGCCCTCTGCCTGATTTGTGTTTCAAGAAACATTAGTAAAACATATGTTTACTCTTTCCCCAGAAGGGATGGATGACAGCAAAACGAATGCTTTTCCTCGTGTCAACGAAACGAATTTTACTGCGAGTCCCATTGCGTCCTAGGGATGGGGTGCCCTCCTGACCTTGCTCGTGAAGTACAATCGACCATTTGTCAAGGGACATGTTCAAATTTTCTCAACATTAGTCGCAATACGCAATACTTATGAAGACAAGAGTGCTAGTATTTGTTGTGTGAATCGTGTGTACACTGTGCAACATGAGGGGCGATCAGCGAATGAGATAAATGTATCAATCCATTTAAAGTTTCTGATCACGATTTTTAAAAAAGAAAATCTCCAAGACGCGTAAACCACTATTTGCTGGTGAATTTACAGGAGTCATTAGATTGGCAAATTTGTGATTCATTTCGGAAGAAAGGGAATGGACTTCCAAAACGGCCTTTTCTTAATGAAGATAGCGTCGAGATCGGTGGCTCCCGTGGCATTAACGAAAGTAGCGGAACGTCCAGTGAAAAAAGTGGAAATCATGGAAGTGACCATTTAAGCTCTTCAGATAGTTCAAGTGTCTGCGAAATGAATAAAGAGAAGATAAACATTAGTTTAATTGCAGTAGGAGAAACCCCCGCCAAGAAAAGAAAATTGGAACAAAATGTCATCCTCATGAGAAATTTTAGAAAGTACAGAGTGCCAACACAGATACATTTTTTCACATTGAAGATCCTTCGACGACCATCGAAAAATCAAAGATACTATTTAGTAACTTATCGATTACTTTCATTCAACAGATGACATGACGTTGAAAATTTAAATTTTAACAATTTTTGAAACTTGGACTTACAATAAAATTAAACGACTATTTGCAGCAACCGAACGCATGATAAAAGTGTCTAAAACGTTGGCTGGAAAAAATGGAGTTTTGTCCAGAACTGAAGTAAATTCGGTAAGCATTAAAACTGTGCATTGTGACGAAGGTTCAGGAATTCTATGGTAATCAAGTACTTGTATTTAAAGTGAGTTGTGAGGAACTAGACAATTTCAAAATGTCCGTCAAAACCTGAGTCAAGAATCCGTCATTTAATTATTTATAAATTTATTAATTATTTATAAATATATTAATATTATTTATATATTAATAGACATAAATATTATTATTTATATAAATATATAATAAATATTATTATTATATATTCAATCATGAAGTTTCACCACCTCAAGAACTACTTAAATTACTGCTTCATCCAAAGAAACCGACGACCAGTAACGCAAAAAACGTGTCTATTGCAACAATCTATTACACACTGATTCGTGAAATATTAATATGTTTTAAAGTTACTGAGACCCCACTTTGATTTTTTCTGAAATTATTATCAATACTCTAGTGCGTTTATAAATATTTTTTAAAAATTTTTAGCTCATCGAGTTTACAAAAATATTCAATTTTCAAAATTACAGTTTTTGAAAAAAAATTGAAAATTCAAAAAATTAAATATTTTGTAAAATCTTAAAAATTAAACATGTTTTTATGTTTCGAATGGAATTTGAACGAAATTTCTATAATTGGTGTATTCAAATTTATGATATTTTTAAGTTAGTGATGCGCGTCATTTTTAGCAAATTTCATTGTACAATATTTACGAAAATAATAAAGGTAGAAAAAATAAAAATACACGTGTTCACTTATTAGATCCATATAACAAACAGAAAAAAAATTAGAAAATAAATAAAAATATGAAGGTCAAATTTTGGTCTTTTTTGTGCGATTTGACGTGGAATGGCTCATATACATTTTAAGTCATCTATGCAAAACTAAATTCTTCTCTATAAACATCTTTTCATTGTACCTTATCATTCATATTTCATACTTTAAAACTATGACTAAGAAGATTCTTTACGAAATCTTGCTCATACTTTTTTAAATCAGTATAAAATCAAGATTTATATATATATATATATATATATATATATATATATATATATACTATATATATACTATATATATATACTATATATATATATATATTTGTATATTTTATATATTGTAGATATCATGAGGTTTGTGATATATTATTTTGAGTCAATTTAATTATTGTTGATTGTTTAAATCTTTTTAAAGATAGAGAAATTGCTCAATCATAAGGAAATTCCAGGCAAGTATTTTGTTATTATTAAAAGTTCCATAATCTCTCTTCCTTCAAATTTTATTATAAAATATCTTAATATTCGCAATTTTATATTCAAATATAAGCTATTTTTGAATAATTTGAATGCAATAAAACATTCATTATTCTAATGAAATATTGTTATTCCCGAGATAAAATCCGTAGCCACCATTCAATTCCTAAATACATCCACATAAAAGAAAGTCTCTTGAATATTTGTAAATAGAATGTTCTTTCTGGATATATATTTAGATTAATAATTCATCAATATATTTAAAAAAAATTATGTACATTATAACTAACTTTACATCTGACACAATCAAATAAGAAAAATTGAAAAAAGTACGTTAGAGAACGTCAAAATGAATGTCACTTGTCGTCAGAAATGTGAGGCTCCCCTCAGTACATGTGTCGATCGCGAGGGTTTCTTCAGAAGGAAGGCGCTCGCGGACGCCTTAAGCCGCTTCGGACGTCCCATCGCACAGCGCTCTGCCACGGCCGTCGCCGTCTGCTATTTATTTGTGCCGGTCCGTCGGCGTTCCAATCCATTTCCTCTTATTCGCATCAAATTGCTTCCTCTCCGCCCTCGCCCCCTCCCCACCTCATCCTCCACCACTCCGCCTCGCACCGCCATACTCTCGCCTCAGCCCGCTACACCCATCCCGTCCCGCCACATCACCCCGCCCCATTCCTCCTCCTCCCAGTTCCTCGTCTCCACCCCTTCCTCCTCCACAACTCCGCCCCAGACCGCCTTGCTCTCACCACGACCCTCTCCACCCCCCACCGCCCCCTTCCCCGTCCCCAGTATCCTCCCGCCCCGCCCCCACCCTTCTCTTACTAGATGTCTTGCGCCGTCTGCCCTCGCCTCTCACGACACGGTCGGCAGCTTCGGCCGAAAGACGAGGAGTCTAATGAAAAAATTACAAAGGGGCCTCGCGACAGCGGCTTCGGCGGCGCATCGCTGCGGCGGAAGAAGATGTGACGACGGAGGGAACGAGTGGGTGGGAGATATGGGGATGTGAAGGATTAGGGAATAAATCGCCTTACAGAGGAGAACAAGTGTGAGGAGAGTTCGAGGATGGAGGAGGCAGCAGTTCTTTATGCTACACAACTACTGAGAAATTACTAAGAAATGACGTGACTAAGAATTAAGTGTGAAGAGAGCAAATGGAACGGCTGGTTTAGAAAAGAAGTGTTGTCTCACTAAAGTCAACGACGTTCAATGTTACAATTTTAGTGTGGTTTAAAAAGTGACAGTAAGAATCGGTCCAATTTGCTGTGACGACAGAAAATAAAGACATGGTGGAGACGAAAGTGCACAGAAAGAGGTCGGGTTTGTGAGATTGAAGAAAAATAGTGAAAATATTAACCTGCTCTGATAGTTGTTGGATTGTGGATGACCATTGGATATGATGGAAAGTAGGAATCTTGTCGATTTGCTAGCAATGCAAGGTTATGATGTTTATGAATGCGAGGGAGACATTAAATTGTGTAAACAATGGAATAAAATTTGCTATTCCTCAAATGAGTTGTAAAGCTTACGAAAGGGAAAATCTGTAATCAAAGTAAAGAAAGCATAAGAGTCAATTAGCACTTTCTCATCAAGACGTTGAAAAACTTTGGAAGTAATTTAAAGGTACTGCTTCTATTTCAATACATTACATATTATAGGCATTAAAAAACAATTACATTGCGTAAAAACGCATTTGGTAACAAACTTATTACAATGTTTTAATAATCTATGCTATTAGAATCTGTGTATTGTAACACATTTTCTACACGTGTAAAAATCAAGACACAAAACATTTTCTACATATTTTACGTGCATGTACAGAATATGGGATTGTGCGTTAAATTATTTTTTGTCAAATTATGTTTTGAAGGGAAATCAAAGATTGATACCCTTATGTTCTAATGTATGTTGGGACAACTACCGGGCCGCGTTTTTCAGCCATGGTAAATTTTCCCTTAGGCGAAATCACCTCGGAGATGAGAATACTCCGACTTCTCTGATCGTTTGTTTGCGATATTTTTTCGGATGAATTCCTTATGGAAATCAGAATACTCTCTTATAGAATGGCACCGTCATATCCTTTTTATCATATCGTTAGGAGAACACCACATAAGAGAATTTGATCTTTTTTCTCCTTGATTCCATTACAATCTGGTAAAATTGAGATAATGTGATGTGTGTAGCATAGGTGTCACACACACTCAGCTTCACTTTCATCAAAAAAGGAAGAAATATGGTTACATTCGTTATAAATGCAATAAAACATCAGCATGATCTAGTTTCTGTTATTGTATTTTCTTTTTGTATTAAATACCAAAAATTCGCTTCAACGACAGTGAGCTGGAAAGTTTTTCGTTTTATGAGAAGAAAGCAGAAGAAATAAAAATAGGATACGAAATAAGCAAATAGGAAGTGAACACAGTGAGAAAAACAACAGAGATGGACTCTGCAGAGAATGGGAAGCTGTTGTGTCACATCCAGATATAACAGTTGTCTTGGGAACTAAAGGACGCGATCTGTCCGCTGTTTCATTTATTTTGTGATTCCTCTCCATTGGGATGTCAGCTCGGAGAGCCAAGCAATAAAATCCAGAATCTTATTTTCTGAAGGAACAAGAGGGTTTACGTAGTGTTATCAATTGTATGTGCAGAAATGGCAAAACGAAATTGTAATCACATGGTATAAAACTGATTTAACTTATAAAGGATCGTTAATTGTTTCTTCATTGTATTCCTTTTTACCATTATGGATAGGTAGTATTAGCCATTTATAAATCATAATGGTACTATTACCAATTTTTTGTGCACGTACAAAACTACACTACAAAGAACTGACACAGAACAAACAATTGCAAACTATGTAAAGGAGTACATTTATATCTTGGGGGGAATAACAGATTGAAATTATTATGAACTTGAATTTTAGAAAGACAGAAATAATTTTAAGTTATTTACTCTGAAATGACAGTATTTAGCAAGACGTTTTACATCGGATCAACAAGTCTATTTATTGCAGGACAATTCAGACATGTGAATATTACTTATGATAATTAAGTGACATATGGTTGAATTATGATAAGATGGTGAATTAGCAGAGGAGGTTTAAGCTAGGAATAGAAGAAAATTCAAGAAATATTAAAAGAACGTGTATAAAATCTACATCAGATTGCACTTACGTGTGTAAGTGAATGTTTATGAAAAAATCAGTATCCTAAAATATGTCTCAATTTTGAATTGAGGCCAAATCTAGCAGAAAATGTCGATGTCGGTGCCAGTGTTTGTTGCAATGACTGTCGAGGTGGTGGGGTCGCGGCGGCGGCGGTGTTTGGGATTGATGATGGTGGTGGTGGTGGTGGTAGTGAATGATTCCGGGCTCGTCAATTGGCAAGGTCATCATTTGCGTAAGTGTAGTGCATGTTTTAGCTCGAGAGGTGGCGATGATCTCCTATTGAATCCCGCGCCGACCTACCGTCGGCTAGATGGATTTTCCCCAAACAGGTATCTCCCATCTGTGGTATACCGACCCAGCAGGGACAAAGTCTAAGTTGGTCCTGACCGGTCTCCTGGCAACTGTAGTAGTGTAGTGCATTTAAGTGTATGTGTGTGTAATTAAGGGGTGAGGATAGAACAAGGAAAGATTGCGCCAGGTCCTTGGCTAGTTTGGTAGGGTACTGCTCCGGCATTCGCCTGATATTGATCTGAGAAACCCCGAAAAACTACCGACCAGAGGAATTAGCCGCTAGAAGTGGTGGTTGGGATAGTGGTGGTGGTGATATTGATAGTGGTGTTGAAAGTGGTGATGGTGAAAGTGAAGGTGTCGGCGTTGGTAGCAGTGAAAGGGGCGTCGGCGGCGAGGGTGGTGGTAATGGTGATGATATTGAAAGTGGTGAGGTCATTGTTGATGTTGGTGTTAGTGGTGTTGGTGTTCGTGGTGTTAGTGTTGTTGGTAGTGTTGGTGGTGTTGGTGTTGGTGTCGGTGTTGATGGTGGTGTTCAGTGTTGCTGATGGTGTTGCTGGTGGCATTAGGTGGTGGTAGTATTGGTGGTGGTGTTGCTGATGGTGTTAGCTGGTGTTACTGGTGAGAGTGGTGGCGGCAGTGGAGGCGTCCGTAACGCCGTCCATGAGTGAGCCAGGGAGTGCGGAGGGGTACCGGGGAGAGCAGCGGGCTCCTCGCAGGCGAGTGCGCGCAGAGTGACCATGTGTATGGAGGAGGCGGCGAAGGCAGCGGCCCGCGGGCGCCGCGCCCTCCGGAGCCAGCTGGCGGAGGCGCCTTTAAATAATGCATGGGGCGTCGCGGCGGCGGCGGCGGCTGGCGTCGTGCGCGCCAGAAATTTCACGCCGCCGGGGACCGCGCCTCGCCTCGAGAGTGATGACAGGCGGAGGGGGGGGCAAAGGGTGGGCCAAGGGCGGCAGGGCGTGCCCTCACACGCTCCCCGACGGCGCTCAAGCAGACCCTCCAAGACGCCTTCAGATTGCTTTCCGCGATGAGAGTTTCTTTAACATTTATTTTTCGTCAACTTATTAGCACTGTGGGGTATATTGCCCTAAGAAAGGTGAGGTAATGAAAAATATGTTCTTTTTGACCTGGGTGATACTTTTGGAATCTAGAAATGTTTCTGATTACAAAATAGAATTTTGTTTATTTTACAATTGTTCTTATAAATACAGTAATAAGTTTTATTGAATAATTTGTCTTAGAAAAAATAATTTGATGTGTATAATAGCCCTTTCCAGTCAACATGAATGATTTTCACGTTTTCACAATGTTTTCAGAATAACAGGTGGATGTTCGAATCATTTACTGTTTAACTCAACATAGAGTGAAAATAAAATTTGTGTATATTCATCAGCATAAATATTTTCATATGGACAACTAAAATTTAGAAAGGAGAGAACAAATGAAGCCTGTGACCATAAACGAGGCACTTTTGCAATTAAAATTTGACACATGTTTTCAAATAAAATGTTAAATGGGTTTGCTTACTTATCGAAGGAAAACAAAATTGATGGGATGCTTTTATTCGGTAAAAAAGACGTCAAACACTCATTTGAAACCATTGGCGGCTGCTTTCCATAAGCATTGGGTACTCTGATGAGTATAAATACTTTAAAACAATTCACCTACATCACATTTTAAATCACCTACAGGTTTTGCAAGTATTTTTCATCAGAAACTATAAAATAAACATTAAATACAAAATAATATGAGCGATGGGCACTTAACTACGCAGGTGAACTCGACAACAAGAGCTGCAAATCTGCTGTAGCGCCATCAAACGGCGTAACAGGTGAGTGATCACATTTTTCTCTTTTTTACTCCTATGATTCAGGTTTACTGCTGGGAAGGAAGATATTCACATTATACAGTCAGCCAGTGACTGGCAAGTCGATGCATCATACGTTCTTCGACAAACACAAGTTAAATCACCAAAGGATATCGAAAAGTCCATTCTTTTGAAACAACACATAAGGGCGTAATGCAATACGTAAGGGCATAACTTAAGACTTGGGATGCAGAATCGTAGTCGTACATGTAGACGAACCGACTCTAAAATGGGATAATGACAAAACAGAACAATAACACTATTCTTCACTTTTATGATACCAGTTATCAATAAATTCTGTGTATTTTACTCTTAAGAGCACAGAATGGTTTTGTAATATTCCTGCATATTATGGTCTCAGAAGCAGATTATTTAATACCCTTAGCAAATTAACCCCGCCTGAAGCAGATGCTTGGTGGATCGAGTAGCAAGGCTGATGCCCTTCTCGGTCCCAAGTCCGGACAAAGAGGAGGGTTTGGGGGCCAGACTAGCAATCTACCCACTGTAAAAACACACTACTGCTCATAGAACGATGCATAGCTTCGGATTTTGATCAAACACGTTAACGACACGGCAACGAAAATCGATGGAAGAAAAAGGAGATATTACGACTTGGAACGTGGAACGTTAAAGCATGGTAGAATAAGAAACAAGAAATAATAATAGAATTGGAAGAAAAGAAGATCGACATCTGTTGTATTTCTGAATAAAAGAGTAAAGGTACATGTCGAAAAAATAATTATGTATTAGTATACAATGGTCGCAAAACCAAAGGGCTAAAGCTGGTGTTGGAGTGCTCCTATATATACAAATTTGCAGCATATCGAACAAATTGACTACATTGATGCAACATTATTGAAGATTAAACTAAAGATTGATAATAAATACTTACACATAATTAGGGTTTATGACCGGATATCACGAAAAATAAGGAACAAAGAATGTTGTTTCATGAAGAACCAAGAAGTAATCGACATAATACCATCACATCACAATATCCTAATAATGGAAGATCTTAAGAATTGGGACTCAACCATTAAAAGAAGTAAAACAACGCTTTCATGAACGTATCACTAATTGCACTTGCATTTATTGCATCCTAACACAATTAAAACAAATATTTTAGTACAGTTTATTAAAAGTACATTTACAACATTAGTTACAACTATTTTGTATATGTAACAATGTATGGTAATGTAAGGTATAAAATACTGTGATATACAAAATGACGGATCAAACATTCGACAGTAAACGCCACAGTCTCGTGGTGTATGGAGCATAAACGTTGCCATGGGATTGTTGATTTTGTGCAGGGGGGAGAAGAACAATTGGGACGTCACTTTCGTAGGCCGTGGTGTGAAAGAAGCTCTCTCTCGATCTAGACTCCGAGGTCAACACATCGTCTGATAAGTACGCGGAAGATAACTTCGAGTTTGTTTGATAGTTACGTTATGTTGTAATACAGCTGCGTAATATTTGTCAGTACATTACCGTGTGACATTAATTAACTGAATCAATTCGGGTGGAACTGTTCACATAAAATATTGACGAAAAAACTTTATTTGGCAAAAATAATCTAGTTCGTGACATTTATCATAAACTTTAATTCTTCAATTAAAGTTTATGATAAATGCCATGACGTTAAGACGTTAATTGAATATAAAGAAGATAGACACTGCAAATTATGTCCGCAGTGTCGTGGCGGAACAAATTAATTTAAAAATGGGATTAGCAACGAATACTTAGCTAGCAGATATTTTATTTGTTTTTCGATTTGTTAAGTTCGAGGGTAGGCGCATATCTGATGCGCAGTTTTAGGAAAAAGTATCTCTAGATGCCAGGGTAGCTGTAGATGATAGTTACATGTAGATGTTAGAAGGAACGCAGAAGCATCAAGTAGACGACATCGGGTCCAGCCCAGCCGAGTGAAGATTGGAAAACGACGTGGAAGCCCAGGTTCATTTCTTCGGGGCGACATCCAGACGACCAACAAGATAGCTCAGGGGTATTTTATTTGCTAACGATCGTTCAAATTGAATTTAAAGGTCATGACCCCAAATAATAATGTTATTGTTACATTGATAAATAGGAATTTTGAAACGAAATCAGTCAAATTCTGGATAAAATAATGTTGTTTTCAAACTGCTTAAAAGGATTATTATTGTGCAACTTAGCACGGTATTAGTGAAACTATTCCAGAATCAAAAGATAAAACTTCCAGATTTCGCGATTTTCCGTACGGAGAGCGGATCCGGTGGCAATTCTTGCTGATCACAGGTAATCAAATTGTCATAGAACTGAAGAACCCCAACGACTGAGATATATAAATGGATACAGTTTTTAATAATTAATTAGAAACCACTGTTTCAATACACTTTAATTTTTTATTGTAACTTCTGATCTTTGTTAACTTAAAATAAGTATACTGTCAACTTACACTAGGAAAATTCTATTATGTTAAAATATTCGTACTGTTTGTACTGCAAATGCTATTTGTAAGGTGTTATAATTTTAAAGTTTGCAAAATAAAAGTCAAATTTTATATTTATTGTTGTTCTAAAATACTACAATCCAGAAACTTTATTTCCCCTTGCAATTGTCATGTTTCCAGTTCCAGTTTGAATTTTGTATCTCTTTTCTGGCTATTTTCCCATTTGATCTCGAATAACCCACACCCTTAACAATATCAATATATCATAATAAGAAAATAAAATTAATGGAATTACAGATAATACAACTGTCAACAATATTATTGTTACTATATTAAGCACGTTTTTCTTCCAAAACCTCTTTCAGTCCGTATTCTACAGACCGTTACAAAATCTAACATCTCATAATTAGTGACTTTTTCTTTTTTTTTCGTGTGTTGTGAAGTTAATAGATTTTGAAAGCAATGATTTCACAATCGAATGCTCATCAATCGAGTTGGCCCATAAGTAGCAGCGTGGGATGTATAAGTAGGCATTTTCTAAAAGCAATAAATAAATAAATAAAATCCAAGTTTACAAATTCTTCTCTCATACAACTTTCAGTGCCGTTGTATTTGTTACACAGCTTCAAATAACATGCTCTGTTTTTGAAAGGAAAATTTGTACACTTAACGCTAACGCGTAGTTTTTGTTTTTGTTGCTGTTGTTGCATTTTGACCGTAAATATGATGATGATATTGATTATAATAATAATAATAATAATAATAATAATAATAATAATAATAGTTTCTATTTTTTTTTAATTTTACATATTTTCATGCACCAAGGGAAGCGCTTGATACGACCGATTGAAAACTACAACTTAGCTTGCGTATTACTAAGAGTTACGAACAGAGCGAGGATACTCCCACTGGAGACCTCATAATCAATAATTATACAAGATGAAATGGGAAAATAGGTTATAGGTTACAATTATAGGGAAACAAATTTACAGAAACTTGATAACTGTAAGAGATAAAGGAAGAAAATACAATTTAATGACTATTCATGGTTTTCTATTTAAAATATACGATTTGTATTTTAGTGATTAGATTTTATTCACATCAAAATAAAGGATTTTTTGGCTTAATGTAATACAATAATATTCGTACATTACAAATAAGAATAATATAAAATTAAATTGCTTTGAAACAAAAAAACGACAGATTAACAGTTTTAGTAATTTCAGGAAGCGTTCATTGACAATGGCTGACTAATCCAAGCGAATGTAACCCCACAAATCAAGACACGATGCTTGAAGATGTAGAGTATGTTTGAAGATGTCCTAGGGACTGTCCTTAGCCTCCTGACTGCAACAGAGACAGTGGCGTCAACGGCCCAACAGTTTGCGCGTCATACTGAATCTTTTCCTGGTGCAATTTGAGCAACCTCCATCAAGTTCAGACACAACTTCCTGGCAAACATTAAAGCATTTTGACTACTTCGTTCTGAGGTGTACTTGCAAAAGTCGCTAAAAATTTAGAACACAAATACTTCTTTTAAAAATACATCTGAGGTCTGACGAAAGTTTATAAATTTTAAGAAATCCTCGTATGTGAATGAGCACATTAAAACACACTTCGAAAATATCAACGAAACTAGCGATTCATGAAAAGCTTCAGTACTTATTACTTTAAACATAGTTTTGTGAAATATTTGTCACATTCAATGTTCGAAGAGATAAACACACATTACACGACCATTTCCTTAGCAAATTCGATGTGTCAACATAGGTGTTATGAACACAGAAACAAAATTAATTGCCTTTATGCCACCCGTAATTTACCAGTGTATTGCATGTTGGTTTGTGGTAAGAAGGAAAGTCCGACCCTGCCCTTGTTCAAAAAGAGATGCCTGGCCTAATCCGAACCTATCCTCCCGTCAAGTGTTGAAGGTTACAACATTTTTGTTTATACTTCCAACCAAAATCAGTTTCTGAAAAAGAGAATTGAGAGAACAATGTCACGGAAAACGATGATTCTTTGTGTCAATGTGCACAGGAAGTTTTAGTCTCTACCTTAGGCGTGACGCTAAAAATCTCTAATGATTGAGAGCTGTGCGAAGTGCCAAGTGTGAGAAAGGAGCGAGAGTGCGAATCAGCATTGACAGCAGAGGTGTCTTCAAAGGAACTTCACTTCTGCACAAGAGTAATATGGCACCGCAATACCCAGAGATGTTTCTACATTGTCCCTCGCTAAGGCAGTGATCTAACTGGGAGGTACTTGCTAAATTATTTTTTCTGTAATTTCTGCAAATTTACGTGAATATATAGATAGATAGATCGACTTACAAATAGGTGGATAGAAACATTAAAGTTCACTCTGAGCTAAAACTCGGCGGCAAACATGAGTACACTTAGAATTAGAACAATCACAAAACCATTACAAATATTTACAATTAGAATTGGAGGTTAATAACTTAGGTCTAATTAATTTCTAGTTATTTCTAAATTGACTTATAGCTTATCTAACCTTCACTCCCCTTCACTTCTCTATAGACACCCCTATAGACTGACATTTCAATTTCATCTCTTCAAATCTGTTTTTGTTCAATATTGTTTACTCTACTCTCCACAAGAAGAAATAAATTCTTCTCGCTTCTAAACTTACTTTGCCTGCTTGGGTTAGTATCAAAATCTCATATGCAGTAATAAGATTGGAACTGATATGGGTTTATAAGATTTCATCAATTTGTAGCAGCAATTGAAGCAGTTGAGAAAACCATTCCATTATTGTAAATTGGTAGCACCTTACAGTAAGTAATGATCCAACACGGCAGAGATCCTCCTAGAGAAAAATGCCGCCTCCGTCCCCGGGCGAGTCTTTCCGCGGAGGCAAATGGCCGTCGTGCGTAAGAGGCTGCCAGCGGCGACAGTGAGGGAGTGCGGGCGCGCGGGAGGACGGACGCGTCCTCAGGCGGCTGCTCGGGCATCGGTCCCCGTCGCCGCCACTCCACGCCACGCCACGCCACGCCACTCACTGCACCTCTGCGCTGGCGGAGCTCTCTGCGCACGGGTTGTACATTTATCTACTTCGTCTAGCAGCGCCTAGTTTTCAGTCGCCCATTGCTCAATTTTCTATGTTTTCGATTATACATTTCAGCAGATTTTGTTCTTAAATGAATTTACTTGTTAGAATCGAAAAGAATATTCTGTTGCTATCATTCTATAATAATAATAATAATAATAATTTTTGTTTCTTTTTAGAGTTCGACAAAAAGGTGTAGAGTTAAACGGCAAAATATGTATATAAATAAGCTGATGAAATGACAAGTAATGTGAAATATATATAGTGATACAATATCTAATATCAAAATATATAATATGTAATCTTACTTTCAAATCTTTACAATCAAACAAAATAAATGCACACTGATTGAAATTATATTAAGAAGATATGTATTAGACAAGTTTTAAAAATAAATACTGGATAATCTAGTGGATTATTTTTTTAAAACTAATATTTATAAGAGCAAACACGTTCTCACTGATACTTGCGACATGCAAAGGTAATACATGCAGCGCTCACATGCTCTTATAAATCTTGTCGCTCTCTTGTCGCAAAAATCATACAGTGCATGAGGAGGTTAACCCAAACAGAGGGCGTGCATCTAATTGTGTGTTTACGCGGGACATCTCATGTAGTCAGCACACAATTCCAAATTTTAGTAAAAAAAATATATGCTTTTGTACATAAAACTATTTTCGAAAATTCATTATTTTTTTCCCAGTAAATTTCATAAAATTGGTAAACATGTAAACATTTTTTTTGGAATCCGATAGACGTCCATCTCTCTGTCTTTGCCTTTCCAACTCTCTGTCTCTTTTTTTCCTCTTCCCTCTCTCCCTCCTTCTCTTTTTCTCTTTTCTCTTCTATCTCTTCTCTCTCTCTCCCCATCTCGTGCCGCCCACCTGTCCAGCTCGACCCCGCCCCGCATCACAGGACAACGCTCTGCCACAATGAAGCCGAGCTGGATTGGATATTGCTATTAACTGAAGCATCATCAAATAGTGTTCCAACAAGGTGAACAGCATACTAAAACTTTCTCCATATATATTGACCATGTGGTCAAAACACCATCATTACGCAAATAATGACATTCGAAATTGGCGCGTGGACAACGAATCGATCGCGGGGAAAGTCAACCGGATCGGTGAATGAACGCACTGAACGAGGAATTCGATCGAACGGCGTCGAGCGGAAAGTCAGTTGGGAGCGAACGGTCGTGAGGCAAGGACGGGAGATGGCGACGGAAAAGTGATGCGGAGACGATATGATAGAAATCGGCGGTGATCGAAGCAAGGTGGACAATAGGAATGAGAAGTATTACGAGTTAGGTGAAGAAAGTGACTGATGATTATCATAAGTGTATTCGGAAAAAACATAATAACAGAAATTGATGAGGGAAGTGCAAAACTGTACGGACACGTGGGTGATACTGCGATCGTGCCATGGTGAAGTGAGAATTAGAACATTGATGGTGATAATAACGATTTCGGAGGGTCTAGTGGGACGGAAGAAATACGAAGAAAGAATAATTTGACACGAAAAGGGATTAAGGCAATCGAGGAGAAAAAGCACTCATCTAGTAATCTCAAACCAGTCAGTGCAGTTGCGCGGGTGCGGTATAGTATTGTGATGTACTACGAGCAGAAACCGCAAATCCAATATTTGGAAAAAGGAGTTGGCGGCGAGACAGCGCCGGCGTGGGATTACGGACCGTTGGTGGACACGTGTGCGGACGCAGAGCGACGGCGGGTGCCAAGGTCATCTTACGGCAGCGGGCATCGGAAAACGAGACGCCGCGAGCGGCATCGAGCGGAAGGCAGCAACAACGGAGTACACCAGATAAGTTAACGAGAGTTACAAGTAAATATTGGGTGGGGTCGGATGTGGTGTCCGCAGATTCAGGATGCTCATTAGAGTAATATAAGGAAAATTAACATTGTCTGTGATGAGAGTGTACGATATGTGGTTACAGAGAGGGAATTAGTATAAAAGGTAGTAAGGAATGTATAACCATGAGACACAATCAGATAAATGTAATGTAATCGGTTAATTAGCTATTCATTGATGATCAGTAATCATTCCAGTGTAATGTCAATTGTGTCATTCTTAATAAATCCTGTTTTGTGTTTCTAATAGATCAATCAAATTGAGACATGCTTTAAAGAATTCCTTGACTCTAATAAACAACAAAAATTTATGATATGTGTATCCCTGACAACCTATAATGTACGTCCTAGTAAGGTAAGTACGGTCACGATATATATATATATATATATATATATATATATATATATATTATATATATATTCATGGAACGTTATTAATGAAGCGTGTTTATTTGTTTAAAAATGTATAAATGTAACTTCTAATATACTTATAGAATATCAAACAAAAATAACAATGCAATTGATGTTGGAAACAAATGTTCAATAAAAGTATATTCAGCATTATGCCGAGATGTTCTTGGAAAAATACACACTTCTTTAAAAACATTGGAAAAAATTATTCAATCTCACTTGAAAGTTAGCTTTTCGCTTTCCTTGGTAGTCACAAAAATAATAGAAAAGGATTTTACTCTTGAGAAAGTAAATAAAGTAAAGTAGCGCGAAAGTACCGGATCGGGGAAGTACAATCCTACTCTTTGCAATAAATTTAACTTTCCTTGATTTGTTATGAGGAACAGAGGGGGAGGTTGAGTGTCCGGGTGCTAGCTTGCACCGATTCCAAGGGAAAAAATAATCAAAATAATATTTTCACCTTTTAGTGCTAAACACTATTTGTTATCGCTAGAAAGAATTTAGTAGGCTTAGACATCACTTCGATACATGAGAATGTTGCTCAAACGATGTTTACGTATTGAATATCTTAACAAACCGACTCCTTGAGTTTAATATCAAACGGTGTATCATTTACAATATGAGTTTGCAGCTGGACATTGATGTGTATACTTCTAGATACCGCCAACATTTATATCGTGCGTTTTGGACTGCGATCGTTTGCAGTTGTGTGACTTGCGATATTCTTTCTATAATTCTAAATTTAGTTGCTTTTTTAAATTAGTGCACGTGGTATTGAAGGCTAGCGCATTTTGATTTTTGTTTTTCATTTATTTCAAGCTATTTTATTTTAGCTAATTTAAAAAGATAGTTCTTTGTGTTGTGTCATAGCACAGATTTCCCCCTACTACCTCCGCGTACCCGTGCGAGAACTCTCCCATGTTAGCCCCACACTCATCCCTATCTTCTATTTCCATTCTAAGAGGAAAAGTAGTTAACGAAACGTGTTTCTTTATTCAAAAATATATAAAGGTAACAAGCAATGTACTAACATAATATCAAATAAAAATGAAAAACAATACAATTGATTTTTAAAATAAATGTTCAATAAATATTTATTGAGTATAATGGAGATTTTTCTTGGAACAATTTACAACACTTCCTTAAAGACAACTTTTGGAGTAATTAATCAATATTATTTTGGACGTTAGCTTTTAGCTTTTAGTGAAAGTTACAAAAATATTATATTTTTATTTCGAGAAAGCTACGTGTCTGAGCCCGCTGATTTGAAAATTTCATCGAATGATAACGAAATTACTGTTACAGCTAACAGTACAGTCTTCACTCTTCACTGTTCCCCCACATCCCTCCATAATTAGGTACTTACAGACCACGGCAAAATATTAATTGGTTTCACAACACGCATAAGAAACTATTTTTATAGGGATCAAGCAACTATAATAGTACTTCTAGTTGTTGCGGGAGACCAAGTCTTGAATTAATGATTATGCAAATAAACCTCCTGCAACTGCACAAACCACGGTGTATACAGAAAGCGTAAATATAAGATTGAGGAATCTAAGCCTTCAAAGCGTGTCATCACAAAAATGGATACCAGCAATAAAGGCTGAAATATTTAGGTGGCTTTGGTAGGATTGAAGCGCCAAACCAAAAATTTAATTGAATATCTAAAAGTCTCATCTTATAGATTATAATGTGAAAACCGTTTTTTTGAGGCCGTTGGCCTCAAAATTTTACATCTTAAGGCTCTAAAACGCTTTGTTTAGGAGTTTTTTGCCGTTATAGATTGACATGTGATACCAGTTGCATTTTACATGAAAATTTCGATGCGTTTTTTAAACAAATCCTCATTTTCAAAGTCATAATGCAATTCGTCACGTCTCCGTAAAATTCTCTTTCTTTAGAGATCTCATTTATAAAGTAAGGAAATGTTCGGAGTATATTGTTGGCAAGAACATTGGCAATGAAAGTTATATTTCTCTATGCTGTGCCAAAATGACATGGTGAGTATACATGTATTTCATCTATTGTTGATGATATATGAATTCGTTTCTTTTATTTACATATTTTCCACAAATATTTAAATGGAGACAGAAACACATTTGTAAGAACTGAATAAAAACTTAAAATATCTACAAACATACATATACCACATATAGTGACAACTGTTCCAATAATCGACAACATAAACAGGAACGCATCAAAAGTTTGGCATATAACGCAGCACAATACTATTGTATATAAAATTACAATTGAGATATGTACCGCTTTCAGATAATAGTCATACCCAATACTAATATATTTAATATGCGTTAGCTCTTTCCAAAGGTTTTTATTCGCCTGTAAAGGGGCCGGGAACTACGTTAAACTGACACCGCGCGACGCGAGTATTAGTGCAATGGGGCAAGGTGCAACAGCCATCAATTCCCGCGCGCAGCTTCCGATTTAGGCCGCTTTGTCAGCGACGCCATGACGGATCGCGCGGCGAGGCGATCCAGCGCCAAAGAACACGATCAAACGGGCCGCTCGGGGCGGCGCGCAAAGGACAACAAACCATTCATATTCAAGCGGCGGGAAGGATTTCGATTTGAATAATGGAGATAAATGAATAAGGCTGTCACGAGCAGTTAAAAGGGACAAGAAAAATGGACGGGTGGCGCGCCCGGTAGCCTCCGCCCGCACCGCGCCGCGCCGCGCCGCGGCCCGTGTTGCCAGGGAGTAACAATCGATTTCTATCGATACAACGCGCTGTCCGTGGGTGGACGTGCGCCATTCGCGCGCTTTACTCTGTCCCCGGTGGACGACCCGCGCGCGTGGGCGTGTTGGCAGGCTCCGGTGCTCCGTCACTACCTGCGGTGCCATTTGGAAGCCGTCCCCGTTGCTACAAAACCAGATTCACTGCTTCAACTTATGCTTGCTCTTTAAGAGAGATGCAGCTAAATCAAAGTTTGACACCCTTGGAACTATACGAAATACATTTGTACGTATAGCAGTGAATCCTCTATGGCTAATACTAAATGAATAAATACATAAATAGCTCTTTAAAATCACGGTGCTTCTTGAAGACGCATACGGTGATGTGGGTCGATTGCCACTGGAATATATTTTTATTTATTTTTAAGAGATTGAAGAGATCAAGAAAAACTTATATTACAGAAATATTTCTTTACAAAAATGAATATACAAAAATACCGTATGCATTCTTGTCTTTACAGATGAAAAAATTCTAAATACATTATACAAAAAGGCTACAGCAAAATGAGAAAAAGAAGTAATGTTTTGAACCAACAACGTGTGGTATATGTACTCGTATATGACAAAATAAGATTTACCACTCCTCGGGCCATATATGCCATCTCCTACCTTCTTTTTATAAAAAAAACTATACATTTTATCTCCTACAAACCCTCAAAGATTCAATTTCTGGTATATAAGAGAATGATTCCCTAATCACCATTATTGCTTCAGAAAAGATTTACGATAACATCTAGCTACCATCATAATTTGGTAACAACGTACCGTAATGTATCATATTACGTGTTTGTTTTATATTGAATGTTGTTTGCATGAAGTATTATTTGTATTAGTTTGTGACTTCTGAGAGATTCGTCTCTAAAGTATGTCGAAACTTGCTGAATATTTTTCGGCATGAATAGATGGGTGGATGTAGGAGGTTTTGTTTTTAAAAGTGAAAGGACGAGCGAGCATCATTTTACTGCATGATGTACTGACAAATCCTTTATCAGTCTAAGCATTTTTCGTGATACTTATATCGTATTCTGAAAGGAATTGAGACAATTAACCGTGTGAAAGTAACTGCTACTAGTTTTATTTGGCGCTGTAAATACTAGGTGCGATGGAGAGGCATGCGTGGTCTGTGAAAAGGGAGTCATGCGTGCATTAGTATTATAGACTAATGATTCAAACAATGCGTTAGTATTTGGTTTATGAAAGAAAGATAAAAGACCTGTAATGGGGTCGGTAGATTCAATGTAAAGCAATTTAATTTTTTGTGCTATTGTACAATTTCCTTTATCTCATGTAGAAAAGGAATTAATATATTGTTCAACTTAGAAACTCGTCGTGGAATTTATTTTTATGTAATCCTGCATCAGAAAACGGCCATTTCTTTTGGCAGAAAAATTCTTATTTTTGGGTCATAGTAACGAGAAAGTAGATGAATCCTTTTTTAAATATAAGAGAAAAAATTCTCTAACTCTAATTCTCTCGTGTAACCAGAACTGATTGGCGGCAATACGTTTGCCTGTCCGTTCGTCTGTCCGCCCGTCTATCCTCTGTAGTCAACGTTCGCTCCTAAACCCTTCAGCCCATTTTCTCACAATTGACATTTCCTTTGAACAATCTTCCTTTGACAATCGCTTTGAATGGACTCGAGGGTTTGGTTATTTTAAACGCATATTTTGATTTTTGAGAGTACATTACATGAAACCTCAGAAGCATTTTCAAAATTATCTGAAAATTAGCGCCAAACGTTTGATCAAACATTGTCTTTCGATAGCGCAAAAGGCCCTAAAGAGAATAGTGCAGGACTCATGGTCGTTGAAATTCCAGATTTTTTTTTAAATTTCAAAAGTGCAATTTTTTATACATATATCGTAAAGGAATTACCTTTACTATTAGCTTTAACGTCTCCCCAAATGGTCCGTCCCGTAGCCATTTTGGTAAACTTACCTTCATCTGAAAAATGTTTCTTATATATTGATCTTCGATATTTCGAAGACATATCTGACATATTGTGCGGCTGACTTATTGTCTGTCATCCAGACATCTGTGCAGTGTCAGGAATCTCGGGTCTCTTGTAAATTTGATAATTTAGTTGCACTAGACTGTGGATAATTCGAAGGTTGCTGCCAGATCATCAATCTGCCAAAAGCTCTTACAATATCTCGCTTATTCGCAGTTCCTTTTATTTTTTCTTCCACTGTTACTTCTCTTGTAAACAACATGACCTCTCCAATTCGTGCCATGTTTATATTTTGACGCGATTTCGAAAGAATTTCATCAGCGGCCAATTCATCACTGCTATTTTATCAAAACACCTTTTGCCGCATCGGACAGATTACCCATACTTCCTCCGGGAATTACCTGCCACTGTTACCCTCTCCGCAGCTAGTGTGCTTTGAAGTCATGTGAGCATATATTTAAATTTCATTGATGCAAAAGGAAATTGGGCCCATTGGGGGACAAGGGAGTAACTCATAGGAATAATGCGCAATCATTTTACAACCTTTGACTAACTTGTGCTGGGACTGTGATATTTCCTATTATTTTTGCTATTCCACCAATTGAATGATGTTTATGTAACATCAATGTTCACGTGGCTAACACGCAAGAAATATACACTTTAAAACATTTTTTCTTAAGAAGTAAAATTGACAATATTTTTATTAAAATTTAGTCTACTGTGAATTTTACTAAAATAGCGATGATAGTAAATAACATGGACTCTTTCACATGAGATATTTATGTCTTGTAATTTTATATATGTTTGATAACTTCATACCAATATGCAGTATTATCATCTGCTTTTTGACATGATGTGTATTTATTCTCACAAATGTTTTTTGACAATATCGGTTTCATGTAAAACCCACCTGAACACCATCCGTAACCTCTAAGTGTACGCACTGAAAGTAAACTTTGAGGCACGAAAGGCTCCCACAGACCGGCGCGGAACACCCGCAGCGAGTGCGGCGCGGAAGGCTCCGCGCTAGACGCGGCGGCGGGATTCGCGGGTCCGTTCACACCGGAGCGTCATTATGAGACAGCGTCTGGAGACAGCTTTCGTCCGATAAAGAAGAGGCGCTCGCTTCTATTCATGCAGGGGATTGAAATGCCAAGTTACTCGTAGTATGTTTTCTGAACATATGGTATGGTACTTAGAGGGTTCCCACAGACCGACACGGAAGATACGCACCCTACGCGGAATGTCCGCAGAGGAAATTTCTGGTCACGTATTGGCTTATGAACACGTTCAGACCACGGCAGCGGATTAGCAGAGTTTAATCCGCGGCGGATTTAGTTTCGCGGTCGGGTGTGTTTTTACCACTGCCGTTAGAGTTCCGCTGTGGAAACAAAGGCAAAGATATGCATAGTGTGTGTAGTAAAGAGTTAACTGCCTGCCAGAAGTTGTGAATTCGACATTACTTCGATATTGGCAAGAAGTTGTGGATTCGCCCCTATTCCTCGTTTTTGCCTTGCTCTGCGCCTCCCACGTCCCGCCTCTTCATCTGACTCTCCGCATCGGCGGCGCAGGCACGCCCACGTGCTCGTCGCCCACACTCGCACTGTCGCCCACTGCAGCTTGTGCCATCACCGCCCATTTACGAGATAAATGCGTCGACTGTGCGTCAATATAAATATAACTTCTAATGCACTTTTGTACTTAATTCTAATGTGTTTGCAGAATATCAAAAATAACAATTCAATTGATGTTGGAAACAAATTAGGGTTATAAATTGGTTGGAAATAAAGGTTTATTCAGAATTACAGAGAGTTGTTCTTGGAACAATTCATACTTCTTTAAAAACAACGTTTGAAGAAATTATTCAATCTTCCTTGGGAGTTAGCTTTTCGCTTTCTTTGATAGTCACAGAAACATTAGAAAAGTTTTTTACTCTTCAGAAAGTCTAGTAAAGTAGTGCGAAAATATCAAATCGGGCTAGTACAACCCTACTCTTTATAATATTTAACTTTCCTTGATTTTTGTAATGAGGAACAGAGGGGGAAAGTCAGGGTGCCAGCTTGCTAGGGTGCGAAAATTGAAAAAGTATTTGTATACTAAAAAGTATTGGATTCTTTTCTGCGTTGTTACGTATTTCAAGAAAAGAAATTCCCGTCCAAAAAATAATCAAACTAATAAGTTACCTTTGAATACTAAATACCATTTGTTACCATTAGAAACAATTTAGTGAGCTTAGATTTAACTTCGATACATGGGAATGTTGCTCAGACGGTGTTTCCATTATTTTCACCGACACCTTGAGTTTAATATCAAACGGTGCATTATTTACAATATGAGTTGCTGGGCGTTGATGTACATACTTCCAGGTACCGCCAATATTTAAATCGTGCGTTTGGACTGCGATTGTTGGTAGTTTTCGAGGCTTTACTCTTTCCATAATTTTACATTTATTCAGATATTGTAGGCTAGCACGTTTTGATTTTTTCATTTATTTTAAGCTGATTTACTTTACCTAATTTTAAAAGTTTGTTCTTTGTGTTGTGCCATAGCACACGTTTTCCCCTACTACTTCTGCGTACTCGTGCGAGAACTATCCCATGTTAAACCCCACACTCATCCCTATCCTCCTATTTCCATTCTAAGAGGGAAAGTTATTAACGAAACGTGTTTATTGTTTAAATATGAGTAAAGGTAACTTGCAATGTGCTAACACAATATTGAATAAAAATAAAAAGCATGTGCAATTGATGTTTAAAAGAAATTTTAAGAATAAAGATTTATTCAGTCTCATGGAGAGTTTTCTTGGAACAATTCACAACACTTCCTTAAAGAAAACCTTTGAAGTAATTATTCAATATTCTTTGACAGTTAGCTTTTAGCTTTTCGTGATAGTCACAACAAATATTTGCTTTTTACTTTTGAGAAAGCTGTACCCCCTGACTTGAAAATTTCATCGAATTACTGCTGACAACGAAAATACTGGTACAAGTAAAACACTAAACAGTCTTGATTCTACACTGTACACTCAGATGCCTCCACAATTACGTATACAGCAGTTATAGACCACGGTTAAACGTTAATTGAATGGTTTCATTGCACGCATAAGAAACAATTTTCAAGCAACTATAATAGTACTTCTAGTTGTTGCTGGAGAGAAAATCTTGAATTGATGATTATGGACATAAAACTCGTCAGACTACAAACCACGGTGTATATAGAAAGTGTAAATATAAGATAGAGGAATCTAAGTCTTCTACGCGTGTCGTCAAAAAATGGCTACCAGCAGCAAGGGCTGAAATATTGAGGTGGCCTCGCTAGTATTGAAGCGCGGAACCGAAAATTTAATTGAATGTCAAGGAATGTCCCATCTGGTAAATTATGATGTGAAAAACGTTTCTGTTTGCCTCAAAATTTTAGTTTTTAAGGTCCTAGAATGCTTTGTTTAGGAGTTATTTGACAAAAAACTTTGGCAAGTGTTGCGGGTTGCATTTGACTTGAATATTTAGATGCGTTATTTTAAACAAATCCTTCATACATTTAAAGTCATAGTGCAATTCTTCATGTTTCCATGAAATTCTCTCTCTTTAGAGACCTCATTTATAAAGATTGGTTGCGTGTTAGAGCCGCAACGGAAAGGTATACTACTGAAATAATACAGGAGGCGATGAGGAAAAATCGTAAACAAATAAAGAAAAATACTATACCACATGTGCCCAGAAAACGTACTAGGAACATTTCTATCCCCTGCATCAATAGAAGTGAACGCTTTTTCTTTATGCGATGATAACTGTCACCAAAAAACTGATTCAATTTACGCTGCTCTGTGAACGGACCCGCGAATTCGGCCGCCGCATGTTGCGCGGAACTTTCCTCGTCGCACCTGCTGAGATGTTCCGCGCCGGCCTGTGAAAGCCTTAAAGCTGGCAATCGGTTCGTTTGGTAGCGGAAGGTCACATTCTGCAGAACAACGCGGCCTTGGGCTCAACTGTTTGAAAACCAGTCAAACAAAAAAAATCTTCTGGCCTGAACAAATTGTTGGTCTCCTCACCGCTACGTCACGTTCCATCTTCTTCACTTCGCATTGAGAATCTATTGTTTTGGGAGCATCGTTACAACTATATCTTCTACACTCCTGCAATTGCTGTCAATTTGTGTTTACGAAATG
Organism: Acheta domesticus; assembly: GCA_031308135.1. NCBI lineage: Eukaryota > Metazoa > Arthropoda > Insecta > Orthoptera > Gryllidae > Acheta > Acheta domesticus. The sequence continues at coordinate 123,694,566 of JAHLJT010009419.1, forward strand.
TCATTGTCTGCCACCCGGATATATGATTTCTCCACAATCACAACCACATTTTGTCGCTTCTGTCAATCTAAACGCGCTTCCATGCCCCCTAATATCTCCGACAGCCTCTGTCTTTTGCTTTGACTGATATATCCATTTCTACAGTTCCCTCACAAAGGCATTTAGAAGTACTTGCAATTTACAGTGAACGGTTTTGTCATGAACGCCATTACGCCAATATAGAGCAAAAACTAACTGGTTGACCTTCGAAAACCGAGGCGATAGTATAGGAGTTTGGAGCAAACCGTCTGTTATTTGTGATATCGGCTGTGCCTTTTACTAATACCATTTTGTTATACCTTTTCTTAATATCACTTTATTATCATAAGAACCATAAAATTCAAAAAATATGCTAAATGGTTTTTAATTTTGTACATTTTCACGAGAGATACATATTTGCTTCACCTGATGGGCCCCTTTATCCGCAATCTTTTGTGAGTTATTCTGTCAATAGCACCGTGGCTGAATCACCGTTATTGCTCCAACTGTATGCTCCAGCTTACTGATATTTTCGCACATTCGTTCGAAAACATTTCCGATAAATTTCTTTGATTGCATCTCCTGTCGTTGATATAAATCTTTATTGATAATTCAAACTAATTTTGAATTTTGCCTAGAAATATTTAATTGTAATATCCTAAGTTAAAGCTGCATTTCTGTCTAGTTTAGAAATAGAGTAATTTTATACAGCCTAAACATAGTTCAGCATTTATGTATTTCAGTATAGAATGTTTTCTCTATATTTTTTCTTAGTAATCTTATAATCCTGAACGAATGCAGAATGATTTTTCCGCTCTGTGTTCAGCATATAATCTAAGCAGTTACCGTATGTTATAGTTTCTAACAAATACAAATTCTCAGTTCCCATTTTTTGTACCTGTCTAGCCCATCCCTTTTCCATGAATCACATGACGTTTATCGGATCCACTAAATTATTTTATCATAAGTAATATCACGAGAAGTGCTGTGCTAGCCGGTAAATTCACGACTCGCGTAGCGAGGAGTGAATTTACCGGCTAGCACAGCACTTCGAGTGATATTTAGTGTGACTATTTCACGAATAAACACATAACATGATTTGAAAGGATAATTTAAATCGCAGGAATTACGAAAAAGGGAAATATTACTCAAAATTACAACCGAAAACTGAAAACCTTTCATTTGGTTCCGACTTATCACTGCCTCCTGGAATAACTTATAATCAAGTAACATTTGAATAACAGTTTAATGCAGAAAATTATTTCAAATATGTTTCAATTTTATGGTAATAAAACTTTCGGAAAACAATTCTAACAAGGCTACTGACAAGAACATTTACTAAAAGCACAATCATTAAAGTTGTAGGAAGTTGGTTTCCAAGTTTTGGTCTTCCATAGAAGTACTTGAAATGGAAGATGTACAAGATGAATTAGCAGCGGAATTCGTCAATTTCGAATGGATTGAACACACGTGTGTACGCATTAAAATATTTTCCTGAATAATTTTGGTTGTAAAGTTTTACATAGTTTTGATGGCATATTCTTTGTACACTTCACAATCTAATCTTCGTGTATTAATTGCCTAAAACATGTGTAATTTCTTCATTTGTAGTTTGTGCTGTCCATTTGTATTTTCTGTCTTGACAAAATTCTTGAAATTTCTTTTACACACTTTTTCTGTTCCTTTTGCTGTTTTTCGGCACTGAATCTTTAATAATAGATTCTATTTCAGAGTTTTAAACATTACCAAAACCTCACATTTTAATATTATATTGATGCACAACAGCTATTTTGGAGGTGAAATAATTGCTATCGTTATCTTAAAAAGGTAAACAAAGGTTTTACAGCGATAAAAAAGGTAAACAAGCTGATGGCGATAAACATCTGGAATTGGTTTAATTTGAATATATCCAGGCTTACCATTCGCTACTTACGACGCGGATAGACATGAGTGAAATAGTCTTTTAAATATATGTTGCAAGTGTCACTTGAACAGTCCCCTTCACCTTCTCCCTCCCTCTAATTCTGTCACCGACGACATATTCTCGCTTCCTCGTTTTTGCCTTGCTCTGCGCCTCCCACGTCTCGCCTCTTCATCTGACTCTCCGCATAGGCGGCGTAGGCACGCCCCCGTGCTCGTCGCCCACACTCGCCCACTGCACCGTGTGCCATCACCGCTCATTTAAGAGAGCGTCGACTGTGCGTCAACTATGTGGGAGATGGAGACTTCACGAAATTAAACTAATTATTGAGAACAAAAGCAGATGTTATTACAAATAGTACAACATTGCTACACTCTTAGTTTTCTACATGAAACATGAAAACAGGCAACACACAATATTTGCTTTTTACCTTTATACAGTTGAAATTGCAGGATCGGTGGAAAGGATTTCATTACATGATTTGCCACAAACGAACACAATTAATTAAGCAGGTGGAACTCCGTTACGCGGTGTGGCTCGTGATCGACAAGAGTCAAAAGAACACTACTACTCGTGCAAAAATATAAATTATATAGTGTTTCCTTCGTCGATCTGATGACAGAATGAAAGACCGAGACATTGGCGCTTACTCATCAGAGGATCTGACAGTATAACACATGGAAAGTAGTTAAAACAGATACTAGTAGAAAGCCGTTAAAAATGAAAATAGTTAAAAAACGATTAAGCATCGCACTTTACCATAGCACTACCCTGTTCGAAACATGTGTTCGCCTCGTACTGACGGGATGCAATATATAGGAAGTTTTCACCAGGAAACGATCTATGAGTACATTATTTCACGTTACAGTACAATAATTTCTCGTATTTGTTGTGTTACTGCCAGAAATTGGTGTAGTATTGATGTTCAGTACCTAATAACACAGTTGATGTTGGAGAATGTCATACATTGTGGTGTTTCCACGACGATATAATTTTACATAATAATACGAATGTCCCTAAATACTGTAAATGATTAGTGTGCAGAGAGAGCTGTTTTCCAAAAACAAATTTAACTCCTCTGTTAGCACGAACTTTCTTAACACGAACCCTTGATTTTCCGTCCCTTGGGATTATTGTTAACGAGGGTTTACTGTACTAATAAGCATGTTAAAAAGAACAAGTTACAAACATCTTGAACACGCTAAATATTTAATTATAAAAAGTATTAGAGTTGAAACCTCGAAATCGATATCCTCCTTTGAGTGATCACTGCTTGTGTTTATAACTATCAGGGGAGGTATGATACATTAGCTTACCAATGCTACTGTGGCTAAGAATACAATACTTTTCCAGGGGTTCAATATTTTTGCCTAAAAGTGGATATCTATACATCCGCAAATTATTACAACTTACTCATGTCAACAATTATTTACAAATTAGAACGAAATGCTACGAAAAAATAGTGTATTCAACAGTTAAAGTAGGAGTGATCACTCATCTGACAACTTATATAAAAAATAATAATGAGAAGAAGAGCTTTATCAAGTTAATTTGCCACTTTGAAAAAAATAAATTTGTTGAATTGAGTACTCAACCATTGAGATCCATCTTGTTTGATTCCTGAACCAATATCCCTTGAATTGAAGTACCCTTTCCGATAAGTTTATATATTCAACTATTTTATTGAGTCAATATCACTACCCTAATTCTCCGACATTGATATGCTGCTATAATCATAAAATAAAACTATCTGCAAATTGAGTTGTCATGGTGGTGATTGTCCAATTGCGAATGTTGCCCGGACACTCCATATTCACGTACTCGTCGAAATAGTTTTAATGTAAAAAAATGCTGCCAATTCACATCATAAAATCAACATTAAATCGGCGTTAAATCGGAAATTTACGATGCTCCTTGATTTGACTAGAAAACTTTCGTTTCCCAGAAAGTAGTCGGTTCTCAACAAAATTATGAGATGCATAACTATTTATGTGCAAGCAAAACCGTTAGAACTTTTCTGTATATGCGCCGTCAACTTCGGTGCGGACCAACTACTGTTTGATTTACACCGGCCTCTCCCTCCGACTTAACCACAGGCATATAGCAGCTCAGCACGGTATTAGTTGAAGATTCGATCCAACGCAAGTCATGAATACACACTGGCCAGGAGTGTATCAAGCTTTAGTGAGCTCGTCTAAATCGACATCTGGCAATTAGAAATGAAAAACACTTTGTTTCCTTTAGGATGTCTTCGTCGATTGAAAAATAAAATTATCAAAATAATAATAAAATGAACATTAGTTAAGCGTTAAATGGGACGTTTATGAAAGGCCCTTGATTTGATAAAGAAAATTGTTCGCCAGAAAAGAGGCAGTTCTCAATAAAATAAGAGACGTGTAACTATTTATTTGAAATTATTTTCGTATTATTTTTATTTCATTCATTCAATGAATAAATGATCTCATTATTTTATTTCGTTTTGTAAGGCGCTAGAAATTAACGCACTTTTATAACTAACTCAATTTTAAAACCAAGACATTTCGACACAAAGTAGTCCGCGAGACGCTAACCCTTGTCGCCACACGACGAATCCAACGCTCTGTGTCCGGTAGGGCCTTCCGACTCTCTCTCTCGCGAGTTGGTGTGCGCCTCTGTTCCCACTCTCACTTCGGTACCCTCGCTGTTTCAAAAGCCTCTGTCACTTTCACCAGAATTTATTTTAAAGGGAACTATATTGTACTGACCTGCACTTCAACTATCTCATTTATTTACGCGCCACTACAGAACAGAAATAAGAAAGAAAACTCACGTAATCGTTCCAATTGGCCATGTTTATTGTAAAAGTTTACAATTTACCAAAACACTTGGTATTTGGTTGTCACTAGTCGTGAGGCAAGGAAATGCGACTAATAATCAATTAGATCCGCATTATCTTGTGCTGTAGCGCTAAACTTCCCATTCCAATTAATTACGTCCAGTAAATCATCTAATGGAAACATCTTATGTAAATTGTATATCCTTAAAATGTATATCCTTAAAGAAAACTCTTCTAGCTAATATGCGATAAAATAAATCGCAAAATTAAACATATTACGTTGTGGGGAACGTTTGTCCGCCACTTCTGAAGTGGGACACTGACTGTAGAACGGGCTAGCGCTCGATCCTCTTACTTTAAGCCTTCTGCTTATTGTGCGTTTCCGATCAGGCCCATTGTACGACAGTGCACGTGATGGAAAAACCCAGCGTCTATATTTATTAACACACGTTTTTATATTTACTGTTATTAATTAATAGAAAATTGAACGATCAATAGTGCAAACCTATGTTATTTTATGAATAGCCGAGCCGTTCTTTGCCACCACGCTCCGCTCCGTCTCAATCCGTCTTTCTCCGTTCCGTTCCGAGCCGCTTCGTCCCGCTGTCCCGCTCCGACACTCTCCGTCTCGTTCCGCTCCATCCTGTTCCGTCAGAGTTCCGCCATGTTCCGTCACGCTTCTCCACTCTCCGCTATGCTACGAACTGCTCTGTCCCGTTATGTTCCGTTCCGTAGAGCTCCATCAATACAAATTGTATACGGGTTGTTGCAGAAATAAAAAAATCTTCCAATATCGATCTCTTCAACAGGTTTCCCGCTATGCCGAGATTCTACTGGGGAAATTATAAACATTTTCTACAATATGGATATTTCTCTTTGGAAATTTTCCTTTGCGAAGTAACCCCGCGGTATAATATACCCATATATTTATATTACCCATACCCATATATTTATCACAGCCAAAAGAGCAGTAAAAATAACGAGTTCTGCCAATAATTCAAAATTGATGTGATTTTATTTAGAACCTCACCTTGTCTTGCCTCCCTTATATTTTATCATGCTCCATTCCATCTTGTTCGGTCCCACCTCGCTCCACACCATCCTATCCTGTTCCTCTGGGCTCCGCCCTCCTCTGCCACACATACTTTATCTTTACCGACACTCGCCAGCCTTCCTTCGTTTTCCTGCTCCGCCCCGTCCGCGTACAAATTCACGCTCTGCCCTGTTCTCCTAGGCCCCGGTCACATATTACCATTCTCCCCCTTCATTCGGAATCAGAAAAAAATAACGGTCCATGATTGGTCGACGTGTGAAAATGGCCGACGCGGCAGATTCAAATAAAATTCACAGGTGTATGCTAAGAGTTAACTAGGGTTATGTTTTGATATTGTATTTTCTTTGATCAGCAAACAAAAACCATAATCTAAAAATTTTCCCAATAATTTGTTCTTTCCCTATGTAGATATTTTATCTACATAAATCTTTGCTCTGCTAGAAAATCATTTTCCACAAGATCATCTACGAAATGCTCTATTCATTAAATTTTCTTCATATCCTTTTTACTTTCCCGTATACGTACGTATACACGGAGTGATATACGTAGTATAGGGAAAGTTAGGTAATGCTGCGCGAAAAAATGGCCAATTTTCGGCGGAAAAAAATTAATTGCCGGGACGTGAAAACGAATAAGTGGATAAAACCAGTTGCTAAATTAAGAAAAAAAATCCTCTAACACGTGGTGTAGCCAGAAACCCTGTTTTCTATGTCCTTGATACCGAAAACCCAATTGAAAGGAAAACGTCCGTCTGTCCGTCTGGCCGTCCGTCTGTGAACACTGCTAGCACCTACATCATACGTACGATTTTTTCCAAAATGGATATTCCCCGATCGATCTGACTCTAGTCGAAGCTTTGAGATTTTGAAAAAGATTCTTCAAAATTTGGGGGTACTTTACATGAAGCCCCCGGGGATTTTCAAAATTTTCTCAAAAACGGCTCCAAATTTTTTCTTTAAATTTCTTGTATGAATAGAGTAAAATACACTTATTAACATGACATATGACCGATTTTCACGTATAACTCTGAATTTTAGAAAAATGTGAGAGTTTGAATTTTTATCGGCGTCTTTCTCCAACTACAAAATTGAAGATAGAGATTTTTTTTTCAAATAAAATTTGTTGTACATATTGATTTCTTTCATAAAGGTCATGTAAATGTTTTTCAAAAGTTTAGTAGTTTTCGTGCAATATTACGTGCAATAAGTGCAATTTTATTAAAATACAAAAAAAGATTTTCTCAAAAACCGCTCCAAATTTTTTCTTTAATCTTTTGGTAGGGATAGAGGTAAATGTACTCTATCAGATGACATAAAAGCCATATCGCTCTATAGGTTAGTTTTTTCAAATATTACAAAACTTGTAAATGTTCTTACTTGTCTCTCACGTCGTTAACATTTACATTATCGGCGATTTTTTTACATTATTATATTTATGAGTACATGTGCTTTAAAAAATGTCAAGTAAAGTTTCTCGAAAACAACAACCGTTTTCTGTGAAAAGTAGCTCAAATTTCGGCATTTTCAAAAATGCTCAAACGCCATTTTCTCATATATGGCTGCAAATTTGTTCTTGAAACTTTTGTAACAGATAGTGATAATTACACTCTTTAATATGACGTAAAGTTTATTTTGAGTTACTTTTTTTAAAAAAATTATATAAATATAAATTTTTAGAAAGATCTCTCACATCTTATATATGCACATTATCCGCAATTTGTAAAGATTATTATATTTGTGAGTGTAATTGCTTCAAACAACTTCAAATAAAGTATTTTGAAAACTCAAAAATGTTCTGTGAAAATGAGCTTTAAATTTCACATTTTTAGTAGTGCTAAAACGCCATTTTCCCTTAAACGTCACATAATTTTTAAAACAAAATTGGCATTTACGGCTAGGTTTTTGTGTTCTTTAATATACTAAAATTATATTTTCGTTCTTCCAATACGAAACCGAAAAATTAAGAAAATGACAAATAAAATGTACTTTTGGCGGTGATAGATGGTAGCTGGCAAGAAAGAGTATGTGGCAATACTGTGATATACCAATATATTATACTAGCGTTTCCGTGCGAGAACTCTCGCATGTTAAACCCCACCCTTTCCCTATCCATTTGTATATCCTTTCCATTAAGAAGGAAAGTTGTAAATGAAACGTGTCTAATTGTTTAAAAAATGTATAAGTGTAACTTCGAATGTGCTTATAAAATATCAAACAAAAATAACAATGCAATTGATGTTTGAATCAAATTTTCAATAAAGGTTTATTCAGCATTATAGAGAGATGTCCTTGGAATAATTCATAGTTTTTTAAAAACAACACTTGAAGAAATTATTCAGTCTGACTTGGCTTTCCTTGATAGTCACAAAAACAATAGAAAAGGTTTTTAACCCTGAGAAATCAAAAATAAAGTATTGCGAAAATACCAGATCGGGCAAGTACAACCCTACTCTTTGCAATATTATTTTTCTTTCCTTGATTTATTATGACGAACAGGGGGGATTGGCAGAGTCAGGGTGCCAACTTGCTGGGGAGCGAAAAATGTTTGTATACTAAAAAGTATTGGATTATTTTTCGCGTTCTTACATACCTCAAAAAAAGCAATTCCGAGTCCAAAAATAATCAAACTAATATTTTCGCCTTTGAGAATGAAATACCATTTGTTACAGTTAGAAACAATTTAGTAGGCTTAGACATCACCTCGGTACATGGGAATGTTGCTGATGTTTGCATATTGAATATCTTAACTAACCGAAACCTTGAGTTTAATATCAAAACGTGTATTATTTACAATATGAGTTTGCAGCTGGGCGTTGATGTACACACTTCCAAATAACGCCAACATTTAAATCGTTCGTTTGGACTGCGTTCGTTGGCAATTGTCATGTGACTTGCGCTATTCTTTCTATAATTTAAATTTAGTTGCTTTTTTAAATTAATTTACATAGTATTGTAGAGTAGCGCATTTTAATTTTTGTTTCTCATTTATTTCAAGCTATTCAAAAAGATTGTTCTTTGTGTTGTGCCATAGCACAAGTTTTCCCCTACTAACTTCGCGAACCCGTGCGAGAAGTCGCATGTTAGACCCCACACTCATCCTTATCCGTCTATTTCCATTCCAAGAGGAAAACTAGTTAACGAAACCTGTTTCTTTATTTAAAAATATATAAAGGTCACTTGCAATGAACTAACATAATATCAAATAAAAATTAATATAAAACAATGTAATTTAAAGAGCATTATTAATAAAAATTAGCTGAATTAATAAAAAAAGCAATTGATGTTTAAAATAAATTTTCAATAAATATTTATTCAGTATCATGGGGATATTTCTTGGAACAATTCACAACACTTCCTTGAAGATAATATTTGAAGTAATTTATTCAATATTGTTTGACATTTAGCTTTTAGCTTTTCGTGACAGTCACAAAAAATATTATCTTTTTTATTTTGAGAAAGTTACGTGTCTGAACCCGCTGATTTAAAAACTCCTTCGAATGGTAACGAAAATACTGTAGAGATAAAACACAATCACGGTCTTCACTCTTCACCGTAAACCCACATCCTTCCATAATTATGTACACAACACTAGCAGACCACGGCAAAACATTTGGTTTTGGAACAACTACACGCATAAGAAATGATCTTCACAGGTATCAAACATTAATAATAGCACTTCTAGTTGTTGCTAGAGAGCAAACTTTGAATTAATGATTATGCAAATAAATCTTGTCACACTGCACAAACCACGGTGTCTACAGAAAGCGTAAATATAAGATTGAGGAATCTATGTCTTCTAAGCGTGTTTTTACGAAAAATATCTACCAGCAATAAGGACTGAAATATTTAGTTGGCATTGGTAGATTTGAAGCGACGAACAGAAAATTTAATTGAATGTTCAAGAATATCTAGTCTTGTAGATTATAATGTGAAAAAGGTTTCTTTGAGGCCGTTGGCCTCAAAAGTTTACTTTTTAAGACCCCAAAACGCTTTGTTTAGAAGTTATTTATAGACATAGTTTAGCGAGGCAATGCGGGTTGCATTTTTATGAATATTTCGATGCGTTTTTTTAAACAAATCCTCCATATTTTTAAAGTCAAAGTGCAATTCGTCAAGTCTCTGAGAAATTCTCGTTCTTTAGAGACCTAATTTATAAATATTGGTTGCGTGTGAGAGCGGCAACGGAAAGGTATGCTACTGAAATAATAAAAGAGACTAGCGTACCCATGCGAGATCTCTCGCATGTTAAACCCCACACTTTCCCTATCCATTTGTCTATCCTTTCCATAAAGGAGAGGAACTACTAATGTACGTACAGAATATCAAACAAAATAACTATGCATTTGATAATTGAAACAAATTTTCAATTAAAGTTTATTCAACATAATAGAGATTTGTTCTTGGAACAATTCATACTTCTTTAAAAACAACATTTGAAGAAATTTTTCAATCTTCCTTGAGAGTTAGCTTTTCGCTTTCCTTGATAGTCAAATAATAGAAAAGGTTTTTACTCTTGAGAAAGTCAAGTAAAGTAGTGCGAAAATACCGGATCGGGCAAGAACAGACTTACTCATTGCAATATTATTTAACTTTCCTTGATTTGTTATGAAGAAGCGAGTGGATTTTGAAAAGTGAGGGTGCCAGGTTGCTGGGGTGAGAAAATTGAAAAATTATTTGTATACTAAAAAGTATTGAATAATTTTCTGCGTCCTTACGTACCTGAAGAAAAGCAATTCCGAGTCAAATAATAATCAAACTAATGTTTTCACCTTTGAGTACTAAATACCATTTGTTAACATTATAAACAATTTAGTAGGCATTAGGAAGCCCACTTCGGTACATGGGAATGTTGCTCAAACGATGTTTTTGAATTTTTAATATCTTAACGAACCGACAACTTGAGTTTAATATCAAACGGTGTTTTATTTACGATATGAGTTTGCAGCTGGGCGTTGGTTTACATACTTCCAGATACCTCCAACATTTAAATCATGCGTTTGGACTGCGATCGTTGGCAGTTGTCGGTTGACTTGCACTATTCTTTCTATAATTTTAAATTTAGTTTTTTTTAATTGATTCACGTAATATTGTAGGCTAGCGTATTTTGATTTTTGTTTTCCATTTATTTCAAGCTATTTTACTTTAGCTACTTTAAAAAGTTTGTTCTTTGTGTTGTGCCATAGCACAAGTTTTCCCCCACTACCTCTGCGTACCCGTGCGAGAACTCGCATGTTAGACCCCACACTCATCCCTATCCTTCTATTTTCATTGTAAGAGGGAAAGTAGTTAACGAAACATGTTTGTTTAAAATCTATAAAGGTAACTCGCAATGTATTAACACAATTACAAATAAAATAAACAATGTAACATTTGTAAAAATTATTATATTTGTGAGTGTAAATGCTTTAAAATAACTTGAAATAAAGTACTTTGAAAACTCAAAAATTTTCTGTGAAAATGAGCTTCAAATTGCGCATTTTTAGTAGTGCTAAAACGCCATTTTCTCTTAAACGGCACATAATGTTTAAAAGAAAATTGCCATTTATGACTAGGTTTTTGTGTTATTTAATATTTTAAAATTAATGTTTCCGTTGTACCAATAGGAAACCGAAAAATTAAGAAAATGACAAAAAATGTACTTTTGGCGGTGATAGATGACAGTTGGCAAGAAAGAGTTTGTGGCAATTCTGAATAGGTAGCGAAGACCCAAGGAAATAGAAAACTAATACGGGAAAGTCTGTGCCATTCTGTAGCACCACTAGTTACTGATGTACTGCCAATCATTTTATGCTTTGTATTTGATTAGAACATATTGCTTTATTACTTTACTATTACTAACAATAGTTTTTTATTTTAATTAAAGTAGTGTATTTTTAATAGTGTTACCATTTATTGTATTTAGATATTGGGAAAGTGGCTGAGCATTTTTTACTTGTAAATATTTAAACTTGCACTTATGACTTTTGTATAAATAATCTATTCACATCCTTATTCTTGCATTGACTTCTTTTAAAACATTGATTGGCTTCATCAATCTCATTGACTTTTTATCTCTGTAAATTTCAACAAACAAATTAATCATAATATAAATGATTGCTTATAAACAACCTGATAACAACTGGATGAAATATATGAACAGATATTTTGAAAAAATGTCTTATTAGGTTTGTGCTTTATTATTTTGAGTCGTATTATAATCATTCATTTTTGCAAATATAACCTAATGATGTCGTGAACCTTTACAAAAAAACAACAATAATTTTTTGTAATCAATACAATTTTGAATACCAGCAATCAGTTACCTGAGCATATTTGGCTATTGACCCCCCAGTTTATCCTTTGATCACTATTAACACCCTCTAACATTTCATCGACCTCCAAGTATTGATACAAACCTCACTGAAGCACCAATGTAAATAATTTATTTCTACAAAGTCGTGTTTATATACTGGGGCGGTTTATGCTATAATTATTGATTTGTAAAATAACGTTAATAATAAATCTGAACTGTGATCACTGAATGATCACTATAATCCCAATATCTACTCCTATGGGGTGATATATTGTTCCACCATGACAAAGCTATGTTGATTTTATGGTAGTACATTGAACATCATGTTACTAGTTTACTGCATCTGGTTAAGTTGTGAGATATCACCAGTGTTATTGATCTTATTGGGACTAACAACCTACTTCAAATATTAGTTCATTTGACTAAATGTTCATTAGTGGTGACATTATTTATTATTATTTATTAATTATTTGTAACTCAACTGTTGTCATTGGAAATTCTTTTCAGCATATGCTAGTTTTAAATTAGTAATGCATCTAGTTTTTCCAGAGGTGTCAAATTCTGTTTTGAACCTTTTTTGTTTCTTTGCTATTTGATGTTCCTCCTGTTCTCAAATGTTCAATGATTTTTTTAAGTTCTTTATTGCATATGTGTATTATATTATTGCTGACAAAAATTATATTTACATTACTGTACTGCTTTAAAATGTTCAATTGTATACAATCTGGCATCCCTTGTTCTAAATATTCTTAGAGCCTTCTTCTGTATTAAATATGTGTAATTATTGTATTGAAGGAATGTCTAGGTTTTTGTAAACATTTCTGTTATATGTAATTTGACTTGATGTGTTTAATCTAAACACGTTAAGTCTGTTATGAGTCCTGATAATGTCAATTAGACATGGATTAACATTAGCAATGGACTAGAAACTTATGAAATATACAAAATATTTCAAAAGCTACACACTACAAAGTAATAAAGAAGTAAATAATAAGTAATAAAGTTTAAGAATAGTATCTTACATTGTATGTCAAAATTTGTAATATTAAAGAGGTCGCTGATGACCATTGTAATTATAAAGCGACCAAAATAAAATTAATTTAAAAAAAGTAATAAAATATTAAATAAAGTTTTAAATATCTTTGTCATATTTTTTTGATATTGTTCCCAAAAAACTGAATTTAATTAGTCTTCTTCTTAAATAATTCTCCATACAAGCTACATACACATTACATTTTATTTAAAATTTTCTTTTTCTTTTGTGGAACATTTGTTTTAATTTTACACTACTGAACATCATGCCACCATTAATTACAATATTCAGTACATCAAAAACAGTTCATTAAATTCAAAATAAATGTAACCACCAATAATGAATGTAATTATTTTTTAATCTTAAAAATATATTAATTTTATTAAAAATATATTTTTTAATCTTAAAAAATAATTACTTTCATTTTAATCTTAGAAATTATTATACAATAAAAATGATAATTATTATGTATTAATTTCTAGTATATTTCAAGTCTCTTTCCGACAACTCTCAGGTTCAATTTAATGGGATGCATCTAGACATTGGAGGGTACTGAATTCCAAATCCAACTCTCAATTCTGTAATTGAAACTTAAGATGACTCCTATGTGGTGTGGTGGCACAGTGGTAATGAATAAATCCATATTTCTTATTAGAGCAATATATTTCAGGTTTCTGGCTCTGAAAGTATTTATGTAGTAATTCACTCATATGTTTTATAAATCCAGAAGCAACACTTATAAATTTTCTAACAGCAATATGTTGTGAGTTACATACGCTGAATATAAATAATTAATGTTCATATTTTCATGTTGAATTATGATCAACAATGTAACATTAAAACTAGCATTATTGTCAAAAAAGAGGAATTACATATAAAATTGAACTTGTGTGTAGTTTGTGTGCAAAATTAAAATCGGTATCTCTCAATTTATTTATTTTGGCTAATAATAAGAAAAAACGTGGAACGTATTTCAAACTTAAATTAATATTTTTACTTTTATGTATGTATGTTTGATTTTAATATTATTACTTAACATAATTTAATATTTTACTTATTAGTACACAGCACAGTAGAGAAAGTGTATAATCCTTCTAGGTCTTTGAAATATTTGCTTCATTTCTTAAATCTTTCCCGTGCTGACAATCTTTCAACAATGCTTAATTAACCTCAGCATGGCTCAAAACAAATTTCATTTCTTTTATTACACACTCAAATCGAATTAGTTAAAACAGCAATGATTACAAAAAAATTAATGTTTCTTCAATATAAAAATCACACAGATTTAAGAAATAGTGAACTCATAGAAGAATACTTGAAATAAGGTTGCCTAATTTTATTATATTGAATATTTTAGTGTAGTAATCCACACAAATTTAGATAATTCTTGAGTGATAAAATACTTACATGTAATAAAGAATTTGCAAAAATCAGTCAAAAGGAGTCAAATAGCAACAGAACAAATGTTCCAAACACTATTTCTGCACTGTAAAAATAAAATACCTACACAAGTGCAAAAAATTTGATCAAACAAATTACGGACACTAAAATGAATGTACAATGTCAACTTTGAAATACAAACAGTTTTGCCACAATGATCTGACAATTAGTCAAATGAACTGTTAATTGAAGTCTGTTTTTTGTATTTACGTTAATAACACATTGGTGATGTTTCATGTTATAACCTGATACAATGCAAACACCACAATTTCTTCCAAATACACTAGTAACTCGATAAAACAGATGTCTAACCCACTACAGCATACATCAAGAACGTCAACAAGCCAGAATACAGCTTCGTCAAGATTTACCAACATATCTCCCTGCGGTGGTAGACATTTTAGAACACTTATGTTAATTTGGCAATTAGAATTCAAGGTAATGGAGGACTTATACATAAATGACAAAGTATCGACATTATTTTCATTGGACTATTTTGGTTTGCTGATCGAAGAAAATAGAATATCGAAACAACTAAAGACAGCTCTCGTCTTAGGCCATGTATAATTTATTTGAATCTGCCGCGCTTGGCCATTCATATATGTCAACCAATCACGGGACGTAATTTTTTCCTGATTCCGAATGAAAGTAAGGAATGCTAATATGCGCCCCGGTCAGTCCTTCTCAGTCCCGCACCAGCAGCGAAGCAGTAGGACTGCAACGCAACCCGCAGCACGCACATGTATTTCAGATTGCCAAAATATCCTGTTTCATTAAAATTGTATTTCTCCCCTTCAGAAGATGCATTTAATAGAGATTTTCTTTCTTCATAATTACAACCATCGTAAGGATTTCATATCCAATAAACTAAATATTTAATAAATAATTTTTAATGGATACTTAGATATCTAACTAGTGGTACTGAGAATTGCACAGAATTTCTTGCAATAATAAATGTCCATCATGTACATAGAAGATCCCGGACAGCATGGGAAAAGATAAACCTTTGCAACTTTCTAAATTCCGAAGTAGGAGGAAGACGTATAAAAGAACATTTTACTCATGAAAGGAGTTTGCATGAACAGCCTATGTATTGAAAAAGTACTTCCTTTCTTGGGTTAAATTGTCATGAAAACATCTCTTAATAATGAAATATAGTATAATACAGTGTAAATGAGGGAAATATAACTAGGTTTTTTCTGTATTAAATGTAATTTAAGTGTTGACTTCCGGGCAATATCTGATGACCACATTAATCTGCGATTTCACCAACCTTCATATTATGGATTATGTAGAAAACCGACGACTTATTAGAGCGACATTTCATTTTCAAATTCTAACCCTTGGCACTAGATATTTTAAGTTATATTCTAGAATGCATTGTGTCGACTTGTTTTAAACAAAAGAAAAACAAAATTCTAGAACCTTTGTACTGAATATTGAGATGTCTACTCCCTGTAATGTTGCTGTGTGTTAAGGGTGATAAGGTACATACCGATCTGTGAGTTTGATTCCACTTTTTACTTACCAATCTATTCTCCCACAAACATACTCACACACACACACACACACACACACACACACATTCGTGTTCGTGCTCTTACCGTTTATTGACGTTGCCGGGCTGCTAGTTCCTGGTGTTGCACGTAATTGGATTTTCTAGGTGTTTTGGCAACTATTATTATATGATTTAATACAATATGAGAGTGATTTTGTGACCACGTATGATGGAGTGGAAATGAGAATAAAGTAATATCGTGAATACGTAATCCGTTTAAACTTTAATTTAGAATTTTCGTGCAATTGTGGCCGAAAATAGCATTGCGCTCACAGTTACTACCATTATTATTACTACTATTTCACCCTAATGATAACACATGTCCTCATGCTCCTAACTTTTCGGTCTTTAACCTGTTTCGGTCCGCATAATATTAACAAAAGGTCTCTTCATATCCGTTGCATCTTCATTGGAACTTCTCTGCGTCCTGTGGCCGCCAGAATACCAGCGGAGGAGAGAGGGAATGAGGTCCTCGACCGCGAGTCGGCTCCTTCGCGCACCCCGCCAGAGGAACCGCTTCCGCGTGCAATAGCTTCCTTCCCTCCAGCCTCGCGGCGGCAGGTCACAAGCCGCCCCTCCCCTGTACCGTCCCGTTCCGGAGTGCATGCGGCCTCGCTAAACACCAAGCAATTGATGTACGTGTTCGCGATGATGCTACGCCAATAGGCGATTAAGCAAGCATCATTGGAAAGTATTTAATTGGCTAATGCATGTTTACTCCGAACCGCACGATGCCGTGTTGCATAATAATATCGAAATTTAACTATGAAAACGATAGTTGTTGAAGTCTAGACTATGTAATGGCATGGAAGTCCAGAACAACGTGTCACCATCAATGTTCAACTTGGACTGCCCAGCACTAATCAGCTTTTACTAAGACTTGCCTCTCTTAAAAGTCCCGTTTGGAGGAAGTGTTACTAAGTCTGCTTTTCGAAATTCCTTTTTTTCCCGAAGATCTTTACCACCTTAGCTTACGCCCACATTGCAACATACCCCCGCCCCTACTCCGATCGTCCAATAATCGGCTAGCATTTTGAATGTGCTGGCCCAGTACCTCTCACTGACTGTTTCTGTAAATGGGTCAGCGCTCAACGTATACTAGCACTTGTTCGCTGCAAAAGGCCATAGTTATTGTTTCTCTTGAATAATTTCCTGTCAACCGAAAGCGACACGCTACCAAGCGCTTTAACGCGTCTGTGCCAACCACATGCCTGTGCACATCTGGAGATCAATAACACGTCCTTTTGGCCATCACGGTCATCTAAGTCTGTCTTCGACTTTCGGAAGCTCGTCAGGGGTGTCTCATTGCTTGTGAGTAACCTGCTTTTGTGTGGTTTCCTTTCTCGACTCAAACCCCATTCGGACCATCCCCTGCGTCCGCTTCCGGCTGCGTTGCTCACCTGCACCGCTCGCCACCCCGCGCCCTTTGTCTCGCCTTTTCAAAGAGCGCGAACAAAAGGCAGAGCTTTCTCTCACAAGTGCAACTGCCTTGCTGGTCCGCACGAAATATCTTCGTAAGCGTTTTTATTTTCTATCTTATAATTATATGATGTGAGTAACATCACAATATAAAAATGTAAGAAAAGGTAAAGGTATCCCTGTGCAATTGCACACAGGCTGATGTGGCCGACAGGGGAGACGAAGATAGGGCTCCACCTATTCGTCACCGTCGGTACAAGGAGGAGTTTTTGTGGCGAGCACAACGCTCCGGCCTCCTGGAGACTGAGACGACCCCAGAGCCGCCCTCAAGGGAAAGCACCAGATAATATTCCCAGCCTGTGCAAGGATACGAACCTGATTCCTTCAGGCCAGAAAACCAGTGCCCTTCCACTGAACCACCGTGGCTCCTCACATTACAATATGGACATAGTAAATACTTATATTTGATCACTGTCAAAGTGACACCCAACGTTGCAAGCGCTATCGCGTTATATTGAGATCAGTGAGAACCCTTGCCGTCTTCCACGATCTCAGTTGGCGAGTTACTTCATTGGCAACCGTTTCGTGAACTGTTACCAACGACCGTTCCGTGCAATCACCGCGCGCGCCGTTGCGGCGTCCGCTGCTTCGTGAGTGCCAGTGCGCATGAAACCCCGCAGCTACGCGCCTGGGAGTGCGCCCGCGGCGCGACTCGTCACAGATTTTTCAGTCACTGCTCTCCGCGGCATGTGTCGCCACGACAGATCTGCAATACTTGTATCATTTGAGCGTTCCTAAAATCGCGTCAATTTTGAGCTTGTTTACCGTCCAAAACTGTCGATAATTTGAGAAACATGAAAAAGAATGCGAAGAATTTGTATTCAAAATGTAAACCACGAAAAACATTCGAAATATGAGAATCTTCGGCACATGTAGGTCAGCGTTCGATATCGCTTCGCAGTCTCCGGAGTTCCTGCTTGGCGTGAATTCCCTTCAGTGACTGTTTCATGCAACCGTTGCCTGCGACGGCCGCGTGCACCCGCCCGACGTGCCAGTGCGCGCGGCCACCCTGCAGCTGCACGGGTTGGCGCGCGCGCCCGCGGGGCGGCGCGGCGTGGCGCGGCCCGTCACAGATTTTGCGGTGGCTGCGCCCCGCGGCGAGTGCCACCGCGACAGCTCCGCCCTGCTCGCGTCTGTCGCGTGCGGCGATGTCGCGCGCGGTCCCTGCCCGGGGCGCGGCTCTGCCGAACAGATGGATGCTCGCTCGGAGGCATCCGATGACACTGCGGGAATGGAGCCGGAAGTAATGTCGCTCTTTGAAGGATTGAGAGGCACACAACCTTACAAAGCCGGGGGGCTAAAAACGTTACAAAACATCTCATGGATATTGGTTTTGTGGTGAAATGTCGTTGGCATTTAAAATTAAATGATCACAGGTGTTGTCTTTGCCAACAATGCTATTTATTTCAAAAGCAGCTTTCGATGGCTTAGCCATCATCATCAGTTTCTGCTGTCTGAGAGCGCCTGTGGTCGTTTTGTGGCTTCCAGACAGCAGAAACTGATGATGATGGCTAAGCCATCAAAAGATGCTTTTGAAATAAATAGCATTGTTGGCAAAGACAACACCTGTGATCATTTCATCTCATGGAGATCCGTGCCGACGTTTATTATTGCAGATGTAGCATCTACCCAAAGTGTACAACACAAGCGTGTAATAATTCTGCCGTAATTGTCGTTAAAAATTGAGCGTTATTTTTTGTTTCTAGTCTGAGCTAAGTAAAAAATTCAAGGAGCACAAGAATTAGATTTCTGCAGATTTAAGTCGCTTAAACTTTGCGTTATTATTTGCGGAACTATATGAAATTCGGAAGTAGTATATAGATGTGTCCTCACATTTATTTGCCTCTTCTATAACATTGCTCGACAAGATTTTCTTCACTAGGAAGCTAAATCCTAAATTAAAAGAAAGGATTTTTCAGGACTACAAATGTGGTCATTAATGAGTGACGAATATTTTGAAGATCTCTTAAATTCACTGGAAAAAGTAGCCTGGCAGTCTTCCAAAAAATATATATTGAAATTTCCTTGGAAACCATAAAGCAGAGAACTGTCGGACACAGTGATGATCTACATCCTTATAAAAACTATGGTATGTAAGATGTCTTTGAAAATTCACTTCTTACACTCTGACAGACTTCCTCCTAGAAAATCGTAGGGCTGTCAGCGATGAGCACGATGAGCATATTCATCAGTAAATGTTTATAATGGAAAATAGGTACTATTGTAAATATAGTTCTAAATGTTATCTGACTACTATTGGACCAAGAAGGGCTCTGTTCCAGATTCAGAATATGTCCATAAATCATCATTACCACTTTTCGGGTACAGAGTAAATAGTCATAATGTAAGTCAGGACGAGTAGCATATAATTTAGATTTGGATAACTACTTAACTTATTTTATTAAAAATTATAAGATTAAATGAATATCACATAAAACTTCTGCCTGATGGAAAAAACTGAAATAATATTTGAATTTGGTATGAAAAGTACTTCTAGAATCTGTTATTTTCATTCTTATGTATGTAAAAAGTTTATTTATGAAGACCAGTGTAGTTTTTTACAAAAGAAATATAATATTAGATTATCTTAGAACACTGAAAGTTCCTTCTTAAGAAAACGAATTTCTGAAACTTGTTCAAGACATTGTCCATGAGCAGATAATAAAAAAATACTCTTTAGTTACCCACGCTACTTTTGAACATTTTAAAAATATATTTATAGAACTCCTTAGAACCCTTCTTTAATTATATTTTTAGCCCGTCAATTATTAACCGAGTGATTTCTGAGATTCACCAACAGAATATTTAAAACTAGCGTACCCGTGCGAGAACTCTCGCATGTTAAATGCCACCCTTTCCCTATCCATTTGTCTATCCGTTCCATAAAGGAGAGGAACTACTACTGTACTTACAGAATATCAAACAAAATAACAATGCAATTGATGTTTGAAACAAATTTTCAATTAAAGTTTATTCAACATTATAGAGAGATGTTCTTGGAACAAATCATACTTCTTTAAAAACAACATTTGAAGAAATTTTTCAATCTTCCTTGAGAGTTAGCTTTTCGCTTTCCTTGATAATCAAATAATAGAAAAGGTTTTTACTCTTGAGAAAGCCAAGTAAAGTAATGCGAAAATACCGGATCGGGCAAGAACAGACCTACTCATTGCAATATTATTTAACTTTCCTTGATTTGTTATGAAGAACAGAGTGGGTTTTGGAGAGTCAGGGTGCCAGCTTGCTGGGGTGAGAATATGCAAAAATTATTTGTTTACAAAAAAAGTATTGAATTACTTTCTGCGTCCTTACGTACCTCATGAAAAAAATTCCGAGTCAAAAAATAATCAAACTGATGTTTTCATCTTTGAGTACTAAATACCATTTGTTAGCATTAGAAACAATTTAGTAGGCATTAGTAAGCCCACTTCGGTACATGGGAATGTTGCTCAAACTATGTTTGCATTTTTAATATCTTAACGAAACCTTGAGTTTAATATAAAACTGTGTTTTATTTACAATCTGAGTTTGCAGCTGGGCGTTGGTGTACTACATACTTTCAGATACCGCCAACATTTAAATCGTGCGTTTGGATTGCGATCGTTGGCAGTTGTCGGGTGACTTGCACTATTCTTTCTATAATTTTAAATTTAGTTGTTTTTTAATTGATTCACGTAGTATTGTAGGCTAGCGCGTTTTTATTTTTGTTTTCCATTTATTCCTTAGCTACTTTAAAAAGTTTGTCCTTTGTGTTGTGCCATAGCACAAATTTTCTCCCACTACCTCTGCGTCCCCGTGCGAGAACTCTCGCATGTTAGACCCCACACTTATCCCTATCTTTCTATTTTCATTCTAAGAGGGAAAGTAGTTAACGAAACCTGTTTATTTGTTTAAAATCTATAAAGGTAACTTGCAATGTACTAATACAATTACAAATAAAAATACAAAACAATTCAATTAATGTGTAAAAGAATTTTTCAATAAATATTTATTCAATATCATGGAGAATTCGCTTGGAACAATTCCCAACACTTACTTAAAGACATTTAATGTAATTATTCAATATTCTTTGTCAATTAGGTTTAGTTTTTCGTGATAGTCACAAAAATATTAGCTTTTTACTTTTGAGAAAGCTACGTGTCTGAACCCGTTGACTTGAAAATTTCATCGAATAACGAAAATATTGGTACAGGTAAAACACAAACACAGTCTTCACTCTTCACTGAACACCCACATCCTTCCACAATTAAGTACCAGCACTTATAGACCATGAAAAAACGTTAATTGAATAGTTCCACTACACGCATAAGAAACAATCTTCATAGGTGTCAAGCAACTATAAATAGTACTTCTAATTGTTGCTGGAGAGCAAATCTTGAAATAATGATTATGCAAATAAACCTCGTCAGACTGCTTAAACTATGTGTTAACCGAAAGCGTAAATATTGTCGAATCTAAGCCTTCTAAGCGTGTCGCCACAAAAATTGCTACCAGCAGGAAGGACTGAAATATTGAGGTGGCCTTGATAGTATTGAAGCGAAAATTTAATTGAATGGATCGGGGAATGTCTCATCGTGTAGATTATGATATGAAAAAACGCTTTCTTTGAGGCCTTAGGCCTCACAATTTACTGTTTAAGGCTCTAAAACGCTTTGTTTACGAGTTATTTGCCGATATAGGTTGACATATGATGCGGGTTGCATTTTACATGGATAATTCGATGCGTTTTTTATAAAGAAATCATTCATATTTTTAACGTCAAAATGGAATTCGTCAAGTCTCCGTGAAATTCTCTTTCTTTAGAGCCCTCATTTATAAGATTGGTTGCGTATGAGAGCCGGAACCCAATGGTATACTACTGAAATAATACAGGAGACGATTGATACTACAGAACTTTTCGAGTTTCTCCGGCATGAACAATAAAAAGCTCCATGCAAAGCTCTCAATGGCTGTTTCAATGCGATAAAACGGCTGTACTATAATTAAAAGTATATTTCGGTGCACACACTGAAATTTTCTGCGTATTCCATTTGTCATTCTTTTCCAATTGTCATGAGAAATGTATTATATTCCTTGTTTTTACGAATAATATTTGTGGTTAAAATATAGAAATATCGCGGAAAATCAATAGACATTTTTAAAAATTCTTTCATTTTGTTTGCATTATTTTGGAGTTATATTGAGACACATATGCTCAAATACGACATGACAATGGCTTTAAATTGAATGTATTTAACCTCACATTTATTCTCGCTGAGACAACAAACAATTCTTGAGCGCACCACAAACTTTCAAAATTTAATTTTCACAATTTCAAATTAAATAGGTTGGTTCCGAACCGGAAATATTATTTAAATATTTAAAACTGAAAAATCAATGTTGTCTCACTGATGACGTAAAGGTATTGCGTTAATTCTGTTTTTTACTGCTTCTACTTGTCGAGATATTATGTAGTACTGTAATACATGCTGGAGACTGTAAAATGTTACAAATACGTTTTGGTAATTGTAGAATTTTGGATGTATTTGTTAATTTCATTTTGTTAGTGTGTATTAGAGTTGTCCAGGAAATAAATTCTTAGATTCTTTTTAAAATTGAATGTTCTCTTACAGAATATTTTAATGTTATTTCCACCTGGAGGCATTGAATAAAGAAAAACTACACTAGTGGTATTACAATAAAACATATTGTTATAATAGTAGTTCAATAATTTTTCAACAATGAACTCTGATCGCATGTAGTATATTCGCGAAAAGCAATGTGATCTTCTCTTGGGGATCACATTGTTGCCATGCCTTGGGCATCGCAAGAAACATTTTGAAACCATCTCCATTTTACATATTTGTAGCATTATTTTATTATTTCATGCAAATAATGTCAAATTACTGCACCTGTTTTTCAGAGAACCAATGGGTAGAAGGACGACTATTTCTGAGTATTTCATTTCAATTTATGCCTTTTATTTTATTAAAATACTTTTCTAATTTATTCACGAAACACACAGAGATTACTGCTGGTTCTAAAACCTATCGCTGGCCTATATACTATGATGATGAATTAAAATGGGAAGAATTTTATACAACGGCTCAGATAGTAAAAATTTTTAAAAACAATTAAATTTGTCTTCTTTATGTAACATTATCAAATCAAATTGCATTCGTTATAATTACACAAATATTTAAAACTAA
This sequence comes from Acheta domesticus, assembly GCA_031308135.1. Classification (NCBI taxonomy): domain Eukaryota; kingdom Metazoa; phylum Arthropoda; class Insecta; order Orthoptera; family Gryllidae; genus Acheta; species Acheta domesticus. Next base: position 123,718,363 of record JAHLJT010009419.1, read on the forward strand.
TGGACACCACAATATCGTATGCTTTCTCGCATAATAGTAACTTAGGTGGCTCAATGTATCAACCGATGTCGCTGCAGTGCTTATGATCGGGAGGTCCTGTCTCGATGGTGGCCGGATTTCTTACACTAGGTAGATAGCTAATTCAGTTGCTGCCTAGATGAGAAATTTAATGGCCAGCTGCTCTGATCGGCACTTTTGTGAATTCCAGGAGAATGTTGGAGTAGTACACTAACAAACGGGCCACAGACCGAGCGCGATCTTTCCTATCTCTTCCTTGTCCTGTCGTGACCCCTTACATACACACACATTTACAAGCACTACACTACCACAGATGCCGGGAGATCAGTCGGAACTTTAGAGCTTGTCCCAACTGGGGCGGTTCCCCGCTGGTGGGATACTTGGATGCGGGAAACAGCTAAATCATCTCTAGTTTGGCAGCGGATCTCATCAATCCGCGGGGGAAGATCACCGCCACCTTCCGAAGAAAACGTATGCACTATACTTACAGTACTGATGACCTTAGCAGTTGACGCACTCGGAATCACTATTTATTGCATTATTGATCAATTTGCAATTTTGAAAAATCAGTGTTCAATGAAAGTGGGGCCTCAGCTTTCCTTTCAAGTGTTTCCTTGTTCTATCAGTGGATGAAATTTACAGAAAAAAATTGGAGCGATTTTATGACAAATTTGTTTTTATAAATTGCTAAAATTCTTTGATGGGAGATAAGAAGTACAAGTCAAAAATCCTTATTTTACAGTAGAGCGGAAAAATTGTTTTAGTTTGTAGTTCGAATGTTAACCCGGGACCGGTCGCGCGGGTCAGCATGACCCGCAGCTGATATTTTGTTATCTCCCTGTCTGTTGTCGGTTGCGATAGAGACGTGCCGATTGCAGTAGCTTCTTATCTCCTTCCCCCCTCCATTGTGGCGTGCTAGTTTCTCAAATTGCTTCCACAGCCCAGTAGGGAACCGTCGTTGCGGGTCACTGTGACCCACCGCGACCGCTACCGTTGCTATATATATTTTAACGTTTTTCTGTGTTTTAAGTGTGTGACAGTGCTAGTGTGAAGCATTTGGTTATCATAATGAATCAAAATGAGGTGGATAGAATACTTCGCATTTTGGACGAGGTAACTTCAGACAGTGACGATGTTTTGGGTGGTGAAGAGAGTGATCTTGGAAGTGACGTGTGTGAAGAAGAAAATGAAGATCATGATACGGAGACAGAACAAAGCGACAGCGAGGATGAAAATGCAGTTTTTGATTGCACGACTTCAGATGATGACATTCCCTTAGTTGACAGAGGTTGCTACACAGGAAAGGATGCCTCTAAATGGAAAATGGCCGAACCATCTCAGTCGCTGCGCACCAGGAGGCATAATATCGTCACTCATCTTCCAGGTTGCAAGGGCGACGCGAAGAATGTGAACACGCCGCTGGAGGCATGGCAGTGCTTCTTTCCAGATTCTCTTCTTCAGAAGATAGTGGATTACACTAACCTGTACATTGAAACAATACAAACTAATTACTCTCGTGAGAGAGATGCAAAGAATACTGATTTAGTGGAGATCAAAGCGCTAATCGGGCTTTTGTATTTTGGCGGTGTGTTGAAGTCATCGCACTTGAATACTGAAGAGTTGTGGAGTGATGATGGAACAGGAGTTCCTATTTTTCGAATCGCCATGAGTCAACAGAGGTTCAGATTCTTATTGAGAATGTTGCGTTTTGATGACAAAAAGAGATCGTCAAGCGAGAATGGCACTTGACAAGTTTGCTCCTATACGAGAGTATTTGATGATCTTTTTGTTGAAAATTGCAAAAAGAATTTTTGTCTGAGCGAGTACGCCACTATTGATGAAATGTTATGGGGATTCCGAGGCAGATGCCCATTTCGTCAATATATGAAGAGCAAACCTGCTAAGTATGGTGTGAAGGTTTTTTCCCTTGTAGACTCACGGACCTACTATGTCCACTCCATGGAAGTTTATTTAGGAAAACAGCCCAATGGCCCATTTTCTCTAGATCAAAGTCCTTCTGCTGTTGTGAAGCGCCAGATCCAATCAATATCAGGTACTGGTCGCAATGTAACATTCGACAATTGGTTTACAAGTGTTCCATTGGCAGTTGAACTTCTTCGCCAACACAATATCACAATAGTTGGAACAATACGAAAGAACAAACGTGAGATTCCACCTTGCTTTATTACCAGCAAGAACAGAGAACAACACTCGTCTCTGTTTGGTTTCGGGAAAGACTTTACAACGTTGATTTCTTACATTCCAAAGAAGGGAAAAGTTGTTACATTGTTATCAACTATGCACCACAGTAAAGCAATCGACCAGCAGTCCGGTGACAAGAGGAAACCAGAGGCTATACCGTTCTACAATGCGACGAAGGTCGGAGTGGACACCGTCGATGGGATGTCGGGTAGTTATTCTGTTGCTAGAAAGAGCAACAGATGGCCCTTAACAGTGTTCTACAATATCCTAAATGTAGGAGCAATAAATGCATTGATCGTATCTGCATGTAATACCAAAGAAGAAAATCCGGGGATAATAAGGAGAAAGTATTTGAAGGAAGTAGCTACGCTTCTGGTGAAACCATATATCAAGTCTCGTTTGAGTACACCAGGGCTTAACAGAAAACTAAGAAATGACATTATTGAAATATTAAAGGAACCAGTAGGGTGTAGTCACTTTGCAAATGAAGATCAGGGAAGTTCTGGAAAAAGAAAGAGATGTGGAAAGTGTCCGAGGACTGGCAACAAGACCTCCAACTACTGCCCACTATGTGAGACACCCGTCTGCGGAAGGCACGGAAAACTCACCTGTAATGACTGTCTGAAAAGTGTTTAAATGAAACTGAATGTATAAATGTGAAGTACATTTAATTGTTTCTTAGAATCCGTTATAAAACATTTTCCCAGATATTTTTTTCTAGAAATAATTTTTCAGTTTTGAGACACGCACAGAAATAGTACAAATATTCAGCGTGTATTTTATATTATTATTAAAAATATTAAAAAAATATTATATGTGATGGCAATATTTTATTTTGGCACATAATGAGAGTTAATATAACACCCAAATCAGAAAATACAAATCATTAAAAATATCTCGACAAAAAATTTTAGGAAATTTGCGGGTCATCCTGACCCACCGCGACCGCTTTAAGATGTCTTGCATACGCGACCTCTCCCGGGTTAAACATATTTGCAATGTGCATAAAAATACAGTGTAGGATTTGTGTTGTACAGTTTTTACCACGCGTAGAAATCGAGTTGATAATGACATAAATATCTCGATTTTTTCAGAAAATGACTTGCACTCTTATGACCGCCCATCAAAGAATTTTCAAAGCAAATTACGCAAGAGTTTCTTTTTTTAAATGTGCATGCCCTTTATAGAACTGATTTTTTAGAATAAATTTTTGATTAAGAGAAAAATCTCTACTTCAAAATGAAAACTTTTTCTTTCTTTTTTTAAATGTGCATGCCCTTTAAAGAACTGATTTTTTAGAATAAATTTTTGATTAAGAGAAAAATCTCTACTTCAAAATGAAAACTTTATAGTTTTGAAATGTTGAATTATTACAATTTTCGAAAGTACAGAAATTTCGGTGAATATCATACATGCAGCAGTTTTTTACCATTCTTTGATAAATACCGGAGGAAAATTTAAAGAAAACTAGTGGTGCTACAAAATGATACAGATTTTCCCGTATTGGTTTTCTATTTCCTTCGGTCTCGGCTAGCTATTCGGAATTGCCACATACTCTTGCCAGCTGCCATCTTCCGAAGCCCAAAGTACATTTTTTGACATTTTATTAATTTTTAGGTTTCCTAATGGTAAAACGGAAATATTAATTTTAGAAAATTAAAGAACACTAAAACCTCCTCGTAAATGGCAATTTTGCTTTGAAACATTTGGAGCCGTTCCTAAGAAAATGGATTTAAGCGCTACTAAATATGCGAAATGTTAAGTTCCCTTTAACAGAAAACATTTGAGGTATCGAAAAACTTAATTTTAAGTCATTTTAAGCACTTCTACTCACAAATACAATACTGTTGACAAATTGCTAGTAATGTTCATATTACAAGTGTGAGAGATCTTTCAAAGAAAATACATTTGTGCAGTTTTTGAAACAACAAAAAATACCGCAAGTTGAACTTTACGTCATATTAAGGAGTGCAAATAGCACTATCCGTGATATGAAGTATTCAGAATATAGAAGTTGTTAACTGAAGAAGCGGCGAGGAAACTGATAGTTCTCAGAACTATGGTAGGGTGAACAACAATGAAATAAGGGTTGATATTAATGCTGATAACAAAGGTCGTGCAATTGCTGTCTGTGTAAGTCTTTGTCTTTGCTGTCTTTGTCTAAATGATGCGGGGACAAAAAATAATATATTGCCAGCTATGGTGTCGACATAGAGCGCTGGGATGGGAGCAACTGGTAAGTGGGAGTCGACAGTACATAACAACAGACTTTGAGAATGACGATTTAGATTGGTGAAATAGCAATATTCTTTCACAATTAAATATGTAATTTCATGTAAATCGAGATCGTATGCTAGAATGTAAGATCTGAATTCAGTGTAAAACATTATTTTAAGTGGGAAATATTCCCATTTTCCATCTTCAAAAGGATTTTCACAATATTTATGCTGCCATTATCTAGTGTAATGACTAATAATTTATAATTTTTGTGTATTAGCAATTAATGACCCTTCAAATACTCCATCGATGCCCATGATGGTATGCAGCACGCCTGCACAGCATTTTTCACTTTCACTAATCTCAAGACCCACGGGCGAGCAACTCAGGTGCGAATGCGAAAATTGATGAAGGGTGGAGATGAGACTTATTGTAGTAGAGGGGACCACCAATTAGAATATGCAATTCGAACCACAGCGCGTAAATTGAAAGAGGAATCTGCGAGAACATGACGGTCACATATAGCTCAAGTAATAATGCCTTTTGTATTATATTGGAAATATTTATTTACCATATATGACAGTGGGAAATATGAAACGAATTATATATATTTGATTTGGGCACCAAGTATAATAGTTGCTTATAGGGCTGTTATTGTAATTCGCTATAATACGATGTAATAACAAATTTGGTGTTTTGCTAAACAAGAAGTTATGATACTGTATTGTTTTTGTTAAATGATGACAGCAGTGAACTATTTTTTCATTAACTATGTTTAATCGTGTAAGATGGCTCTATCAAAGTTAAAACATATTATTCTTAAAACATCATGAGTATCTTTTATAAAAATATTAAACCCTTTGCCTTCTATTTAACAAGACCCATGATAATCTCATGACTGCCCGTAACATATTGTCAGAAATGTTTGCTCGTTGATATCTTTTACGGAGATTCATAATGGGGGGGAAATGGACACATATATACGTGCTGCTAAATATTACCCCTCTTTGAATTGCCTATATTCCATTTTTGTGTCAATCTTGATGTAAGAGATCTCCCTCATAATTTTCATTTTACAACCGTTTGAAGATTATAACATTACTGGTGAACTGTTCTTTATAAAAATTTAAATTTTTGTTTGATAGAATTCAGTAATAAAGATTTAATAAAGATCACTGCGTTTTAAAATATTGCAGTGGTGGGTACAAAGGTGGAAACACAGCAAAGCACAGAAGAACATAGACAGTAAAGTATGGCCCTTTGTAGCTTGAAATATGGGACATCAGCCATTAAATAAGTGGCATTCAATCTATGCGTCACGTCGTGATGTCAGGCTTCTCTCCCTCTCCCCTCCTTCTCTCCCCTCCTCGCAAAGCTTCCTACCACCCCCTAACTTGCACTTACTACGCTGCCGTGGGCAGACGGTCGGCTCGTAAATGCAGAATACCCGCGGGAGCAGGTGTTATGCAGGCCTGGTATACAGGTGTGTGGAGAGGAAACGTCGAAAATTCAAAACTAAACTCTTAAGACAATTTTAAGCATATTTTGTCTGATAAATAACTCGCATATTCCGAATGGCTGCGCCGTGTTAATCACTTACAAGTTGGTTTGAAACAACAATATCTAGGCAACAATTTGCATCTCAGAGGCATGAAAGCACCCCACAAACCTGTAATTTGTTTATTGTTTACGAAACAAATTAATACACTTGCTCAGAAAGAAAAATTAACACAGAAAAAAGCACCCAATTTTGACAATTCTACTGCCTTTTTATTTCTGTTTAATTTTTCTTCGAACATGAGAGCAAGGGAAGAAGTTTAAATGACTGCAAATTGTGACGATGACGCAGGGGTGATGAGATTGGTGACGTCTACAGTATGTAATAGTAATAATAATTAAATGCTGTAAATTGTGCATTATTGAACGTGGGGTGACACCAAAGGGAGAGGCGACAGCAGATGGTGACGATGAATCCCGGCCGGCGAGTTTGAAGAAGTCTACGGAATTGATCACAATCTAAACAGGCACGAGGTGCGAGGACAGAAGAACGTAATGCTAAAATCAACAGCGATTGTGGTGTTATTGAGCACGGAGATGAGAGGAACAAAGATAGAGTAGATCACAAGTCAATAGAAGCATGGGCGATGATATACTGCATGTCTACAAAGGATGTAATGTTCTAAATTAGCCACTAGCAGTGAGGAAGGAAGAGAGTAGACGTGCAAGAAACGGCGATAGTGGCGTCATTAAGCACGAAGATGTAAGGGAGATAGAGTACTTGTATCAGTAGAAGCAAGGACGGTGATACTCCGAAGAACATTCCGTCTACAAAATACATGTTCTAAAAAAGCCACTAGTAGTGAAGAAGGTTAGCGTAGACGTGCAAGCAACGGTCCTGGTGGCGTCACCATGCAGCGCGGGATGCGAGCAACTGGGGAGAGAGAGAGTCGTGTTCCAGAGCGGAGGCGAGCAGCGGAGCCGGCGTGCGTGCGCACGCGTGCACGCGTGTGCGTGTGATGTGTGTACTCGGCAGCGTCACGGGCCGCTAAATTTGCACGAGCTGCGCAAATATTTATCTGCGAGAAAATATCGCGAAATGCACGTCACTCGACCGCGCCACGCACCCGAGCGCCTGGCCGGGTGGGAGTCACCACCAGGGGGAATGGGGGATTCAACGGGGTGGAAGTAACGAAGAGGAAGGGGAGGAGGTTCGCCTGGGAGCTAAGGAGATTTAGGCAATGCAAAGTAAGGAACATCGGCATTGCTGGAAGTTGTATTTAGAAAGTACAATTTTGTGCTGCCTAGATACGAAGAATTCGCCGTGTTGAACAAATGAAGATTTACGTAGGTAGAATAAATACACTTGCTACATTTTCTGTCATAATACATGGATTTCTCAAGAATAATTTTGATGCGAGTAGGTCGTGTTCTATTTCAACATCCCGTGCCATTGTTTTCTCCGTAGCATTGAGAATTTTATGACGGGGAGATATTAATGAATCTAAACAGAAAATGCTGAAAAGGCACTTTGGAACATAGAAAACGCATGCACTGTGATAAAACTCTAAACAAGCACGTTTTGCTTTTCACAGTTTTGCCTCACTAAAAAACATGCGGCAGATTAAGAGCAGTATTCAAAAATGGAACGCAAGTGTGCTGCACGAGTTAACAATTTTAACCACTTCCAACGAGGCGAGACGCATTGCCGTGGAGGAAGCGGGAAAATCAACAGAGCGGGTATAACAAGGGGGTTGGAAAGCTGCGGGAGAGATAAGGCGATTCCATGAATGCAAACTAAGAAAAATATCTTCGGGTTGAATAAAAAATCTAAGTAGAATGTTTCTCATCCAATTTTAAGTTACAATGAAAATACAGTCAAAGACGTGTTTGTTTATTTCTCCTCCGGCGTGATCATATGTTGGAAAAATAGTAATGACTGTTGAACCTACATGGAAAAAAGAGCTTTAATAAAGTTATAAAATAGAAAGGGAAGAACGAATACGTGTGTGAAAGAGATGAAGACTGGTTGGATAACGAAAATATAAATGATACAAACACGAATGTAATACTTTTGACTGATGACATTGGTGCGTTGGATGATAAATAGAGAGTATATATAGAAATATCAGTAGCCGGGAGGCCCACGCGAACGCAGCACGTTAGGTAATGACGCACGTTGGCGCGTCGCAGACCCCTTGGTGTGAAAATGCAATTATTATAAAATTACGTGGGCTATGAAATTATATTTCTAAAGTGAACATAACGAGTTGAGATAATAAGTTCATTGATTCATTGAATGAACAAAATACAAATAAACACGAAAATAATGTTAAATAAACAAATATGCAACTGTTCACATCGTTTAGAACCGACTCCGTTATTGTGAACGAAATGTTTCCAGTCAAAATAAGAAGCACAGTAAACTTGCGATATACCTGTTTAAATAAAGCACGACTCGTTACAAATGTCAGCAAATTACGACAAAATGAAATTTTTTCAGAATCAACATAATTATTTACATGTTATTGATTCATGACTTCTTTCCATTAATTTAATATATCTTGCGCCCTTAATACATGCACACTTACACATGCAAACTTAATACTTGCAATTAAAATCAGTTTACTATGTATCTTTATAATATCCCCTGTGTGAAAAAACTGGCAAAGGAAAAAAAATAAAAGCATTACGCAATTGAACAACACATAGTTTTTTCTGTTCTCGGTTCATTTTGTCGATATTTTAATTTTAACAATCGGGAAGCTCTTATAGTAAGTCTGCAAATGCTCCACATACATTTTGCATTTTTAAAACACATTTTGGGATATCATTTTGATCAATAACTACGCTATGTTTAATTCTTGATCGGTGAAAACCATTCGTGCAAAAATTGGAAGCTATTTGTTTGTGATATACGCGGTTGTCAACAGTTTCACTTTTACACAATACATGAAAGTTTATTTGTTCTAGAAGTAATTATGCACATAATTATAGTTTATTAAAAAGCAAGTACAGAAATATTACTTAGCAATAACTAATATAATGAACGTATTGCAATCAGACATTATAATGACGGTATCTCATTCATTCCAGACTGTTTTGGTAGCAAACCTCAATGTACAACTCTGCTTCTGTGGTTATCATTTGAATAACACTATGTGGTTTCGGGTTACAATAAATATTATACACAAAACAGTCACCACATAACTCAGATTGCTACGTTAAAGCCAGAGAGATGAAATTGGAAATCTCGAATAGACATTTAACCAAAACATACGTATTTTAACTACCAAATAATAAAAAAAATTAAGTAGTATCATAGCAAAAATATGCAGAACAACGCATTTCAATCTGTGTATTGCTCTAAAAAGGATAAGCTTTGTCAATTTGAAATTCTTAAGTCAGATGACATGACTTGTCATTAATTTTTTGCTCTGTTCATAGGCTAAATTTTGCAAGCCACTGATTCAAGATCTCCACTTACTTGCAACATTAGTCGACGAATAGCATTATGAATATTTTAATACCCCGCAAATGCCGGATATGTACTTTTTGAAGCGGTCCACGAATATATGAACATGATAAGAAGTGGTTATTGCATTGTCTTACAACACTTGAATGAAAAAGGTTGACTGCTAGAAATGTGACTGCAAAATCACACGATTTGGAGGAATCTAGGATGATATTAAGATGTCATCTTCAGCAATATTTTATTGTCTAGGTTCTCTGGGACCAGCTGCGTCTCTATGACGGTGGCGGACGTTTCAACCATAATGTTGTGGCCTTCCTTGACAGAGATGCGGATACCCTAAACAATACAAACTCCGGCCGCGGAAGCCTACGCAATCACGTTTATCTCCAGGAATCCAATGGCAGTGTTTTTTGACATTACATAGTACTAGAACTAACCCTTAAGGACGGTATTCAAGGCACAGTTTTCGTGCAGATTGAGCGCACAGAAAATGTGCAGTCCAGACTGCATGATTTCTGCATGAAAAGTTTTGAACATGTTCGTAATTTTTCATGCAGAAAGCTTACAGTTTAACTCAAGCACCTCTAGCGGTAGAATCGCTGAGTAATGGATTTATTTATCCGACGCGACGATATTCAGCCATTTCAATTTTGTAGTTAGGTGTGTCAAAGTGCGCATCTGTGACATGATATTGTGATAAACTACCTCCTTCCCTGTTCTTGTAGTCCTAATTTTCTTATCTATGCTCTTCATAGGTAATTAATATTTCGTAAAGATCACACAGCCTAATGCACGCACAGAAATACCGCCACTGAAAGTACACGAACGGCGCAATTCAGTTGTTACGCGGTAGACGCCCTAGCGGCGTCTTGTGGCAATTCATGCAGAATTGATGCAGAAAATGTAGAGACCGTGTGTGCACGACTTTTGGTTTTTATACTTATAGTTTGCGATCTTAAAGTTTCTTAACAGAAGCTGTACGAGAACCTCCACGAGAACTGTATCTTGTATACCAGTCTTTAGGACTACCCTGGTGAGAAAGTAGGCAAGTAATGTCTAGATCAGTGTTGTCAATGTCGATGCTCCGAGCGAAAAAATCGCCCTTTCACTTAATTCGTCACCGCTCCAGAGACAACGCCATCCCTATTGTAAAACGGCGTCTTTACTAATAGTTTCCTCTCCAGACTCTGGTTGCGCAGAGTAGCTCATGGCATGCCCCGGAGCCACGACGCGTGCCACTACCACCACTAAAGGACCTGGACACCACTGGTCTAGATTGTTTTTTAACGAATACCCTTTGTTGTACTGTCGTGGTGAAAGCTGTAACCTTTGTACTATTCCAAAAGACCGACATTCGATAAACGAATCAACCAATGATTGCCCTCCGTCGCTTCGTCGCGTGCCGTGTCGTTTCGCCCCACCGCGCGGCGACTGCGTTCGTTTCCGGTGGCGCCCTCTGCGTGAGGTCTCGCGTCGCGCCGCCGCCTCCGCCCCGTGCTCGATCACCCGCGCCGTGTGCAGGGCGGCAGGGCCGGCTGGCGAGGAGGGTGAGGTGGAGGGCGAGGACGAGGGTCGAGCAAACACGGGGCAATTAACGCGCTGCCAGGGAGCGCGCGCCGGCACCGCAGGCGCCCGCCCTCCGGCCCGCGGCCGCACCGCGCCGCTCGCCTGACTGCCCGCCTGTGAGGCGAGGCTGCTCACGGGGCCAGTCAGTTGCCACACCATCGGCAGCGGATAGTTCAGTACCGAAAACATCTCCGCCGACGCCATCTCAATCACCACTGCAATCCCCTCTGCTGCCGCCACCTTAATTTGCACCCTCCAACATCACCACCTCCGTAACACTTCACAACTTCACAACTACCACCACCACCACCATCACTATTCAAAAACAGCAACAATCATAACTACCACCATCTCAACCATCACCATCACAACCATCACCAAATCACCACCATATCCTCCACTACCATCGCAAAAATCATCAACACAACTCCAATCACAACCATCCACCCCCAAAACAACCCACACACTTTGCAACGACTACCATGATCATAACCAAAATTATCATAACCACCACCATCTCCACCACCATCATAACCATCACCATAACAATCACAATTATTCCCACCATCACCACATCAATCACAATTATCTCCACCATCACCACTACTAATACAACCGCAACCACCCCCACCAGAACAATAACGTCCACAACATTATCACCAAATTACCACTACCACCATCATAACAATAACCGCAACCACAATCACCCTCACTACCACCACCACAATGGCAACGACAATAATAAAAATCTCGCTAATCCTCTGGACTTTTCAAATTTATGTCTCTATTCAGGCTAAACTCATTTTGTAATACGACAAGTTTGAGATCTCTCAGTATTATTTGTACACTACTTTTGTAAGAAACTCTTATATGTAATTAAAATAAGATATAAGGGATCATTATGACTTTTTGGTACAATAAAATTGTATGAAGTATTAAGAATAAAATAAATTTACTTTCGATCAGTTTTCGTCATTTCTAAAGGATCAGCAACCATTTAAATACCCCAGTGCGCTTGCATTTAAAGGTCCCAAACGCCTGTTTTAATCGTACAGGCCCAATCGTTCCCCCCAGAACTGAACTACAATTGTAGCAACTAGTCACTAATGGAAATTAATTTTGGTATATATCCTCTGACTTTATTGCTTCTTCGATGTAAATCTATGATAAAGGAAGTCACAAGAATTGTGCATTGTATTTTTTACTAATAAGTAATTAATAAATAATATTGAAAATTTAATAGTATCTCGTGGGATTATGTGTATAAGGCACATGGATATGCGTTTTGTTTACAATAGTATATACTTGCGTATTTGGGTGGCAAAATATTTCTGTGATTGGAGCGTGTTTGTTGTTTGTCCGAAAATACAGTGAAAAAAGAATGTCGTAAGATTCAAGTGGCGTGAACGTAGGATGTCGAAAAAGAATGTTATGACAAGACAAAAGACTTTGCAAATGTGAAATACGGAATATTTCTAAAATCGGAATAAAAACTCATTTTACCCAAAACTGCATTTTCTTATATTTGAAAATTCCCATGTCTACGTAAATATTGTTAAATGTTTCCTAATTGTGGTCCAAATGTTGTACACATAGTAATCAAGAAATGTGTGCATTTTTATGTACCATTAAAATGTCAAAATATAAACATCGAAATATAAAAATAACATACTAAAATTGTGAGAGAAAAAATAAATTATTGAAAATAATTCTAAAAGTTTTGAAGAGTTCATATTTTATAATTCATGCACAGACTTACTTGTTATTAATTATTAAGTTGTTGAGGAATAACCTTGATATAATTAATAAGATATTGGTGTTATTTAGACACCTAAAATAAAATAACACCTTTTATCCACCCGAACGCTACAGGACGAATTTGATTGTTTTTACGTAATTGAAAAGTTTTAAGACGCAACTCATTGTCGCTAAAGACAATGGCAGTGTCTCAATGATTATTTCCTATCGTGTCATAATATTTCATCTTAAACAGAAATTGTAAGAAAATAGAGAAAGTCTCTAGAAGGAAAAACACAGCTGTAGGGAATTACTCCTAATAGGTTATATTTAGTACCCGGAAGTTTATCAAGGGTTGTTTTATTAGTATTTTAACTTTATGAATTTTAACAACACAAATCTCATAATTCTACTTCTAGAGTTGGTTTAGTAGATTTTCGTTATATTCGCCTATTTTAGCTACAGATGTTGCTATTTTGCAGTATTTTTGTATTATTTGGTATGTTCTTTTTTTGGTAGTTTGCATTATTATTGATTATTTTTGGATTCTTCTTGCCATTATTTTGCTTTCTTTGTTATGGCACTGATCTTGACCAACATTAAACATAACTGCAAGCCTGAAAAGGTAGAGGACAAGGTCGCATTTCATTTTTCGAGAAAGGTATATCATTCACAGGGAATCGACAGGGTTCTCTTTGTATGATATATACATCTCAGAGCTGGTGATCACACAAGTGCGAAGGAAGAAAAATATATTTCCGTTCTCATTGATGGCATGTCAAAATTCAAAAGTGAATCTACAATAGCATTTAAAGAACACTGTGTCGCAAGTAAAACAAATTCGTAGTCAAAATCCCGGATGGTGTTGTGAAATCAAGATTGCAAAGAAAATATCGTTTCCTTACACGCACGTACGTACTAAGTGATGATGTAAATTTTATCATCACTTAGTACATCACTTAGTATATCACAAATTAATAAAAATATAAATCATTTGAATTTTTAATATTTTACAATATTTCCTCATAAACGTGTGATTTTCCATTGTTAACATACTTGTTTTTCCCCTACTTTAGCCGGAAAAAATGCGTTTTGAACATATATTTTATTAAAAAATATATGGTATTTTGCCTTCCTATATTATAAATATGAAATACCTACATTTCCAGGTTCTACTTATATTACAGACTTTTAATTCAAGTCTTGTTATTAAAAAATTTAATAATATTAATAGCAAAACATTCAACCAACAACGTGAAAGATCGTAGTGCTTGGCATTTCCCCTGGTTTGACATCACAATCACGACCATCAACACATCCACCACCTGCTCCATTACCCCCAATTTAGAGTGCTGCCTAAGTCCACTGAGCCGTTTGGCAAAGCCGCCATCGCGGCCCCTGCGGTCCCCGCCGCCGTTTCTATTGGCGCTCCCCGCTCCCATCTCACCATCGACACCATCACCACCACCACTGTCGCGATCGCTGCTCCCGGTCACCGGCCATCGACCACCACCTACCGGTCGCCGGCCGCCGCGCGCCGACGGCTCCGCGAATTACACACTGGGGCGGGGCGACACTTACGCACACACGCGCGTGTTAGCACAGCACTCCGGGGCAGCACTATTTATGCCCGGTCCCCAGGCGCGGAATTAATCGGCCACGGGGTCGTATCTACGGAGCGGATCGCCTGAATAAGTACCGCTGGGTTTCTCATGAGGTGTCCCGAAGAATGCAAACATGTCGTAAATCAACTTGGAGGGGTGCGATTGAAAGCGCTTACACGAGTCTCTTATAACGTGCTTTTCGATCTGACAAGATCCAATTGCACTCTACTCAAATAAAGATAATGCAGTAATTTTTGGGTAGTAATAATCATTTTATTATTTCTATTATTAATACATATTATTATTATATATTATTATTACTACTATTATTATTTAATTGTGTATAGTTCACTGGTATTGAGACAGAAGTAACACAGATATCACCTATCAAAGTAAACTTACAAATACTTAATACTATATCAACAAACAAATTACTAGTTCTTGTAGACACGACAAACAAAAACAAATTGATGTGAACAATTCAGAAACATAAATATTAATATTCATATTAATATTCATTAAATGTTATAACAATGAAATACAAGTGAGTAACAAAATGTTAGTTACTAAAATATTAATAACAATTTATAACACTATTTACTGAGAATGTTAGAAAGATCTCAGTAAATGGTGAAGCATTTACATGACTAAAAAATACAAGTTTGATGTGTACTGTTTCAGATGCACTCTTTTTGCTCTGAAATATTGTACTTTTAAAAGAGTGAACAAATATATAAAAAGTCGCAAATCATTCATTATATTTCCGTATTTTCTTAAGATTTATAAACTATAATTCTGCACAAACTAGTACTCAAACGCGTTTCTTCTTGCTTCATGTCGACCACTGTTTTTTGTTTGGTCACTCACGCTTATGTACTTTACCTGTTTATTCTCTGGTTGTCATAATCATTTTACAAATTTATTTTCATCCCCACGGAATTTGAGCACGTGTCCTTTCGTTATTTCAACTTATCACACTACTGAAATGTACGGAATTAGCAGGTCCTCTTTACATGACGTGTGTTATGTCAAAATATGATATTGTTGCTGAGCTTCCCAGACTAAATATAAAAGGAGAAAGCACTTTTCCCCTATCGCATTTTATCACAATGTAAAGCAGTTAATAAAACTTATTTTAGACTAAGTTCTCAAGGCAGTATTTATCCCTATTTAGAGTATTTAAACTGACAAAAAAACCAAGACAAATAATGTTCTGATGCATATTCATGTATTTATGTTTCCTATACAATTTTTAGACATTTAAACGTTGCCAGAGACTTGGAAATAGTTAGAGGTGTCAATGTTTGATCCCTGCGGGGTAAGATTATCACTTTGCTTGTTTTTAAGAAAGTAATAAAATCCTCCAAATTATGGAAGCTGTGACTTCAATATTTTGAAGAGACACTGTACTTTTGTGAAGGAGTTAAGTGACAAAATATATATTGTGAAGATTGATGCAACAATGTAGAACTTTAAAGGAAACAAAGATGTGGCAATGTTACTTCCTGTTACCTTATTAATTTTCAAATACTTTTCAAAACAATGCAACCAAATTTTAATTTTAATACTTTAGATGTCTATCTAATGTGCGGGTCTTGGTCTCCAAGCCTTATGTGTTGTGGTGGCTGTCAATGCGGAAGAACACGCGTCCACGCGAACTCTTCTGTCGCTTCTCTTAGAGATTCTCCTCGGGATAAAAATAAACGACGACAAGGGAATCCCGGAGGTGCAGGATTGACCCGCAAAACCTCTGCGTCCTCTGGGGGCGTGGAAGCCTCTCAAAGGCCTCTTCCAATCTCCTCGCGGCCTTTGGCGGTCCGCGCGCCGCCCCGCACCGCGCAGCACCGCCCCGCCCCGCCCCGCCCCGCCCCGCACCTCCCCGCACCACCCCTCTCCACCTCGCCCCGCCCCGCTCAGTGTCTAGCCGGCCGGTCACTGCAAGCTTTTGCACCACAGTGGGAGGGCTGTCTTAACACACGGGTCACTCAATTTGTGGGTTACTTCTTCTTCCTCACCATCTCTTTCTTTTTGTGTTTTTCTCTATAACTTCTACTTTTTTAGGTATTTATTAATCTCCATTCTTCTTCTTCTTTTCAATTCTTCTTTTTCGTAGTCTCAGTTCTTTTCTTTTCCATCTTTCACCTTCTTCTTTATCATCCTTGCCCTTTTCCTTTTTTCTTACATCTGCTTTTCTTTTCTCTTCTTCTGGTACTACGTTTGTGATTGGATGATGACGATGGAGGGTAAGGAACTGACACTTGGTATTAATGGTGAATTACGGGACGAAAACGAAAATGCAATATGTGATCCGGGAGTGGGTACTTAATGGTTTGGTGTTTACACCCTATCGAAATGTGGAAACGTTCATACCTTAATTTCTTGCTTAAGATTGGTATGCTTTAATAACTGAGACAAGCAAAAATTACTTTTTCTTATTTTATTTCTATTCTTTTATTTATTGTATTGCTATACATCGAAAAATAGAAATTCTCTTTTATGGACAATTTTAAAATGATTTAACTGACAAGCAAGCTATAAATGTATCATTAAATCTGTAGATAACATTCACAAGAATTGTATATACAAGAGTTGTAAAGCAAAAAATATTTGGCAAAAAACTGCATTCTCTACACAACTTGAAAAAAAAGCTGCAGATTTTTCTCTTGACAAAAACTATGAGTTTTTATTTCACTGCAGATCTTTATATTCATTTACAAAAATCATGAACATGTGAATACAGAAAAGATGATATTTCATTCTTTTGATGCCGTGGAATCAGATTACATATGCGTAATAAATGTTTTAAATTCATACCATGTTTAGAGACATGTATTGTCTGCCACTGTTTTGTGTCACCGATCTCCAAAGAGATTTTACCTGAGATGTGTGCCAGCAAATACTCGTGCAACCCACATTCCCTCTGCAACTTCTTTGTGCTTGGTGCCACATTTGTTGCATCTAATGCCGACGTGTTTCATTGAAGTGAACGGAATATCAGAATAGCTATTGCGCTTAGAATCTTTCTGTCTTACAACTTA
This sequence comes from Acheta domesticus, assembly GCA_031308135.1. NCBI lineage: Eukaryota > Metazoa > Arthropoda > Insecta > Orthoptera > Gryllidae > Acheta > Acheta domesticus. The sequence goes on from JAHLJT010009419.1 coordinate 123,735,717, forward strand.
TGCTTGAGATCTTCCACGTGAGTTCAAAATGCGTACTTTGGGTATTATTTTATTTTCTGCAAGATAGAGACGTGCTAAAATTTCCAGGTGTTGTTTTGTATTTACTTCTTTGATATACATGCACATATTCTTTATGCCATGGGTTCCCTCAGCAAATCTTTAAAGTCCCAACACGGTTTTCCTTGAATAAGATTCCACATTGTAAGTAGACGTCGCTTTGCAAGAAGCGTAAATACTGTGCAAATGGATGTATTTCAAAGAAAGTTCTTTCGTCTCTTTTGGCAACAAATACAATAGATTCCATATAAACTCTTATTTTTTAAATCAACAATTTTATGTTGCGAATAAAAAGCACCCTTAATATCTCTTCATAAGATGAGTCTGCGTCATAAACCTTACCTATATAACCTATGTGTGCGAAAGGTCACTGCAAGCTCTCGAGAGGGTCTCGAAATAAATTTTACATACTTCTAGGATACGTGAGGGAGGCTGGGTATGAGCACTTTTTGCAATGAGCATGTCGTGAGAAATATATAAAAAAGTGTCATATGTCACCTTCGGCCTGATTAATACGCAACTTTAACCTTGAACTGGTCTTTAGCAGTTACACAAAAATTTCTTTATGGTTTATTAATTAATTGCTGTGTGTTTACGGGCCTAAAACAAAACACGTAATGCTATACTTAATACCCTTACGGGCCTTTCTGATTCTTTAAGCCCTAGGGCCTTTTGAATACTTTATAGCCCGCCCTAATACCAACACAACACACAGAAAATAGTTATGAATTTGACTTTTTAAAGTTAAGATGCAAGCAAATACAATAAATAAATGGTATAATGCTCAAATACGTAAAATAATTCGTTTTAAATCTTATTTTATTTAATTGAAAAGAAAATTGCAATTTTTGGATGTTCCCGTGAATTTACAATTGTCATCAGTTAAGCGCATTTCACTATAACGTATCACTTTTTTTAGAGACCTAATTATATTCTTGAGTAGCAGTACTCGTAGTAGTAATAAGATATTTAAGATACTGTATATCGGCTAACATCTTCGAAATGTTATTTTTTTGTGTTATGACATATTCTAAATTTACGCTAATAACCTAAAAGTACAGTTTCATCAGCGGAATTTACACTGTTTTTCACACTGGTAAATCTCAAATACACCATAAAAAGTTTCGTATATTTCTCAAGATTTTAATGGAAACCATTGTCTGCAGTTTTTTAGCTTTTGCGAGAATTTCCGCAGGAACTTCACAATATTCTTTCATTTTGTACGAACACATCTGTCCAATAAGGATTATGCAATAGTAATTAGATATATTGAAACGGGTCGGTTTCTAATTAATTATTAAAAACTACTGAAACGGTTTTATCAAATCCAAAATATATCTCTCTATTTACACGTTGTGCTTCTGTCATGGATCCGAATATGCAAGGGGCACAATTCGGCTTACCTCATCGTCCAACCACAATCTGCCCCCTGTCGACTCGCTTCCATACGGAAAACGACAAAACCTGAAAGTTATTTTAATGATGTGCCAGATTGCACAATAATAACCAAGTTTCTTGTTTGTACTTTCTTTAGCACAAGCACAATTTGAATTTATTATAACCAAAGATTTCATTTGATTCGAAACAACACTCTTTAAAAATTATTGACTTTGGTCATGACCATGTAAAACAAAAGAATTGTTCGTACGAACGTTAACCTGAACTCTCTTCCCGTTGTATCGTTGGATGCTTCGCTCGGAAGCCACGTATTTCAACACTATCACCTCCGACCGACCGGTTACCAGCCCTATTTTCGATGCCTTCTATCTTGAATCTTCCGACACGCAACGAAGTCACTCCCATTCACATAATGCGCTAGTCATATGCGTCCATGCATATGCCTACCCGCGTATTACTAATTGAATCAGTTATTCATGCGCCCGAAGCTGCTTGCACTAGCCTGCCATATCACCATCAGCACTGGTGAAAATAATTAAAGTTCAAATAAACAGTTCTACAGTTATTTACACGTCCTGATCCATCTGTGAAATAATTAAAGTCCTCGCCTTGTTCGGCAAAATATTTACAAGTTCATTAGTCTGGTGCTTCACCTTCGTCACTGGTGAAAACTAATTAAGTTGACAAGTTTCTTAAAAGTTCCTCCCTATCGGTATAAAAATAATACAAGTCTGTGCACGGTTTCACCAAAATGTTTCTATGTTCCACTTTCACTCGCGGAAGAAGAAAGTTAAAGTCCCGAACTGTATTTCCGAAATTTTTACAAGTCTCTACTTTCGATCACAAAAATATACTAAGTATGAACGTTAAGTAGATGTTTTTGCCCCGAAGGCGACTTCCAACCCCGAGGGCCTCTGGCCAGAGGCCCTCGGGGTTGGAAGTCGCCCTCGGGGCAAAAACATCCCTGATACATACAGCCCCTGATACATAAATAACTATTTTGTTTCTTCAAATGTACCTGAAAATCTCCGGTGCACGACGGTATGCCCTCCGATCAGAAGCAACTGTCTTTTGTTGAACGTTTTGACAGAAGATTTCCCATCACATATTCAATGGAAAAAAGTTATTTATTCACCAAGGGCGCTAAAATTGTTCTAATGGCCGAGCCGCGAAAAAACGCCCAAGGGCATTTTGTCCGAGAGCGTTTTGTTGCCCGTGGTCATTAGAACCAGTTCACGTCCGTGATATATACAGCATTTTTTATACCTCATTTTATTGATTCAGATTTACTTATCTACGAATAAAGTAGATGTTAACGTGTTTGTCTTTTCATATTTTCCTTCCATAATTAACTTTCATAATTCTTTCCGGGATCATGCCGCATCATTCTACTGTTTTCATATTTCCTTTGCAAGCACGGTCTTCTCAATCCAGATAAGTTATGCAGCCTGTATTGAAATCCGTATCGAAGGAAATGACAAGCAATAGCGTATTAGTAAAAAATAAAAGTTCTAATCTTCGATTCCCTACAAGCAGTAGAAGAGTTAGAATCTGTTAGAAGTTAAAGAACATAGTATCTTACAGAATATCTCAGAATATTTCCCACTTTCCCACAGAATAATTCTGGGAATTCCTGCTGTGTCCTACAGAATAATTCTGAGATATTCTGTATGTAGAGTGTGCATCTCAATTTGATCCAAAGTAGAATACTTTCAGTTCACGTCAACGTAAATGCACTTTAGCACATCCAAGTTCTGAGATATTTAGTGAAGTTGAAAAATCACGGTGTTTTGTGAAAATGCGAGGTGAATGACAAACGGCAATAAATAATCGTGCTTAACATACAACTTTTAATGTCATGGAAACACTTCAACTGCTTTTTTTGGTTATTTACGTCGGTAAAAACTCACTTAGCTCCTTAGCAACAATATAAACAATGCTTTAAAGGCGCGACCATGGCAACGGTCGTTAAAATGCTCGAGAGTCCATTAAAATATTTTAGAGGACTCTCGCGTTTAGATTTTAGCACTGTTCATAAATCCCTTTTGCCTCCTTGTCGCATTTTGTCTCTTTTTGTCCTATTTCGTCAACTTTCATTTATCCATTTTGGCCGATTATCTCGTTTTTCCTAATTGTCTAATTTGTATACCTTTCCCCATTTTGTCAATTTTCCTCCCTTTTCTAATTTTGTCCCCATTTTGTTCCCTTTCCTTCTTCGTCCTCCTTTCCCCAATTTGTCCCATTTTGTCCCCTTGCCCTCTCCGTCCTCCTTTTCCTGCTCTGTCCCATTTGTCCCCCTTCGTCCTTTTGGTCCTTCTGTGCACTGTGATTGTTATTTAAAGCGGTACCAAGACCTTGTACCAACAATCCTTGGTACAGAACATCGAGAGCAATCACAAATCATTGCTCACGAAAGTGTTAAATGTTTATTTTGAATAACTAGAAAAACTGAAGATAACAAAAAACATTGTACGTAACACGTCCTCTATTAGTCTTTACGAACTTGTTACATTTTTGGCATAAATGTGCATTGAACAAATCCAAAACCCAACATGAATCGATTTAGTGCGATGAAGCAAGATTGATGTTGCTCTCAAGCTAGCGGGCAGGCAAATCGGCGAGCAAGCGGCTGAGTAGGCGGGCGAGCGTGCGGGCGGGTGCTTGGGGGCGGGTGCGTGCGGGCGGGTGCTTGGGGGCGGGTGCGTGCGTGCGGGTGCGTGCGGGCGGGCGTGCGGGGGGCAGGCAAATCGGCGAGCAAGCGGCTGAGTAGGCGGGCGAGCGTGCGGGTGTGCGTGCGGACGAGCGAGCGGGCGAACGTGCGGGCAAGCGAACGCGAGGGCGAGCGAACGAGAGGGTGAGCGAGCGGGCGAACAAGCCGGCGATCAAGCAGATGGGCGAGAGAGCGGACAAGCGGGCAACCCAGCGAGCGATCAAGCGGACGAGCAAGAGGGTGAGTAAGTGGACGAAGAGGCAGACGAGCGAGCGAGCGAGCAAGCAGAAGGGCAAGTGGGCGTGCAAGTCGGCGTTCAGACGGGCGAGCATGTGGGCAAAGAGCGGGCAAAGAGCGGACGAAGAAGCGGGAGAGCAAGCGAGCGAAAGAGCAGAAGTCAGCGATCAAGCAGGTTGACAAGTTGGTGGGCAAAAAAGCAAAGGGACGGGGGCCAGGAAGCGGGCAAGCCAGGAAGCGGGAGAGCGAGAAAGCGGGCGATCGAGGAAGCGGGCGAGTGAGGAAGCGGGCGAGTGAGGAAGCGGGCGAGTGAGGAAGCGGGCGAGTGAGGAAGCGGGGCGAGTGAGGAAGCGGGCGAGTGAGGAAGCGGGCGAGTGAGGAAGCGGGCGAGCGAGGAAGTGGGCGAGTGAGGAAGAGAGCGAGCTAGCGGGCGGGCAAACAAGCATACAACAAGCGAACAAGCTATAAGAACAAGCAAGCATACAACAAACGACGAGCGAGCAAGCGGGTGGGCGAGCAAAGAAGCGAGCGGTCGAGGAAGCGGGCGGGTGAGCGGGAGAGAAAACCGGTTGTGAGCGGGAAGCGTGGCTCGTGGCGGTTCTTTCCGCGTCGCGTGGCGGCTGCCGCGTCCCGTGCATCGCGATGAGGGCCAGCCCCCGGGGACCAATTCGCCTGCACCGCGCCGTTTGCCCCATCCACCACCCGCCCTCGTGTGCTCGCCTGCCCCCGAGTCACGAGGCAAATGAGCAGCAACAGCGGGCGTCGAGAGGCTGGCACCGGAAGGACAGAGATACGAGGCACAAGGAGAACAAGGATGTAGAAGGGAAGTAGTGGTTTGCTAAGAGAATAGAAACTTTTGTTGGAAATGAAAAGTGATGTTGGTCAGAAAATGGACTGCTCGAGATGATTGTGAACATACCGGCCTACAGCCTACTACGAGCGATCAAAATATTTAAATGACTGCAATAGAGGAAGAGCTTGGAAGGCATAGTAGTACACAGAAAGTAGTGGTTGAAGGTAATTTATGTGAAGATACTAGTGGTTCCACATCAAAACTCTTTGTTGCATTACTTGTAACTTTTTCAGTTTTCGAAAATTCAAAGAATAGTTTCTGCAAAATTGGAACTTGCCAAGATAGTGTTCTTTGCTCCATTAGAGAATAATAATAATAATTATAATCTAATAGAGAAAAAAATTGGATCTATCTAAAAATTCCAATTATTTCAGGAAGAAAAGTACACGAAAATTACTCATCTATTCCAAAAAATTGTCAATAACCTTAATTACGGATCTATTCCTTTATAGATCTGTATCATTATGAGAAAAATCTGTCATCTTTATTCTGCAATTCTGCATCATCCATAATTTTAAACTTTTGCGATTTTCGAAAATACATAAAATTAATTGAAAAATGGAACCTCAATTATTTTATAGGCGTATTTTATTGTATTGATGAAAAAAATTTGAAGCTGTTTTTGAGAGAATCTTTTTAAAATTGGCTTTTTCATTCAAAAATACGTAAAAATTACTAATATTTTCGAGATTTTGACTTGTGATCTCCTTTAAAGATCTTTCACAGAATAACATATTTTGTGAAAGAAAAAATCACCAGTTTTAATATTGTTATTGTTGCACAAAGACCCATTTTGAACTTGCAATTTTCAATTTTTGGCAACCGAGAGAGTTCAGCGACCATTAGAACTCTCTCTTTTTTTTGACATATTTTACTTTACCTGAGAAAAAATAAAATAAAAATTTTTGGGAATCGAGAAATTATGACCTATTGCAATGGCACTAGTTTTGGTATTGGACCCACAATAAAAGTTACATAAAATATCGTCTCTTTTCACTGCAGAATTATTATACTCTCTATTACGTAATTACTAAGTAGGCGAGAAAGTTAATGACTTGGGCTGGTACTGGTAGTGGTAGTGGTGATAGCAGTGAGAGTAGTGTTGTGGCAGTGATAGTTGCAGTAGTAGTGATAGTTGTAGGAATATGGTGTTTATCTTGAAGAAGGTGGTGTAAAGAATAAGGTAAAATAGAGAAGACAGAGGGGAGAAAGTTAGCAAAGCGGAAGGGGAGGACAGAGCCGTTGGTGAGGACGCAGATGAACGGGGGAGGACAGCGAGGAAACCGAGCGCCATTATGGGAATGGCGCGAGAGGGGGCGAAGGAAAGGGGAACGGGACGGGAGCGGTGAGTCGTCACCCGTCTGAAACAGCCATTCGTCAAGACGAACCGAGGGAGGCGCGCGCAGGCCGTAGTGTCGTTTGCCGCCGCTTGGAGCGCGCGTGGCCACTGAAGCTCTGACAAAACGCGCACCCTGGCGCATTCGTGACCTCATTCTCAAATGCAGGACAAATTGCGTGGCGTGTTAAACAAGAGAGATGTGACGTTTAATGTTTGCATGTCCAGGAGTTCTCTGTGTGCAAGGGGATTCTTAATGAGGGGGATAAGAGTTATTATAAGGAGAATGGCATATCGCAGGAAGAAAGAGCTAATAGGACTACTTTCACTCCATGATTTTCCTACTTCTTTTAAAGTTTATTTCAGTTCTAGGTTTATAATTTTCAGTTGGAATTACAGTCTGAACACAGTTGTTGTGATTTTATGCCAGTAGTTTGCAACTAATATATTATTAATTTATAGATTGATAGATATTTACCACAATTCGTTCTTATGTATAATATTGTAGATGAAGCACCTTGGATAAATTTTTGTCTTGAAGAAACAAGCAAATACATCAGTTCATAACTTTCTGAATGTGAATTGATTAGTGTCAATATCAGATTAAATCAATCCGTTTTGCCACATTATTTTTTATCGGTACAAAAATATCGTAATTAGAGTGTTTATTTTTTAAAGTGTTAGTTGGAGAAATAACTACACGTAAATGGTTTATAAATTTGTAACTTACTTGTGCTATTGTGGGGTATTATTGTAACTGAAAATACTATTTATGCATAGTCGTATCAATAACTATCAAAGTGACATAATATTCATTTAGACTATTAATTGAATTACTGGATTCATTTCAATTTATAATTTGAATGTTTAAAAGTGATGAAATGCAAGAACATCTTCTCAAAGAGTGTCTCTGGTTTATTATAAGAGAAGTATAACACAGAACTAAATCCGCACGTAGCAGTAGGAAATAAAAATAGTAAAAGTAAAATAAAAATAGCGATCAAGGAAAAATATAAATGATGCCCATACAAGTTACACATTCTAAATGCAGAGTCGCTATGGCGCCAGACATTTATAGTGGTCCCTGTCACACATAAGAATACAATTTTAAAACAAATTCCTATTCCCCCTCGTTTCTATACAATTTAAATAACCTGAACTGTATCTATTTTTGTTTCAAACTACACATTTCTTTCTCTCTAGGTCCCATAATAAACAACAGTTTCTTAAAGTAAACTGCACAAAAATAACTTAACAAATTGCAGGAGATACGAAGGGGATAAAATCATGACCAAGAAAATAGGTCCATTACCCGTAACATACAAGATGCTAATGTTCCGGATCTTTGTGACGACAAAAAAGCATCCGGGAAAGTAACATAAATCTTCCAGCTATATTCTCCCACACAAAAGAACCACATGCTCAGATATCGCATACAAGCGCACTAAGGCACCCATAATAGCCGCGCAAAATGGAAATTTAAGATACGCGTGGCAAGGGGGAAGTTACCTCTGCAGTAATCGCGTTAATTTATACAAACTGAGGAGTGGTTGTCGTCCACGGTAACGCAAATAGAAAGCAACGACTATTTAAATGTAGTTTTCGACATAGAAAGCGATTATTTGATATTTATTGTAGAAATATACATAGAATTGCATTGTGAAAATATACCTAACATATATTGTGTCTGCGTTCTAAAAGATTTTATACTGCGACTGTGTCCAAGATACATAGTATTGTTTAATTAAAAACTTCTCTTTCTACTTCAGGAGTCTTAAATCAAATAGTCGTTGTCATAGATTTTCAACATTCTGGCAACAAACACTATCTTTGCTTATGAGATCATTTTAGGCAAACTGTAAAAATAACGTTATGAATTTAACATTGTTTTCATACCGAATGTACTGTGTGCTTGCAATAGGCATTTAAAGATCAAGTACGCAGTTAATTTATAAAAAAACAAGTAATTATAACTTGCGCTTTAATGTTCTTGGGGTTTAAATATCGGTTTTGGTGGTTGAATAATTGAATAATTACTCTTGGATAAATGTGTTATTTTATTATGCTGTGCAAAAATCATGTGGTGTAGAAAAAGCTCTCCTCATTCTAAACGCTGCTTCAGGAATACCAAGAAAAAAACTTATGGATATTACGATTCAGTTCAATGCCGCTAGCACACGCTTTTGTGTTCCGCAGACTCCACCGCGTATAATAACTTGCCGGGACGAGTACTGCGTTATCCACCCACAATCGCCTGCAGGTAATTGTGCACCGAGACCCGAATTAAAACAATTAAGAGCCGTTCTGCGCCATTTCCGTTCCCCGGAGGGACAACGCCCTCACCCACTCTGCGTGCACTTTCGATGCAATCAGCCTGGGGGACCGCTTCAACGAAATACGACGATTTCGAAAATTGTGTAATGGTGGCGGGCGAGTTATAGTGCGGCAAGTTAAGGAAGGTATTTCGGTCTAGTAAGGCAGAAAGGAAAAAGTGTATGGAAAAAATAAACGGATTTGTAAATAATTTTTTCTATTACTTTAAAGGAAATTAAAGCTACTACCAATATAACAGTTCATTAAATGAGCGATTCTTTTTCCACCACATGAAACGTATCCAGTTTGCCTTTCGAAATATAGAGCATTGCACTTTAGATTGCAAATACCATTAAAATAATAATTCCCTGATGACTTAAAAGCATTATCCATGACCCTCGTTTTACTGAGAAAGATGATCACTTGTGAATCATTGAAAATTTCAACATTCACAAGAAAAGAGTAGTTCTACGGTTTTATTACGACCTAATATTTGGTGAAAGATTATCTTCCGCAAATGAAACGCGAGAAATTCAATGTATGTACCATAAGTAGAAGATGTAAATATCTAAAAATATAGAAGAATGTTCAAACGGATCTCATTTTGTAGAATATTTCACAACTCGTGTGGCATTCGCGCCCGTATGTTTGCTGCAAGTTCACCCACATATTACTCGCATCTTCTCTTCATGTCCCCGGCACGTTTTCACTTAGTTACCTCCCATGTTCCTCGCATGATCCTTACATGTTCCCTTGCATTCTTCGATCATATTTTCTGCAAACGTGTATACACCCTAAACGTTTTACAGTATGTTTATGGTGTTATACCCTACATGTCTCTTCACAAGTCCATAGTATGTTCCACTGTAAAATCACTCTCATTTTTCTCATGCTTCCTCCCACATGTTTACGGTACATTATCTTCGCCATGCTCACCAATATATTTACTGATGGTTCCCGTACATGTTAATCTGGGAATTAAACTGTACATTTAGAAGCCCCGTTAAGAGTTGTCCCAAAAGGTTTCGAAATTCAAAAAACGTCACCTATTAAATCATAGTCTGAAGGGTATCTGGAAGGCCCTATGCCAACAATGTAAAATTCAAGGAACATTATGTTCCAAACTGTAAGCATTAGAAAAATGATTTTTTTTGGGTTTCTTGGCTTAAATGTTTTATCATAGGTTTTTTAAGAAGCTTTAGTTTTTGTTGTAGATATGAAATTTAAAATTGAAGAATATCCCCCATATATATTATTATCATTATATACATAATTTGTTTAAATAGTAATATATAATAAAAAGCTATGATAAAAGTGGTTGTTTGACTTAGTGAATAATGCCTAAAATTTAAAGTCAGTAGTTCTAATAGTTTCGGAAATAATGTTGCTTTTACATCAAAAAACAAACTTACTGTTATCAGGCTTCAATGTTTGCAATGTACTAGTATTTCTGGTACCTTCCAAGTTCATATGATGTATTTTCACAATTATTCAGCATTTACTCTTTTCCTTTCTTTTTCACTGATGTCGTCGTGTGTCTGGGTTGCTTGTCCGTTTTACTCCCTTAGTTTTCTTATTTCTCTCATTGTAAAGTAAAAACACGGGCATAACTTCACATAGGCAAGCGTGCATAGCAAAGTCGATGCGTAGCATATTATTAAGTTTTAAAAATACTTAGAAACAATATACAGTAAAAATAAATACATTGTTGAAAAGAGGAAATATTGAAGAAGAATAATTCACTAAAAAGTGTAAAATTCATAAATAATTTTTCGCCTTCCGGGTCCCCTAAAAAGTGAAAATATCGCCACATTGGAACCGAATTCCAGTGTTTCTAAAACCTCTGTTATGGAATAACAAAACCTTCCAAAGACGTCACAGAAGGTCGAAAAATATTTCATTTTGTAGATTACAGCGGACAAAGTCTAATTCGGGTACACCACATAGACGAAAATACAAAACTTAGTTTTAAGGTCCTAGGATGCACCGCTTTCGAGTTCCATACGACGGCTAAGTGTGATACAACGCAATGTGTTTCGGGTTGCGTGTGCCCCTGATTATCCAAATATGCCATAATCTACGAACTCCAACGTTTTTCGTCTTAAATATCGGGGGAAGTTCCCTATCCAGCATTACACTTACGGTTTTTTGTTGTTTTCTTCTATCACTTCTTTCATCTGTGTAAGCAGTCAAGAATATTAATCTTTCTTTAGCGTAATATACATAGGGTGAATGTTAGACCAATGGCTCTCAGCGTTGTGGGAGGTGCAAAATTCTGTGTTTAACCACCGCTGATTCGCCTCATGACGTTTTGTGGATCACCGAGGGTGACACCGATCACTCTCCTCTTCGCCACCAACGCCGCCGCCACCGCCACCGCCACCTGTGACACCGTGTGACGTCACGGAGGAACGATGGACTGCCGATACTATCCAGACTGGCATTTTGAACGGCAGGTTGACCACATACCATTTTTTAGGAGATGGGCTTGTTGTCATTTAATTTGCAAGGTTAAAAAATAGTGTTGCAATTTTAGCTATTGTAGTAGGAAACTACAATCCAAACAAAAATTCTCCATTTCATATCACTCTCTATATAACTGAAAATTAAAAATTCAGGAAAAGTCACAATATTCTGAGACTTTGGTTTATAGACATAATTTAATACACAAAAATGCATTGTAAAATAAAAGTTCTAAAAGTAGGTTTCTCTTTGGATGGAATGCATCAAAAATAAAATTTTCATTAAAACCTCTCAGTTTGAAAAAAGTAATAATGGAAATGGAAATACTAATTAGGCCAATTCGTTCATTAAAATGTGTGTATCTGAAGAGATCAAAAACTCTTAATCTATTTCATCAAGTAAGGGATGTGTACCTTTTATTTTGGATCACAATATATAGGGTTAAAGGTAACGCTATGAAATTTAACTCACTAATATTTTATTCAGAATTTGCACATTCATGTTTTACTCACATTCTGCAACGTGATACACTGAAAGTGCTGCCCAAACTCCTAATTGCTGTACCAGCAGTTTCGATGCACCCGAAAATAACCTCGGTGCTAACCAAGTAAAAAATTTCCCTGCTGCGACAAGTGATGGGCAGCATATTTGACGAAAGGCCAGAGACTAATGTAGTACACGGTGTGAATTCTGGTCCGTTAAGTGCGCCGTTGCCATGGCAGCGGTGGTGGTTGAACGTCAGCGAAACGTTTTGTTGTGGCATGTAGCGATATTTTTGGGCGACGTCTGGCCCCGGGGGTGGGATAAAGGGATCAGCTCGGCGCGAACCCGGCCGCAGGCGCCGCCGCCCTCGCACCAATCCTGCCAACCCCGCCGCCCACACTCCTGGTCCCGCCAACCCCTATGCCCTCGCCTCCAGGCCCGCCAACCCCGCCGCCCTCGCCCCAATCCCTCCAACATCGCCGCCACCGACGACCCCCACTAGCCCTGCAATCACCACCGCCCACGCCGCCCATGCCGCCAACGCACGACCCTCAACCCCCGACGGCCAGGCCCGCCCAACGGCCGGCAGCTCTCGCTTCCTCTTGTGTCCGCGGCGAATACATCAACCACATAACCTACGCCGCTTTACCGCCTGCACATCGCAATGCTGCCCAGCAACCACTCTTATCCCAAACCCCGCACCGTCACAGATCTTCGCAACCACTCAGCACTCTATTCGCCCCCACCTATCCCGTTATATTATTGGCTCGTCATTCTCTTTACGTGTTTTCGTATTCATTCCTACTCCAACGACACGTTACATTATCTTGACATCCATCTGCAGCTAATGTATCTCCATTTCACTGCTTAGTGTTTCCACCTCCATACCGTTGCTTATTTCCGCCGTTACATTCTACTTTCCTATCCACTGATTCCACATTCCTCTTTCGTACAAACCCTTTGCACCTAACAGCCTATTCACTCTATTTAATAAGACTAAACTCACCAATTCTGTTCTCTATCGTTCTACTGCCCGAATCTCTCTCATCCTAGATTTTTAGTTTTGCTTTAATCGATCCTGTTTTCATTATATCTCCGTATGTCCGCTCTTTCCATATCGGTGTATGAATGCCTATAGCCACTCTTGAACGCCACTACTCACTTCGCAACTCCTGCCTAAAGTTGCAAAAAATATCAAATTGCGTTTCACAAGCATCACCATTGGACGCGCGTCATTTATAGCTAACGTTTCTCTACATTAATTTCTGTTGATTCAATTACTTCACTTTTCTCGCCGGGCGTTTTTCACTTGATACAAGAGTCCACATGTACTCTTTTTGCCTTCCGGCATATGCCGGAAAAGAACCCTAACAAACGGATAGAGAACAGCAAAAGATCTTTCCTTTCTCATTCGTTTTCCCTACTCTATTCTTACACACATTAAAACACACACACACACACACACAAGCACACACACACACACTTATCCTTTGCGTCATCACACGTAGTGGAAGCTCACAGCTTGTCCCTTCTTGGTTGGTACCCTTCTGGGAAAGATACCTCGATGGAGAAATCCCCACAAACTGACGTGTCTGTCAGCTCCAGTTCTCACTTTACAATAGGAGAAGTACACCGCCACTTCTGGGGATGTATCATGTGCCACAGTCACGGGACTAATTACCACATCTGCTCACGTGCCCAGAAACAGTAAATAATCAATGGAGTAAACATCCAGGATCTCCAACTGAGGCAATGCTCACCTAGAAAGGGAAAAACCCTGCAACCGCCGTATAGTTTGACGCCAGATATCTCATTCCATCAGGATAGGAACACCGCCAGCTATTAAGCTAAACAAGTAAAGGAATACACACTGCGCAGCTCCTATTGTCATTCCATTTTTCCTGTTGCCTTATCATCGTCCCTCCTCCCATCATCGACGCTGCTACCTCACCGTTCCCGTTCTCTTTATCTCCCGCGTCCATCGCATGCACCGCTTTCGTCCAATGCCCTGCGCCCACTTTTGTTTACTTTGTGAATATTTCTGTACTCCCCGCATCCACCCTCCTACCTTCGCCACCCACGCATCACCTACCCGCCACGCATTCAGAGCGGAGAGTGGCGCACAGCATTCGCAGCGGAGGCGGCGGCGCGTCGCGGAGGTTAATCAATGGCTGATGTAAACGTCGTCATGATAAATCACTTACGTCACGCAGTCATCACGGAAGCGCGCGCGAGCACGGCTGCCGTTCACGGTTTTCGATCTTGTGCGGTGGCTCCGCCTCCGCCCGCGCCCCGCTCGCGCTCGCCACGCCTGTGCCCCACCCGTCCCCGCCCTGCCTGCACACGCTCCGCCGACGCCCCGCCCGCGCCCCGCCCGCGCCCCGCCCGCGCCCCGCCCGCGCCCCGCCCGCTCCCCGCTCTCTTCCCCGCCCGCGCCCAGCCCGCCAGCCGCCCGCGCCTGCCACGCTTGTGCCCTGCCCGGCCCCGCCAGCGCCCCACCCCGCCCCGACCGTGCCCCCCCTCGCCCCTGCCCCGTGCCACCCTTCCCGCTTCCCACCCGCGCCCGGCACTCTCCTCGCCCGCTACACCGCCCGCGCCCATCCCCTCACCCACATCCGCGCCTCACTCCCCTCTCACCCCGTTCTCCCCCTGGCACCCCGCTTCCCGCGTCCCATCCGCGAGCCCTCGCCCCGCCCGCGCCACGCCCATACCCCTCCCATCCATTTCGCGTCCCACCCCGCCCGCGCGCCCGCCGCCGGCGGTTTGTGTGGGCGCTCCTCCCCTCGTCACCGTGTGCCGCTCCGCCGCCCGTGCTTACTCTTGCGGCGCCTTCCGCCCCGTGCACGCTCCCCTCCGCCGGCGAAATGGGCTACGGTCGACCGGCGGCCATCATATCGAATCTCGCCTGTAATGTCAATTCTAGTCACACTTCTCTAAGCGTGCGTGGCTTTAAAAGAGATGGAGAAAATAGAAAGAAATACGGCGGTTGAGGAAATTTAAATAAATATTTTATAATTGAATTCCTGTTTGATTTGCCAAAACTAGCCAAATATAGAGAAAACAATTGAAATAATGGTTTAAATTAATGAATTGTACCCGCCGTGTGTGATTTGATAGTAGTACATTTGTAACTCAGCTCGGTAACTATTATCTCGATATCCCTTAGTGACTCTGAATAACTCCTCTCTTCTTTTTGTATACTTACAATTGGAGCCGCACCTGGTGAAAATGTTCGACATCTTAATATTTTATTTCAACATACAAGTTCATAATTATGAAGAAAATGACTGAACATGTTCTTGTGGTTTTAGAAAGCAGAAACGCAAGGGATACAATGTGAGAACTTCAAGTTTGAGACCTTTATATTCATTTTTATTTATTGTTTCAAGAACATAAACTTGGGGGGGGGGGATATGGTGAATTATTCAGTTCACTATGTTTCAATTTTATAACAAATTATATTGCGTGGCTTCCAGTTTGATTATAGTTCACGACTTTAAATTAATACTACAGTGTTGAAATAAAATAATCACATTTATCATAAAATTAAAAAAAAACATTCTATTAACCAAAATTGCTCAAACTATGTAGGATAGTTATAGTATTTTTTCTCTAATTAGAAATCAACAGAATAAAAAATGTATTATTGGTAAATCTGCAGCATAGAATGACATAAATTGAAGCTGCCTCAGAACATTTTATAATATGAAATTCCTGCTTAATGTAGTACCTCGCGAAGTAACATTATGGCGGCAGGTTGCTCTGTTTTCACGCAGTTTCCTGTATTAGGAAGCAGGACTAACGAAATTAATTATTAACATGTGAGAATCATCAAATCTTCGAGTAAAATTTCAGCCTAATTCTTACTGTTGATACAGCATATCTCCATGTTCTCGTAAACTCCTTTCTTTGTGAGATATTTACTTTAATCACAATCATACAGTGTTGAATTACTTGTAATGGACCTTGCTGTAAGAAATGTTATATATGAAAATACCTTCTTGCTGTATATTTGCTGTATTACTTCATAGTTATACGCCAGTACAGCTATGCACTATCACTGGTAGAACATATAATGGCATTACACAAAATTGTATACTTAGTAGTTCAATTAAATATTATAAAATTTTCAACAACAAAACAGAGAACTCAATTTGTCATGTTTTTGCAGACACGTAATAAGTGAAATTAAACTGCATACGCCACAAATACTGCAGTGCTCATTACATCTGCATCACCAGTATATGTGTTTTTTGTGTAAGTTAAAGTATATATGACCTAAAGCGTCGGCCTAGCTGTAGTAGGAAGACCTTTAGCCGAGTGCTAGCCCCTATGCCATTCTGATCTATTGCATAACAAATTCGCCTTTGAAAACCTAGCGTTGTACAAAAACTGTTTACGCGAACAGAAAATTTAGAAAAGACAATTATAATTGTTAATACTGAAATGTATCCCTTAGGTTACATAAACATATAATAAAAAATTTACACGAAAGAACCTAATATAAGGCTTAAAGCTACAATTTACAAGGAATTACGAGAACATTTATAAAGAGCAGTGATAGTTGTTAATACTGAGATGTGGCCCTTAGGATACCTAAACATGCAATGAAAATTTTACTCGTAAGACGTTAACATATGACTTATAACTACTATTTACAGATATTTACAAATGATAGAGTAATTATACTTGTACATCTGCTTCACCAGCATCGCAGTCGATCTTTGACCTGCCTCCGCCTGCACGTTCCCCTGGCGTGAGTGGGCGTTGGGCCGGTGAGTTGGTTAGTTGGCTACCGGTCGCATTTGCGCTCCCTGTCCCCTCGGGCGTGTACAGTCCCCCCCTCAGCCACCCCGCTTGTCATCTGACTCGACCCTGACGCCGAAGCACTTAGCCAGGGCGCGCGGGTGGCGCACCGCCTCGCTCCGCTTCTTCCCACAGGCGCTCAACGACGCATACTGCTCTTCAGGAGGCCAACGTCAGGCCCTATACTTAATTAGAAAATTACTTTTTAAGCTTATGTAGGAGTTGTGATGAATCGAGGATTAATAAGACGTAGAAATGCTTAAGAAAAGATTAATATATTGTTTTTTCGGAACCACAAAATGCATCACTACAGAGCAGTGAATTGCGGTACTGGTTGGTGATTCGTGAGCTGCAACAAGGCTGAGTTAGATTGCCCAGACGACCCTATTGTTAGACAATTGTTTCGGTGGCACCACTGGCGGATCCAGGGGGGGCATGCCCCACCCCAAAGGGCTTAGAGTTTTTGTTTATCATCTTTCATTTGGGAAAATTGATTTAAATATTAATTTCTGGTCAAATGATGTAATTATTTAAGCAATATTGTATAGAATCATATCAACTGTACGTAAATAATATACAAAAATAACCAATATGTTTATTATTTAACAAAAATCTAAGATGCCCCCCCCAATGATCGGCTGGATCTGCCCCTGGGCGACACCACCGCATCAGTTCAATAGTTTCAGTTAAATATTTCTTGTACCCTATTCGGAGTACCTACATATATATTTTATACCAAATTTTCGAGAAAGAACAATGTGATTATTATTATATGAATTAACTTATATTGTTTTTTTTAACTTTTTAACTCCAAGTACTTTTCATTCAGCACACTTGTAGGGTGGATTTTGAATTACACATATGGGCTACGCCGTACGAAAGTCAAAAGGCAGTCTTTCTTACTCACGGTAGGTCAGGACAAGGGCACTTTCGAAGGAAGACTCTCCGCCTTTCAGGTGTGCCTTTATAGAAACATGATCCAGTAGTTGTAATTATAAGAATTTAATTAATATCGTACAAACAGACGATAAATAATTCGGCACCGTTAATCATTGTATTGTTTCGATAAAACATTCTAACATTTCAATTCCGAGCAGCTACTTTACAACAAATGAATGTCTTTTTTCAGTCACAATAGTATTTTAACACATCAGGATTTATATCAAACTTCTCAAATAAATTGTTGAAGTATAAACACAGACATGTTTTGGGGAATGGTTATTTATAAACGAGTAGAAGCATGTAGAAGTTCTGTTATTTCTACAATATGAGTATTCTACGAAGAGCGAAGCTCCCAGGATTCTCTATTTGAAAATATTAAAAAAAATAAGATAAGGAAATTAGCGTCATTATGTTTATTAAAGTCATTCTTTGTAAATATTAAAAAAAACAAATTTATTTAAATATATTGCTCGTATTAATTTAAATATATTGTGATATACCAATATATTATATATTTTGACAGTAACATTTGCTGTAAATAGGTTGGGTTAAAAGGGTCTGCAAATGGCAATATACAGCCTTAGCAACGCCGGCGTAGTGGTTGGCAAGGTCAATAAACTGCATTCAGACCTTGAATAGGTGGGGGCGCTGGCTAGAAAGACATATAAGATAATTTGGGATTGGTCTAGAAAGGAATGACTATCGAGGGCGTGGCTACTTGATTTGGTAAGAAATGGATGGATTGGCTAAGGGAGAATAGACTGTCAACTCCTGAGAATATACTGTCGAAGTTTGTCGTTTTGTTTAAAAAAATAAGAATGAAGGATGGATACCGAGGCGTTGAGGGCTAAAAACGGAGGAGTAAATGACATTCTGATAGAGGTCGTCGAGTGGTACAGATCGCTTGCGAGTTTAATATTAGGGGAGTAGGACTTGTAACTTTGTTGTCAGAATCAATGGTTTTCGGACACAAGTTGATGTGCAGCCGTTAAATTCGCTTGGGACTTTGAAAGTTTTTTATATTGCGGTTTTGGACTTTAATGTTTTACCACGTAGTTGGGGAGAACTAGGAACTGGGTCATTCCACGCAAAATCGGACGAATTTGAAGGAAAATTGACCTCGATGTCTGATATCTTTCTGATTATTTTTTTACAGGTTCATGAAAACAAACTATACAACACGTGTTTTTTAGTTTTGCTCAAATATTTACATTTTCGTCATTTTATTTTTTTTTCCGTAACTTCATACGCACTGACGTGTATAATATTTTGTATCTCAAAATCGTTTTAAAATTTCGGTTTTGAGTTCCTCTTAAATCAAAGATTATATCTGTACCTTTTATGAAATTTATCTTATTGTTGATAAAATTTTATTTTTTAATGTTAATTTTTTGTTTATAAATGTTTATTTATAAAATTATTAATTTTACCACGAATTAAAAATCTGAAAAAAACGAAAAGAAAGTTCATACTTTCTTCTAAAGGACGGCGAAGTTTCAAAATGGCTTCTGTTAAAATAACTTTTTGAGAATTTTTTAAATCTTTCCTCGTTCACAGCGTCGCGAGAACCTCATGCGACCTCGTTGTATGTGCCGCTATCGAATGAAAAGCTGGGGGGAACAAGCTTCACAACAGGAAGATAAGTGTAAATGTTCACTGAGCAATGAGTTTTAAAGTTCTTGTTAATATTCCAAAACATATAAAATATGAAGTTGTATCAGATTTAGGTCTTTTTAAGTTTCTCTTTATATAACTTGGACAAGATATGCACTTTCTTTCAAGGAGCATGTTTTAATTATTTCTTTATCTTCACAAATAGGAACAAAGGAATGTAACGAACGTGTACCACGTAGCCATTTTGCTGCAGTTCTATGACTTTTAAGTGAATTCTTTCTTCTTCATGATCATCATTGGTGAAGAAGAAA
The DNA here is from genome assembly GCA_031308135.1 of Acheta domesticus. Classification (NCBI taxonomy): domain Eukaryota; kingdom Metazoa; phylum Arthropoda; class Insecta; order Orthoptera; family Gryllidae; genus Acheta; species Acheta domesticus. The sequence goes on from JAHLJT010009419.1 coordinate 123,755,240, forward strand.
ATCACTGTGTTTTGTATGTTTTTGTACCATTCAGAGCTTCTTGGGAGTCGTAATCGGATCATGATGTACTTGAATAGTTCAACGTGAATCCACTGCCGATACGTCACTCTGTCAATCATCCTCTCTTTAAACTTTTCCTGCACATTTTAAGTCGTTCTATTCCAGGACATTTGTCACACTTTTTAAAGTAACAGTCAGCTCTTGGAATGTCAAAAATAACTTTTGTTAGGTAGTGCCGACAATCCTTCAATGCTCCAACATCATATGTTAAGTTTGCGAAACCTCCTCCGTCAAACATTAACTTTACTCGTACGTTTTCGTGATATACACAAACACATACTCTATATGTACCGTTAGCTCCTGGTAAAATGCAGTGTTTCAGTCTTAATTCAGCGAACTTTGAAAATCTGATCATTAGGTGCGGAGACTCTTCTTTAAAATGTCAGTAGGTTTCTTTCATGTCGCTCAGTATAATCCTCTTTTGTTTGTGAATATCCCCCATTCTCTCTTACTGAAATAAAATTATTTTTTTCCTTTATTTACTCATTATACGGCTAACGTCATCTGAACAATAAAAAGCCACAACATATTGGTGTACAGAAGCGACGATAGCTCTTCTGGATTTCACATGTGGAGTTGACAATATTCCTTTGTTGCTAGTTGTTTTACAAACAGTTATCATGTGAGTAGATGCATCGAAATGTTTTTTAACTTTAGGAAAAGACCAATCTTCGAAAATCGTTAAAATTTTAAGTTTTATCATCATCAGTAGTTTTGTATCTTTTTTTCAATTCTTCTATGATGTATTCATTTTCTTGTTATTCTTCTACCTCTTTTATATCAAAATTCTTCACTAGGAGTTAGATCACTATTATCTCTCATTTCAATGTTCAATTACGAATTATTGTCTTCTTCTGAATTTCTACTCTGATGACTTATACCAGGTTTGCTGGAAAATGTTTCAATGGTACCTTTAGAAGTTTGACATTCATTTTATAAACCATTTTGAAGTTCTCCATCTGCACATGTTACAAATTTTCAAGTTCGGCGTAATTTGTAAGTATTGTGTGCCCAACTTTTGAAGGATACTTCGTATTACATGTCTTAAATTTCTACATTCAGTTCTACCATACTTTTCTAGATTGAAAGGATTGAAACATGAATCAAAGCGTATCTTCATTGTACCTGACATCTTCAATTATTTTTTGTCACTCTCCTAGAAAGAAAGAAGCGTACGGGCACTCACACACGCGTCACAAACGAGGATATTATTTGCACTGTGTCACACACTCTTGGATGTAAACTGATCCCAATGTTTGTATTGCTTGGTCGACTTCGTGCCATTGCCTTGGGTGGTAAACGACTTGCTGACATCGATGAAAGGGCGTGGGCAGTGTTGCGCAAGGCCGTAAGTCCAGTGGAGGAAGACACAGGGAGCATTGACAAAGCGACAGCGCGCCGCGGCAGTCGAGAAAATTCTCTGTGCTCCGTTGAATATTATTTTTTTACGTAAGTTCTAAAACGGAAGCCATTTTGAAAATTTGCAGAGATGGAGATGAAAGTCTAAAGAATTTATTGCCGTCGAGTTTAAAACAAAAAATCATGGGAATCATCTTAAAAAACTCGTTTTAAAAATTATAAACAATTTAAAAAACACAATATAAAAATATGCAATTATTTATAAACACTAGTTGAAAGATTGCTTCTTTAGCTTTAATTTGAGATCAAGTTTAATTTTTTACAAGCAATACATTTGGAGTTAAAAATTATTAAACATCTCGACATTGTAGAAAAATTAATATATTTCAATAATTGTAACTTCAAAAATAATGTATTCTCGGCTAAACAAAAAAATACGTGTCTCTTATTTTTCATAATAGATAGTGTAAAAAAATATTAGAGAATTTGAAACACACCAGGTTTTTTCTGTCCGGTTTTACGTGGAATGGCCCAACTGTGAATATTAAGTAAGAACCGGTAGATATTCTAGGCAGTGAGGACTGGATTCGTCGGTAGCGTCCCAAGATTAGAAGAGAGAAATTGGACTTGGGATTATCAGCATTCAAGTGAGAAGATACTGCGGGGCGCCGTCGGTCAAGATCACGTATAGATAAGTACTGCAGTACAAAGGTTTTCTTTTAAACGAGGTCATGACCTAAAAGCAGAATAATTGTTCACAAGCCAATAAATTGTTAAATTTTCTTTCGGAAATGAAAAGATGATTTTCATTTAGCCAATCACAACTGATAAGTAGTTATATATATATATATATATATATATATATATATATATATATATATATCCTTTCAGATTCCTCGCCATACTGTATAGTTGGCAGATCAAATAATCGGCTATCTAGGTGATAACGATTATCCATTACGTGACCCATTGACCCAGCTAGACGGACATTTATCCATTCGTTAAGATTAGCTGTGGAAGCATTGGTTTTAATTATCAATTATCGTAACCTGTTGCTGGTACCCATAGTTTTCTATAATTTCGGAACGGGTCACGAATATAACAGTCCTAAGATAAATGATGTCAATTAAAACGGCACGATCTCGTAATAATTTATGACGAGACATTGTCGTTACATTTCAATATTGTTGTATGGAATTCTTAGAAATATTGGACGTACATTCTATTCAGTTGAAAGGATAATTCGCATGCGGAGATAACAGGATTGATGTTAATGTGTTCATTAATTGAGCGAGTATCTTTGGAATACCTCTGTTGGTAGGTATTTTTTTAAATAAACGCTTACATACGAATTATAAAAGTGAAACCCTTTACACTCTTACGTGTCAGAAAAAGTTGACACCATTAGAGTGATTGCTTCTAAATTTGGTACAAATACTATAAATAAAAAGAGCGTAGTTTAAATTTATAATGTTACCCCCAAATTCGCTTTTCTTTCAAACAATACATAATTTCTTTAGAGTATACGTGGTTCACCTATCGTATCTTACCATTGTTAAATTCTATCTTTATATAAAATCCCGGTTAATGTTACGTACACCAGCTATCTATTAGATGACTGAGATTAACAAATGTTCGATCATTGCCAAGTTTCTTAAGATAGTGTTATATATTTCAACAATATTTATAGCTAATTCATAGGAAATAAGTAGAAAGTAATTCAAAACATGTAGAAAATTCAAAACACATTAAGGAAATTCATTCAGTTATATCACAGTTCATTTGAATACTTCAAAAAATATAAAAAATAACTAGGTGTGGTCATACGAAAAATGTATATCAGCAATAAAAGTTATTCGGAAATCGTGGCAAAAAGAAAAGTTAACGTTAGATTTTGAATAATATTACTCCATATATTGATTCACAGAAGACCTTTGAAATTTCTTCTACTCGCAGGATCAGCCCTTTCACATTTGTCAACTACCATTCTCTCTTCTCTAATAGTGCTGAAAGAGAGAATACTGCATCAAGCCGTATACGAGCACTCATAACTTAAATTGCAAACAAAGCTTACTTTTTTATGTTATTCCAACTTTCCCACGATACTCTCAACCAAATTATAATTTTCATTTTGTGTGTGTAAAAATACACTCTAAATAATGTACATTTTATACCATCACTTATTGCTTGTGTCCCGGGCGCCTCAAGCAAACTAGGGAAAACCAATTCTCCATTTCCTTCGGGATTATTGTTCCCCACAGCTCATGATAAGTGCATCGCCACTCACTGCGTCACCTCCCACGCCACTTGCATGAGTTGATGGGCGTGCCCTGCAGTACCAGATGATGCTTCAGGTCGACTCTTTTTCTCTCTCGTAGCTTTTCTACTCGCACGATCAGCCCTTTCACATTTGTCAACTACTATTCTCTCTTCTCCACAATTCAAACTTTTCCAGTTTCGAACAAATCCAGGATTCGACGGTAATTTAAGAACAATTTTAGTGTTTATTTTCTGTAAATTCAAAATATTAGTTTTTTTTATTTATTCACTGCGGTGTGTTGTCTCTGTGTTTTTTTCTGGTCCTGAATAAATACATTTTCTGTTAGTTTAACGTTAAGCTTGCCTGCCCGCAAACCGCAATTGAAATATCGTATTTTATAAAACGTAAAGATTAATGGGTTCTAAGAGGATGCATGGGTTCTAAGAGCATGCATCTTCTGTCAGTTGCAGAAAATTGCTATTTTAAAGAATTTTTTGTTATGTTGCTTCTGTTACTATGAAACACTTCAACATCAATTTGTTGCTATCTGCTTTCAATTTGTAAGATAAACATTACGAATGTTTTTATAGCTTTTTACTCTAAGTTTTTGATAAGAGAAAATGAATTTCCTATGCACAGTGAACGAAATATTTGTAGATTTATTTCATAGTAAAGTATTTTCAGTTTAAATCATATTTCATTAAAGATGGATGATTTTTATACACATTTCATACAAGATGGTGGTCCGCGTAAAGTCAGAAACGTACTTCTTGCTAAATATTTCAAGATATCTCAATTTTGTCATCAACACCACTATAATCACAAGATAATCTCGGCACGTTAGCCCATTGAACGTAGGTACCTAAGAAAGGTGTCGTGGCTTATAAAGTAATGTATCACAAGATTTCCTTTCTTCCAATGTGCGACATATTGCAGAACAACGGTTTCCTAAAATAACTGGTACTTGATCAAATGATCCTTTATTCACCCAACCTCTCTTTTCCATTGCTTCTGCACTCTCCTTCACTGTATCCTCACATCTCGCCAGTAAGTGCGCACGTTCATTGCACGTTTCCACTTGACACCCACCCCATGCCCGAATCACCCACTCTCGCCCTCGTACAGCCAACAACCCAGCTCCCGCCTCACCCCGGCACTGCTCTTCTTCGCCACGCCTCACCACACAAACATCCCGCTCCCACTCCAGCTCCAGCCTCACTCTGCCCCTCGCCACCCTGCTCTGCCTCTAACCCCCCTCCCCACGCCTCTCCCTGCTCCCCGCTTTCTGAACACCCACCCACGCCTCCTCTGATCCGCCATAAAAGCGCCTCCCAATCCGCACACGCCACCCACGCCGCCCGCGTTAACCTCCTGTGCAACTCACACTTAATCCTCCTTTATCACCTCGTTGCGGGCTCCTTACCGCCCTCGAAATCACTGCGTTTAGATCAGAGCCAGCATTGCCAGTGTTCCTGGAGCGACTCTCACCGGGAGGTTCTGTGGCTCGAGTCGATGCGGTGTGTGGACCTATACTTCGGTTTTTCTCTCTTCGCGCGTGCGGGTGTGTCATCAAAATAGAATATCTCACGGTATTTCTCGTCGTTCTCAGTTGTGCCACTAGGAGTAATATGATCGTGGCTGTATCGAGCAGCTCTGGCGATCATGTGACTCCTAGCGGCACAATCGAGAACGACGCGAAATACTGTGAGATATTTCATTCTGATGACAGACCCGCACGCGCCAAGAAAGAAAAACCGAAGTATATGTAGCTAGGCCGAATTCATCCGCTGTCTGGAAGAGAATCCTAGCGGCCGGCTACTCTGATAGGTAGTATTCCCCACTTTCACCCATGAACGCCAGGTAAATGTGTACCTTACAAACAAATATATACTTAAATTTAGTTGCACTTCATATCGGAAGACCGGTCGGTAGCTTAGCGCTTTTCCAACCTGGGGTGATTTCCACTCATACGTATTATAGTATGCACTACACTTACGGACATAATTATCATAGGCACACAATCGAACACAATCGAACAAAACATTCGCTAAACCGATTCTCAATGATTAATTAAGTGCCAATAGGAAATGATTATCATTATGCAACTGGTTGAAGCCATCAACAATGGGAGTAGAAAAATTAACAAATAAAACGGTCTGGGATCCCTTGACGGGTGGCTCTGCGCGCTACCGCTCGCTGGCGCTGCCCACGCGTCGTCTCCACCCTCAGCGCCCGCGTCTGCCACGTCCTGCACTCACGCAGACACCCCCCGCCTGCCTGCCTGTCCCCGGGGCTCCCATTTGCCGCCCCCGCGCCGGCCGCCTCCGCTGGGGCGCGCTGCAATTATTCACCAGCCCCCGCCCGCCCACGGCCCGCCCCCCACCCCCGCCCCCGCCCGCGCCTCATCATCCCCACTCAGCTGCTGCGCGCCGCGCCGCGCCGCGCCATGCCCCGTGGCATTCGGCGGGCAGAACGGCGCTTTTAAGAATTGCCCCTCCCACGCGCAATTATGGAAGTTTTGAACACACCGTAGATCACCCGATGGAATCGTAAATTCCATCTGGGGAATAAAATGAAAGCGGTTTGCGGATTAATCGGTGCCAATTTGGAACGCTCTGGGGCGAATGGCTGATTTACGTATATATAAAATAATAACCATCCGTCAGATTGACATGCAATTGTGATGGTTATTTGATTCACAAAATTTACCTACTGAAACATTACATATTCCCTCCTTCCTATTTATTGCATTAATTAAAAGACAAAAATTCACAAATCATATTTCTACTGGGAGCCATAATAATATCAACGTAGATAAAATTAGTTATAATGAATTTTGTAATGTCTTACACATTTATAAAATTAAATGTTATATTGTTCAACGAGAAGTAGTTCAGTAATTTTATAATTATTAATTAACATGTATTTTGGTCGCACTACTCGCGACTTTCTCTACGTAATTTCATACTTAAAAACTATCCTTTGACAATGACAGTTAACTGCCTTGGAATACTGCAGACACAATAAGAAATAAAAATACTTTAAGTTATTTTAGTGTTGATCAGGGATGTTCTAAGGAAATGTTTTAAAAAGCCAGAAGAATTTTACTTACCTTACTTGATTGCGCAGAATCATCAGTATCTTCCCACATGACGACCTGTAAAGTGAAATAAATTAGTGTCTTAACTACCATTCCTCACTTTTAAGTTGCATATTTTTTTAAGTCTCAGTTTTTTGATAGTAATTTAAAAATTTAATAAAGTAATACTGGGGATTATTTCTTCTTTAAAAAGCGAAGAATTGACTTAATTTATAAAATACAATATGATTTAAGTTTATGTAATTTGTGAAAAATAGAAAAAATATTTTTGAAATAAATTTAGAAAGCCCTTAAAATTAGTTCATTGTACTTAATATAACACCAATTATAAGATGTACCTGCAATGCTATATAGTGACAAAAGCCTTATGTGAATGTAGTTCACTGACTTTGCAGACACCAACCATTGTTTATTTATTCCCAAGGAGATAATAGGAGTCAAATTGTGAGCAATGAATCTTTTAACAAACCAAAATTTTCAGTATAAACGCAACTAAAACATGCATGAAAATTTCTAATTGTTTCAGCATTAATACAAATGTAATTAAACTGAAAATAAAAACATTTATTTGGAATTAATATCAACGTTCATGAAGTCTCCAATTTCAACAAATGTCATATTTTCTCTTATAAACACTTGGCCCATAAATAAGATTTGTTTAATGATGTAACCAGATGGAAAAACTTTGTCTCCAGAAAAAAGAAAAAAAGTAGTTTGAGAATGTATAAAGAAGAAAGGGTATGAAATATCTTTCTAAATTAATTTGTAGAGCTCTTTAAAATAGTGTAAATATCACTTAATGGTAAATCTACTTTTATCATTAATAACAAAGACAGCGTCAGAATGTTTTCTCTTGTTGCAAAAACGTTGAGGTAATCGAATAACTGTGAGAAAGCAATTACTATTGATTACTGACGACTTAAAACAGCATCATTAACGACAAACGCAGTGTGTGGTGAAGCAATCACCTGAGCAAAAGACAACCGAGTGAGGAACTAGTCTCAGCTCAGCGAGAGCGGCGCCGCAACTCACTGCGTCACTTCTCTTCCCCCTCCACCCTTTTCCTTGCCATCCTCGCGCAACGTTCCGCTTAACCCTTCCACGCCCCTCACCCAGCCCTCGCCGCCCCACCGCCCCCGCAACTCTCGCCACCACCCTCGCTCTCCCCATCGCCCACCCCCCGCCGCTCACCGGCCAACCCGCTGCCGCCACCATCGCCGCCACCGCTTCCGCTCCCCGCCCTCGCACCCCGCCACCCCCGAGGACCGCGCTACCACACCCCACGGCTCACCCCGCCCTCACCACCCATGACCCCTGCGCCTCCCCCGCCGCCTCTACCCCTCCCGCTGCCCTCACCGACTCCGTCGACCGAAAAGCCCCTGCCACCCCCACTGTCTTCCCCGCTACCCGCTGCCCCCCTCCCGTCCCACTTCCCCGGCTCCTCCGCTGCCCAACCGTCCTCACCACTCCCATCGCCCTCACCAAAGCACCCGCGACTTCAGCCGACCCCGCCACCCGACTCGCCTCCTCCGCCCCGCCGATTTCACTCCCCTACTGTCCTGCCGCCTTCTCCCCACAACTGCACTGCCCAGGCGCGCACGCCGCCCCGCCACCCGCACTCAATTTCCCTCTCCCTGCAGCTGACATCCCTCCAATTACACCTGTTCCAGGCGCCGACCCTGACATCCCCCCCCTTTACCACCCTCTCCCCCCCGCCATTCTCCGCACACCGCCCCGTCCATCCCTTCCCCATTTTCATTCTTGTCTCCCGTCCATTCCCATCCCAGGTGTCTCTTCTCTTCCCACCATGCCCTCCGCGCTCCTCACCATCTCCTCGTCCGCTCCTGCCACCGTCCCATTTCCATTCCCGCCGTTGCCCCGGCCGCCTCTACCGCTCCCACCCTCATTCCCGTACTCCTCACCGCTACCGTTCATTGGCGGGGGCGGCCGGGCGCGCGCACTTTTTTGTGTCGTAGGCCGTCGCGGTGGCCCGGAGAAGCGGCCTGACGCGGCCCCATTTGTTGCGGCGCGGCGATATTTCTCGGACGGACAGCGGCGCCTCCGGCGGCGGAAAGGGACGCTGACGACTCCACTCCGCTTCCACAGAACCGGAAGCTGCCATTCTTTCCACATCCGTCGCTGGTCTATCTAATAGATGCCACGCAGGGGGTTCGTGGCTGCGTAGATGGACACGATATCTGGTGGTGAGTTGTCGACGACCACCCGAACCCTGAGTTTCACGGCGGCACTCACGTCAAGATCTTGAAGGTAGAGGCAGTGAGGAGGCGATACTAAGCTCCTGGTTAATAGGCTTGCCCGGTAACCCATCAGTTGGGCCTCTGGCGTGTCGACCTTTGGGCAGGATAGGGTGAAGGAGATTCTTCGGAAGGCTCTGGAATCTACATATAAAATTGCGGCGTGATTATGATTCTTACCGTCAGGTTGCTCAGATTCTGGGGATACGCCTACAAGTGAAGGCAGGAGACGGGAAATAGGCCCCGAGTCGCCCGAACATTAGTTTGGGTGGTCCCCTGCTGGGTTCTTCGTTTCCTCGTTGTGGTGACCCGATACTTTGGGTAAAGAGGAGGAACTTCTTCCGGCGCATATGAGTGACGCATTGATTCGGAACTAGCGTGGAAAGCAAGTAGGTCTGAGCCGGCAGTGTGGCGTCAAACCCAGGCATTGAATGGGATGGTTGCCGAGAGGACAAACTGCGTTCGGGTGGGATCCGAATACCACTCCAAGGGTTACTTGAACGCCGTGCGGATGGAAGTTAACACCCAGGTGTCCACCCCGAGGTGAATTACCTCTAGCAAAACACAACTAGGAGGTAGGTGCACGGCAGACATCCCATCCTATAGATGGGTCACAGCCGAAACCTCCCATCACCTGCTTTATTTTAATATCCATGTCACTGAAATTTAACTGATGATGCACTAATCACATTAGTATTACCTTGAATTGCATCCTATTTTTGTCAACATTCCTGTGTTCATTTGCTACCTTTTTACCTTCCCCTCACACGTCCGGCCTGTTTTTAACATTAGTCATGAGGTTTTTTAACTCCTCTGGCCTGCCATCACCTTGATCTCAGTGCTGTTTGTACGTTCCTTTCAGCTGTGAAACTCAGCATTTTCTAAAATCATGTAGACGATCTACGGCCCCCTAATACTGTACCCCACTCTGAGGACTCCTCTTTCTCATTTTTTTGTCTCTTCATGCCACGGATACATTCGCATCTAAGATTTTGAGGCTATCTTACTTTCCATCCCTGCTTCTTCCTCCATTGCTGGTGACAGTTTTAAAGTATTTTACATTGTGTATTTCCTTTATTCTCTATCCCTGTGTATCGGCATGATCATCACATCTGTTCAAAATGTTGCTGGTTCTAAAATCCGTTTTTTCTCACTACATTTCACGATTTGTTGCTTCCTCTTAATCCCCAAATTCAACTCTTTTCTACCACCGAAACTCCATTTCTGACTGTATTGCCTCAGCGCATTCGATGACCATTCTCACTGTCTGCAATTCTGTTAACCAGTCTTCTAGTTCTTCTGGAGTTGCCACCGTACCTATTTTTCGTCCTTCGTTCCTTGAAACCTATCGAGCTGTATCTCTGTTTTCGCTTGCTTTGACGCAGATCCGTCATCAACACCGTCACGCCATCCCCAACACCGTTCCTCTACGCCACGGCCCTGAGGCTATACGGCCCTGGTCGTCGCCTCCACAACTGCAAGCATCGTCTCAACTGTCCTCGCCACCTCAATCACCTCCTCCGCCAAAACCGTCCCCGCCACCACTATCACCACCACCGCTACAATCGTCCGCGCCGCCACAACCGTCCCCCCCACCACAAACACCACCGCCACAATGGTCCTCGCTGGCACCACTGTCCAGCCGCCATAACCGTCCCCGCCGGCACACCCGTCCCCACTACCGCCGCCGCCGCCACAACCGCCATCTCCGTCACAACCGATCCTCGCACACCTCCATTCTACCCTACTGCTGAATCCCTGCCCGTCGAGCTCCTCCACCTCCCTTTTTTTGTCAGCGCCGCCATCGAACGCTGCCTGGTCTCCACCTCGGGGCTCTCCGCCTCTGCTGCCATCAGTTTCCATTTGCGCGCCTCACTCTGTCTGCTTCGCCGGCCTGCTGTCTCGGCTCTCCCGGCGCTGCGGTAGGTGAGGTGATCGGGCGCCGAGGCGGAGCGTCTCGGGGTATAAAGAAAGATAATCCCTCAGGGAAGACAACTCAAATCTTAACGGGCCCCAAGCAATGCATTTTTCACTATTGAAAACTGCAGTTTAGGGAATTCTTTCGAAAAAAAAACGCAATTTCCACAGCAAATTGTTGTAAACTAGTCGCTTTCCAATCGTAATTTCAGCAAGAATCTTCTGATGTACGATTTTTTTTATTATAAGCACCATAGAAATAAATACTGGAAACACTGCATTATTTTTAATCTTTTTAGTATATTTTATATTAATACAGGGCACAAACCCGGCCAGGAAAAGCTCTAATACAACAAGGAAGAAAAATTGCGCGCGGTCTGTGGCCTGATTTTTAGGGTACTACATCCACATTATCCTGGTACCGATCGGAGGAACCACGAAAAACTACCGATCAGAGCAGCACGCCGTTAGAATTCTCCTCCATACAGCGAGTGAATTCGATCTAGCTGACAAGCAAGAGTCGAAAGTTCTGCCACCGTCGAGACTCAAACCTAGGATCTCCTAGTCCTTACGTATGCGTATACGTGAGGCATTCGCGTTGAAGGTGAAATATGAAACCATCATTTTTTATGCTTTCTTGAAAAAGTGCTCATGGTGTATTATAGCTTTCGTCCCCCATATTTTTGATAATCGTTAATAATAAGCTGCAGGGCTGCGTCCCTATTCATCAACTTTGAACGCAACCACACGATGTTCACTCGCGGAACTAGTGCAGAACATAGAGTTGTTCCCAGTTTGCAGCGCAGCGAAACTATAGAGCTTTGACCGCCGATCCAAACTCGACGGCTGTTCGCGACAGAATATAATAGAATCAGGAAGGAACTACATCGAGGTTGATTTCCGCTCTTTGGCTTTTTATTCTGTTACAGCTCTAAAGCACGACAAGTTACCTCATATTGCAGGTGAGTCTACGACCTGTGTCTGAGCACTGGTAACAGGGTTCGTGAGCTATCGTAATGCGAGAATATTATCACGTGTCTTAGGGCGGCTCCACACATTCGGTAATCGGCGAAGAGCGAGCAACCACTCGCCGAATCCCAGTAGTGTGGATGTGTCACTTGCTATTTGCCGAGTGACGAATATTCGCTGCCCTACCCACAGAGTGTCGGTCTTTTGGACACTTCAAAGGGAGCGAACATTCGCCGAACACATCAGCTAGTCGGGATCAGGCGAGCAGTAGCTCGCTGCTCGGCGAATGCCGGATGTGTGGAGCCACCTTTAAGCGATACTCAATCAATCCCTCAAAAAATTTTGTTTCATTCAGGGAACCAATGAGACGGGTTTACTGAACTTAAATCAAAATCAGTACGATGTATTGCAAAGCACACGAAATCGCTACGAGGCATATCTTTTTTATTGGCTTCACTTTTGATTTGACGTCGGTAACCAAGTAATTGGATGTGGACGTCGCTTTCACAAGAAATTATAAAAAATGCGCGCGGTAATCGAACTATCTACCCTTCTTTTGAGTCGTTCATTTGGTTGCTATCGCAACTCGCTGCACCCACCGTCAATCTCACTCTAAGAAAATACCTCATTTAAACAGTTTTTTAATATTTTCAGAAATGTCCCAATAAAGTGTTTGAATAACGATTTTCACACCGTTCCAAGATAATGGTTCTTCCACTTTTATTCACTAAATAATAGAAACACAAAATAATCGGCACATCTTTAATGTCCCTAAAGTGCATAAAATGCCAACATGATTTAAAATTAACGATAACTCGCAATGCGCTATAACTGCAAATAACATGCCTCAGAATCCGCAAACAAGGGCGTTCCAGCCAGTGACGTCTATCACGCCCTCGTGCTCCTGTCCACTGGCGGCGGCGCAGTCGTTCATAACGGTGCTATCACCCGGGGCACGCGCTGGGTAAAAATACATCGGGCGTCGACGTCACCAACGCCGACGACCGGGCGAGCGCCTCGCCCCCGCACAAAGCCCGCCCCGCCATCGTCCGGTCCCTCCACATCCGTAGTTCCATCACCACCTCCTCCCGGCACTGCCTCGCCTTGCCGCCTCCGACATCACGACCACTGCCTCCGCCAGCGCCTCCACCATCACAACCACTGCCTACGCCTGCCCCCCCGCCATCACAACCACTGCTTCCGCCTGCGCCCCGCCATCACAAGAACTGCCTCCGCCTGCGCCCGGCCATCACAACCACTGCCTCCGCCTGCGCCTCGCTATCACAACCACTGTCTCCACCTGCGCCTCGCCATCACAACCACTGTCTCCACCTGCGCCTCGCCATCACAACCACTGCCTCCGCCTTCGCCCGGCCATCACAACCACTGCCTCCGCCTGCGCCTCGCCATCACAACCACTGCCTCCGCCTTCGCCCGGCCATCACAACCACTGCCTCCGCCTTCGCCCGGCCATCACAACCACTGCCTCCGCCTGCGCCCCGCCATCACAAGAACTGCCTCCGCCTGCGCCCCGCCATCACAACCACTGCTTCCGCCTGCGCCCCGCCATCACAACCACTGCCTCCGCCTGCGGCCACGCTCTCACACGAAACTCCATGTCTCCCCATCCCGACACCCCGCTCCGCTCTCACTGTATCCATTGTTCTTTCTCCCCGTACACCACCACTCTACGCCGCCGCGTCTACCTCCGTCTCCTCACTTCTCACCACATCCATTCTCGCTCCGCCAACTCAGCCCCTTAATCCTACATCTCTGACAATATCGCGTCCAACAACGCTCTCACATCCGACTCCGCTCTCGCTCCAGCCGCCACTTTGCTTACACCGTCTTTGTCGTGTCACGCTCCTGTCCGTCTTCACCTTCACCCCTCCAATTCTCACTTCGCTTGAACAGACGAGTTACTCTAAGATGGGTCCCCTCTGACAGGTCAGGAACCAAATGAATGTTGTACAGAGCTATGACATTGCAAGATATAGTGATAGATCCATTTGCAAATGAGCTAACTGAAAACGAACGCACTGACATGTATGGACATAACCAGCAGTTTTGTTGGCAGAAGGAGGAAAGCAACAGCTGTCAAAGCGGTCCCTTCTTATACCACTGCCTTCTTATACCACCTTCTCTATATCACTGCCTCCACGATGGCATTAACTCAGACTTTACCTTACACATACCCTCTTACGCAAGCAGTATCTGTCAAAGCAGTCCCTTCTTATAGTAGTCTCTCTATACCACTGCCTCCACGTTCGGTCTTTACTCTGACCCTACCTTACACATACCCTCCTACGCCGTCTCCGCTCCTGCCTCCGAAACTGCCACCTCCGGCGAGTGCGACACGGCCTCGAGAACAACGCCGGGTCATTACGCTGGGCGTGGGAGGGGTCAAGGGCGCAGCCGAAAGAAACCACCCGCTTCCCCTCCCCCGTCCTATCCCTTGCCGAGGCCACTCGAAAAAGGGCCGGTCATTGACGTCAGCGGCTGCCAGTCAATCAGGGAGGTGCGGGCCGGCCGCGCCGGTGCATTGTCCAGTTTCTTGCGGTGGCGAGCCCCCGAGGGTGATGAATGGACTCGCTGGACTCCCATCGCTACCCCCTCCCCTCCCTTGGCGCCGCGACGCAGCGCCGCGCCGTGGCCACCTCCGAAACCAGCCCGAAAAACAGCGCTCGGTACCCGGTCCCGTTCACAAAGAGGGCTAGCGGGGGATTTAGCTCAACAGAACCGCTTACCAACAGATACGTATGGCATAAAATTCAATGAATTAAATAAATTCTGAATTTAAAAATGAATGATGAAATGATCGAATTAATTGGAGAATCTTGGACTTATAACGCACCTTTCACTCATACGAGTTCAAGACCTCACAATTTCATTTGCATTGCTAAAATGGTCACATTGGATGTGCGATGACACCCCTCGTCCCTTTCAAGCACTAGAGCAATTGTTACAATTCTGCTTTTTTAATAAAAAGATGTGGATGAAAGAGGTCATTACTACAATTGTCAACATTTGTTCAATTCTTTGTCATGAAGGCGGCTTCAGGTTGTAGGCTCTTGATGAAGTTAGATGGTTTGGTTTGGGCTTGATGTGAAGGGTGAAAAGCATCCATGTCAACAAGATCTTTATATGTCAGAAAATGTCAGGACAGCGTTGCACGTACTGAAACAAGGACTGGGTCTGTGAACACATTTGGGTGGAGAGGAGAAAAGAACAGGACTATAAACAAAAACTGAGTGATAAAATAATTTGGGAAAAGGTTGATTATCAAATCCATTTTAGAAATGAAAAATTGAAAAAATTAGACAAGGGATATAGAATAAGAAAAAAACATGTTGAGGAACGAAAGAAGAAATGTGATGATGAAGAAAACCATATTGATATAGAAGTTCCTCTAAAAGAGGAATATTTCTAGTCAGTTATCGGGCGACAGTGTCTGTTTGTGAAGGTATCATTAGTGTTAGTATATTTCAGAAACAGATATCGTAGAGTTAGGCTTCGCCAAAGTCGTCATCATATCCACAAAGCTTCTCAAAGTTCAATGCTGCATCAGGTTTGAAGACAAAGTTCACTAGTAGGTATATTCTCATATCCTCAGCAATCGCGACTGAATTTTGCATAAAAAATCCGGGTAAATATCTATTATAAATTTTAATCTTACATCAAATTTCAGTCACAAAGTTTTGCGACATTATAAGTAAAAATAATATTACAAAACAAAAAATATTTCAAATTGAAGTAACTAAAAGATTTTGCAAGGATGATGAGGTTACTTTAAAAATGACTTATCTCTTTTATAAGAATTTAATACGCAATATAAACAACAAAAGCGCATATAAAAATCTCTGACATTTATAGAAAATGTAAATCCCCTATTTAAAAACAAGCAAGCAGTACTTATAATGCAGCACTTTTTCACTTTAGAAGTTATTCTAAGATATTTAACGCAAAGTTCTGCTAAAACTGAACATTTCATCAAACTACTATTAAAGTAATGCTGTCAGTAGGATAACTTCCACAGAAGTGTTAATGCACATGCACATACTGAAACAATATTTAACACAATATTTATTGACACAATGTGCCCCTCATTGGGCACGCCATTTGTAACAACACCTAATATAGCTCCAATCTGTAATTATTTAATTCAATCGGCCAAGATACACAACATAAATAATTCAATCAAAATCTTTATATTTTGATTCCAACGTAAGAGAAAATATAATATTTTTCCTATTACTGATACCTTGCTTTACTCACGTAACTTTGAATAGTATAGCAATTTTCCTTTGCATAAATTATATCATATTGCCGGCTAACATTAATAAAACGTATTATTAATATGTATTTCGGCACCTGGGTTCGACGTACAACTGGTTAATACTTACTTTGCCATAAGTGGAAGGGCCGTTAATACCGGGTAGCGATTTTTATAAATTTACTTAAGTGACAGAATTGTTGATTAATCAGCACTTTTCTCAATAAATAAATATAACATTTAGTCAATCATTAGAATGATGACAGATAAAAGTTACGAGCTCGTGTAAGTGAAAATTAATTTTGATAATAACTAATCTTTGTTCATATGCAATTAAATTATCTTTCGTAGCTTACATATCTTCTTCGTTTGAACTTGAAGTATTCTCGGGAGAACCCGGTAGTAGAAAAAGTTGAGTCCCGTGATGTCTTTTCTCTTCAACCATTGTGTCCTATCACCCACTTTGCTCATATTATTTAAATGCCCTGTCCCGAGAATAACAACAATTTCTGACACTAATTAATACTCAGTCAGGTCCACGTAATAATATCTGAATAATCTGTCCATGTAACTATACTTTCCTAACATTCCACTCCATGCGGTTGCCTCATCGTGTGACTTTCTAACATTATGAATAAAATATTAAACGCTTATAACAATTAAGATCTCTTCCTAATCTAACAATTATTTAGTAAATTCAATATTTAAATCCAGTCGTGTTGTTTGAATGCTGAATTTACAAAATGTTTCCATTCCAATATTTACTATTATTATCATACATTCTCGAAAAATGGTAATAAACAATTCCTCTCCTAAACGTGATAGTTCACCATACCATATCTGACTATGCGTCCCTAACTGACTCGAATACTGGAGAACGCCCACATAAGATGCGTTCAGCTACCGAGTCGCAAAAAGGGACCGATCCTCTCCGTTTGGTCACGACTACGCCTCCTATGTACATATTTTCTTCTTATCTACGTGACATTGCTTTGCTATCCAAGCGATCGATGGTATACGGATTGAAAGCGTTTATTCTCTGGAGCAACTATTTATGTCAGGTACCATCGCAACTCATCCATGTTCCCTCTGTACGACCTCATAACTACAATATTGTAAAATTAAATGTTTATGTTAACGTGGGAGGGTCTTCTGGCTTATCACAATGCATCCAAACATTCCTTTTTATTTGTTTGCAAAATAATATTTCCTTAAGTAAAATGTTCGCTTTCTTAGCAGTTATAAAATCAAAATTTGATACTTGTCTACAGTAAATAAAATAATTGGTTCCTAATATATATATATATATATATATATCTATATATATATATATATATATATATATGGTGAATGGATTTTATCCATGTCTTATAAACTGCATAAGTGAATGCAAATATGGACACTCACTGCTGCTTGGTCATGTATTTTTTTAAAATTTATCACAAATCCTTTTGCAACAGATTGCAAAAATAAACAAAATATTGCTCAACCCAACTGCGTATTCTGCTATTTTGGTCCCGTGACTGATGACGTCACCAGCTCGGCGCAGATCCCGCAAAAATGCGACGCCCCCTGCTTCTTGCATCATGGCGGCGAGGGCCTTCGCAAGCGGGCAAGAAGCGTTGGAACTCGTTCGGTCTCAGAGGCGACGACAGAGGCAGCGGCCTGTGCAAAGGCGATGCGCAAAAGAGGGAGATTAAGACGTTTGCTGACGAAGACGACGAAGTGAGTGAGGGGCGAAGAGGAGGAGAAAGAAGAAGAACGAAAAGACGAAAGACGTCGAATGCAGGACGCTGCAGCTGCGTCGACCAAGCGCCCTTCTTGCGGGCGTCTAATGGTCAGATAAATGTGGCTCGTCCCTTGGGATGTTATAGAAGCGCTTCTCTTGGAATATCAGCGACCCTGGACGGGACTTAATGGAGAGAACGTTCCTTGAAAGAAGGTTCTTGTTTTTACGAGGAGCTGCTAAAAATTTAATGTAATTACCTGAGCGAAGATCAAGTCACTTTCCCAACAGCTTTTCACAATGATAGTGTTCATTAATGTGTGTATGTTATATATATATATATATATATATATATATATATATATTGTTCATGTTTGTAATGTGTTTCAATAGCGCCTATAATAAGATATTATGAAATGTAATGAGAAACACTTAAATGCATCTTGTACAATAAAAATCGTGTAATTATATTATTATTTAATAAAGATGAAATTAAGATAGTCATTTCCATTTATACTTTCGAAAAAAATCAATGTTGCCATTTTAGAATCGTGTACACATGTGATAAAACTTACGAAGCGATCTTATTGACGCAACGGATGACCAAAAACATATAAGCTAATTTTTTGCTCTTTATAATGAATAATAAGATACAATTTATATTTAATACAAAATGTAGGTGTTTTTCGTTTCAGTCTTTTTTAATATAACATTCTTGTTATATATCTTTTGCAACCTCCCAAGAAATTGACTTAAGCAACGGTCTTTTAATTCCCCATTATTTGTAGTTTTTAATTCTTCATTCCTTGAGTCTATTTGGTATTGGCTGGTGAAAGCTGCGTGATGTATTTTAGAAATTAACTAAGTAATTGAATCCCAAACTCCAATTAGCGATTTACTCGCCGCAAAAACTACCCAAATGTCTGCCAGATGTATCAATAACACCACATAGGTGGTGAGATTTTTGAATTGCTTGTAGCTTTTGAGGACGTCATATTAGTACAATATTCTTGGCACCCTACTTTTAAACAATACTAAAAATAAGTTTCTGTCTTGCTCGATCAGCTCAAACGTAACGATGTAATCTCGAGGACAAAGGAAAATAAAATTATGTTATAGATTGTATCTTGGTGGAATAAATGCCTAGGTTTCATAAAAGGAGTGCAAAAGCAATAAAATTTTTAGAAGAACTGATAAACCTCGCTGAAGGACTCTCACAATTCCGGAGTTTTAACAAGTTGACACCGCAAGTTTCAGATGGGAGTACTACAGTTATCTCCAAAAAGATACGCTGCTGTTAGGTTTAAAAAACAATTTCATTTAGAATATCAAGAGTGCTTCGAGATAGTTTGCAAAGTTTATAGCACGTTTGTTGAAACACTTCTTTACTCGTTTTAGTGTTAAATTAAAGTATCTACAAAGTAAAACCAACCACACAATCATTTCGGCAAATGCTTTACATGATACAATATTTTCCTTATGTTTCAGCAGAATTGATTTGCAAAATCCTTTGTAGAAACAAAGTTTTGCAGAATTAAAAACGTAACACTTTGTCATTTGTGCCTATTAAATGCAAAAAATGTTACTTAAAAAAATTCAAAAATATATCAAGGGATTCTTTATAGATTTACTCAATGTTTTTTAAACGAAATGTTATATACTTTCGTACGCTGAAATTATTTGTTTTCCGTTTTCGATACATTGAGTACACATGGGCGTTCTAGGAGATAAGGAAAAACCGAGCGCTCGACTGCTGAAACAGGATACAAGTCCTACGTTCTAATAAAAATACATTTTTTTCAAATGGAGAGAGTGTGACATTGACATACTTTACATTCCAATGGAATATATTTCTCATAATATAGATTGCGACTATGATAACCTGTGGTTTATCGAGAACATTTTTTTTATAATTACATTTCTTAAATGACGAATGAAACAAATGATAATTCGAAGCTCCTTTTTCCGGTCTGGAAATTGTGCCATTAAATTAAGTAATCATCGATAAATGTAAGTAAAATTGGACTTTAAAAATCACTGATAATAAGTTCTACAGAAGCAATATGAACTTGTTAATCCGTAGAGATATGTTATTACTAAATTACCGAAAAAGCTCTCAGAAGTACTTTTGATGTACTAAACCCACTTCCACAGGCGCATCGAATTTCCCACTCCGGGCGGTTGGCTTTGAACGATTGACAAAACCACGCGGTAACGTTGCTCAACGTCGATTTACAGCCATTAAATATGGAGTGATGCAGTAAATATTTTACGGGAATCGTTGTGAAATTATCAACGAGCAGAGCAAAATAGTTTTGATTGCGTGGCTGCTATTTGCACGTAAAGTACCGACACCAACACACTATATTGCAGTAAACAATAGAAGAGAGAATTCAAAGCTGTGCAGTTTTGTTGAGAGATATGTCGCCCACCTCGTTGCTGAAACAATAGAGTTCCTACGCCAGAACTGCGGATGACAGATTTAACGCATTTTATTTCAAACATGGAAGTTGAGGGAATAAAACAGAGTAAAAATAATAGTATTTTTATCTGTTCAGATCAACGGGTTGTGAAATTCGTTATATCTGAACAATGTTACTCGGAATAGAAACCTTTTTATTGCTGACTTCTGTACGAACGTGGGTTGGAATGTTATGGAATTTGATATTCTCGCACTACTCTCTCTACTGCCACACGTTTAAAACAATTTTTTGGAGTGTTATGATGGTATAGAAACTTTTTTAATACATAATCTAGTGTTGCTAGCCTAGCAAATACTTTCTCGTTTTATTTCCATATGCTCCGCAATATGCTCCGAAATACCGAACAAGACTGCAGAATTGTCGCCGTCAGCCATACTGGTATGCTACAGATGAGCCATGAGGTTTGAACTCGGGCCGACGATGAATTTGATTTTATATATTCAGTCAAAGAATAGTAAATAAACTGTATGTGACGTATGGGGGGGATGGTCATCTGCTCACTTTTTCTTGGGCCTCGGAATCCTTTCTCAAGATTTTAACTATGAATAGTTGAAATACGAATAAAAGTTTAAAAAATTAAATAAACAAAATAAATAATAATAAATTGATAAAAGCGCACGATTACCAGCATTTGGAAAACTAGATATTTTCGTTTCCTCTTAGAAGACTTATTTGTATCGGTAAACGAACTGAAGATTTGACTTTTCTGCATCGCTAACAAAATATCAAATACCCTATTTTGACCGGCTTTCAACCCGCGAACTTGGGATTAGTAGTCCGGCTTGATAACCACTATACCATCAAAGCCAGATAATGTAAGATTGCAGGTGGTGTATCGTGACCTGCGCAATGTGGAATTCAAATCAAACGTCAAAATTGGAGCACTAGTGCTCCTAGGGAAAGCAATGGTAAACTACCTAAGGTATACTTGCTCAGGATAAGACTCACTTGAGTCTCTCACTAGTGGCTTCTAGAGACTAGGCTAAGCACTAATCAGTGTATGGCACTACAAGAAAACTATGTGCATACCATTTGAGGTTTGAATTGAGAGATCTAGAAATTTTGTTACCTTAACTTCGGCTAATTGCATTTTGTTCAATTTCAATGCGGCATGCGATTGTCAATTTGAAATTAAAAATGCATTGAAACCTTTTTACTTCATTTACTACGAATTTTTTATCACGAATGGAATTTGTCGTACTATTTATTGTTTCTATTTTACGAAGAACATTCGTGTCCTCAGCAAACAGCATTTTTAATGTACGAGGGCATATCGTTTACATATATCAGGAAGAGGACAGGACCAAAGATTGAACCTTGCGGAACCCCCATGTTTACCTGGCTCACCTAGCAAATAATTGGAAAAATAAATAAATAATGTTCTTTCGTGCCAGTATGGTAGTTCTACTCTTTGAAATCGATGTTTAAAAACGAGGATATCCAATCCAGGGTAATACCACGAATTCTCAATGAAGGTAATTTTGAGGCCGAGTTGTTATGGTCAAAAATGTAATTATGCTTAAATGGTGTTATATGTTATGCTTCTCAACCCAATATCTCCAAAAGGCAATTTTTCCAATTTTCGAAAATACGGAAAGTTTGTCAAAATTGGGACTAGCGAACGATTTTTTAAATACGAGGAGAAACTTTGAAGAAAGAAACTAAAGTGGGTTTTGAGAAAAATTTGTTTTAAAAAATGGCTACATTTTGCACAAAATTACCTGAAAACTAATCATATTTCAGAAGAATGAACCAGATCTTATTTAAAGGCCTGTCATTGAAGAACAGATTTTATTATGTAGAAAATATCTATGTTCAGTCTTATAGTTGTCGAAAGACGATAAAAAATGCACATTTCCAATTTTAGAAACATCGCGTATTCCATGAAAGCGAGATCAATGAGACAAAGACCTTTCTCTTCAGCGTCCTTTACGTTATCCGAGAGCAACTTACATCAACAAATTTTATGCAAATTTTGAGAAAATTTTGAAAATTTTTTTAGGTTTAATGTAAAGTACCCACAAAAATCAAAACATCCATTTGAAACTCCCAAAGTCCCGAATTAGTTGAGATCGGTCTGGGAATATCAATTTTGGAGAAAATCAATTGAACGGTTTAGGCGCTAGCGTTGACCACAGACGGACGGACAGTCGGATGGATAGATGGACGGACGTACAGACAGACAGACGTTTTGCCGTAAATCGATTTTTCGGTATCGAGGACTCCCAAAACATGAATTTTGACAACACGTTTTAGAGGAAGAAATTTACTTCATATAGTAACAATAATTGTTCTCGTTTTCGGTATCAGAGATCTACAATAGGATTTTTTCTGCGAAAAAATCGTTTTCGCTGAATAACTTACATAACGTTCTCTATACTACGTACGTATGGGTTAAATTAAAAACGAATAATATTTTTTATAACTTAATTAATATTTCTTAATTTGCTTCGGATTCAATTCTATCAATTAACTACATAATATTACACATTTTAAAGAGTGACATTAATTTAGTAATGTTGAAATTTTCGGTCCCGGAAAGCTTATTTAAGTTGACCCAAAATATGGTTTTTAGACGTGACAAGATTAGAACTGTATCTGGAATCCTCTGACTCCTGGAAATAGGTTCCAAAACGCTTGATGGCTGAATGTGGATGGGCGTTGTTTATAACAAAAGAATATTTTAGAGAATATTATCCACATTGTTATATACAGAATCTGAGTAACGTGCATATGACATTTTATCAATAGTCACTTATCGGTTATTCAGAATCAGAGCCCGGTCTTCCTGAATACTGGGATCAGTAGTGTATGAGGTCAGACAACTTGCTCTATTCTGAACCTGAATGTGGGTTTGACTGCTTTTGCATAGTTCAATTCACCCAAAAACTTTGTTCAAAAAACGCTGCATCCATATTGCACTGAAAATCTTCTAAGGATTTCAGATTTTGGTATAACTTCAGAACTAAAAGGGAGGATTACGAAAACCTGTTCTTTTTTGTGCATACGGAGAATGGTGTTTGCATTTCTGAAACTGAACATTAACAAAGTAAATAATGTCATCTTAAGTTTGATAAGTGCCCAAAAATATACAACCTACAGACGATTATAACCAAACTGGGTTCCTGGGTTACTGGGTTCCTTAAAGATTTTTAAACTTATTGAATATTTAGTACTTTTAGTCTTTTAAAGTACGTACATGAATTTAAAAAAATACAAAAAATTCCTTCTAGAAGTCCGAGGCGCATCGCTTGCCACAAACTGGGGAGAAAACGGAAGTGACGGACAGATACACATCAGTTATCTGATTACACTGGCGAACAGTAAAACCTTTCAGGCCTGAAAACAGCTATTTCTGAAGATAGTTTTGATTTTAAAAAACGCAAATAACAGTTAAAACTTGCTTAACTCTTGGTTCTTAGATATATTCCATATAATTTATGAAGTTGTTTACGAAATTTAATGCCTGAAGATCGTGTTAGCACATCTGAATCCAGCAGTGTTGGGTTATGAGTGATTTTTATTACTTTGTATAGCTTGATAACGGAATGACATGTTCAGAAGAAAGAGGTGGCATGTAGATTACTACAATATCCCATCATCCAATCGACCACATAGAGACGGTCTGCACGTACTACTCTGTTTGGAAGAGAACACTTAAGTCAGATGAAGACGAAGTCTGTGGAAGAAATCAGCTCATCCTTCATCTTCACTGGATGAACTCCATTTCTCTCATTCTCACTTGGACTCCTCACCGTCAACTGTGATGCTGTGATGAACACGGAGAGCTATTCCATGAGAACATTCCACAAATAGAACGAAGGTAATGTAACACTGCTAGGCTGTTGGATTACTGTTGGATAGTTACAAGAGAAGATACAGAAAAGGAGTATAAGCGACGAGCAAAGAGTTAGATGTAGACGTACAAAACAATACCTAAGGTCACAATCATTAACTTCGACCTAAAATTATGGTGCTTGGGCTAAATTCAGAAAATAAAGAATTCTGAATGTATTTTAATATATATATATATATATATATATATATATATATATATATATATTGCGACGAGCTGTAAAACTGGCGCAGCAAACCCAACAACCCGACTCCCCTCGCGTAACGCTAAATTAGGAACCCTTTCAATTCGTCACAGCCCCGCGCGAAAGACGCGCACGCCAGAAACTGCGCCCTCCTTCCCAACCCCTTCTTCAAATAACAAAAGCCGATAGTGATGAACTGCCTCCCGGGAACGCTACCCCGGCTGGACGGTCCAGCATTGTCCACATAGGAACCGGAACTAGCTGATTAAGAGGCCCTCCCTGCGTCGTGTAGGAAAATCCCCAAAACGCATAAGGCGCCACAAAAGCGGTCGGGTGGGCGTGCATTGTCTGTCTCCGCGGCGCTGGCGCGGACAACAAAGAGAGCCAATGGGATGCCCAGAAAATGACATCACCCTAAGAATTGCCCTATTAGCTTCCGACTTCAGTAGAATCTTCCAGAACACAAAATTTCGGCCAATAACATTAGAAATTGCAATCACGTGATAGGGCAAGGCAGCCATGTAAGGAAGAGTAGGGATACGTGAAAGAGGCTGGCGAGAGAAGAGAAACTTGGGGCAGATAGAACAAAAACTTCAGAGAGATCACAAACGTTTCGAGAACATAGAACATCTTCAGAGAAAGCATTTGAAAAAAATAACTTGTAAAAAAATACTTCATGTAGAGGAGTGGTTGACAACAGCAGAAATCCAGAGGGATTTAATCAATCAGCCGAGCTATCGTGGCTGCATTGATACGGGTAAAGTGGCGTTTGACGGCTTTAACCCGCTCTTCAACTTCCGTGGCTCTTCTCAACAACTTCCGGTCGGCGAGAGGCGGAATCGTATACGCGAGCTGTGGTTCCTAAGACGCCCGTCCTGATTGCGACATCTCGAACCTGACATCTCGAACCTGACCGTTATCCTGCCTGGGACAGCGCCAGCCGGAACAACAGGTGTGCAATTCGTCGACTCGAGGTACGGATCTACCACTATGTCATTCACACCAGTAATGTTAAAGACAATTTTGAAAAAAACAGAAATTTGAGCAAGTGTCAAATTAGATTAAAATTTAAATAATAGGTGGTTTAAGTGACAAGAAAAAAGCACATTGTAATTTAAAAGCAATAATAAACGTGTTTTCGTCCTTCAAGCGAACAACACATTAAAGGAAATTCGAAAAAGCTTGTTTCTACCAAACCCTGCGCATGGCCTCATTGAAACAGAGTGCTCACCCCTGAGGTGCTCATAAGCTGGTGCCGGATGCCAGGTAAGTGTTCGTTTGGCGCCCATTCACTTATAAATTTAACGAGCACACCCCTCATCTGAATACCGACACACTTCGGTGTGACGGTGCTTGCCCCCTTTTGTGTTTGAGCGACGGTTCATCACAATTTATATATATATATATATATATAGTCAGCTCACGGCGTTCTCGTCGGAACGACACTGTGTAAATTGCGCCGGCCCGGCTATAGCTCAGTCAGGTCCCAGTTCCTTTTGAATTGGACGGTGGAAGGGGGTTGGCAGTCACTACTTCATAAGATAAAAAAACATGAACTGATAAGCACTGAATTTATTTCTGACTAGCGTCAGGGAAGTTACACTGAATGAAATTTAAAGAAAAGGATCCTACCTACGCAGCTCATTTAAAAGAAAGTTTAAAATTAAAATAAATGGAAAAAATAAACTCTAAAATTACAAACAAGTTTGGTTCCTAATTCTGATTACAATTTCTGCCAGAGCGCGGCAACGCTTGTACGATAATATGACCAACAATGTCCTCGTTGCGCTTGAAAAGCGTAAGAAAGAACCCATTAACGTGGGTTTTGCCTATTCGGCGACTTATGTTATAAGGGTAGCAGTGGAGCTTCGCCAGCAGGGAGGCTTCCCCGGTCGTTGACCTCATCAGCTATGGCGGCGACACAGGCTGGGCCGCGGCGGCGAGGGTAGCGGCTGGCTGAGGGACGTCCTTGTAGTCTCCGAAGTTCCCCGATGCCTTTGCCCCGTCCAGACGGTGGCAGTGGCGTCAGATCACGGTGTGGCTCAGATAATTCTGGGTATTGGTTACAAGGCGAACATTCGCCTATCGTTAATTTCGCGAGTCTTTAACTGGCTGAATAAAATTCCTCGAGAACATTAATCGTAATCTAGATGGCGGATTCACTTTGGCCAGATTCAGTGAACTGCCTAACAGTGACCGAAAGCGGCTGGCTTTGGCACCGTTCCGCGTAAAAAAGCTCGGCCCGATCCCGTGAGAATTCGGAATTAAGATAAAGAAACTTTTCCTATGGAACTATGTGGAGTCTAATAACGGTCTCCCTGCGAGCGTTCCTTGCATGAACCTTTCCCTTTGAGTCCCACTTTTTCTCTCCTATCTGCCGACGTACGTTCCTCGCGTGAACCTCTCGCCCCCCAATCGTTCTCTCGTTTCCAAACTCACCCCTTCCTCTGGTACATATTGCTTGATTGGTCTAGATATGTGGCGTCGTATTTAATTTTCCACCAATCAGCAATAGGAATTCTCTAAAATTTTCCATACGCCGCTCATTCTCTTTCTCTCTCTTGCTTTTAGCACTTGAACGTGCGCAATAGCACCCGGGCTGCCTCTGTAAACACTCTTTTTGATAACGAAAGCTTGTTAATGTTCCTGGGCTTCTCCTATTGAGTTAGACATGACCTGCTTGTCGTGAGGAACAAATCACCTCGTTTATTTTTATGAGGGGGGGCCCAAAGGAGAGTAGATCCTTTCTTCCGGGCGGGCGCGACCGTGCACAGTTGCAGGACATAAATTCCTTTTGAATTTGGGTCACTGTTATGTGTTGGCGGGCCGGGGGTGCAGGCGAGGGCGGGGAACACTACCTTTGTGTCTAAAATTCTATTTTATTATAAACTCACCGCTAATGTGCCGCCACAATATATATACATATATATATATATATATATACCGGGTCTTTAGTCTAACTCGCAACCCGTATCTGAGAACACAACCACTTGTTTTGGTAATTTGGCAACGCGTGAAATACCTTTGGCTTCCCTTTCACTTTTAACGACCCACCCCTCGTCGCAGATTTCGGGGTAGGAGAACGGGACTATTTTAGTTGGAAGAAAGAGCAAGCACTTGTTCTGTCCTTGGGCAGTCATTCGTTCACGTTTCATTCATTATCGTAGGAACTCGCGTTTAGGAAAGAAGAATCGCTTCGAAAATGTTGACGAAGGTTCAACGTGTATTTCTGGTGGAAGTTTACTTTGGCACTAAATATTTCTTAGAGAGCCCGGAAATGTTTCAAGAATTTTTTTTGGAAACGCCAGTTCCCAACAAATCAACAATTTGTAGATTAATCTAGCGCTTCAGAGACACGGGGGATGTGGATAGGAAGCGGAGTCGCAATTGCCTGTTTTAAAGGAGGAGAAATTATTAGAAAATTCAAGAGATTTATTTTATTAATATTTTTATTAATTTTATTACGATTTTCTAATTTGTTTAATTTCCAGGTACCATAATTAATTATTGTTATAAATAATAAACAGCTTGGCGGCGATGTTTCACGAGATATCTTTGTAATTTCTCTCCGAGCTGGCGTTCATTAAATAATAATTATTGTTACTTTGCAGTTAATAAATCGATAAATCAGTCATAACTTCCCTCCCCATCTTCTATGTTAAAGTTTCGTTTCTTAAGCATACAGACTCGCCATTCCTAAGCAGGCAGACTCGCCTGAAGAGACGTTTTGTTTGCTGGCTCATGCCTCCACCCACCCCACCCCACCCACCCTGCGCAACGTGAAGATTCCGGCTTGTGACCCGCATACCTGCCCGCCGAATCCCTTGAATGGGAAAAACACAGAAAGAGGAAAGTTGCAGGTTATGACGCGCAGCTCACTTCCATCTCTGCTGTCCCAACGAGTCAGCCACGGCAGAGACACGTGGTTGCCAAATTGCCGAAATAAGAACAGGCGCTAGCAATCATGGGTTGCAAAATAAACTAAAGACTCTGTATATATATATATATATATATATATATATATATAAAACTAGAGCTGAAAAAAGAAAATTAATGTCATATTAGTTTTCCTCGACCACAAATTACGGTAGTAATTTGAGAAAGAAAAGTATTACAAAAACCATATTTGTTGAACAGTGATATTATGTAAGGTCCAACTGAAATATTCTGCGTATTTATTAATCAACATCATCTATTAGGAAAGAAAAAATACTGAACTTTATGTACTGAAGGAAGTTTTAGCACCAAGCGTAGACATCCTTAAACTCTAACGATCACGTAACTAATGTTATACTGTCACAAGGAAGAACATTCACATAAGCTCTGGCAACTGCGACATTGCTCTATTTTTTTGCAGCAAAATAAGTATATCAAGGGTTCCAAATAAATTCCATAATAATCAATGAGTGTACACGAGGCATCTGAAGGTAGCGGGCGTAATTTGCCTACTAAAGACCGCAGGCACGGCGTCCAGAAAAACTGTCGCGAGACGTAAAAGTACGCCCTATGGAAGGTACAAATTCCTCGAGAGTGGTGGTCCAATACCTTACTGGATACTTGGCTCATTGTAGATTTTTGGAAAGTCAGTTGACAGCTGTTGTCCCAAATTTAGCTATATTAATCCCCATTTCCTCTACTTAAAGAAGTGATTCTTTAAAATATAATAATATAGGTATCAGTCAATTTAAATTGTCAAGTGACAGTAGCATTAAATGTTTTGAAATTAGAGTGTCTTAAATTAAAAATCGTGTTTACTTGAGAGTACATTGTCTTAACTCGCTATGTTCAGGTTAGGAGATTTAAAAGACAAAGCTTCTTCCGTTAAAAGAGCTTTCTGTCCGTATACGACAATTGTTAACTTATGGAGACTTGTTATTTTATTTCACATTACTACTATATTGAACAAATAACTGGATGACCCTTAACAAAACACAAAACAAAAATAAGGAAAGAATTCGCCATTCAAATATATTCCAGTTCCTTCGCATAACGTGCTTATTACAAGCAGAAATTATAAGAAAAATTGACTTCAAAGAGCATTATATAGCAAATAATATAATCATAATTCAAAACCCGATAGTTTGATAGAATAAATCTGGCAAATATATTTTCGTATGTACCCTTTATTACCGAACGACAACACTGAATAGCATTACTATGTAGTAAATATAGCCTACGTTTTTCATTATATTCAATTAAGTTTTAACTAAACTGCCTTAGGTCCTAAGCCTCCCTCAGATCTTCGGCGTGGCGATCGTGTGGAGGCGGAGCGCGTGCGGCAAGAGGATGGCGCCACCACCAGCACCAACTCAATTACCCGCTGAACGACAGACGGCGGAGCACGGCAGGCCCCGGAGGGTTGTGGTGACGGAAGCGCCGCGGTGCGGCAGCTAAAGAGGTTACGACTCAGTGAGAAGGTTGGTGCGGCGGAGGGATGTAAGACCGAGAAACTGCGGTGGAGAGAATCGGGATGAAGATGCGGGAACGTGGAGAAGTGAACAAAGGTGGTGCAGAAATGGACGGTAAGAAGCCACACGCCAACAAGAGTGTTGGTAGGGAAATTGAGAGAAGTTGCACAATGGGAGCAATGATGATGATGATGATGATGATGATGACTAGGGAGAGGATTTTAACGACCTAAAACATCGACAGAAATGATCAATAAAATGCTTTTAAAATGTTTTTAAAATTCTCTTAAAGCAAAGAAAATTACGATAAAAATGGGATTAAAACCAGTTAACATGAACTACTCACGCTGTTGGATACGTTAGTGATATAATCGAGGCTTGTTCTATTCCTTCAAGTGAAAATCTGCCTTAGCTATCCCGAAATCCGCTGAACCGCCAATGGTGTTGACACGCCTCACAGAAACCTTAGATTACATACAATGGCTGTTATTACAACTTTTGAGCGAAGAGATCGAATAGTCTAGCAGGTACTCAGGAATTCTGTAGAGAACATTAGTTGCATCTCGTAAATATTATTTGAAGCAAGTATCATTAAAATGATATTAAAATTGATTAAATCAGCGAAAATTTACGGAAAAAGGTAAAAAATATCTTATTAGCCGAAATAGACAAAAAAATACAAACAAATGTATAAAAATGTCATTTTCTTTTTGACACATAAAATGAATTTCTATACTAAACGGTATTTTTCTATAGTGAAAAAAATGACAATTCATTAAAATCCGCCCCCTAATTATGACATATAACATTGAAGGTAAGCGAAATAGAGATGGTTTTAAAAAGCAGTAAAACCTTAACTACCGGCTTAAGTGGCTCAGGACATCAATTGGTGAGAGGCACCACAGTGCCTCTGACCGGGAGATCCTAGGGCAGGGCTTTCCAACTGGCGGCCCCCATGAGAGGCCCCCGCGTGCTCCATGCAGCCTGCCGATCTTTTTGTGCGGCCCGCGACGGCTTTGAAAAATTGCATTATACCAACCAAATTCAATACAATTGCACAATTCATCTTATTTTTATTTAAGGATATATTACTTTTCTCGTAAGAACATTGACCATTACGTATGTTGAATAAAAGTCGTAACTAATATTCATTTGTTTCAGTATAATTTCATTAGGGTAAACATCTTAAAGTACGGTGCGTCCCCCGACTTGACTACAATTTGATATGTGACCCATAAGCCCTTCTAAGTTGAACAGCCTTGTCCTAGGGTTTGAGCGCCGCAGCGGCAGGGTATTCGACACAGACTGCACAGCTAGGCCCAATTCATTCGCTCCTTAAAGGAGAATCCTAGCGGCCGAATCAGTAGTTTTCCTTTGTTTCTCAGATTAATACAAGAAGGAAACAGGAGCAGTGCTGCAACAAACGGGCCACACGTAAGCCGATATTTTCCCATCCCTTTTTCTTGTCCCTTCCTCACCCCTTACTTACACATACTTGCCCTTACATGCACTGTGTACATTACCAAACATGACGGGAGAGAAGTGGGAAGCTTAAACGTGTCGCGACTAGGGCGGTGCTATGCTTGCATTAGATCGCTGGTTGGGCAAGCTGACGTGTAGGTAGGCGCGGGAACTCACCATTCAGCGGGAGAAGATCACCACCACTTCCCTCGATAGCAATATGCACTACAATTAAGAGCATTTTTCTTAGCAGTTATCGCACCCAGAAACAATCAATTATAAATGAACTGGGCTATGAAGGCGAAGTTCACTTGTGATATATGAGTAGATTTCCTGGGAGCAATGGCAAGAGCTGGAATATTCCAGAGCAAAGCCTGTGAAATAAGATGAATAAAACAAAACGAGGTAAAAAAGTGAAATAGACAAAATGAAGTACGTGGCTGAAAAGTGAAAATCCGAATAGTGTCCGGACGTCCTGACAGTGCGAATAGCGGTCGACTAGCACTATAGCACAAGTTAACACTAGAACGACGGAAGTTAGTTGCCTACCTAGAACGACGGCCACCGGTCAATTGACCGGTTGGATTTTTTTAATGCTTGTGACGTTGTCTAGGTATTGCGATGTGCCCTATTACTATTTTAAAATATTATAGTTGTTTTTAAAGTATATTGTATTCCCAACAATTTGTTTTCTGTTGAGTTTGGTCTTACTTGTGACTTTTTGCTAGTTCAAATCGGTAAGAAAAATCGTAAATCATGAAATTTCATGGAAATTTTTAGTTTTCTTGCCGTGAAAGTAATTTAAATTAGGGTTTTAATTGCAAAAACATTTAAAAAACATTTCAAACACAATTTTTACAATACTTTCAATGAACTATAAGAAGAATATACCGCCAGAACCGATGGTGGTGTAAATATGGCTGATGAGAAGAACAGGTCAAAGTTTGCAAATAAGTGCATGATAACGATGTATAAACGTAGTAAAAATATATTTTTAAAAAACGGATAAGTTAGAGCATAAAATAAGAAACTTACCAGGAATAGAACCGTCAAATTCCTGTACCGTCGAGTCCGATTCGCTGCTTGATGTATCACTGGAAGAATGTGATTCTAGCGGAATAAATTCAATATCGCTCTCTACGTAACTTGTCTCACGACCATCAGACTCATTTTCAGACTGATCCGAAGGCATATTCCTCAGCTCTTCAAGAATTTGAGCTGGCGTAAGAAAACGTTTTCTCGACATGCCGCAACTTTTTTGGACTGTAGAACACCACACACAATACCACTATAATAATAGAGATCCGCCACAAGCAACCTGTCCCTTTTTTGAACGGTACTACGTGTAGTATTCTTGCCTGATGCGAAAATTGTGACGCGACGCAGCGACAAGTTCAAACACGCATCGACACCAGTACCGAAAATCCGTAAGCCCGGCGGGCAAGTACCAATATTAGAAACAATGCGTAGGTATAAAAATGCAGACTTGGGCCTGTATTCATGTTGCTTTGCGGCGGTTGACAATAAAAAAAAATGATAAGAAATGTGAATAGCTATTGAGAGTAAAAATCAAATTTTGGGTTGAACATTACTCAACAAATTATTTATAAGGTTCAAAACTCATAAAAAGAAAAAAACTAACGTCATGAATGTCAGTAACGCACACAAAAACGATAAAACTATACACCGGTCAGTTAACCGGGAGCCGTCGTTTTAGGTAGGCTCGCTTGTTTCTCCAGCACCACACAACTTTTTTTCCATACAAATTTATAAGATTTCTCTGGAGCCTAAATTAATAAAAGTCACGTATACGGCCCAAATACGGCAGTTCAAAACTTCCAACCGGTCAACTGACCGGTGACCGTCGTTCTAGTGTTAACACATGGGCGGTGTGGCGTGGGAAATTACGGAGGAGGGAATTAATTGGAAAGGTATAAGAGAAACAATAATGTACGCATTGAAAGAATAGTTGGGTCAAGGTGTGTAGCGAGGGAGAGGAATGACGAACGTAATTACAAGAAACATAAACAATATGAAACGTACGAGATATTTGCAATAGAATGTCTTACGAAAATAAGTTCTTTGACATGAAATATGCCCCAGTAGCATAAGAATTTAAACATTTAGACCGACAATTTGCAATGCTCGTAATTGAATTCTCGTCCATTGGCAGATGTACCTCAATAAGAACTCTAAATACATCTAAATAAGAAAAAAGGTAACAATTGTGTAGGATGGAGTTGAAAGTCAAATATATAAAAAAAGCAGCTGATGATAGAATGATGTAACTTCCCATAAATCAGGTTGATAGAATAAATAGAATACTTGGAAAATGTAGCTAAATATTAAAGATGATAACTCGATAAGTAAGGAACATTGGCACAAAACACGCATTTATGTATTTTGATTTTTTTACAATCTTTCGTGGAACGTTTTAAAGTTTCTCGTGAAAACAAAACTACTTACAACAAAAAAATGTATAATAATTTCTGAACTACGTTTGAATCAAGCAAACATTTACTTCACTTTGACATACTAAATTTTATTCAAACTCGTTATTTTTACACAATATTTCATAATTTCTCTATTTTCAAATTCAAAACTCATTAAGAAAACATTACAGAAACTGCATTCTCTTTCAAGGATATTTTCCCCAATTCTACAGCCCACTCTCCAGATTCGTCGACGCGTTTACACGGAGTAAAAAGAGCAGCAAGTAAAAAGCAGGCGGCGGTGGTTCGACAAGCGCAGCCAGTGTGTAGCGCGTGCGGGCGGGTAACAGCGCCGGCGGTGCACCGCTGTGTGTGTTGGCGTGCGGGTGAGGGGGTGGAAGGAGAAAGGGGAGGTGGAGGGGATGAAGAGGGGCGCGCGCGGGCGCAGCTGCTGCCGCGTGCTAATCGTCTTAATTACTGGCGCGACACGGCCTGGTGGCGCCGCCCCATGCTCGGCCTGCACTCCGCCAGCCACCGAAACGCTGCGGCAGGCGCAGGCAAAGCGGGCGCAATGGGAACGGCAAGGGCGGGGATGGTCTTGATGATGAGAGCTGTACTTGATTGCCAAGCGTAGGCGTGGAAGGAGATATACACCAACAAGCTGTCTCTTTTCTAAACAGATGACCAGGAGAGGTGGCTCAAGGCATCAACTGATGTCACTGCAGGGTTTCTGACCACTGCAGGAGTTTCTAGAGTCTCAACGGTGGTAGGATTTTCGACACTAGGTCGAGTTCAGTCGCGGTCTGGAGGAGAATGCTAGTGGCGGGCTGTTCTGATCGGTAGTTTCTCCGATGAACACCAGGCGAATGTTAGAGAAGTACCCTAACAAACAGACCACGGACCGCGCGCCTATCTTTCCTTCCTCTTCGTTGTCCTCCTCTCACCCCTTACACACACACACACACACACACACACACACACACACACACTAACATGCACTACAGTGCCAGACATTCCGCGAGACCGGTCGAAGGCTTTGAGCTTGTCTCGGCTGGGTCGGTGACCCTTTGTTAGAAGATACCTGGTTGGGGAATCCCTGCTGGTCAACGGTAGGTCGGCGCCGGATCTCGCCATCCAGCGAGGGAAGATCACCGCCACCTCCCGATGAAAACACGCACTACAATTACTGGACTAATGACCTCAGTACTTGATGCGCATGGAATCACTAACAATCAAATCGACATGAAAGTGTGTTATCACGGAATCTATGTCGAATTCAACTATTTGGTGTTCTTTGCAACTTAACCATATGTTTAGTGTCTCTGCTTGTTAATAAATGCTTAGAAGTATTAGAATGCATCCTATCAGTAGTATCCTATTACTGTTTGTGTATCTTACGATGTAATGCACATTTAAGGACTTGGTCGTCTGAAGTATGATTTCAGTATGATTTTTTTCACTTCTAATTTAAAGAAAGACGTTCGTAACTGTATATCTGAAACAGAACATGCTTTCGAAAAACCATTAGTGATGGCCTCTGCCAAATAATAATTTATTTAAATATACTATTTTTCTTGTTGATTGATCACCTCAAAGAAGTAAATTGATCACCTCAAAGAAGTTGATTTTTGTAAAATCGACGGCGTCATGAATAATATTTTTATATTTTTGCATTTCATACGTCACACCACTCAAAATGTTCAGTATTACTATGACAAAATTATTAATATGGTGAAATTTATTCTCTCGTGTTGCTAATAAAATACGTGGTATCAATATCCAAACATTGATGTCATCAAGCAGGATATGTTCCAAGATGCAGGAAATTTTCAGCGTCTTTTGGCCACTACGCTCACCATATCACATGTAATGACTTTTAAATATATTCTCTCATAAATCGTGCTATAAAATAACCCATACACATGTTTTCTTTGCATTTACATGTGTTAATAATGATATCTATCATTTAGTTTCAACGCTGCTCACGTATGTGTTATGGATTCTGTTATTTGTTTGATCAGTCATAATTTCTGAACATATCTTGAATGCTCATTCTAGTTATTTGTGTGTACATTCTTTTGTTTTTTTCTTTCTATTCCACAATTACAATTTGTCTTCATAGCATGTTTTTGTTCGTTGTTCAATACTTACTTTATATTTATTTGCGATTTACAACCGAAAAACAGTTTATGGGCGGATTTTCAGGTATAAACCTGATAGGCCTGCTCGTGAAAAGATTCAAAGCGGAGGGCGAGAACTTCTGAACAGATGTTTCGAAGGATCTACAAACCTTCAAAATTCGGCGCGCAGAAACAGCTCCTTCGTCTGGAAGAGCTCGCGTCCATCACCGTTCGGGAAAGTTGCATGCATTCGGTCGCTTGTGAAACGCGAACCCCGCCCGCGCAGCGCGTCGACTCTGCCGCCAAGTTCCTCGCGGAGCGCCACGGAGCACTGCGTCGAAGGCGCCCTGGCCTCACCTCGCTCCCGAACGCTCGCGACCCGACTTTTCATTACTTACGAATGCCACGCGGTTTACGGCATGAAGAACTGTAAAGTTGCATAACGTACGCGAAATAAAATTGTACGTTTTTCGCCGTCGTCCTTTCGCGGTGATAAAGTGGCCTACTTGCATGGTTCCCTGGGAAGTGGCTTTAAAGGTCACGGCTCCATATTGTTGCAAGAGTAGTTCTGGTGCGTTTGGATATCGTGAACTGTTTGGGTGGGTATTACGTTTGGTGATGTAAACAAGTATTTCGAAAATGCATAATCATAAAACGTATTAAATACAGGTTAAGTGGAAAAATGTAATTTTTAAATATGGTAAACTCAATGAAATGAAATAAAAGTTTATTACTACCGGCTGGTTTAAATTGCAAGAAATAACAAGCAATACAATATTTTAAAACATTTATAATCTTTAAATATTAATATTCATATATTTTATTTCAATTAACGGCTTCCCTTACTAGTATTTTCTGAAAATGTTGGTCAAAATTATTCTATTTTTTTATTATCTTATTCTTATCACATCAATCTAATTAACTTTCCTATTAAATATTCTGAACATATTTGAACAATGTTTAGAGATATTTCAATTTGCACATTCGTATAATAGTTATCCCGAGTTATCGCGGGCATGATGTGAATAACATTTACGTAACTATTTGGAGCAGTGGAATGTATATAACAAAACCCAAAGAGATACAATTTAAGATTTGTATTGTGCTTTGTTCGTACATTGAATACAAAAGACAATTTGAACCCAAATACTACAATTGCATATGCTTAACTGATGCTTCAGGTTTCCAAATTTTATTGGGAAAAGATTTTAGGAGCGTGTTGTTTCACATTCTCTGAGTAAGGGCGGTTATGCTATACAAAATTGAAATATTTTTATGGGAGAAGTGTTCCGTAACTTATTGTTCAACATGCATCTTCGGAATCTCAAGAAACTCAAATAATAATGTAACAAATAAAAGTTTAATAATATTATTCAAGATTACTTTCAAGACAAATAAATTAAAATATTTAATTTAAGTTTTGAATATGAAAAAGAAAAACATTCACATGATATTTGCGATTGGTTGAAACCAATTACAAATTAAAGAGAATGGACATAGAACCGTATTAATAGATTTGTCTTTCACAATTTAAACGAGCCAATTTACATTGTCTTAAGTAATTTATTAGAAAATAAAATATGTTGTCAGTATTAAAAGAGCTCTTCCATTTTCCTCTCATTATATTTCGTTTATCAGTCCTCAAAATCACGCCCTTTCGATCGTAAGATAAAAATGTTTCCCAATCCACATGCGGCACTGCTCACTCCAACCAAAGATGGGGTACATATTTACAAGAGAAGGAACATTCGGTACAACGGTAAAAATTCAAATTGCAAAGTAATTCAAAAAAATTAATATAATTCATTCAAACATGAATAATTTTATTATTCATTGTGGGAGTTCCAATGAAGAAACCGGCCGTGAAAGCCTACATTGAAAATTTTATTATTGTTTTTTATAAAACTTGTTGTTTTTATAAAATTTGAATTTCATACAACAATTCACTCCTTCATTGACACTTTGATTACTCTACACAATTATTTTACCCATTAAAATATTTTGTAAATAATCGTTTTAAATTTAATTGATATACATCCATTGATAAATTCTTAACATGTTATATTTATTCCAACTGAATGAAACTGCGCACCAGGGTTACTGAATATCGCATATGCATGGAATAAGATCCACTTTTCTCAACTGATCAAAATTCTCGGGCTTCCGCTGGTCGATACATGAAAAATTCTCTCCTCGCGCACCACACCCCGGAAAACGGGGCGGCAGGCAGTCTTAACTCAGCGTCGAGCGGCGCGCGCAAGCTCCTGTCAGCCGTTAACGCCGCGGCGGCCGCTCGCCCGCTTTCTATCACGTCTCGTCTCCGCCACGACCTCGTCGCCCTCCGCGCTCTCCTCCTTGCTCTTCCTCCCCCACCTCTCCTTCATTCTCGTTGCCTTCATCTTTCTCCTCTATCCCTTCCTCCCCACCCTCATCCTTCTTCTACTCCCCCTCCTTGCCCTCCTCCTCACCCTCCTCCACCTCGTCGTCCTCAGCCTTCTCGACCTTCTCCTTCTCTTCCTTCTACTCCTCGGCTTTATTCTCCTCCTCGCGCAACTCTTTCTCCTCCTATCTCTATCCTCCTCACCCTCATCCTTCTTCTCCTTCGTCTTCTTCTTCTCTTCCTCTTTGCCCTCCTCTTCACCCGTCTCCTTCTTCTCTCCCTGCTGGCATTTTTTCCTCTTCCTCCTCGCTCTCCTTCACCTCTCCCTCCTCTTCACTCACCTCCCACCCTAATCCTCTCTCCTCCTTCTTCGGTCCCCCCCGATCCTCCTGTCTCTCATTCTCGCCCTCTTCACTGCCCGCCCGCACCACCCTCCCACCCCTTCCCCGGTACTGAGGTCTCAGTGGGGCGATGACCGCCCGTGACTAGGAAAGAAAAGGAAGAAAGAACGGGTGAAAAGTGAGAGGGAACTGTCACACCGAAGATATTTAAATATCTTATTATATTCCTCCCTAAAATAGTGTGTATATCTACTTCTGCATTCTCTGTGTATTTTGAAAAATTTAAGTTAATATCTGTTGGGATAGTAGTGCTCGTAGTAGTTGCTGATTTTTTCTTTCTTGCTAGATTGTTATTTTTCTCCTTTGAATTGTCCACACATAAGGAAATGATCAGCTACGTTTTTCTCTTTTCTAAAACTGGGAAGAAACAATATTTCATAAATATATTCATTTCCTTAAATGCTAAAATGCATCTATTGACGCCACATTTAAGGGAAAATAATCGAAGCCAACTTCAAGAATACTTTTCTTACTAAACATTTAGTAAAGCAGATTTAAACACTTACATGCTTGAAGAAAAAGTGTCGTGTGGCATCGAGAATCGGAAATCCTAGGATTATAATGAGATCTCCTTAGTGAGATCAACATACTGGAAGGACAAAAAACTGCCGATGTTAAATAAGGGAATTTTAGTTAGGTTACATTGCTTTCTATTAATAAATAGAAAAAAATGTATTCCCTTGCGTGTGCAATGTTTTGGGCAAAGAAAGTTGACTTTTTTTTTTTTCAAACAGTAGAGCAGGGTAGGCTTAAGCACCGTAGGGTCCGAACTCAAAGAAATGGTGTTTAAATCTCAAGTGGCATATGCGCACTTGTGTGTGAAGTTAAATAGAAAAGGACAAATTACACGTTTGAAGATTTTTCATTTTCAGAGTAAACGGGAACTACTGAATGCAATGCGATAAAATAGGAATATAAATGTTTTATTTAAGCAAAGATGTGATTTAGAAGGGGGACATATTCACATATTTTATTGGTTCATTGTTTATTGTCAGAAAAAATGAGTGGTGTACTCGGGATTTTCTCTGCAGTGGGGAGAGAGGAAGATTTAGGTATAGTGTCCAGTTGACTTGATACAAAAAAGTTATTTACGCTGAATACAAAATGCATTTTTTGGAATTATGCTTTATTAGCAACATAATTCTGTATATTTGTGAATGAATGCATGTATGTATGAATAAATTGTCTCAAACAGACATTCTGAGTCTGTAAATCATTCATTCATTCACAAGGATTAAAAAGCTTGAAATATATACAACTGATAGTTCAGAGTCATGTTGTAGACCTAAAGTGCCTTCACAGCCTAGTGTGTTTAAACAACTCTGACACTTATCCACTTACTTACCACGTAAACAATTGACGTACTAAATGATTTCGCTGACAGAAAAAAAAACAAGAGCTATATTTCTAATGTATGTCATTAGCATCTGGAGGACGTTCTGAAAGCCCATGATTGGATATGCCACTGATTGAAATGACTGTGGGAAAGCAGAAAAAGTATCTAGGCGCAAATTAGATCTTTCCTACCTACTATGCAGTGCGCGATCCTCACCCTTCTATCACTCTTCGTCTCACACACGACCTCCCACCTCTCGCGTTCCCTTCCTCTCCCCCTCCTCCTCTTCTTCTTCCTCCACCTTCCCCACCTTCGTCCCCGCCACATCTGGCAGCACGCCGCACCGCTCGCCGCGCCCTCGCGCCAATGTCGATATCAAATAATAATCGATCACGGCGCCTCGCGGATAACGCCGCCCGAGAGCGCCTCGGGCGCGAGCGCGGCGCCGCCAAGCGGCGCCCGCGGGAGTTAAGAAGATCGAAGGGCCGCAGGGCGACTCGTTTCGCAAAGTGCCGGCGTCGGCGGCGTCAGGGGGAGGGGATGAGGGAGAAGAGGGGGAGAGGGAGCATGACGGAAGGTGCCAGAGTGGGGTGTAAAGCCGAGGTGGAGCAGGTTGCTGCGAAATTTCGCACCCGAGAGAAAACGCCGCCGCTTCCGTCTAGGTGAGCGAAATTTTGAAGAGGATGCATACGAGCTCTGACAATGACGTTGTGAAACTGATTAAAACTTTTATTAGAAAGTTTACGGCTGTTTATTGAATGCTTTGAAAGGAGATTATTTGCTTTAAAATGATTTGTTCATCTTTTGGAAATTCAGGCAAAGTGAAACTATCAAAGTTGAATATATATATATGCGTGCGTGTGTGTGTGTATATACAGTATAACATATTTTAATGGACTTGGAGAAAACACATGGTAATATTGCAATATGAACGGTTTTAAGACATGCATGTTCGATGCTTTCAAAGAGAATCATTTTCTGTGAGAAATTAGTAATTTATTTTCACACAACAAAATATTGCAGGAGTAAAGGATATTTAACTATGAACACATCATTTTGACCTATTAAAAATTCTGAACGTTTCCGTACAATTAAAAAGTAATATGTAAAATTTATACGAATAGATCTAAAAAATCTAAAAAATTAAGATGGTGCAAATATTGTTTGACGAGACTCATAATATTCGATAATTAATTTACTGCTTTCTTTCCCGTATACGTACGTATATACGGAGTAATATACGTAGTATGGGTAAAGTTATGTAATACTGCGGAAAATCGATTTCGAGATTTCAACTTGAATACACGTTTTGAGGTTCCCTGATACCAAAAAAGTGGGTCTTTTCAAAACGTCCGTCCGTCGGTCCGTCCGTCCGTCTGTCTGTCCGTCTGTAAACAACTGTAGCGCGTAAACCATACGTGCGATTTTTTTCAAAATGGATATTCTCCGGTCCATCTGCGTCCACTCAAGGCGCCTCGATTTTGAAGAACATTCTTCAAAATTTGAGGGTACTTTACATGAAGCCCTCCGGACATTTTTAAAATTTTCTCAAAAACGACTTCAAATTATTTCTCAAATTTCTTGTATGAATAGAGTAAAATAGACTTATTAAGGTGACATAGGTCTCATTTTCACGGTTAACTCTGAATTTCCGAAAAAAAAGTTTGAAATTTTTCGGCGTCTTCCTTCAAATAAAATTTGTTGTCGAAAGTGAGTTCTTTCATTAAGGTCATGTAAATTTTTTGAACATTTTTAGTTGTTTTTGCGCAATATTGCACACAACTTTTTGTAGGGATAGTGCTAAATGTGCTCTATGAGATGACATTAACGCCATATGCCGCTAATCTTTTGTTTGTTTTTTTCAAAAATTGCAAAAATGTTTTTTTGACTTGTCTCTCACGTTCTTAATATTTACATTAGCGGCAATTTGTTCACATTATTATATTAATGAGTACATGTGCTTTAAATAATGTCAAATAAAGTTTCTCGAAAATTAAATAGTTTTCTGAGAAAACTACCACAAAATTGCGCATACTCAGAAACGCCATTTTCTCAAAAATAGTTTCAAATTTTTCGTTCAAACTTTTCGAACGGATAGTGCTAATTGCACTCTTTAATATGGCGTAAAGTTAATTTGGGTGTATTTGTTTGTTTTTTCAAAAATTACAAAAATATAATTTTTTTGAAAGAGATCTCATACGGTTAAAATGCACATTTCCAGCAATTTGTAAACACTATTCAATTTGTGAACGTAAGTGCTTCAAATGACTTTAAATGAAGTTTTTCGAAATCTCAAACATTTTCTGTAAAATGGAGCTTCAAATTTCGCATTTACAGTAGCGGTAAACGCCATTTTCTTGAAAACTGCTCCAAAATTTTTAACGAAAATTGTCAACGAAAATTGCAAGGTTTAACTGTTTTTTTTAATATTCTTAAAATAATAGTTTTGTTCTACTATTGGGAACCGAAAAATTAATAAAATGTCAAAAAAATGTAGTTCGGGCGGCGATAGATGACAGCTGTCAAGAGTATCGGCAAGTCCGAATTGCTCGCCGAGACAAAACGAAGCAGAAAAGTAATACGGGAAAGTCTGTGCCATTCTGTAGTACCACTTGTTTTTTTTCCAAAAGTTAGAATGGGACTCAGAATCCTTTTTACCCTATAGTTGCTATTCCAAAATCCGAAATTGCGT
The DNA here is from genome assembly GCA_031308135.1 of Acheta domesticus. Taxonomy (NCBI): domain Eukaryota; kingdom Metazoa; phylum Arthropoda; class Insecta; order Orthoptera; family Gryllidae; genus Acheta; species Acheta domesticus. The sequence continues at coordinate 123,797,912 of JAHLJT010009419.1, forward strand.
AATGTGCCACAAGCATGTGATTGATGTTTTTTTAAAGCACCTGACTTGGAAATTTAAATAAAAACTTTAACCTATGTGATGTCGGTAAGATAAAATGGTTACCATGAATATACAGATACAGAGGTGAATGATTGTTAGTTGATCAATTACAGTATTGGGAATAATTGCAATATTGGAATTGAGACTGACACAGAAGCGCTAATAGCAAGGAAATCTCCCTTAAAGAAAGTACTGAGGGTGGAGCGCACCATTTCTTTTGATTCGAAAGTATAACTCAACTACTTAAAAAACATTATACTAATTCAAATATTTATCTCCATACATTCAAAAACACATATGCACAGTAACACTTTACTTAATAGACCTGGTGAGAATGTTCTCTGAACTTAATAGCTAAAGTTTGAACATATTCGGTGTGCTGGTTCGCTAATATTTTGCCTTTTCTTAATGACATCCTCACAATCAAAATCTCAATTTGAAGAATGTGTGAGGCAGTTCAATAATTGCTACTTCGTTGATAACTGAAAATGTAAATTTCTATTCGTGATTTTTACCAATATCACTGTCATCCGCCAAAAGATGAGCAAATGCATTCGTTGAAATATTAGAGGATATTCAGGAGATAATGTTTAGTAATACCTGATCGGATCAAATCAAGTCCTTAAAATCAGACAAAAAATTCCAGATCCCTTGCTTGCTTTCTGGTTTATTCCTGCTTTTAAAGATTTCTGATGTACATTATTACTATCGCGTCAAGATTACAGGCAACGAACACCTTCGCTAACGAATGTTTCGAGTTGAAAATAACAGCAATACACAAGACTCAGCTTACCATGCAATCCATGAAATTAGACAACTTATTACCGTATATTACGAAAAAGATGTGATATAATTTATTACCCGTAAAATTTAATCCATGAGAGAGGCAAAGAAATATTTCAATAATCCAAACTCTGGCGATTTTTCTTTGGTGGGCTCCTTTAGAACGCATTTCCATTGAAGCGATACACTTGAAGTTATGTGCAAGATGCAAATTTTAGGGTTTCAGAGAATGTAATTACCTCGTTTCTACAACTCTTGCAATTATTATATTCCTACCGCCTGCACCACCGTAATGCAACTTTAATCACTAGAAGGAAAGTGAGGAATGTTGGCTATTAACTGAACTATTTAAGCCTCAGAAAATACACAAAATATATTTTGTAGTATATGCTTTTCCAAGCACTAGAATTTTCCTTCTTATTCTCGACACAAAGAGTGATAAAATAAATTTCTATTCTGCCTAGAGCAGTAACTAATCATACACAAATTCAAATACGAGTACCAGTTGAGTTTACGAGAGATTAGAGCCAACCTTGGCACTGTCTCTGCAGCGTCACTATGATAGGGAGGTCCTAGGGTTCGAGTTCAGACGGTGGCAGATTTTTCAATACAATCTACATAGCTAGGTCGAATTCAGCCTTTGTCTGATGGAGAATTCTAGCGATCGGAAGCTTTGACCGGTAGCTTTCAAGATTTCTACGCTTAATATCAGACGACTGCCAGATCAATATCAGACGACTGCCCTAAGAAACGAGCCACGGACCGCGCGTGATCTTAATCGTCCTATTCTCTCCCTTACACACACACACACACTTACATGCACAACACTACCACATTTGTCGGAAGACCAGCAGGGAGCTTAGAGTTTGCCCCGTCTGGTGTGGGGTGCCCCGCTGGTGGGAAATATCTGGAGGAGGAAATGTCCCCGCAGGCACGCAGCACCGGATCTTAATATTCGCTGGCGAAGGAACACTGCCACCTTACAGAGTAAAACCTTCACTATACTAACAGGACTAATGAACGTTGCAGGTGACGTGTCCGGAAACATCAATTAATCAATCTTTTTTATACGGATAAACTGTCTGATGAGGTACAAATAGTATCACTACCTGAGTCACGGTCAACAAGCAAACACCCCAAACAGAATCAAATCTAGATTCCCTAAAGACATTTTCAAACCGCCTTAAAATCAAAACACAACAAAAAGATTCCAAACCCTTAAACGTCCACCTTTTCTACCCCTTCCTTAAACCATTCACCATTATCATTCAAATTTAATTAAAATACTAAATAAATTTTAAAAAAGACCTGAGTCACGATACTATTCCAGATTCTATTCCATCGTAACCCGAGTCACGATGCTATTCCAGCCCATCCCACACCGTACAACGTGTGGACCGGAGCGTACTACATCGCGGCCCCCGCCCCGCCGTACCGTGAGCCCGCGAGCGTGCAGTGGTGCGAACTCACATTGCGCATCCACGTGGAAGCGGAGGGGCGTGGCCGGAAGGCCGAGTGTCTTCGACGGACGGAAAGCATTCCGCAGCAGGGCCGGAAGGCCACGTGGCTCACTGGTGGGCGGAAGGCAGGGAGAGTGCGTGACAGTGATGTGTGCAGTATGGGAAAGTAAAGGGTATGCAAAGGTGATTCGAAGCAACAAGTAATTGGAAACTTAGTTAAACTTTAAATGGGAATTGGTTGAGATGGGTGACGTAAAGTGTGTTACGAATTCGAAACAAGAAAAGACCAATTGTGAAAAATGATAGTACTACTTTGATTAAAGGTTTACTTTCTCCCTTACGTAGTATAGACATCTACGTAGTATAGAGAAAGTAGTGTAAGGCGGCGGCAAAAACGGCGACTTCTTAACGGAAAAATTCGTGGGAAAATTACTTGAAAAAATGCATCCTCACCAGACTAAATAATCATCTCACCACATTAAATATAATACCACCTCATCAGTTTGGGTTTCAACCTCAGCTTTCAACATACCACCAAATATTGCGATTGACAGAGGACATTATCGAAGGTTTTCATGATCATAAGCATACAGTTGCAGTATTCCTTGACATCGCAAAAGCTTTTGATACAGAATGGCATCCAGGACTGATATTCAAACTCCGGGGCATTGGCACTCCCCAATATCTCGCACGCATAATAGAAGATTTTCTTAGTGAACGCACTTTTTCAGTGCGACTTCCTGGTGCACTCTCAACACCATACCCCATCAAAGCAGAAGTTCCGCAGAGTTCGAGCCTCTCTCCAACCTTATTCAATATCTACATAGCTGACGTACCCACCACACAATCAACATCCATTGCCACTTTTGCAGATGACACAGCAATCTACTCCACAAACCGAGACATAGAAACAGCAATAGATGATCTGCAAAACCATCCCACTGTATTTTCCGATTGGGCACAGAAATGACACATTCTGATAAACGCAAGCAAGAGCCAAGGGAAAATATTCACTCTTGGAAGACCACTTCACCCACCCACACTCACCTATCCAAACCACAACATACCATGGATTCCTGCGAACGCCACGGCAAAATACCTTGGAGTATTACTCGACAGACGACTCACATGGAGACCCAATATCATGCATAGAATAGCACTAGCCACTAAGCGAACTCATCAGTTATATCCCCTACTCAAAAAATCATCCCCACTCCAACTACACACATCCATTCATCTTTACCAAACAATGATACGACCTATATTAAGTTATGCATCTCCTGTCAGAGCCGCAGCATCCAAAACAAATATTCAGAAAATCCAAACATTCCAAAATAAATTCCTAAGAATAATCACAAAAGCACCCTGGTTCATCCCAAACTCTCAAATCCATCAAGAACTCGGTGTCACACCTATCACTGTATATTTTTCCCTTCTATCCGCAAAATTCTATAACAAAATTTCTCGAATACCTTCAACTACCCATTTCAAACTTGGCAAACAGTTCCCTCATCGTAAACGATTGAAAAGGAAATTACCCAGAGAATTTTTTGACCCTCCTTAAGCAGACTGGAAGAGATTAGCCTTTCCGTATAATATACAATGCTTCTGAAAATGTAATAATCACGAAAAAAGAAAATATCTTGCAAACTTGCTGTATCAAATAAAATGAACTACTGTACCAGTCGTTCACGGCTGCTGAGGGCCTCAGGCCAAGCAAGAATAAATAAACAAACAAAATTAAATTTATAAGAACAATAAATAAATAGTTAAAATATTAAATAAATGTTTGTTGTAAAAAATACAATGCATGACTGTTCGCTTAAGTGAAAAGGGCGCGCTTCCCGAAGAGTTAATATGTTGCGTATTCAAAATCAACGTTTTGATCTTTCTTACCGAAAAATCGTTTGTCCATCCGTTTGCCTGCGCGGCCTTTTTCTCAGTCTGTTAAGTGTGGCTCTGAGTGTGCAACTCTAGAGGCTAAACCGCTCAAGCGATTTTCTTCAAAAATTGACATTTCCTATCAATTATGCCGAACTCTAACCGTGGTGAATATGAAACGAATAGTTTGATTTTTGAAGGGTATTTTAAATGAAACCTAGACAACTTTTTCTATTTTTTTGAAAAAGGCGCACATTTTTTCATTACTTATTTTACCTCAGATACCGCACAGAAAACTTTAAAAAAAGGCGTGATCGGAATTTTCGTTTAATTGTGAAATTTCAGAAATTTCATGATTTGGGAAATTTATTTGGCGTCTTCCTACATCTATTTTTTTAAAGGTCGCTTACTTGTGGATTTTGGGAGGTAGTAGAACCACACGCTACTTTGTTGGTCTCCTTGTGCGGTAACCGTTGATCCTAGTTGATATATTATCAAAGGCTGGTCATGTGGCTGTTGAGTCACTCCCATTCACTGCGTCTGAGTTTGTCCTTGTTGCGCGACTTGCAGCTGAGTTTGTAACTGATGAACCTGCTGTTGATGTAGCTGCTGCTATTGTTGTTGGAATTATTGTTGTAGATGAGCTGTCATGTTAATATCTGGCTGGGTGTTAACATGAATACTTTCACTATCTATTTTGTTTAAAGTGCTTATGGAACTTCTATTAAGTTGCCCCGTTAAGGGGCCTAAGTTCAATGACATTCACAATAAATAGGCACTAACTGATACAAGAAAGTCACAAAAAAAATGTTTTGGTTAAAGTAGGATGTACGGTACACACTCAGAGAAGCGTTACGGTGGAGGGGGGAGGGGAGGGGAAGGGGTGGAGAAGAGGGAGGGGAAGGGAAGGCGGTGGGAGGGGGAAGGGGAAGTGGTGGGAGGGGGCAGAGGAGAAGGAGGAGGAGGGCGATGGGAGTCTTCATAAGCTCTCCCTCAAATTACGCCACGCGCTCTGATAGAAATGAATAAAACTTACCGAAAGGCGGTTTTTAAGGTAGGCACCATCAAGGAAAGACAAAAATTGATTCCTGAATCATACTCAACCTGCTTTTCGCCATGACCCCTTCCGCACTGAACACTTTCGCGCATGAGAAGTGGCCTCTTTCTTGCTGCTTCCACTCGAAAACATTACTCAATTCCTTTCGCTTGGCCAACATCATCGGACACTTACACAAAGGACACGAAAAGCCTGCAGCAATCAAACCACGTTCTTGCGCCCATTCAATTACAGCCAAACACCCTTTCCGGCGCAACGCGTAAAAAAAGCCACATTTATTCTCACAATCGTAGCACAAACACTCGACACTCATAAACACAAATCACGAAGAATTTGAAGACCGCAAGAAACGTAACTACAACAGCTACCCCAACAAAGAAAAGAAGTTGCACACCCACCACGTTCCAACCAGTGTTTCGGAATGAAACTCAGACAAGAAATTGCCTCCCCTAATTTATGACGTCACGTCCGTGTCCGTGACCGTGGCGCGCGTGCGGCAGCCTCGCCGGCGAAACCGCCCACACTTTGCTTTTTATAAGCATGTAATAAGTTATGCGTATTGCTCCCCACCCCTCCCTGCCGAAAGGTTCCCCTCATAATTCCCCAAATATCTCTCGTCCCCTCCACCGTGACTTTCCCTTTTGCCGGAGCGGCGCGAAGGGCCGGTTTGAACGACTTTCTGAGGTTGCACCGTACACTAGACTTTACCCCGTACAAAGACTTCAGTCAACTTAGCCCGTTACGGGCTCCACCTAATGCTTATCTTGATTTGCCACTACTGAGTCGAAGGTAAGCGCTGCTGCGCAGCGGTTCGTGCGTACACTACCACTGCTGAGCAGAGACTGATAATAATGCTGCATCTATAATGTTAAAGATAGATATTGTCAGGGGCGGCTCGTCCTAAGGGGCCACAGGGGCCGGGCCCCACCAATATTTAATAAAGCACAAAACTGTTCATATATCTTTATAGTAATATCTTTGTCATAATTGTAGTTCTTCATTGGAATTCTTTATTGTGAAGATCGACAATTCGTCCCTAGAACTCATTCCAAGTCCCAATAACCAAGAATTGAGGGTCATAGTTCCTTGCCGCACTCAAAGATAGCGTTAGTAGTGCTCAAGGGGCCCGCTTTGCTTGGGCCCCGGAACGGTAACCCCACTCTGTTTCCAAGGTCAGCGCCCTTTCGTACTGGGCACGACCACTGCGTGCTAATTTTAGCTGTCCTAGGGGCCCGCACCAGCGGGCCCTTGGCAGAGAAACGGCAGTCTGAGCGCGCCGTTTTCAAAGTGCACGTGAAGTTCTGCGCGCTGTAAGATGAACTCAGTGGATTCATTTCCGTTTTCCGTTCTCGGATGTGAAGAAAATATATATATATATATTAAACGGTTAGGAGCACATCAACTGATTGACTTATCATTTGCACAAGTTGATGGAAAGAAGAAACTAACATTCTGTATTTCGAGGTTTCAGAAAAAAATCATGGTTGACTGTGAGTGAAAACAAAGCTAATTTTGCTTTTAATGTTTATTAGTTGGTGAGGGATTGTGACGACAGTAGGCTGTAAGGATTTGAAACATTTGAACGAAAGGATAAAGAAACACGAAGAAAGTGCATTGCATTTAGAAAATGCTTGCAAATTTAAAACATTTGGAACTGTGAACATTGTTGTACAGATTGATTCGGCGATGAAAATTTCAATCAAGAAACATAACGAACAAGTCGCAAAAAATAGACATTTAGGTAGAATAACTGAGTGTTTAGTTAAGTACCACGGCACTCATCATTCATGAACTAATAGTATTGAGAGGCCATGATGAATCTGAAGATTCAAAAGACCGTGGCAATTTTTTAGACGTATAGTTACTCGGCAATCTAGATAGTGTGTTAGATGATCATTTAAACAATTCTTCTATTTATAAGTATAACTCACACATGACAAAGAAAGAGCTGCTAAATTGTATGTATGAAGTGTATATGGAGGAAATGTAGAAAGACATGTAGCTGATTTTATTTCTCTGCAAGTGATTAAACAATTGGCATAACAAGTCGAAGTCAACTTGTCTTAATTTTACGATACGTTCCCTTTTCGAACTTTCATCATTCCGAAAGATAAGCTATGGCATTAGCGTAATTTTTGTAAAAAATCTTTTGTTTCCATTGACATACCAATATTTGATAAGTGACTTAATAAAAATTCCTACTTCTGTTTTTTGTAGAAAACTTATAGATTTAAATGTTTAATTAACCGATAAATAATATTAATTAAACAATTGATTAAATGATGACTCTTTAATTAAATAAGTTATTGATTCTGAGATTATATTCGTGCTTTTACATCTGGCCCCACCAGGAAAAAATGTCACGAGCCGCCACTGCATATTGTTTCCTTAATTAAACATATTCTTCAAAGACAGATCTTTAAATAAGATCGTGGCACTTTGGAGCGCGCTAGTAATGTAATTTAGCAACACAACAATTGATTAGCACTGAAAGTTGCTAAAACATGCTCCCAAAGAGCTCCCACAATGACTGTGCACGCACAAATGCCACGACAATGGGCGAGTGCTATGCGAATAGAATTATTCTGGGTACTAATGAATTAAATAAAGGTCGTTTACAATTTAAAAATATAGATTTTGCAACTTTTTTCTTTTAAATAACTGCAATTAAAATAGTTTTTCTCAAAAAAAGCTCCAAACATTTCCTTTATTTTTTCTCTAATAGGATTAAATACGTTTGTAAAAGAGTGTGGAGATCATTTTCGGTAAACTCTCTGTACTTTCGAAAACTGCAAAAAATGAATTCTTCAAAACTACTATTTTGAAGGTAAAAGTATTTTACTTAATGAAAACTCTTCTTCAAAATTAGAACTTTAAATATTTCACGTACATTTTGAAAATATGATTTGATAATGATCGAAATTGAAAATTCTAATTTTCCTTTGCTTTCACTTCTTTTGCTCAAGAGAACTTTCACGAACTATTGGCAATAGGATACAGGCAGTCTCAGTAAAATCTCCTTGTTGGTACATAATATTTCTCGCTGTGTGAAACGCTGTATGCACGTTTGAATCTGTAGAAGTGTATTTATTTTCAAAGAATGAATTACGTACAGACGTTACTGCTTTGTTACTGCTTTGTTACTGCTTACGTTACTGCTTTGTTCACGATAAAATATTTAAATGATAAATGGCGACAGATTTATATCTTAATATTTATGCATTCATAAGGCGATATATTTGATGACCTTCAGTTCTGTAGGTTTATTTACGGTTTCATTTTACTTTAAAAAGGTTTGATCGCTGATTATGGTACAATCATTTCAATATTTCAAATTCTCTTCGATGAAACGAAGGCCAACTTGTGTAAAATAATCCTTGCGTTTATGTATAATGTTCTGCACACATTGTTAGAGATGTGATTAATTAATATTTATTTCTTTTTAGAAATTTGTTTTGGTTTTATTAAGTTACTTTTTAGTTACTATTTCAATATTTATTACTGAAAAGTGTTGTTAATGTTTAGTTTTTTAGAAACTGTTAGTAGGACTTATCTATCCCATTGAACCCTATGGGTATGACGGAAGGTAATAATACTGAGAAGAAAATAATTTTTTTTCAAGAATTTTAAATATAAAACAACACAATAAACAAAAAGTAATAATAATTACATTTACTTTTTAAAAATGGAAATGGAAGATCAAAACAATGGGTTTCTTTGCATTCTTGGCACATGGTGTCTGTTCTTTTCTCCCTTTGCTATACTCCCACTGCTGCCTTGTAACTGCAAAAAATGCGCATTGTCGTAAATATAAAAAAAAATTAATTTAGAATTTAATATCAAGAATTAAATAATGAAAAAAATATTAAACCGACATAAAAATCAGAGGAAAAAACATAACTCTCCAAATGGGGGAACTTTTTGAAACAGCGACGAGACAGAAAATTCGCAAAATGACTTATAACTCCGCATTTGAAAAAAAATAATTTTAGCAGCAGTGTAATTAACTAAATAATTCAAAACAAACAAAAATAAAACTTACAACCAAATAAAATGCCGAGAAAAAAATAAAACTCTCCGAAACGATGAACGCAATAAGCACCTTCCTGTAACAATGACAATAAATCACACAATTCTTGGAATCACCCATAATTGAGCATTAAAACGCATTACACACTCTCCACAAGATTGCAGAATGCACCAGTAGAGCGTTTTATGTATCCCAGCGAACTTCTCAAGGAATATGTTTAGTGGGACATACATGTCCCACTGGTCACGGAAGGGTTAAAAGGTTTCAAAATTCCGAAAAAAATTAAATCCGTTACGAAAGGGTTAATATCGTGTTATGCTTTGCAATGCAATTCACCGTTCATGCACACTTCCTTACACATTCCTGAGCTCATTATTTTAAAATAATGAAAATAAAAAATTTATATTAAATTCGCATTGACTTCCGTTTAATTATTTTAAAAAAATTATCTCCGTTGAAGGAGTGGAGTATGTAGGACAAACAAGAAAACATGTCATATTCATAGTATTTAGGTTGTTATGTTTTCTCTTTTTTCTTTCATTCTTGATTAATCTTATTTTAATATTTATTTTAATCATCCACGAAGTCCCAACTCTTGTCAATACAATTAATTTAATTTTCTAGCGTTGAAAGCATTACTATTCATTTGAAGCAGTAAAGAAATCAGTAGGATCAGAAAGAAATAAGTGTTGAGCATGAAAAACCAAGTAGTGTCATTACATATTAAATCAACGGAGTTTTAATTAGAATTTTACCTCACCATTTTAGATTCAGATAAAATTTGACACAGGTAGTATGAATAAAGAATAAGAAAACTACAAATTTTGAATAAAATGTTTCCACCCGTTCGTGAAATACAGCCGTGTAAAATTTTACAAAATTGAGTTCCCGAAATTATTTAAATTCATATAGAACCTCTCCAAATTAAGATAGAAAGCTGGAATAGGTGTCATTTTGCAGCTTTTGTTATTGTAGGTTGATGTCAGAAGCAAAGATCTGACAGATTTCTCTGTGCCTGTCGATGCGCTAAATCAGAATGTGAAGCCAGAATTGCGCCACCACTCTCCAGTTTCTTCTAATCTTGACAAACCACTGTGAAGTTATTAATTGTAAATTTTACAGTGGGTTTTCTCTATTTAAAAAGATTTGGAAGTAGATGGAACAATTCTGATTAAGAATGTCGACACACATAGAGAAACATTTGTCGTCTTGAGTCTGACAGCTTTTGGCTTCTGTAGAGACACCAAAGCGAGACACCAAAATCTAGTATTTGCATGTGTTGTTCGCCATAAAAAACTGATGGGTGGTGGCGCAATTCTGGATCCAGATTCGGATTTAGCTCGTCAATGTACTAGGAAAACCTATCAAGTTTTTTGGTCTGTCAGCTTTTTTTAAAAATGATGTGTGCCTGTGTTATTTTTATAACTGATTTATTGAGTTATTTTTGAAAAGATTGTGTGAATATTATTGAGCGTGAAAGTATTCAATTGAAAGGCGTAAATATGGAATGGAATTAAGTTGGGAAAATGAAAGTTCAATTGAAGGAAGAAGTGAATGGAAAATGAATGTCTGGTGATGCTGAAAGTGGTCCTTCCAAAAGCTGATTTTTAGAATTGTTGAAATCAGAAGCAATGAGGTTCTTTTGGAAATCATTAAGATTTCATTAGGTTGGATCAGTAGTAATTTAGGAATATTGGAAGGATTATGACTGAAAGACAAAGAATACAAGCACTGAGCTCTTTTTGAACAATCGTTGAAAACGAAACAACACGGTAGCCGGAAAGGACTTGCAAGGCGAGAACTCAATCTCGCTTCGGTTGAAAGATATGTGAGGATATACATTAGAAATGGGAATTAGGATTCGTCACTTTGACATTCATATCACTCTCACATATCATACACTTCACCTGCAGGACTTTACTTCCCACCCTCTGATTGCTATACATATGTGTATGATACTGGGTCGTCTCAAGGAGCAGTCGAGATATACAAGCCAAGAGATTTTATGAGGTTAATTTCGCCAGAAACAACGTAAGGAAGTGAGGCAATTTTTAGAAAGCAGGTCGCATGGACAAGGACAAAGTGAACCACGCGGACAATCAACTAATAAATAATGTTTTAAAGTTACATATTAATTTCAATTTTTTTCACGATGTGTATAAAACAACAAACGTTAGAGTAACCGACCCCAGTAGCCATTACGACTAAGGCAGGAACACTATTGCACTTGGATTCAAAGAAATGAGAAACCACAATTCCCTTGGGTATATACATTCCATCCTACATTACAAATTTCACTTCAGATATTTCTTTTATTTAACCATATCAATGGGGTTATAGTTTACATGTGAGTGTTAGCTTAGATATATAAAACAATGTATGGGTGCACTACAGTGGCCCGAAGGCACAAGAAACTGCAACTGAGCGCGTCCCTGAGCGAGGACATCCCCACTCCGTACCTCTATGACGACTGTCATTAATTTTATGAAAGTAAAGGGAAGTGTATGTAAGATAGAATGAGAGGTGACATAACTTCTTTAGAATATGGGAGACAGAACAGATCTTTCGGGAGACGGGATTTGATTGTTGTGGGGACAACACTTGTTTTAATAAGGTTAATGTGACTGTTGTAAGGGACAGTCTGGAGGATAGTAAAGAATTTGGAAAAGAAGGAAATCTAATTAGTAATTGGTTTAATATCCAGTTCTATATGACGTGGTCGGTTGGCTATGTACCAAAGGGCATTGCTCATTGGCCGAAGTACTTTATTTTGGAAGGTTTAGAAGAGTTTGCTACGGAAAGAGCGGCATCTCTCTACATTGAGGCTGAGTAAGTTATCGATGGTCGTAGAACTGATTTATAGAGTAGCAGGGTATTTTCTGTTTTTAAAGACGATTTTCTGTCAATTAGCAGATATAATTTTAGCAAAGCTCCATAAATTGTATTTAGTTTGTGAATAATGTGAAGCTTCCATGACAGACGAATATCCAGAAGGAAGTCTTGGTATTTAAGTGGTTTTATTCAGAGACACTTACGGTTGGATAAATATTTATTTTTAAAGAGGGAGGGATGTTTTTTCTTCGCAGGATACAATTTTTAAATTTTAGTTTTGAAGGGTTCAACTGTAAGCCTAATTTTTTAGTTCAATCAGAAATGCTTTTTATGTCTTGTTGCAAGTCGCTTACTGCGTCTGAGATTAAGCCGTTGGACGTGAAGATAGCTGTGTCGAGCTGTGTAAACTGATCCATAGCACAGTTTGATAGTTCAGGAATTTCTGCCGTAAAGAAGATAAAGAAGATTAGGGAAAGGCGAGGGGCATCCTTGGAGGACTCCCGCAAGAATAGGGGTAAGGAGCGATAAGGTATTATTTTTATTGCAAAGAATCTAATATAGAAAGCATTTGATTATTTGGAATAAATATTGCGGGAGTCCCAGTTCACGTAACTTGAATGAGGGCCACTATGTACGACTTTCTCCAACACCTGATCGATGTCTAAGAAGGCTGCTATGCAGAATTGTTTACTTTGATATACTAAAGCTATTTCTTTGATAATTCTCAATAGTTGGTAATTGGAGGAATAAAGCGGATGCAATCCAAATAGATGTAGAAGAATTGTATTTATTTTATTAATGTACGTGTTTTATCTGATGAAGACTTTTCGAAAATGTTTGCAAATGCAGGTTGTAGACTACTGGTCTATAATTTGATGGGAGTTATGGGTATTTATTGGGTTTTAAAATGAGAATGACTATTGATTTTTTCCAGCATGGGAGAAGTATTTATTTTGTGTTGTATTTATGTATGTATTTGTGAATTGTATTTATTTTATTAATGTACGTGTTTTATCTGATGAAGACTTTTCGAAAATGTTTGCAAATGCAGGTTGTAGACTACTGGTCTATAATTTGATGGGAGTTATGGGTATTTATTGGGTTTTAAAATGAGAATGACTATTGATTTTTTCCAGCATGGGAGAAGAATCTAAGTCTTACGCAGCTGTTGAAGATGACATTTAGATGAGCTAGAGCTTATGGTAGGAGATATTTTAGAGCCAGGTAGTTATGATATCTATTCCGGGTAAGATTTGTTTTTGATTTTCGAGATTAATTGTTATACGTTGGATGCTGAGATATAATTCATAGGTAACGGGGCAGTCATATGCAAACCATTTACAAATTTCTCTACAGGTATTTTCTCCATGGGGGTGAACCTTGAAAGTATGTCGATTTGAAGTGCGCTGTGAGTGTTTAGCTTTTACAGGGTCGTATGAGCAATTTTAGTTTCAGATTTGAGGGGAGGGAATGTTTGGGTTGGACGAGAGAAATATCGACCGACACTCCAGAGGTTGTTTATATTTGTAACTGATTCAGAGATGAAGAGTTGCCTATGATACAGGTTGAAAGCGTTGTGGACTGCTACCGTAGCTATATTAAATTTCGCTTTTAAGATAGGGAAGCGATATACCTGGAATTGGAAATTCATCAAACCGTGGAAGGCGAGCTGTTGTGACGTCTTATACATTAGCTTTGTTCAGCTAATCGGCTGTTTCAGCTTCATTGTAAACTATCGGCACTCCGCAAATGATCACACTGAAGTTACTGGATTCTGGATCTCAGAACGTGTGATGTTGCCACTTGTTTTAGTTCACAAAATGAATAGTTTTTTTTTCCTGAACGCTGAGTTTAGAATAGTTTCCAAAGATTTACCTTTCACTCAAGTAGAAAAGTTAGCACTTATTTCCGACGTTAACATATTAACACGCGTTGTATGGTTGTTCAATTCGTGGATGAAAATTGGGGATGTTTGTTTGATCATATTCTCGTTAGGGTAGTTTGAGAGATGATAGTTTTCCTCAGTAATTTTATCAGTCTCTGGCCCGAGCGCGGCAAATCTATTCTAGTAGTGATACTCATTTCGCCAGCAGGAGCCGAAGCCTTGTGCTGGGTGTCATTTACCCGGTAAAAGTTGAGAGGCCGTTTCCTTGGATCTAACATTATTGCATGGGTGCTTCTGTTGACGATTGTCGCCTAGAATTGTTGATGTGCTGAGAAGATATTTGGACTGGAGGTTCCCCTACGGAGCTGAATAGCTGGGCACTATGTTACGCATTATCTGAGACGGACACGAGTTGAATTTTATCATAGGTAATACCACGAGTGCTTCGGAAATTGGCGATAACGACTCGCGAAGCAAGACCCCTTCATGTGAGTATTTCCAGAGCACAAGTGGTATTAATAGGACAACTTCACGAATGAAATAATGTCCAAGAAAGTTAAAAAATTGTGCCAAATATTCAAAATAACTGAAAACTATTTTAAAATCAAATAGGTTATGTTATAGTACACACGCGGTTTATTGGACATCGATACAGCGACCGATGTATTCCGGTTCCTAAGATAGATCAGTCACAGTTTATGATTGGCCAATAGGGAGAAGCAGGAAGAAAAATCGGATAGAAAAAGCGATAAACTTCTTGAGACACACCGCCCTGATTGGGACATTTTGTATGTATGGTTAAACACAATTGGTTTTACGAGTAATTTCATGTGTGGAATAGCCACTATAAATCGTGTCCGTCTGAGATCGAGATTGTGATTGTCTTTTTTCTATGCAAGTTACTCGCTTATTTCATGCATATGTTATGGCTTTCCAGTTCAGCCTCCAAATTTTTCCTTTATGATGAAAAGAAACATGTGTCATTCAGGGCTTTGTCATGCAGAAGACTACGTATTAAAAAGCCAGAAGTACTGATCCGACGAGGCGAATCTTCCAACAAGAATTATCAACGAGGAAAGCGAAGCGCAGAGACCGTGAGGCGACAGCGGAGGCGAGGAAATGACGAAAGAAACCGCACGAAAAACAGGCGGGAGAAGCAGTTAATTAATGTTTTAATTTTACGAATTACTTCCAATCTGTTTCACTAGATCCACATACCACTTTGTAGGTTGTAATCATCTCTACACTTTTCCGAATTATCCACGCATTTCATGCATGTGTATGGCAATCCAACGCGACGCTCAGAATTTTTTCCACATGTTAGAAGGAAATACGAGTTATTTAGGGCTGTATCCCGCAGTAGACCAAGAATTTAAAACTAGCGGTGCGAAAACAGCACGTACTTTCTCGCCCGTACTTTCACGCAAATTACGCGAGAAGTACTAAAATTTTCGAAAAATTATACATGACCTCATTTCAAAATCTATCTTTAAGGAATAGATTTCATCAAAGGAAACAATCCCTATCTTCATAATTGTAGTTGTAGGAAGACACCGAAAAAATTTTGAATCTTAGCAATTTTTGAGAAACCAGAGTTTTCAACAAAAGTGAGACCAGCACCATTCTCTGAAACGTCCTTTACACTATCTAAAAACAAAATTTAATAAAAAAAACCATTGGGCCATTTTTTTAGTTTGAAAATGTTCCAGGGGCTTCTTGTAAAGTAGCCCAAAATTAAAATATAGGTTTCAATTCAAGAGGCCACGAAATGAGTCAGATTGATGGAGAATATGACTTTTGGACAAAATCGACTGAACGGTTTAGCCGCTAGCATCGTTCACAAACGGATGGAGAGACGTTTTGCCGTCGATATTTCGCTATCAAGGACCCAAAATCATGGATTCAGGCTACATCAAGTATTAAAAGATATTTTCCTTAATTTAGCAACTGGATTTATTTACTTCTCGTCACAATGGACCGTGTAATAAGAGTTATCCCCCCGAAAATTCGCCGTTTTTCACACTCACTTCGTGGTAGCGGTAGCGAGAAAGTAAAACCCAGAGGTCCCGTACAGACGAGGCGAATTCTTCACGAAGAAGATCCAGCGAGGGGAGAGCAGGAGATCCAGCGAGGACAGGGGGCGAGCAGGGGACAAAGGGAACAGCGCGAGCGGGTAGCCGGGGGGCGGGGGGCAGGACGAAGAGCAGCGATAGTGGGCGCTCTCTGGTGTAATCTCTCGCCTCGCGGCGCCCCGTGATCGATTGTTATTGCCGTCGATATTGACGCGGCCGGGATGGCCGGCGCCTAACGCCGCGGAGCGACGCGCCGCGACGTCTCTATTTATTTAGGCCGTTCGCAGGGACCGGCCGCCCACCGCGCCCACGCACGAGGATCCGGCGCCGCGCGAGGCCGCGCGAGTGGGTCGAAACGCACGCGCAGCGGGAGAAAGCCAGTGAGTACTGATTCTGTGCAAGCAAGCTTCGTAGTTTTTGATTGATTAATTGAGAAATGATTCCGGGCACGTCGACTACTTATTCTTGTAAGTATAGTGCATGGTTTTTACCGCGGGAGGACATGGCGATCTTTACCCGATGGATGGTGAGATCCGGCACCGACCTACAAGTCGGCTTGCGGGGTTTTCCTAACCAGGTATCTCCCACCAGCGGAACACCGCCCCAGCTAGGACAAGTCAGCTACTTACTCCTCTGTAAATGTAAGTCATGGTACGTCCCACAAACAGGCGGTGTTCCTCCTTCACTGGAGCATGATCTCCGACGCTGGCCCGTGTGCGGAGGTTTTCTGTTCGTGGTATCTCCCTAAGCGGAGGCACCGCCTCGGGACAAACTCTAGGCTCTCGACTGGTCTCCCGACGTGTGTGTGTGTGTGGGGAGAGTTTGTTTAGCGCATTTAAGGGTAAATGTGAGTAAAAAAAATGGATGTACAAGGATGGGGAAGGAAAGTTTATGTGAAGCCCGTAACCCATTCGAAAGAATACTGCTCAGAAATGCTTGTCGTATAGATCGGAGATAACAGGAAAACTACGGATCAGAGCAGCCGGTCACTAGAATTCTCCTTCAGGCAGTGGTTTCATTAAAACAATCCATCTCTCCAATTAGGTCGAATCCACCACCGAAAAAAACGCTGTATTCTAACAAAACGATAAGAAACAAATGAAATGCCTAAAATTTAAAAGTGATTAATAAATTACAGACTTTGTGCCCACCCATATGACAAGATCAAGATTTTTACAAAAAGAATTCTAATCGAGAGGGTTATGAAAACTGATACAGTGGGTCTACGAGGCGATTATGCACGCTTTTCATGACTTTTGTTCCACTGCCCGCCGCGGTGAGCTCCGCAGAGGTTAGGGCGCGGGAGAGTCGGGTCGAGTTTGGACGCGGCTCTTCAGGGGCGCTCCCACTGGAGGGCGAGAGCTCCCCGTGGGGCTAATGGGATTTAGGCGGATATTAAATCGAGCAGATGCTTTGTTTGCTGTCACGTGCGCGATGGCGGAGGGGGCGTTATTTTATGGCAGGACGTTCTAAATTCTCCCCCGTGTCGTTTATAATGAACGGGGTTTGTGAATAGGTAGGAAGGAATTTGAGAACTTGGGCTTGACTTTTCTTTCGCTCCGTCTTTCTTGAGTTTTCTCATGCTTTTCAATGGTTATCCTAGAAAGATGAGTTCACGGTAAAAAGGTTTTGGGGAATGCATCGTAGAGAGATTACATTTACAACTAATCAGAATGATGGTTCCTATCATTTGATTGATCATCAAAACTATGATTTTCATCACAATCATGGAAAACGATGATTGGATAATCATTTTATGTTGTTAGCTATCGTGGAATTGAATATAATATAAAACTACTTACTTGACATAATATTGACGTGAATTGTACAGGAACGTTAGAAAATGTTGCCATTAGTGATCTCAAAGACTAAAATATTTCGAGGTGCAGATGAAATATTGATATGAATATTATTTTGATTATGGCTGGAAACACTTCATACCAGTATGCCACACATAATACAGAGTGAGTCACGTAACTTAAGCACCTCCTGTAACTTTTGAACGGTTGAAGTTATTGCAATGCAGTTTTCACAGAAGTGTATGAGGGAATGGGGCTAATTGATACGTGAATTCATTTCTGTTTTATCACTTGTATTTTACGAGGTATTTGAGGTAACTTTGTTTTTTCAAATGGAAATATACATATTTTTTCAGTCTATCATGAGGAGCGTAAAAAGGCAAATTCAATGATATACACATTGTTATATATTAGATAAGAATTTTTTTTAGTAATTTTGATTTTTGCCACTAGGGTTTAACCGATATTTTGCATGTACTCCGAACAATCCGCCGCACAAGGTCACACAGCGCTCCACCGGCAAACGCGCGCTCGGGGAAAGGAAGTAAATTTAGTACTTAAGATACGAAAATATTCCAAATATTCACAAAACTCTTGCAGTTTTTCCTGAACTCTGCTTTTAGTCCTTCCTCATTTTCATAAGTAGTATGTATTGAAATAAGTTTGTTTCTAGCCCTAAGTTATTATTATATCCTTATTAATATTCAAAGTGTTTGCTCACAATATGCAATATTTTTTGTAGTCTTAATATTTATTTTGATAGTGTTTTGCTTCAAGATCCCATTAATATTCTGTAATATAAAACACAATCAAAAGGAATTGAAGTAATAAACAATTTTATTACAATACATAGTTATGACAAATCCTTATTTTCAATCTTTCAATTCCTTCTACCAAAGAAAGACAAAAAAAATTAAATGTGCGGAAGGATGGAAAGCAGAGTTCAGGGGAAAAACCTGCAACACTTTTGTGAATATTTGGCATATGTTTCATATCTTCAAAGAAAAAGATACCTTCCCTTCCCGTCCCCGCGAGCGCGTTTGCCAGTGGAGTGCTGCGTGACCTTGTGTGGCGAACTGTTTCAAGTACGAGGTCCATTCAAAATATCCGTTAAACCCTAGTCGCAAAAATCAAAATTATTAAAAAAAAGCTTATCTAACATATAACTATATATATATATATAGTTGTATATATATATAGTATATATATATATATATATATATATATATAAAAAATTGAATTTGTCTTTTTACGCTCCTCATGATGGACTGAACAAATATGTATAGTTCCATTTGAAAAAACAAAGTTACCTCACATATCTCGTAAAATACAAGTGATAAAACAGAAACGAATTCACGTATCAATTAGCCCCATTCACTCATGCACTTCTGTGAAAACTGCATTGTAAAAACTTCAACCGTTGAAAAGTTACAAGAGGTGTTAAAGTTACGTGACTCAGCCTGTATATGAGAGATATTCTTCCTTTTGGCGAAAAGTATTTTTACATAATTAAACAGATCACCTCACATTAATGTAAAATCTTTTGGAATTTAAAGTGATTACACATCACACACCTGCGGTCCAATGCGTATGTGTGTGAACATTGTTGCAAATCTTGTGAATATATTTATTACATTTAAACTTGACTCAGAATGACTGAAGTCCAAAAACTTTTGTAATTTCTCCTTTAAACTAATAAGGTAATATCGGAAATATTTGAGAATTATTCTAACAAACGTTTTTTCCTACCATAATAATTCCAAAGTTTTCTTACAAAACCCGTTTTGTTTTCAGTATTGCTTTCATGTGGTGTTTTCAAAGTGTACTTCAAGGAAGTTAAGAAGCATTTTCTTAAAACTCGATAAAAGCAATAAATCAAATAATTATACGAGTTATACATCGTTCCGGCATATTTTAGAGCGTTAAAATCCTATAAATCGGGTGTTACCAGAACTGAAAAAATTCTATAAGTTGAAGCAATCGAATATTTTATCAAAATCCGATATACTCTCAGCACGTGATTTATGAAAAGTTTTCTCTTCTGCATTTATTGAGTCTCGAAAAAAAACGCTCCTCAGTAACATGTGATGAATTTGTCAAAGATTCTGAACATTCAAACTTCGTAATAAGCATGATCTTCAAAATTATGTTTGAATGTCTTTCCCAGTATAAATGTATACATTTTATGACGAACCAACAAAGATTCGGTTAAAATTTAGAAGTGATGTATGAAATTATTAAGAAGTTTATTTTCATTTTAAAGGTAATGTATCTTATGCATATGAAACAATTAAAAGTAAAGAGTTTAGTTATTGAATTATTAAATTAAAGCAAAACACTGCTACAGATGCTAGTCTAAAATTCAAATCAATACATTAAAAAAATCTGATTAAATTCTACATGACATTCCAGAAATACTTCATAAGCGACGGTGACACTAGCAAAGCATAATAGTTCTTCCTCCGGAAAGAAGTAAAGCAAACAACCACCTAATAACGAGATATTCCACAAAATTCTCACCAACTCTCTTCACCAAATATTCTATTCTGCAGCATTTTTTTTGTTTTCTCGCTAAAGAGCAAACAATCAAACTTTTATGATTTCCTGAAAAGTTTCGTTCACAGACGTTTACATTCATTTTTAACTATCAACATATCCATAAACGTTTGTGTTGACTGGCAACCAATTTTTTTTCCGTTTTGTAACTGCCATTGCGGTTAAAATTAACAAAAATAAAACACAAAGGAAGTGGCAGAAGGCAGCACCTTCGAAGCGGAATTTTATTATTTATATAACATTAAGTATTGCGTTAAACCTCTTATGAAGGGTTTCTCTAGGGCTCCGCTAACCCTCTCCGCGCCCCTGGTCATTTGGCCGCTCCTTGCGCAGCGAGCCCTTCCCCTGGGTGGAGGGCTGAGGGCCGCGGGCAAGCGGCGGCGTATTAATGGACGCGGGCGCGTGTATTTGCGCTGCCTGACGAATGGTTCGACGTCGCGCCATCTCTCGGGGCGTCGCTCGCCCCCGCCACAACCCCACCCTCTCGCCTCGCTATCCCTGTTTTCCCAGCTCTCCGCCCCTGCCCGCCCTGCCCGCCCTTCCCGCCCCTAATGCTTCTCACGTCGTTCCCACCGCCCCACTCTCCCCGCTACTTTCTTCCTTCCCGGCATCCCCCGGCTCTCCCAACACCTCAATCGCTTCCACCTCCTCCTTCGCCGGCTTCATCTCCGCAGCTTACCCCGTCTCACCGCCTCACCACTTCCCCCTTCCCCCCTTACCCGCAGCTTCGCCACACACACTACTCCAGCAACTCCCGTCTCTCCCAGCGCTTCTACCACTCCCATCGCCCTCGGCTCCTTCACACTTCCCCCATGTTGCAATCCACGCCTCTGCCACTCTGATCACTCATTCACGCCGTCGTTGTTTCTCCTTCAACCGATTCTGCGCGCTCTTCAAGCCACTCTGATCACTTTTCTACCTCCCGTCTTTTCCCTGCTATCTCCTTCAGAGAAGCAACATCCAATGTTCTTGTTATCTTTTCAGACCGCTCCTTCGTCCTCGTAGCTGCTACCAACTCCCTCACTTTCCCCATGAGTTCCATCATCATGTTTCACCTTAGCCACTCTGTCTCAGCCACCCAGAAAGCTCCTGCCATCCCCAGCAATGATCAACCCCATCACCTCTACCACCTCCCTCACCATCTCCACCTCGTCGGACGAACGGACGCAACGACCTGCCTGCAAACATCTATCCCGAGCCTACATTCCCGATACCCCCCACGCATTCACTCTCAGCGTCCGCTCCCCGCCTCCAGACCCTCACACGCCGCTCGCCCGCCCCCGCAGGCCGCGCCATATAACTGCTCCCCGCCGATTACGTGTTTTGTGCAGAGAGTTTTGTTATGATGGAGCGGAAGAGTGATGCGGAGGATATTTCTTCGTCAGCGGCGCCGAGGGCGCCGAGCGGCGTGGATCGGACGTCAGAGAGCGGAGTGGCGCGGAAGAGCGGGGCGGGGAGGAGCTCCCATAATGGAAGGAGGCCACGTGGCCTTTTGTCCACGGCAGGCGTTGAGTGGGGCAGGCGAGGCCTGCGGACGCGGGGGTTGGTACGTCGACCGGTACCGGGGAGAGACGACGGGGGAGTCTGAGGAATGAATATTTGACGTTTACTCTCGGTAGTTTACGAAGAGTGAGTTTGTGCACAGTACATAGAAGCCGTTCTAGATTTTCTTCATCTACTCAGATTCGCACTTAGAATGACTTCAGATAATCACGTATACCTATTTTGCTTTTATTCCCAAATGAAACGAAATGAAATTCTGGAAATGATTATTAAATTATATTCTAATTTGTCATTAAAATACACAAACCAATTTGCTGCATGAAGTTGCGAATATCATCTAAATTTGTTAGCAATATCCTTTTATATTATTCGACATTAACTCCAAAACTTCACTTTAATACAATTTAAATTGTTAATTTAAGGTGATCAAACAACGTATTATGATAGAAAATCGATGTTTGGAAAAGTATAAAACAATTTACTTTTTTAGAAATGCTTCAATTTTCTACCTTTTTAATCATTCTATTTAAGTTCATCTTAGAAGGCTTCATTTACCCTTAACATATAATTTAACTTCATTTTTCTTCACTTCAATTTAATTTCATTCAAACTTTGTTGATTCTGTATTTAAAATATTCCGCCTGTAATTGCTTACATTAAAAAATTGCTATTTCTGATCAGCAGGTTGCTCATTCTTATCAAAATGTGTTATAATACAATATGTATTAATGTTAATTAATAAAATTAAAATGTCAAAGAGTTTTCAAGAGGTTTTAAAAGCGGATGAGAGGAGACAAAGCAATGAAAAGGAAGCAAAAGGCAGCAAAGGCAGAGGGTGGTGAAATCCCCCCATTTCACCACCCTTTGCCTTGGGGAGGTGCTGTGGGAAAAGAGGACGTGATCCGCATCGGCGGGGGCGGTGGCTGGGATGGCGGCTGTGGCGGTGGCGGCGAGGAGGCGGCGTGGGCGGCGTGGGCGGCGTGGGCGGCGTGGGCGGCGGGGGCGGCGGGGGCGGTGTGGGCGGCGTGGGCGGCGTGGGCGGCGTGGGCGGCGTGGGCGGCGTGGGCGGCGGGGGCGGCGGGGCGGCGTGGGCGGCGGGGGCGGCGGGGGCGGCAGGACGGCGGGGGGCGGCGGGGGCGGCGGGGGCGGCGGGATGCCAACGCTGCGCCCTCGCAGCGGAGGCATAATGAAAGAGGCGTTATTGGAGCGTGACGGGGTGGGGGTGCGTGGGCCTGTTTGAAGTGTCGGGATCCGGCCCGGGGCCTTTCCATAGAACAGAACGTGTTTTTATTTGGTAGACATCAGAACAATACGACTGATGGACGCCTTTCGTTGAAGATAATGCACTAGGGAGGGATATTACCATTGTATTCAGCGGGTCTTGCATAGTGAACGTCGATCAAGTTCGTTTGTTCTTGCTTTGTGAATGTCGAGTACGGAACGAAGTTTCCGAACGGTATAAATTCAGATGCGGAAATATATAAAGAAATTGACGTAGCGTAATGAAGTGCACTTTAAAAGGAGCCATATGTTGATGGAGAGAGGGATTATTGAACTATGAAAAATGTTTTTTAGTTTTATAATTCCAAGAGACGAAACCTTTCAACTCCGATTAAAACATTGAGATCTGTAAATTTAATTTACCAGAGTTATAATTTAAAAGAAATGAAGAATTAATATTTCAATATGAATTTACCGTCATTTATATAACAAAACTACCAATCTATTTATAAAAGTCATGTCATGATACGCGAAAATATTTAGCACTCAACTGATTCTCGAGTGAATATTAATCGAAAACGTGTGTCCATGACTGATCCAATGTACGATTGATACAGTGTCCGTGGATCCATGAGCACTGATCCAATATATTAATAATAAGTTTTTACTAATTTTAATATTGCTTATAAACTATTTTGGTGGTTTTCTAAATTAGGACTATAACATTTTTAAGTTATAGTCCTAATGTCCACATGTAGTCCACATGTTGATGTTTAAAATCAAAGATAAGTAGTGTAATACAGATAAACATTCTCACCAAAGTTTGTAATTTAGAAATTAGCTCTTCTTTGTGTACGGAAAAATATCATTGTTGACAAATATCACCTGACGGTTAAAATTTCGTTTTTAATCTTTGAGGTTGTTCCAGAAACGAATTTCAAACATAGCGGTTTCAGTTTGCAACCTTATCTCAAAGTTAAACTGTTCCTTCATTCAGGAGTATGTTCGATTTCCAGTTCTACTCGTAAACCTCATCAAGAGATAGAATTCCATGAAGTACTCTGTTCCTGAGACACAACTGTATTGAGAGGAACATATATTTTTTGCGAGAGTCACCACTACTGAGTGTATGTAGATTATTTGGCTTAATAAGACACATAGTGAATGTCCCCACAGAATTTCTGCAAAAACAACAAGAATTTGTGAATTGTATTGTTATCTGATTAATTTCAAGTAGCATCATTTATTTCTTCTAAAATAATGTTTTTTGAAGTAGCGCTGACATCATTAATTAGTGATACAATAGAAGAGAAAAAACGACAGTTAACTGCCCAAATATACTTTGAGATATACAGTGCATGCGAGATAGCTCTCGATCCTCCGACCCCTGATTCGATTACTGGTTGGGGAAAATATTTTACTGTCATTTTGTAGTTCATGTAGCTGGTTGACAATGTGAAGGATTCTCGCAGGTACTGCATGGGTTACAAAATGAAAATATAAATTTGATCGTATTGTATGAACTCATAAAGAGAATTGAGGGATGTAGCGTTGGTTACCATGGACGCAAGTTTGTTAGAGGATGACTGGAGGGGGTTAGCTAGAGAAGGACGCCTGAATGTTGGACGAAAATATTAACATGAAATTCTTGTTTTAAAACCCAATTAGAAGCTCCTTCAGAATATTGGAGGTTTGATAAAACTTTGGGGAAGGTACTTCGGCAAATTAATCAATGGTTCTTAAGTAAGAACAAGGAATCTACGGAAATGGAGAAGGTAACACTTGCCGATTATTCTGGTTACATGAATTCACGAATAATATATTTCCATTAAGTTTGAACTTAAAGTGCTCTTATTTAAATTATCTGAAGGGAGAGGCCAACGGACAGCGACGTTTAGTGAGTGGCAATTTTTTGGCATTACCAACGATCGTTACGGCGATCAATTAAGTGTGCATACGCGGTTGTGGAAGCATAGAGTTCGTAACAGCATGCCAAATAGATGGCGTAACCCTTTAACCCTTTCACTGCTAACGACGCACCCGTGCGTCAAGCATTGCCCTGCCCGTAGTGCTAACGCCACACCCGTGCGTCAGACTTCGCCGTGCCACCACTGCTATCGACGCACCGGTGCGTCGCGCTGCTCTTTCGTGTTCTCGCTTCTGTTAGATCGCGATTGAAATTAGACAATTGCCACCACATGGGTCCTGTTTTGGACATATTAAAGTTTATTTTGGTGCCTACTAGATAGCGTTTCAATGCTTCTTTTGCGAGATTTTCTACGTGTTTGGGAAGCCATGGGTTGCTTGCACCGCGGACCGTCAGCACACGGCGAGCGGCGGCGGGCAGAAGAGACTGCGTGGCGGTCAGCGCTCCTATTGCGTAGCAGTGAAAGGGTTAAGACCTGAAATTATTTTCCTTCCCAATTTCAAACAAATGTTATTTTTATGATAATTTTATTTCTAAACAAACGTGGAATTTTTTTAAATATTGCAAAATTTTATATAAAATTTATAGAATGGGCGTGGGCGTACCCGCACAACCGTGAGTGTTAGGTAGTAATGACTTCCGAATTTCTAAAATGAAAAATATTTAATGATCAAATAATATAATTTGCACGTCGAGCTTGTACTTAATAAGAGTTGTACTTAATAAGAGTTTAATAAAATTACTTATTGTTCTACATGAAATAATAAGTATGAATTTCATTTGAACCTATTTTAATGTTAGCGTCATTTGATTAATTTCATAGGGTTCTTACAAGTAATGACTATAGTTAACAGTTTAAGGTTAAAAATTTATTGAAAATTTTTTAAACTATCAGACTACTGTACTGGAACTCGTAAAATAACGATAGCGATTTTGTCAAGTTGTAATTTCTTTGCAATTTCTACTAATTTTCTCCCATCAGTCCCATGATCAGCCTCTTAACTTGCGAAGCCCCGGGCGTTGGTTCGGTCTGCCCATGCCTAGCGCCGGCACTGGGTGGCGATGGCCCCAAGACTGGAGGGAATATCAGCGACTGCGCGGCGAGGGAGGGGAGGGGACCTTACCGCTCCCCGGAGGCGCGGGTGAAGACCAAGGCGCGCGAGCAGCGAAGGCACGGGGAGGGGGAGGGGCACTGATGTAGGGCGAAGCGGCGGCGGCGGCGGCGAGTGTACCCCAGGGACCGAGCGGTGGTCCCCTTAGGGCGCCGCAAAACTCTCCGCGCCTGCTCCCAGCGCCTCCCGCCTTGCCCGTGGCCATCCACGCGCCGCGCTGCTGCACAGTCTCACTGGCCGCGGACAGCTGGGCAAAATCAATAATCATTCGTTCCTTGTTTTGTATATTTTCTTGTAAATGTTTCGATTATAATGTGTAATCTCTATGCTAGAAATTAAAGGTAGATTTACTTTAAAGCTGGGACGTTTTAGGGATTCTGCTGGTCGCGTGTGTATTACATATGAATTAATTGCATAATTTGTCTCTGGATACTTAATACCCATCATTGAATTTCGTACACAGTATATAACTGGTTATAACAACCGTGTGTTTACGCGTTTATAACCATTTATTTACGATACGTCAAGAAATTACACAATGAAAATTACACAAGAAATTTAAGAATGAAAATTACGATAAATAATATCTATTTTCCTATAGAGAACATTGATGATAGAATTGTTTTCAGAATGTGTTTAATTTCTGGAACGGTTATATATTTCTTAAAATGTTGACTGAATGACCAGGAATTAGCCAACTGACAAGAAAGGATAGGTAAATTGAAATGATTGGGAGTGATTTGGGAGGAAATTTTGAAATGTTAAAAAATGATTTATATATAATGAGGCAGATGTAGTTTGATTTTTCTTTCTTCAGTACACTCACAAAGAAAAAGTTATTATTTATCTTTATTTATTTTTAATTATCTATTATAAATTATCTTCCTTTCATTGAATCGATTCTAAAACCCATCATTTTAGTGATCAGCTTATTTATAAGTCAATGTTCAAGACAAGGGTCAGGTCCTCATATTCGTCTGTTTTCGCTCTGGTAGTTCGCTTGAAACGTTCTTTGTGTGTTACCAGTGCCATTGCCAACTTCAGTGCTTCAACGGCAAATGCCGGCGACCGAGTTCGGAGGGACGAGAAAAGCGGGGGAATCCCAGGCAGCGAGTGACGGTTTGCACGGGGCTCGGCGGAAAGACGAGTCGCTTTTCGATCGGTCGTCGCCCTCCACCGCGCCAGAAAACTCTTCCCTACCGGTCCAGAGCTACGCAGTCGCTGTTTACCGGCAACTAGCTTGTCAATACATGACCGAGGACCAATATAGTTATAAAATCATGCGCAGTATTTAAACAAATATTTTACAGATACAATAAATATTATTGTATTAGAAGAGGTTGTATGTTCCATATTCTTTTGCTCTAAGCAAAGAAAATGGTAATGCCCTAGGAAAGGGTTTTTCCGTGTTGGTACACGTATAAAGAAAGAAAGGAAGGGTGTTTATTTCTGAAAATCTCACTAAATAATCAGCGTTAATAATCAAATTAATCACTAAATCACTAAATAATCATATTAAGAAGAAAAGGACAAATTATTATCACAAGATTGAGAATTGGCCATTCTTCCCTCACCCACTCTCATCTAATAAAAAAAAAACGACCCAGCCACCTGTCGAAAATGTGAAGGAATAATATCTAAACTCACACATTATCCTCAAGTGTTTCACTCTCCGAAATATACGAATCTCTTTTGGGATCCAGATCGAAATCAACCGTCTGCGTAGGAGTAGGAGAGATATTTGTCATGCGAAGTTACACAGGCGAACCGAATCATTCCTGTGCGTGCGCGCCGGGTGCGCGAGCCCACAGGCAGATACTAGTGTCGTGGGAACGCCTAGAAGACGAGAACAGCGTGTTAGGACATTGCTATGGTCGGACACGGCACGGAAAGTAATACTTGCTGCACGTTATTGTTCTGTTGTGTCCGGGTGAGTACCCTGATAAGGTCGCTTGATTTTGGGAACGCAGTCCGGCTCAGGGCATCAAATGTTGCTACTGCAGAGCCTATGACCCTGAGGTCATGGTGTTCGAGTCCCAAAGGCGGGAGGATTTTCGACACTAGCTAGGTCGAATTTAGCATTCTGTTGTCTGGAGGAGAATTCTAGCGACCGGCAGTTCTGATCGGTAGTTTTCCGTGATTTTTACGATAACACCGAGCGAATACCGGAGCAGTACCCTAAGAAACGGGCCACGGAGCGCGGGCGATCTTTTCTTCCCCTTCCTTGTCCTTTCCTCACCTCTTAACTTACACACCCCTACACTAACAAGCACTACACTGCCACGCACTGTCGGGAGACCAGTCGGAAGCTTAGAGCTTGTTTCTGCTGGGATGGTGCCCCGCTGTTGGAAAATATCTGGTTGGGGAAAACTCTGCGGCCTGCCGTGAAGTTTGGCGCCGGATCTCACATCCAGCAGGGAAAGACCACCGCCACCTCCTGAGAAAAAAATGCACTATACTACAGTTATGGAACCAATGACCATGGTGGTTGTCACGCCCGGAATCACTAATCAACCAGTCAATCAACTGGGAACGCTGTCACCCTACGATCGGGAGGAGACTCACCGCCGGCGCGCGCCCGTGTACTCTCCACCTACTTAGTAGACTACGTACTTATCTTGAAGAAGGGAGTCCAAATGATTTATAGACAGACAATATTAATGTTGTTTACTTTCTTTTTTATAGGCTTTTAGATAATTTGCTACAAGTTTCGGGGGTAGGTTGTCATCATCAGGCTACAATTGAAAATTTAAAAAAATTACAATTTTACTTTTTTAAAACTAAAATGTTGAAGAATTAAATTTTTATAATATATAACACGACTACGTACGTATTTGGCAAATTGATTTAAATATTTATGTTAGAATTATGTAACTATTTAAAAATAATATTGTATAATATCGTATACACACTACAAAAATAATATACAGTAACAAATGTTTAGTAATTAACAAAAAACCTATGATGGCACCCCCCAAAACTATCGTTCGGATCCGCCTCTGGCCGCAGCCACGCTGACGACGCGCTTTACTTTCTCACCGAGTCTTCTCCGAGGCAATGGACGAGGGCCACATTCGTCCGCGGTCATTTGACGGTGAACGAAGTCATAAGAGAGTAAGGCGGATTGGCTTAGCCTTCCCGTAGGCGGGCCTATTTTACTCAGCAAAGCGGGCACGTAGGAGCACTGTATGGTGTCTCGAGAAAACAGTACTAGCACCCTCAAAACTTCTATTATTTAATTGAAGAAGGACGAACAAAAACTCACAACTATTCATGGCATTTTTAATGTTAATACATTTTATAAATCATAGAAATGTGGCCGGTTTTAGTTATATAATAATAAATAACGCATTGTTTCAGAAAAACGTATGA
Organism: Acheta domesticus; assembly: GCA_031308135.1. Taxonomy (NCBI): domain Eukaryota; kingdom Metazoa; phylum Arthropoda; class Insecta; order Orthoptera; family Gryllidae; genus Acheta; species Acheta domesticus. The sequence goes on from JAHLJT010009419.1 coordinate 123,827,441, forward strand.
AACAAAATATAACAAAGAAAAAATAACTAGAAAATTGTAAATAATTATTAACTAATTTAATTAAATGAAACATTTGCAGTCCTTAAATTTTAGAAAAGCATCAATTGATTTTCATCAAGCCTTTTTCAGTAACTCAAGAAAATCCTAATTTCTTCGTCTCAGCCCTTCAACAAAGAAAAACAAAAATAAGACTACAATAGGAAAAAAACAACTTTCAACATCTTTGATTTTACTTGCAGTGGTCAACAACACATGTAAACGAACAATCTAAATAAGTAAAATGTTCGTTTGGAGTACTAAAATTACTTACACGAGTGGACGTAGAACACGGAGTGCTGTAGTCAGAATTTTGTTATTTTCGAATTTTCTTTACGACTGATAGAGAGAAGGCCACGGAAAGGAGATTTCCGCATTTCGTTTAGAATGTTGCGAAGTGAGAATACTGAAGCCCTCTGACATGTCGAATAGCCGTACTCCATTTTAGAACAATAAAAACACAAAGGCAGCATGGAGTGCTGCCGCGCGTCCGCGGGAAGGTTAACCAAGGGGCATGAATGCTGTGAACAGACATTTGCTAAGCGAGCCACGCGATGACTGTGCACGAGTTAGGCTTTCATGAACAGATTGAATTAAATTATCATGGATCTAATCCTGTAAATCCTTTATCATGTAGTACTTTTTGTTTCTCTCCATGCCATCGACGTCAGAGGAAAGCAGTGTGAAAATAACCAATAATCCTCTTTACTCGAAATGCCTAGCCGGGCGAGCTAATAGGATGAGAAGAGAGTATTACAGTATACTACGAACTGTTGCACTGTGAATTCGTATCCACTACGCTACGATGTTGCAGTATTTGCGAGACTGTTAAAATATTCAATTTATTGGAGTTATAAAAGAATATTCTATTGATTATTCTTGAACAGTGTGCATGGCACGTTTTGGAAAATTATTTTGTTTAGTTTTATTCTAAAGCATTATTACTATTGCAGGTCACTAGTTTTACCGTCTAGCCCTCACTTCGTAAGAAGAGAACGTATTGTAATCGTGCCCGGACAATGGCAAATTTTCGACAGAAAAACTCTTATTGTCGGGCCCTGGTTACGAAAAAGTGGATAAGTCATATTCCTATATACAGTAAATTACTTCCTCTAACACTTTATGTAGCCTGAATCCACGTTTAGTGGGTAACTAAAAATTGCCTGACGGCAAAACGTTAGTCTGTCCGTGTGTTTGTCTGTAGTCTATTTATTTATTTATTTATTTGTCAAAAAACAGTAAAAACTATATGACGTGTGGGGAAAGAAATTTATCTGCGCACATTTTCTTGAGGGCCAGAATTAAGAGGAAAACCAGACCCCTGCTATAAGAGATTTTCTGGCGAAAATTCCCCGTTTTCCGCCGCACGATTACATAACTTTCTCTTCTTACGAAGAATTCGTAAGGCGAGAAAGTAAAAAAGAAAAAAAAACGAATTTAGAAAATAATTATTTTAGAAAAATAAAAATATTTGAAAAATGTTTTTTCCCGAGTTATAGAAAATCAATTCCAACTGTAAATGAACTACAAGCAAAAGGAGTGCTCAACAAAACGTGCGCACAGTGAACCCACATTTACGTCCAGAAGCAAAACAAGGGGCCATCTCAGCATTTGCTCAATGGATCAGGGAAACTAGACAAAAACCTGATCGAGATGGGGGTCATTGACCCGGAAGCTGAAGTACATTACTTGTTACAGGCGTATTAAATATATTTTTAAAATGTATACAATGCAAACTTAAACTAATTCATTATATATCTTTGTTTTGTTACATTAAACATTATTTTTCTTTTTCACGATCAGTATAGTCTCTAATTGTATAGAAACAATTTTGCAGCAGAAAAGATTTTACTTTAAACTTAAATTTGTGTACCGACTTTAATTGTTTTATGTCATCTGGCAATGCGTTGTAAAGTAACGTACATGTATTGTATGTTGATTTATACATGTATTTAGTCAACTCTTGCGCCTAAACAGTTAAGCCGTCAGGGAGCTGGCCAGAACATGAGAGGTAGAAGACACGAGTCATGGAGGCAAGGGTCTGGGAGACGCACGTCAGCGATATGCGAAGACAGAGGACAGGGATAATTGAGGTCGGAGACTCCGAGCTTATGGTGAAGCTGGCGAAGCGGAGCTGGGGCTTCATAACGAGAAGGGACGCTACATGGGCGAGTGTATTGACGCTATGCCCTGGTGAGATATCGAATTGAATTGCCTTATTTTTAGGTGGCGAAACTCAGGCCTTGAGGCCTACTCATCTGTCTGACCACGCAAATTTCGCTACGCTCCTTTCACCATCTAGCGAAGAAAGAAGGTATTCCTTGGGCGACGAAATCGGCGACTTGAATTTAGCTCAGAGACGTCATTTAGGCTGGAGGATCTTTTACATGCAATAAATCTACTGATATGGGAGAGCCGGCTTTACTTCCCCTCCGAAGGAAGGCGTACAAAGAATTTTTTCGCTTTTAAAAATCCACGGCTTCAATCGGGTTTGAACCCGCGAACTTGGGAATAAAAATCCGATACGCTGACCATCCCCGGCGCACATGAGATAGTTGAGGAGCTACAAGCGGGAGGGAGGCAAAAAAAAATCGACACACTTCACTGAGAGGAGGTTCGCGATATGAAGAAGACGCACAAGATTGTTGGGTGCAGTGGCGTTAGGTATCAATGAGTTAACCTGGGCTGTGCGAGGGAAGGAGAGGAATAAAGTGATTGATTGATGTCCCGAGTGTGGTCAACTGCTTTGTTCTTTAGTTCCGTTAGTGTTCTCAATGTTTTATCGCAGGAATTTGCGCAGTTTCTCATCCACTAGATGGTTCGATCCAGCTCCGACGTAACAGGTCGGTTGGGGCTATCTGCCACCTAGCTGGTCAGCGCCCCAGCCGGGACAAGCTCTAAGCTCTTGGTCTCTCGAGTAGTAGTGTAGTGCATGGAAATGTGTGTATGTGTGTGTGAATAAGGGGTGAGGATAAGACAAGGAAGAGGAAGAAAAGATCGCGAGTGGTCCGTAGCCCGTTTCTTCGGGTTCTACTCCGGCATTCTGGCATTGTTTACAGAAACCGGCGAAAACTCCTTATCAGAGCAGCTAGCCGGTAGAATTTTGCTGTAGACAGCGCGTGAATTCCATCTAGCTATTTAACTAGTATGAAGCGCCCGCCGCCGTCGGGACTCGAATCTAGAACCCCCCGGTCAGAGTCGGTAAGGAGTAAGTGGCAATTTTGGCTCTGAGCTAAACACAGCCAGCGTGAGGTTTGGAGCAGGGATGGGGGAAAGCGTGGGCGGAGCGCGGCGGCGGGGGTAGGGTGACTGGAGGAGAGGGTAGCTGGTGGGACGGGTCGCCTCACTTCACGACCTCCAGCGCTGCACGTCGCGAGTAATAACTGAATAATTTCTCGGATAATGGTGGACGTACATTTTGCTGAAAATGAGGTCGTTGCTGTAATACCGCCCTGCGTTCTCTCTTGGTCCCTTTCTCTCCCGTCTTGCTGGGAGGTCTGCAATCCGACTCGTAGAGGAAAAAAAAGTGCTATGAGTAAGTCATTAATGTGTTGTTTCTCTTATCGAGGTCGGCTATTAAAACGAAATGATCCAGTAACAATGTGGAAATTTGCATCGCGTAAGAGGAACATGCATCAATTTTGTGAAATGGTAGAGGTTTTGAGCAATATATGAGCGTAACTGCATCTGTTTTAAAAGAGAGGATAGAAACGAGATGGTTTTAAATTTTAAGAAACAAACTATGTAATTAGAATTTCTCTAATAAATATAAATAATAGTACCCCTTAAAGAGAAAAATATTTATAATGATGGTGAAAGTAAAACGAAACGGGAAAATTAACAAAAACACAACGCATTGATAATTAAGAATACTAAACGAATTTAAGATAGTTCGACATTTGGTATATCGTTTATAATCATTAAGCGTGTTTTTAGTCTACCTATAAGTATTAAATTCTACACCTCAAGATTTAAATACACTCCTTTAATGGAATAAACCGTTTGAAATGTATACTCTCGGCGTTAATTAAATTCCGACAGTCTAGTTTTATATATACAATTATTGATTTATTGGTATTTATCTGTCGTTCTCTTCAATTAGATTTCATTCGCGGTGTTATTTTACAAAAACTAAATATCTTCTGTAAGAGACAATAAAGTTAGTTTGTGCTAACACAAACGTAATTTACTGCAACTAAATTCGGCGATAAAATTCTGAAATATCTCTTTCAAAAACTATTTTATTATTTGGTATTTGAAACATTAAACTGTGTACATTCTTATTACATGTTATGAAAATGAAAGAATAATTAGCTTACCACAAAATCTGGGTTGAGATTCACATATTGTTCCAGAGAAGGCAGAAAACGGAACTATTAGATCAAATTTAGCGCTAGAAAATCCCATCGGGTTGTATAAACTAGGATCAGCTCTAGTAGCGACGAAAAGCAAGAGAGATAAAATAAATTTAGATATTACAAAAAATATGGGCAAAGTCTTAAAATATGTGATACATTAAAGAATACCTGCTGGAAACATATGTGTCAGTAAAGAGTGAAATAAATTCTGGCAAATCAATTCAAGGAATCTTCAATAAAGTTTTGGGAGCGAAATAAAATGATGAAACATTTATCGGCGTAACAATCATAAATTAAATATTCTATTGTGTTATTTTAAAAACAACCTTCAATTAATAATTGATGTACAAGAGCAAATAAAGCAGCTGTTATAAAATTATTACCTGATATGTTAATGACATTTCATTAATATTTGAAATGAAAATGTAAACATAAAATTGTGCATTGAAAACGGAATATCTGCTCTTTTTGCACGTTGTCCATAGTTACGCAATGTGTTTATCAAAACCTTTAGTTTTTCTTGATATATAGAAATGTGTAACTTGATTTTATCCCTTTCTCTTCTGCTCTTTTTTATTTCATTGGTATTTTCGATTCACGAGTTTACAGAGAATATGAGTAATAGTTAATTATATTGAAGAAATAGGTGACACTTTAATAATACTTCATGAATTGGTTTTGAAGAAAATTGGCAAAGATTTGCTTTGGGAATTACTCAAATTTTCTCTGCCAATATTTGTTTTGTTTGTGTGCCAGTGAGTATTTTATCTTCATTAGCGTGATCGTTTTTTATCACGAAAAAGTAATAATATAAGATCAAACTGGCTTGAAATTTCATCTGCACAGTGTTCTCAAGATTAAGGCATGTTCGATCAAGGTTTACAAGGTTCTTTTTAATAGTTAACTATGATTGCTAATCAGCTACGAAATACAACGGTAAAATTCACTATTGAAAGAATGGTATAAAGGAATTCTTCTTTTTTAACCATTACAGACGAGGAGAATTATTATTTCTAAATGTGTCGGTGTGTTAACACTGAATTCTGAAGTAAATGTGTGTGATATGTACAGCGCTTGAATTGTAAAACTTTAGGTTCCGGATGCGTCCCAAATTTCAAATTAACTTAATAGAAATAAATTTATAATTATAATACAATTTAATAACAATTTCCGAGATACCGTTTCCGGAAATCCGTTCCGTGGCGTGCCGCCATAAATGAAGCCCTGGATATATAGAAAATCAGTAATATGACATCGTTATATGACATGGATACCTATATTATTTGATTACCTTAAATATTGTCGAGATAAATGCAAGGAGATATAAATAAATCTACTTGAACTTCTTGAACAATAGCAGATTACTCATTATTTTAAAAAATTAGTAAAAGCCCTCTAAAAGACAATTAATATGCATTTTACTAAAACAATATATCTGGTTATGTATTCATTATATTATATTGTTCCATCGAAATTGAACAGAACAGTAAAATTTATGGAAAGTAATAAATATTATCGGGTTTTTGTTTAATAAAAACTAACAATACGTTTAGCATCTTTAGTCGACAACTGGCGAATCTGACAAGTGATTAACCAGAACATTCTCTTTCTTATTAAACCCATAAAAAACAACGGCGTTCTCGGGCATCTTCATTAAATCCCATCCAGTCGACACATTTTTTCTCTTTAATCACCTCTAAAATCGCTCTCCGATCCTCGCGAGGTCTCACCTTCGCTTCACCGACCTTCCTCCGGGGAGCTGCCTTCCCAAACACGAAGCGCACGCACTCGTCAGAGGTCGCAATGGGACGGAAAATTGATCATCGCGCTTGCGAGCAAAGCACACTCGATGAGCGATGTCGCTCTGGGCGGAGGGAACGGGGTGGGTGGGGAGAGGGGGAGGTGCAAGAGCGCTCTGCGTAAGCAGAATGCCAGCGGGAACTGGGGGTGCTCGAGAGAGGAGACTTGCGTCATAAGAGACGAGGAAATGCAAAGAAATTCAGATCAAAGAATGTCAGCTCAAATGACATTCTTCAGTGTGTGTGTGTGTGTGTGTGTGTGTGTGTGTGTGTGTAAATGTCCGGAAATAAGAAAAATTTATTTAAACTGCAATTGAGTATAACCCGGTGGCAGCTAATTACAAAAACATAAAAATCACAGTGTCTCAGTAACATACAATACTAATAATAAAAATAATGTAATGTAACTAACAAATAATACAATAATTATAGTAGTAGTAGTAATAATAATAATAATAATATAAATGAGGCACTCAGCTAATTCGTGAAACGATAGATTTTTTGAGGGGAAAATGCAATTTACTTGCTTGTTTCCTTGCTTGTTTGCTTGCACACGTCTTCGGCTGCGGTCATTAATCCCGTTAATGTAGTGAATGTTTTATCCCTAAAGGTAGCGGTGATCCTCGCAGGATGGTGAGATCCGGCTCCTCCAGCACTTGGTTTTCTGGGATTTTCCTTTCCAGATATCTCCCCCAAGCGGGGAACCGCTCCAGCCGAAACAAGCCCTACGCTCCCGACTGGTCTTCCGAAGTACCTGGTAGTGTAGTGCATGAAAATTAGTGTGCATGTGTAAGGAAAGAGGGAGTGACTGGAGAGAGGAAGGATAGATCGCGCGCAGTTCATTGCTTGATTGTTAGGATGGTGCTACGGCATTCACCTGATATTCATCATGGAAAATTACCGATCAAAATTGTTACCTGTTAGAGTTCTCTCCCAGACAGCGATTGAATTCGACCTAGCTATACAGTTAATGTCAAGTATCCGCAACCCTTGGGACACAAACCCTAGAACATTGTTTGCCTCAATAATTACATATTAACTACAATGAACCCTCGTTAGAGCCAACTCACGTAACACGACTTTTGTCGTCACACAAAATTTAGGTCCTACCAAACAAAAGTACTATTGAGGATATATAATTGGAACAATTTTGTATAAATAACACCGATTATTTCAGTCCCTTGGAATTCATGTTAATGAGGGTTTACTGTATTACTTTTAGAACATGAAAACTGTAGTATTAAATCAGCAAGAGTAGGATTTCTGTTATAAAACGTAGTTTTTTCATATAAAAGTAATTTTAAAATTGTGTATACAAGTTTCAGATTACATATAAGCTTTTTAGACAGTGGAACTTATGTTATTCACATTCTGTTAGTATGTAATTTAAATATTATAATATGTATTTTAGTAGTGCAAGTTAATATTTGAGTTTTGTCGTTGTTTTTGTTATTCATATTCCTTGATCTCAAAGGTATTTTTTTTACTTTTTACGAATTTTAGATTTATTTTGTTTCAGTTTTCATACTAAACTTTATTTTTAATACTAATGAAGTCTGTTAATCATCAAACGAAATATCTGATGACATAGATTTATTTTATTGTTAAAACTATTGATCTGCAGATTAGATAATAAAAACTTTTTTAATATATCTACGCAAACGTTTCAATTATTTTTCCATTATGTAAGTTATTTTTAACTTTAACTAGACATTTAACTTTAAGCTTAATACTATTGAACTGAAGTACATAGGGGAACGAAATTTATTGGAATGTAGCGTCTACACGACAAGATGGCAATTTTACTGTTGTAACAGGGTAATTATACATCGTTTGACATAAACAAGCCCAAACCTACCTACATCGCCTGAGACAACAGAATTTGTTCGCAACTGTTCCTCCTTATTGACAAAATGTCACATCAAAACCCTTCCAAAATACAGTCATGGAGCCAGAAGCAAGTGTGGAAGGAAATCAGGTCGAAGTTTGTGCAAGCGAGAGCGCACGAGGGGAGCATGGAAGAGCTAAGTAGAGCGTGAGGGCAGTAGTGTGCGTGGGTGTCAGCCGCCCGGACGGAAGAAAATTTCGTTACCCTCTTATTTAGGTAGTATTTTCATTGAAAATAATAAAATATAGCTTGAACAATGAACCAGTTAGTCAAACATTTAGTTACACAAATAAAAAACATAAAGAAAATATTTAATATATAGTCGAATACATGCGTACAGGAACAATAAAAGTTTCAAAGAAGTTCAATAATTTAACAATCACTACACATACTTATGAGCACTAAAATTACAGTTTGGAAACCGCACACAACATATACGATAAAGTTTATGTTATTTGGATGACTGACGACCCATCAATGCAACTTTCTGTGAATTGTCAATCCGTTACTCACGGACTTCCCTGAAGGGACTTATCCATACTGGAATCTATTTTGCATTTATATGCAATACTGAATACTATTCTTTACATAATAAAATCTATTCTCGCTGAGTATTAGTCATAAACAACTGAAGCATAAAATAAAATACGAGTAATCCATAGAAGACACTGCAGACGATGTTGCCAGTCGCTACGATGAGCAATACGACATTATTATACATTTATTTAAAGAAGTCGTCACAGAATAAATGACAGATTCCGTGCTCATTTCAATCGGTCCAAATCGCAGGTGCGACAAAAATATGAAATGAAATGGTTCAAAATTTTACAAGATATTATTTATTGTGAAATTTGCCCCCTAAAAGTAACACCCGGATACGAACGCCTCTGCTGCCCCCACTACGCATCCCACTGCGTCAGGGGGCAGGGGGAGGCACCCACGAGAGCGGATACGGCAGCGGGCCGTGAAATCGACGCCCTTGCTGCCTGCCCGCCCGCTCGGCCCTCGGAGGGAGTGTGACGTCACGGCACGAGGACAAGCGACGAGCGCCCCGCGTCGCGTAGCGCAACTCCACGCCACGCTGCTCTGCGCCACGCCGTACCGCCCCCAAACTATCGACCGCTAATCCTTCTCTCGATCGACATCAAAATCCACTTTATTTCCCCCTGAAATTGCCTTCACCTCGTGTGAGCCTTTCAACTCAATTTCGTCCGCAATATATACACTAAGTGTGTGGATTCGACGGCGCGGCGCGAAGCCTAAAGTATGGGGTGCGAGCAGGTGAATCTGTCTCTCTTGGGAGGATTGGTGGTGGGGAGGACAAGGGACAGGTTTTTGCTCGAAAGCGATCTCGCAATGTATGGTATTACTTGCTCGTTCAAATACTCAATTTCTTGGGAACGACCCTTTAAATTTAGATTTCTTGGAAACAACGCTGAGGGAACACCACGTAACAGGTGTTTCACGTATATTTACATGCATGATGTGTAGCTGGTAAGACACAAATGTATGATGAATTGTTTAGATGTTCTACTGGATAAATGTAATTTTCTCAGTTTGTTGATACGATTGCCGCGAAACTTACCAGATGTTGTGGTATTCACCGTTAACACGAAACTAATAGGGTTTACTTTCGGACACCGAATGAAAATTTAGGATATTTTTGTTAATAAGTCTTAAATTCTCAAAAGTGAATCATATGAACGAATTTTTATGGGGACCTAGAAGGTTTCGTTTTTACTTTCTCGTATACGCACGTATATACGGAATAATAAACGTAGTACAATGAAAGTTATGAAATGCTGCGCGAACAAATCGCGAACTTTCGGCAGAAAAAAATTCGTTGCCGGGTCGTGATAACGAAAAAGTGGATAAATCCAGTTGTTAAATTTTAAAAAATTGAAAAAGTTTACATTTAATTCGGCGTCTTAGTCCAACTACAAAATTGTAGATAGAGATTTTTCCTTGAAATAAAGTTTTTCTTCGTAGTGAGTTCTTTCTTTAAGGTCGTGTACAATTTTTGAAAATTGTAATAACTATCGTGCAATATTGTGTGCAATAAGTGCAATTTTAAAAGAGTACAAAAACTAGATTTTCTCGAAACAGGCTCTAAATTTTTTTTAACTTTCGGTAGGGATAGTGCTAAAAGTACTCTACGAGATGACATAAATGCCATATTGCTCAATTCTTTTGTTTTTTCAAAAATTTCAAAAATGCAATTTGTTTGACTTGTATCTCACATCTTTAATATTTACAATAGCGGCGATTTGTTAACATTATTATGTTAATACGTACATGTGTTTTAAATAATTTCAAGTCAAGTTTCTCGAAAACTCAACTGTATTCTGCGAAAACCAGCTCAAAATTCCGCATTTTCAGAAACACTCGAACGCAATTTTCTCATAAATGGTTCTACATTGTTTCTTCAATGTTTCTAATTGCACTCTTTAATAGACGTAAAATTTTTTTTTTCCAAAAATTACACAAATGTAATTTTTTGAAAGATTACTCACGCTTTAATACGCACATTTCCAGAAATTTGTAAACATTATTGTATTTGTGAGTGTATGTGCTTAAAATAACTTCAAATGAAGTTTTTCGAATACTCAAACATTTTTTGTGAAAATGAGCTTCAAATTTTGCATTTTCAGTTGCGCTTAAACGCCATTTTTTTAAAACAGCAACATATTTTTAAAAGAAAATTTCCATTTAGGACAAGGCTTTTGTGTTATTTAATATTCTAAAATTAATACGTGGGTTGTATCATGAAAAATTAAGCAGATTTCAAAAAATGTATTTGGGATGCGATAAATGGGAGCTGGCAAGAGCATGTGGCAATTCCGCATGGCTACCCCAGACCCAAGGAAATAGAAAACTAAAACGGGGAAGTGTGTAGTAAAGTACTAGTTTAAATTCATGAAAGTCCTTTTTATTATATGTACTAATTCAACAGATTTAAACAAAAAATACAAATACTGGTACAAAAATGGGAAAGAAACTTCTATATTTTTAAGAAGTAGTAGAGTCTATTATATAATACAAATAAATGTATTTGCAGATAAGTTAAGGTTTTGAATAAAAAAGGAACTTTAAAATTAATTTGTTATAAACGAGAATGTTGTAGACATAAATCAGATCGTGTTGATGCTTGTTTTATTGGATCTATACTGGCTTTTAGGAACATTTGGTTATTTGTTTTTCTGGCGGAGCAGAAAATTAAAAACTATTGAAATTTTGAATAATAATTAGAAATCAATCACAATGCTGCGGGAGGCTGGCGCAATTATTTCCGGAGAGTTCGTGGCAAGAATTTAGTGCGGTACTCTACACAAGTAAAAAATTATTTAGAACCAGTTCTTTCCAAACGGTGGGTATTTGGAGACGTGTTCTGGGAACCCAGGGATCCCTTTTCATTCACTGTTCATTATGGATATGCAAGTAATTTGCTCCCTTCTATTCAGAATTCCTTCGTTCCGGAACAACCTTCATACATCAACTTGACTTACAGGGAAATTATGTGGCGGCGGACAAACGAGGAAAGAAACATATTCGAGTAAATATTCTACGATATTACAGAATTATAGGCTTTCTCTTAAAAGTATTGTTTAAATAATATTTCATTCTTATATTTTTATAAAACGTTTGTATATTTATAAAATTATTACAATTTCATAAATATAATAAACATATATAATTTTTATATTGGTTGTGGTAAATACATAGTATAATTAGACTATTGAATGTTAAAATATTTTCATTAGTATTTTAAAACGTATTTATTATTATTAATAATAAAATTTTACTAATTTTATCTTCTTTTGTGATCCAATTTTTAAAAAGTGTATAATAGTAAAAGCTACATACGATTCCTACAGAAAGAAATAAAAAAATCCTTTCTAACAATATCACGAGAGTTCTCTCTTGGCGACAACCAACTGTGACCCATGTGTTCCACAGCCCAACATGATGTGCTCACAAGGATAGGCTTCGTTATAGCTAATGACGTCGCCGAAAGACTAAAAAAGCCTCCTCTTTTCTGGGAAACGCATCATTAAAAGACTTTGCGATTGCTCCAAGTGCATTCGGAAGAGAAAATGCTGCGCGGCGAGCAACAGAGATTCCTTCACGGCCCGGAAGAAAGGCGCAGTGTCGTTTCAAGGCGTTCCGCTCCATGCAAATGAAGGAGCTCTGCGAAGGACCAGTTCCGCGAAAACGCGCGCGCGGAAGAGCGCTAATCTATTTTTGCGCTCGCGACGCTGCTGCTGTTATGGAGAGCCGAGAAACCGGAGACGCCTTTTACGCGTCCAAAGACGGGGCCTAGAATACACGTCAAACAGCTGACGTACTCGGAAGTGAAACGGTTGTTATATTTTTAGTGGGTTGCATTAATAAATAACAGCATTCAGCCTTGTTCGTCCCACGTTGGGATTGCTAAGTGAAACGGCTCTTTTTGGATAATTCATAAATAATAATAATAATAATAATAATAATAATAATAATAATAATAATAATAATAATAATAATAATTGATCATATTGTCTCAGCTTGTCCAATTCTAGCAAAGACCGAATACTTAAAAAGACACGACAGGGTGTGTAGTTACCTCCACTGGCAGATCTGTACCGCCCTCGAAGTTCCAAACACATGCCCCAAGTGGTACGAACACTCACCAAAACGGGTGACATCGGTTGGATTGTGTACAATATTGTACGACCAACAAATTCAAACGGATCGCACTATAGCAGCAAACAAACCGGAAATTGTTATCCGGGATTTAGAGAAAAAATCTTGTCTACTTATTGATGTTGCTGTGCCTTGCGATCAAAATGTCGTTACCAAGGAGGCAGAGAAACGTCTTAAATACAAGAGTTTGGAAATCGAGATCAGCCGAATGTGGGGCGTAAAAGCACAGGTCGTCCCGATAGTTATCGAAGCTCTGGGATTTGTTCCGCAAAATTTGAGTAAGAACTTGTCTAAACTCCCAGGTAATTCAAAGGACTGGGAAGTGCAAGAAATAGCTTTATTTGGAACAGTCCACATTTTGCGCAAAGTATTGTAGAGACACCGATAGTCCCTATATCTACTCCTTAGGTAAGTGGTTGCAACCTTGAGTAGATTTTATATTAAGCCGACTCATAACATCTTTAGTCGTGATGTAATGGAATAATAATAATAATAATAATAATAATAATAATAATAATAAACATTTATACCTTTTCTCCTCTTGCTGGAAATACTTCTAAAAATGTTATTTTACTATATGAATAAAATACAATAATACTTATTACGCCTTCGAATATTTATATTTATTTTTCTCTTTCTCTCGAACTAATCCACTGATTTTCAATAAATATTATTTTTGTGTAGGGCCACGAAGGCGTCCCATACGGGAATTGGAATGCTATCATCAGTGATTGGGAAGAGGATGCGTGGCTTTATATAGGTAGCTATTCTCATCTCTTACAACTGAAATGAAGACAACATTTCAATATTCAACATTGCTACCGCAATAACCGGTGCATTTCTGTTTTTATTCCTCCATAAAAAATTGTTACATTTTACTGCGACTCAACTGTTCCACCTAACATCGCTATCACATACGCCAAATAATGACAACAAAAATACCAAATATTTATACCCTTTTTTAAAAATTCACTGCTTCAAAACTAATTCGCACGTGAACACATGGATAGAAATAAAATACATGCGCGCATTCTCTTTTTATGGCGATTTACTTTCAAAACTTAATTTCCTATTTGTACTGCTAAAAGAACATTCTTGGCCTTCTCATATTTACGTGTCGAAATAATTTGAAATGTCCACTTCCCTGTTTGCATCAGTATCATCTACATCAATGTCAGCCGCTCACACTTCCCCGATCTCCAGAAATTACCTTCATTTTAAATTAAAATCCATTTCCATAACCATTTTCTTGTGTACTCATATCAACAAAAACATTTTCATTTTACTCGACAGATATTAAAATCAAAACGTGTTTGACTGGCAAATAGAGATATGGCCTTCCGCCTCCACCATCCATGAGGTCCGTAGGACATCTTCCATGCGTCTGTCTTCTGGTTTCTATGCCTTCCCACCAAGTCTAAAACTATTGCCGTTATGCTGCTCGTCAATTACTATAGAATGTTATTTCGTTTTCTCGTTTACATTTGATAGTACTCGCTCCCACTCCTCTCCTTAATTAATTCCGATTTTTGTTTCGTTATTTTGTCTGCATTTTATTGTTTTTCAAATCCTTTAAATTTATTTTACAACTATAACTTACATCATGAACATTTGTCTTATTGCTTTCGATTGTTTTCCAAAATATTTTTTGACTTTCTTCCAAAACTTGATGTTTACGCGAATGTTTATAACTTTAACCCCCTCTTTGTTTATTCCGGACTGTCTGTTATTCATCACAGTGCTACAACTCCGTCTTAATATAAATAAATGTCACTTTTTTCGAATTCCTTCACTTTTTTATTGCAATCATGTCGTTTCCGGCACTATCAAAACAAGTTAATTATTGTTTTGACGAATCCGTATAAATCGTCACAGAAGATACTTTAATTTTCTCGTACTGAACCGGTGTGGAGTAGGCCGATGAAGTGAATCTCTGAAAACAAGTGTAACATTTTAGCTGTTGTGAACAAAATTGTAGTAAGAACGATTAAACTAAAAATTAAATACACTAAATCTCTTAGAGAATGAGAGGTTTGTTGTTTTCGTTTTTAGATTATTGGTAATGTAGCGTTTCCTCTAAGTGTACGTTTTATTAGGACAGTGAAATGCAATTGTCCACAAAAGAAGGTCGACATAAAAAGAACAATTAAAAATATACGTTCCCAGGAATATTCTCGAGCCAAAATAAAACATACCAACCTAACCAACACTGAAATAATCCAAGAGCAAGAGTTTAGTATCCCTTAATTTATTTGATAATACGAAATACTAATGTTACTGGCTATGATCTATCCTTATTTGATGTCCTCTGTAACATTATGTATATAAATTGTGTAATTATAATTTGGCGTACAATTTATTGTACACGGTTGTTGCTGATGATTTATTGTATACAACGAAGAGTTCCAAAACAGTTAACGTTTCGCGGCTGATACGCCGTGGTCCAATTGAGGTTACATTAGGCGAATCTACGTAACGAATCTGTGAAGGCCAAATGTTTCAACCATGGCGACTTAACAAATTATTGCTTACGTTATGAAAGAGATTTTCTGTTCCCTTACAATATTACTGAAAGATGTTAGTAAAAGGTTGCAATTGATCACACTGAACGTGATTGAATAGTTTCAACATTACTGATTAAGATTGAATAGGATATACCTAAACATCTACAAAATATTTTCAGCGATGTGCAAAAGAAACTAATAATTTTAGTTTATTTAGGAAAGAAACGGTTCATATTGTTTCGACATATCACGTTGGCAGCTTTCAAATTTATTCATGGAGAATTCCTGTGAGTTTTGCTGACTTGCATTCAGTATTTTGATTTGCATTAATTCACAATAAAATGCATTTTAAAAGCATCTCTAACAAGAAAGTGTCACACTGAGCATTTTATATATCGATCTCATTTCTTGCAGTAGAATAATTTGGTAAGTGCTATGGAGAAATGTTCACGATTTTGGATTACGTAACCCCACCACTGGCCTTTCCCCGTTCTTCACATTTCTCACTGAAGCCAAATCGCAAAATAATGAGAGCTCCTGAGAAAGCGGAGCTCATAGAAAGACGTGCACTGAGAATACTTCGAATAAAGTTAATCAAGCGAAACAGATTTTAAGTTTGTGATTAGAATTAAATTTACTTACTGCCTTCTTATACCATAATCTTACAGTTAATTATATTTTCGTACAGTCAGTGCTTCGTGTGGTGAACTACAAAGTAAATAAACGTGTTGGAGATTGAGATCATGGGATTTGGTTAGAGCAATTTCAACAGTAAATCATTTAGTTTGCCAACATTTCGGAATAATTTATTCCATCAACAGGGCTGGTGATAAAAGTAAACACTACTAGCATTTTCACATAATTACCCAATGAACAAACACACTGTACATAAATGATAAAGAACCGGTACCGACCTTGCTCCTCAAAAGATTTTTCAAAGTTCTGTGAAAACGCGCGCATAGTGACACAAAAAGCTACATTAATGTTCAAAAAAACAAAAACAAGGGTACTTCTTAACATTTCAAGGTATAAAGGTTTTACGAAGTCTTTTTGGTCTTAGAAAGGTGAAACTGACATTGTAAATTCTATGTTCACTACTTATCAAGAGAAATTAAAAGTTTAATACACCTGATCATGATCCATTGAAACCGATCAAAGGGAACTTCACGCTTTGTAGAGAGCTTGCGTCTACTAAACACGAATAATAGAACTTACATCCACTCTTCATACTTTGCGACTAGACGAATCCATTTCAAGAGCCCGGTCTGGATTAAAAACAAGACGAATGCAAGCAAATTCAAAGAAAGCGTTGTGCAAGGGCTTCCGAGAACCGCTTCCTTGCCGTGTCGCCTCGCGCCGCCTCGCGCCGCGCAGACAGCCCCGCCCCTCCCCTGTTTGAACGCCGCGAAGCCTTTATTCCCCAAAGGCTCTTCCGGAGAGTGTTTGCTCGGTGCCTCGCGCGCGCTGGCCCCGGTTCGAGACCCGGCGAGGGGCGCAGGGTTGGCTTCGCTGTTGACTGCGGGTTTATGAATAAGGCAGCCGCCGCCGGCTTTATTAGACATTCAAGGGCTGTTTAACGTACACAGCGCGCGTGGAAAAGCGGGCGCCGAGATTTTCGTCTGCAGCTGCGAGAGTGGACGAGAGAGAAAAGTAGTTGCAGTAGTAATAGCAGCAACGGGGGTGGGGCGGGTGCAGCGCGAGAGGGGGTGGGAGGAGGTGCGGAGAGGTTTGCAGAGCACCGCTAACCGGTGGGATTAGGGCGGGTAAGCAGCGGGGTTGGAGCGGGGCAGAAGCGAGGTTCGAAAGTGGTTGGGCCGGGGCTGAAGCGGGGTTGGAGTGGGGTTGGAGTGCGGTTCGAACGGGTTTGTGGCTATTTTGGAGCGGGGTTAGGAAGGGGTTGGAGCGAGTTTGGAGTGAGGTTTAAACGGGGTTGCGGCGATTTTGGAGGGGTATTAGAGAGGAGTTGGAGCAGGGTTGAAGTGGGGTTGCAGCGGGGTTCGAGTGGAGTTCGAATGGCGTTGTGGCACTCTTGGAGCGGCGTTGGAGCGGGTTTGGATTGTGGTTCGATCCAGATTGAAGCGGGAATAGAGAGTGGGGTTGGATAGGGTGAATGTGAAGTAGACGCAGGGTCGAAAGAGGAGATGTCAGAAACGAGGTCGAGGGAGGGAATGGTGAGGTGACAGACGTAGT
Source organism: Acheta domesticus (assembly GCA_031308135.1). Classification (NCBI taxonomy): domain Eukaryota; kingdom Metazoa; phylum Arthropoda; class Insecta; order Orthoptera; family Gryllidae; genus Acheta; species Acheta domesticus. Next base: position 123,844,899 of record JAHLJT010009419.1, read on the forward strand.
CGGAGCGGAGCGGGCGTGACGGCGGGGCAGGGCGAGGGATAGGGTTGGGTGAGGAGGCGGGAGCAAAGCGGGGCGAAGGGCAAATACTGTGGGCTGGGGCAGGCGCAGAATCAGAGTGAAGGTAAGAAGGGGCGTGAGGATAAGGGATGGAACGGGCCGGAGACGACAATAGGTGGAAGTGGGTGCGGATGGCGGCAGTGCTCAGGCGGGGTAGGAGACAGACGGGGCCGGTGGGCGATGTGGGTGGGAGGGGCGAGGGCGGCAGGGCGGGGCAGCCGACGGCGGCGGCGCGCGAGCTTTACTTCGGAAGGAACTGGAGCGGAAATGTACCGCGAATTGCTACCCCGCGCTTTATATTTTGAAAAGGTGGGATGGCGCTCATGAACTAAGGTGGTATAAGGGTGCAGAAGGTAGTAAAGATGTTCTTAAAATTATTCTCTTGCGTTTTGCGTGTTTGTCTTCTGTACATCCATTAAGCTATGAAATATCACCATTAAAAAGTTGTACACGCAGCAAGTTATAGCATGACGACAGATAAATATAAAATTGTATAATTTTTTCAACAAAATTTTTATGAACAATATTTATTCAAAATTTATTCGATTATTTAACAACATCTTTCGAGAATAGATATTTTTAACAATAATAAGATGACGAAAGTCTGATATTTTGAACGACTATTGAGAATTGCAAACAAACTCCTTTGCACATTCAATGACATTTATGAACAATGGTGGCGCAAAAGCGCGGAATTCCTTCTGGAGCCGTTAAAATAATTTATTTGTATACTTTTTGTTTGTTTTTTGTTTGTCTTGTGGATTATGAAATATCACAAGCGAAGAAAAATTATTTTAACTTCATTGTATAAAGGGGAACCCGACGTATAATAATGAAAAAAATACTTTTTTTCTGCTGTTTACATTATTCAATTCATTTGGTATTAAATTATACTCGTCACGTCAACATTCAAAGCTTCATCATGGGAAAAATTATTTATTAATTGGGCATTCAAAGTGGGTCCGTCGCCCCTTGGCTTATATCGTCTTTTTTGCGACAGACTTTAACTACACCGGTTTAAATGCAAGGTAGGCTGTAAGAATGTTTTGAAATGACTCACTTGTGCGCTGGGTATTGATCTGCTTCCCAGACAATAACCTATTAAATATCAGTTTCATTGGGTAACCTCAATGTTAAACTTTCTAGATATACTTCCAAAGTTAAGAAGTGATGCATTTCTTAACGTGCTTGCTGATGTTGTTATGTGTTTTTACATATTCCAGTTTGATCGTAATAACATATGATGAATGCAATGTTCTACTGAGCATGAAAATTGGAAATGTCATGGATGGAATCCTCATTTTTGTTCTCAACAAGGACGTCCCCATGAACGATAGCCTCAAGTACAACCACTTTGTTACTGACAGTCTCCCCAATACCATGTGAATGTGACTCGTAATTCCAAGACTGTTTAAGTGTACCTAATTCGGGAACTGATGTAGCTCATGAGCGTGCCGGTGATTGTACGTTCAATGACCTCTCATTGGTCATCCAGGTTGCACCTAGAAGGCTCTGCCCTCAATTGAAAGTAGGGTCATTTCGTCAGTCACCTTCTAACCTCACAAACTAAGTTTTCAGCGCAGGGATGACAACTGGGGAAGGATACGGGTCCAGACGTACTGACAATGTACACTACGTCACAACATAACGGAAAACATTTTTGTCTTACGTGGGATGCGAACCCACAGTTTTGATGTAATATAATATAAAATATTGTTAAATGCACAGTCGTGGGTTAAAAAAACACAAGTGTACTGGGATTTATTTTTCGTACATCCTAACGTTGGAGACTATTTTTCTAAAATGTTAAAACGGTTGAATGGCATGATAGTTTCATGAATTTACCATGCAAGATAAAAAAAATCAAATATTACGGCTTAATTTGTAACCTGGTTTTAATTATTTCTACAAAAACAAATTTTAGCTATTATTTGGCATCACATGTGTACAAAAATATTGACTTGTGTACAAAGTTTCTTATAAATGAAGCATAATAATTTAAATGTTCTTATATTAAACTTTAACTAAACTTTATAAACGAGTTACCCTTGCTTAAATTTTCTTTAACAATTTATACACTCACAATATCATTTTCTTCTAATTACAGAAATCCTCAAGCAGATCTTCTGTACCATGTGTCTGTTCCATTTGAAGGTAGACCAGACAAATGATCGGAGATTTTCGGTAGTCCAATACACCGGGAACCCGGCATTAAAACACACGAGCCACATCCAATGAACGCTGGCGAAAACGATCCTTCTTTAAGACGCTCGCACACATTGTTTTCTTCTATCAAGAGCGCCGTAAGTCATACGGTCCGGAGCTATTTTTCTTTTGCTGTTGTGGCAGCTACCTCATGAGCTGGGGAATTATATTTTTGCGGCGGAGTCCCAGCTCCCCTTGCCTATCTATCTGCCCCTCCCTTCGATTTATGGGGTTTCATAAACCTCCCGAGAAATCCTCGCGAGTGACGGAGGCGACGGCGACGGAGGGGGCGACGGGGCAGTGTTGGCAGAGGTTAAGGAGGGGCGTTTAGGGCGGAAACGCGGACTGCAAGCGGCGTGGAAGAATCGGTGATGGCGGTGGAAAAGAAGAAGAGGGAGGGATGGGAGAAACGGGGTAGAGAGAGATGTTGTGAAGTTGGAGGGAAGGATGACCGTAGGGAAGTGTGGTTGGGGAAAATAAAATGATGAATGACTAGGGGGGTGAATAAGTGTAGAGATGATTGTCTGAATGAATGGAAAGAAGGGCGGGAGATAAACGAAAGGACGACAGGAATTATGGGGAGAGGCGGTGAAGGGAGAGTTAATAGAAGAATGGGAAGATGGAACAATAACGGATGAAGGGATGGACGATGTGAACATGCTGATGCAGGGAGAAAATGGAATGATAGTACGGAGTGATGGGATGGTGAGTGAGGGATGGTGAGTGAGGGATAGTAGTGGTGGGATAGAGTGATGACGATTAGAATGAATAATCGAATACAGGGACGGAGGAATGTAGGAAGATCCGAATGTAGGGATGGAGGGACGGAAAAGTGCGAAGATCTGCCAGGCGAATGGGGGCAGAGGGAAGAGGGGGTGGTTGGGTGGCGGCAGTGGAAGGTGTGGCACGAGCGTCGATCGCCCGGCGAAGTCCCGCTCGCGTCGCGGCGCCGCGTTCGTGAGTGAAACAGAGCAGAACAGAATCTAAAATCGAAATCTGCTTCGGCGCCGCGGCGGAGGCCGCTGCCACAGGCGCCGCCGCCCTCCTCGTCCCAAGCGAGGACTGCTCGCGCACCTTGAATGCGGATGGGGTGTGGAATCGACGCCAGGGAGGAGAAGGCGTTGCCGAAGGCAAGGGATGTGGGAGCGAGGACCGTGGCAATGGAAAGGCCGCAAACAGGAGCGAGTGACCCAGGAAGCGAATTGTAACATAAGAGGTAAAGATAAAGAAAAAAAGTAATTGAATAATAATGGGATAATTTCACCAAACAGGTGAAAAGAAAGTGTCAGAAACAGTGAAAAAACAATAAATAATTAATAAAAGTGTGAATATCAAACAAAACGCCTAACTATAGGTATCAATGTACAATAACTTAAAGTAGCTATACAAATGAAAATTGTTAATAACAAGCGTAGTCAGAATCGTAAACTAAGGCAGTTAACGAATGAGGCTGCACATGACCACAAGTGTTTTACCAGACAGCGCACTAGCTATGTACAAGGCCACAAGTAGCTGACAGCACAAATCTTCCCTGAGAAATCAGGGAGGCCTTAGCCACACATGGGATTGAATAGGCTAATAATAATAATAATAATAATAATAATAATAATAATATAACAATCAGGACGAATGGTGTGTGTTGATGAGGAAGAGAAATTTATAGTAATGTAGAGGGAAGCTGTTGCACTTACACCGGTGGTTTGCGCAGTGAGAGTAGGACGTGAAAGATAAGAGGAAACTTATAGGAAAATATAAGAAATGGAAGGCAGAGATGAGTAAGTGTTGTGGGGACAGGAATTTGGAAATTTGGCAAAGCAGAACTGTACTAAATAGAATCTATAACGGCAGAAAATTCCTTCTCCAGGTCGAGTGGTTCTGGTTGAGTGAAAGGAGAAAGGAGGCAAGAGGAAAAACTGAAGAGAATTAAAACAATACTAGGGGTTAACGAGTCTGGTGGTACTGCAAAAGCAGCAAACTTGTTGCAAGCTAGATTGCGAGAAGCGATCTCGTACGAACTATTCAATGAGCAGTTAAAGTAGAGGAACTATGGACCAACTCCGGGAGCCCGTGGACTGTGAAAGCAGTGAGACAGCGGTAGCCGAACTACATGGGCGGGGCGGGCTGCGTGGGCGGCGAAGGCGGGGCGATGGAGAAGGGGCCGAGCAGGGGTGCGGTGGGGGCGCTGTTAAGATGAATGTAAAGGGAGATTACGTCGGGAAAACAGAAGCTGAGGTAAAACCTCGAGATTACGCCGCGGCCCAAGACATATTGCCCGGGCTGGGACTGCAGCTTCTTATCGCGCGCGCTCGGAGGTAAAGACCTCGATCTATCGAACTCTTCGCGCGCCAGAAGGCACGTCGCCCGCGACCTCCCCACCCTCCGCCGGCGTTCCTCCTTCTTCTACCCCCGCCATCCGCCCCGGCCCGGATCGCCCCACCCCTCCCCGCCCAGCCCCTTCCCTCCCCGCCCACCCCGCCCAGCCCTCCCCTCCCCCCGTAAACTGACCTAACCCGCCTCGCCTTGTTCCGCACAGCCCCGCCCCGTTTCGCCCCACCCCGCTTTCTTCTGCGTAACCAAGTGACGATAGATTCATTGATTATTTAGGGTTCTCAAACACCTCAGCCGCCATGAACTTTAGTCCTGGAAGTGTAGCGCGTGGTGTTTATCGCGAAAGGTGGCGGTGTTATTCTCACGCTGGTTGGTGAGATCCGACGCCGATCTACAAATCGGTGTGCGCGATTTTTCCCAACAAGGTATCTCTCACCAGCTTAGCACAGTCCGAGCCGGAATAAGCTCTAAGCTCCCGATCGGTTCCCCGATGTGTGGGGTAGAGTAGTGCATGTAAATGTGTTTGCAAGTAAGGGGTGATGATAGGGCAGAGAAGAGGAAGGAAGATAGCGCCCGGTTCGTGGCTCGTTTGTTAGGGCATACGTCTGGTGTTGATTGGAAAAAACACGGAAAACTACCAGTCAGAGCACCCGAGATCTAATTCGAAACGCGTCTCAATTCAACCTATAATGTATTTAGCCAGTGTCGAAAATCCTACCTCCGCCGGGACACAAACCACAGGACCTCCTAGAAATAGGTACTGCAATGCTATCAGTTGATGTGATATGCCACCTGAGCTGGTTATCACGTGGCAAAGAATTTGAGAATGACGATACACAGGTTTGCAGTACCTAAAAATTATAATTTCTATGTTTCCTGGCATACACAGTACCTTCTGTACTGTATAATTCTCATGAAGACCTCTCTTTCAACGATGTATTGCTCTGCATATTTTCCTGATACGGTTTTTCATGGTATTCCACAAAAAGTATTAAATAAATGGAATATTTAAGTACTTGTTACCAAACTGTAAACTTTGTTATTGTGCTCTGAAAAAATAATAATATATTCAACTGTATACTTAAAAATAATTGCTAGTTTTATAACTGCCAATAAACGTTTCCTCTTTTGAGAGCGCTGAACAAATTTATTACTTAGTAATTTGCGTTTGTATTTTCTCTATAATAAAGTTTCGCAGATATGGAAATTGGGTTCATGTTTAGAAATTGAAATATGAATATATTCCTAATTAATTGAATTTTAAATTATTTTCATTATTTCTAGTAATATGTTGTGTGTATGTTAAAGATGTGTATATAATCCACGATGAACATTGTAAAGCATACTATTTGTAAATTTCAAACGTTGTGTACTCTCCTTAGAATTAACATTATACGTGAATGCGTTTCTTATCATTTACAGAACACTTTTGCGAGTATTGCATTTATTTTCATTTATTCATTGTTCATGTTTAACAAATATCTCTAATTAATTGATGCAGTTTTCATTATATATGAATGAATTAAACATAACAGAATGAAGAAATAATACAAGAAAACAAAAATCATGGATATTAAAAAATTAAAATAACAGAAACCAATACAAATAAAAAAAACTAAAACGTGGAACACATCATAAGAAAATAAGAATTAAAATTTCTTACTAAATAAAATATTCTTTAGCTGTTTTATGTTAATTAATTATTTATCGCCTTCAAATTACTGTTGCATTTTATTCCCATACGAATACACCGATTTTTGCCCAACTCCCCTGCACACTAACTTCGCTATCTTCTGGAAACTACTCTCCTTTTGTCCAATCAGTAGCAGTTGCTCCAGGAATGTTGCAACGGAGTGCGGTGCGGCGTGCCAGGACTTAGGTCGATACTCCTCTCGCGAGGTTTGGTTTTCCTTCGTGAACTTTCGGCGCGGCCGCAATGTAAATCGACTTTAATTGATGGCTGAAGAAAAGGTTTTCTAGGCGAAGCGCGCAGAAGGAACACAAAGACGTTTGCTTCCGGCGCTTGCGTTCGATAGTTTGGAGTGTACACGGAAGAAATAAAACGCCGTTTCTTACAAAACGTTCTTAACCGCATTTCTCTCGTACATAAAGAAAAATTTCTTTTATTTTTTCGAAGCTGCTTTAGTATCCCCAACACTTATCGAGGGCGAGAAACGGCTTCGTGGAAATAAAACAAAGTTTGTAACGTATCAGTCCGCGGTATCCAATGAGTCTTGGTGGAAAAATTATGAAGTATTCGAATAAAGCAGAATCTGAGAATACTTTTCTTAAAATATTACACTACAGAAAAAATATGAATAAATTTTGTTTACCGCATCTAAAATATTTTAATACAAATTAAGTCATAAGCATATTGATTCCCTTTAAAAATTAAATGAATGTACAGCAACACAGTATTTCAAAACTTTTCTATAGTGCGAATGTAATACAGGACCTCGCGAGTTTTTCCGGTAAAGAAGCAGATCTACAATTAAATTAGTAAAACTGTACCTGGAATATGTTACATATGTACAACAAATCGTGATTTTTTAGGAACGGATACGTTCGGCTGTTGGGTCACCTACAGCCACGGTGCCACCTGCTTCGATTGGCGTATCATACTGTGCTCAGAAAGTATGCTTTCCGGTTGTTTACTGGTGTTCGCTCGCTTGTTTTCTGTGATAGTTTTGCGATCTGTGGTTTTAAACACTTTAAAGTTATAAGTAATTTTGTTTACTTTTCTTTATTATAATTTTTAGGTTGTGGAAAATTTATTTATATAAATATTTTAAAATATTTTTTGCACAATTAATTTAGAATGTGTGATTCACCAACCGAAAAACGCAAGAGTGGTAAAGTGCTCTTTAGTGGGGGAACCCAAATGGTTATTAATGATTATAACTAATGTTGTGAAGTGAATATTTTTGAACGAAATTCGTACTCAAGGCCTACCGGGAGATATCTATCCGCTCTCTGGATCAAGGTAGCTCGGTTTTCTGAGTTTCAGATCAGTTTCTTCCAGATTTATTTTGTCCTCAAAGAAATTTTAGGAATTTAGTTTGGTAATAAAAACTTATTAGTCATTTTGCACTACAGTATACGTTCTATTATTGGCCATTCTGCAATTGCATGTAGTTGGCTTGAATGTTAGATACTGTACTGAAATAGAGGCGCACTTTAAAATTAATATTTTTTTGTGATTACTTATGATATACAAAGGATTTCAAAGCTTAACAGAAATGTTTCTAGTGTACCAGAGTCTTCTAAGAATAGTATTAGATTTGAGGAAAGGGAAGAAAATACGGCTTCATCAAATTGGAAAGGTTTCAGACGAACTAGCTTCACCGTCACTATAAAAGACCGTACTTCATCGTAACTACAGGCATACGGTCAAGGTGATCGCAACACATATTCGAGGTTATGTTTCAATCACTTCCCGCTGTACGGCGATACAGTCGTTCTTGCTACCTTCTCGCTACCGACGGTAGATCTTCGACACTTGCTTCATAGCTAGCCCGTAACTACATGCATACGGTCAGGAAGACCGCAACAAGTTTTGAAGGTTATATATCAATTATTTCCCGCTCTGTATTGTTGGTCTTGCTACATTCATTTCTCATCGCTCCTTAACTGTCATGACCATCACTTTCCTCTTTGGATTCAACTGGAGAGGTTCGTGACACTGAACTTTTAGAGCGGTCTCGTAGACCGCATACCTGTGATAGTGGTCTCAATTACCCCTATATTAGACACGTACATTTTCTACAAATATTTTTTCAGTTCTTTTTATTTCTCAACGTTTGTAGCCTATTAAACCATGTAAAAAATGTTGGTGTTTGATGTCAATACATTAGTTAGAATTCAAAGGAGAGTAAGATTCTAACAAAGCTGAAACTGTAATGGTTAAAATTGGAGCTATATTGTCATGCAAAATAACGTAATAAAATACTTTTTCTATTGAATTTAATAAAGAAATAACTTATCCAATACAAATAGTCATTTTTACAATATTTAAGAGTTTGGTTTTTGAAAAGATTTAATTGATTTACAGCGGAGTCTCTCTGTTCGCATGCCTGTATAGTGTAACAAACTTTCACACCTGTAGTTATGAGTTAACCCCGGACGCGCTATAGATAGTGATGTCAGTTAAAGCTACGGTAATCCAAACACCTGTCGATTTACGACTGTCACTTTATGTTTGGAAACACGCGTTATTGAAAGATGTAAAAATTGTTACAATTTTCTGACTACATACCACTTCAAATTTTGGTCCTTTATATTTAATTACCGTGTATTAAAGTACGGTAAAATGTTAAAGGAGGTAAAAATGTTTATTAGGTAAAATTGTTTATCCATATTTGTCTGAATATGATTATGAGTGAATAAATGAAAGCTGGTGTGAATGCGAGGTTTCTAAGATCTTTGTATGATATGTATGTATGCGTGTATGTTTGTATGTATGAATATTTGTGTAACATGTAATTAAGTTTATTTATTTAAATGTTAGTATATATGTATTTCCATTTGTTGTATATATGTTGAAACGAATTGTTATCACTCACGTGATAACAATGCGTTCTGGCGCATATTAAGAATTTGAACTGCGCGGCAGCGGCCAGCACACCACGGAGTCAGGTGCGAGGAACCGGAGTCGGTTCGGGGCGAGAAACCGAAGGCCACGAGGCGCGAGACAGTAGCGGAGAGAATGTCATGAGAGGAGGACGTGCGGAGTGGTGCGGACCGTTAAACGGAGAGAGTAGTGAAAGTAAACGTGGTGCCGTGGAACTGGAAAGGCGTGGTGTCAAGGAAAGTGAGTGACAAGAGTGGAAGTGCTTGTTGGGAAACGAAACGAGACGAAACGGACATGGGATCGTGGTGGAGGGTCATCAGCAATGAATGATCTCCACGTGGAGTGGACGGAACTAGGCGGAGTGGTGGAACGGTGTCCGCCAGACTTCATTGAGGGCAAACTGGGTGAACGGTCGACGACTATTGCTGCCTGGGTTGAAGTCCACATGCGGATGCATTCGAAACATTGTGGGAACGTTTAGAAGCACCACAGCGGCCACGAGTGGGATGGGGAGCGGCTAACGGCGACGGAGCGTCCTCCGGTCTTCCGAGCGCAGCCGAACACAACGAACATACATGAAGGGCGAGGCGGCGGACCAGACACGTCGGCAGGCCGCGCATGGAATAAGCGACCGGGGCGGCATCGCAAGATCCCCTTCCCCGCGCCGGTTCACCGCGGCACGAAGAGGCCCGGACGCGGACGGTGCGGCGCTCGGCGCCGGCTCGACGGTGGAGGAGCGAGCAGGCAGCAACGCAAGTCAGGTTGGAGTATCACTAGTAAAGGCGGCTGGAAGGTTGGGGAGGGAGTGTAAGTAGCCCGTGGAGAACAGTGATTTCGTGTTGAGCCCCCCCCCAAATATTGGAGTTATTATAGGAAGTGAAGTCCCGGGAGGGCGGAGAATAGCGAAAGGGGTTATAGTTCACCACAGGGGAAAGAACAGAATGAATGCTAGTAAAAGCGCCAAAGGCAACCAAATTTGTAAAACAATCATTTCTGTAATAAAAAGTTCTTGTTAACCACCATTTCCAGTGTGCGCGTGATTTGCCGGAGCCCATTCCCGGACCAGAATCCTTGTCCCCTTTCTTTCTGTCTTTCATTCTTTTTATTTTTTACAAATCTTATGCAGAGTCTATCCACGACTCGTTTCAATATGTAAAGGCATTTGCATGTTCTAGGTAATGACAAAGATAATTTGTTTTTTATATTTATTTTTATATAATGTTTTTATTTGAAATTGTAAATGTACTTTCATTTGTAGTTTCTGAATTCTGCTACCGGACAACATCTGCCCAATTGTAGAATAAAGCTTATATCTATTTAATTTAATTAATAACATCTGCTAGAATGTGGCGTTTAAAAATGCATTTTTACAAAATAAAAGCGTGTCGAAACCTGCAACCGCAGCCATTGCATTTAATTGAGGTTATAAACAACATCCCGTTCTGACATTCTAAAAATGTTTAAAAAGAGCATCCAGAATATTTATATTTCATTAAAACTGCCGTTATTTTACTTAACAAAAATAATAGAATTTTTAAGTAAAATGCAAATGTGTACTTGGTACACATTTACTGCTATGTGCTACAATGTAGCTAACCCCATGGCATGAACTTTCTCGTATTTGAAGCAGTTATGTTAACTTTTAACATTTACATTACAATTCGCATGCTATTATTACTTCAGCTATGTCTTATTAAACTATTTTCACAGTACTGCTTCAATGACAGTGTAGATCAAGTATATTTCCTAATATCTAAAGCCAGTCTTGCACTATCAGTTTTTGGTAATTTTTCATCGGCACAGAAAAGTGACAGACCAGGCGAGATATACCTAGTTTAGAAAATGACGCTTGGTTCTATTTTCGATACGGATTTCATCCAGTTTGACTACAGCTATCTCCCGCGTCACTTTTCAGAACTTTCTCTGGTTTGCTCTGCAACTGGTGCGATTTTTTCCTTTTGTATAGTTTCGAAAGCGTTCTGATGTATTGGATGTATTGAATTGTAATATGAAGTGGTTATGTACGGAGAAATAAAATATGGGCTGTGTTCTAATGCCTCTTTCCGTGCTCAGCCCTGATATAGAATAACTTAATATATTGCAAAATGTGCTATGTTCAACTATTTGATCTTCCACGATTTTTGCAGCGTCCACGGAACATATTTTCATCACGATTACGTGCAGAAAACAAAACGGATTCGTAAAATGCTTCAATTCGTTCCCCCACTTTGATAATGAAACAGGTCCGCGTAGAAACGAACGTCCCGTTGTCATCCATTCTTTATTCAGAAAAATGACAGTGTACATCGGGCTTAAGATGCACATAAACAGCTGAACTCTACCAGTTGAGGTTCTTAATACGTTACAATGATGATCCATAAAATTGACTCACTAAAATGAAAACAAACAAGTAATGAATACTGCCATTCAAATTATTTTTTTAAAATATGAGATAGTCTATTTCTTTCAATAAATTTGGATGTTGGTCGTCAAAATATTATTGTAAAAAGAGATTTTTTGTGAATGAATTATTCATATGCTCATGCACCTAGTTCATTAATCAATTCTTCTTTTAATCATTTCGGCGTATTATTTAATACAGTATAAATGAGGAGGGAAGTATCAGCAATGTGACTAACAGCATGAACAGTCTTCTTGCACTGGTTGAAATATTATTTGCAGGCGCTCTACAAACCGCAGTGGATGTGCTCAGATACGGACGCAGCTAGGTATCCTGCAAATATGAAACATTATTGAAGTTTAAAAGAATGGCGTTTGCATAAACCACGTCCGATGTCTATAGGTGTAATCTTGCTTAATAAAAGTGAAAGTTATGGTTAACAATGATGTCTATTCAGCTTTAAATACATTCGCTCACTCATCAATTTCCTTAAAAAAATCATAAACGCTTCACAAGGCGTACGGAACAATATTTAGCGGACATTACAATTAAAAATCTTTTGAACTTTTTGTTACTGCACTGATAATATTTCTGATGCAATAGGTTTCTACATTTTTCATTTTTACTCTCTTATAAATTATTAGAATTGTTTTTTAGGAATATTTTAGAAGAGAAATTCTAATTTTGTATGAAATTTTTCGAGAAAATATCGGATACATTTTGAGAAAATATGGATTAAACGTTACCAATTTGCTAGTTTGAACTTTACCTCTTTTGCAGTGGAATGTTTTTGACATATGGGAGAACTTCTTAAGAAGTATTTCAAGCATTTTTGTTTTTAAACGCGTTAAGATAAAAACATGTAGGTATTTTCAACTCTAACCACGTGGGAGATATAAAAAATACATATACTCGTATGTCTCTTGAAATATTCAAAATTTTAATTAAAATGACACATGGCTGACAATTTATTTTCACTTATATTTACACATTTACAATTTTTCTTTAAAACGTTGAAAGAAAAATTTGGGGGATATTTTTGAGAATATTGAGACTGATTTAAATATCTAAAGATATTTAAATAATTGTGTATTTAAATATGTGGACAAAGTTGGAATTTAAAATCAAATACTTTTAAATAAATATGAACAGGAACGTGACGTTGGGTTTCGAATAAATATTTCTAAAAGAGAGCATTGTTGGCATGGAAAAAAGAACTCATGTGGTTTAGTATCAAAGAAACACTGAAGGGGAATGAAACGATGAAGACAAGACACAGACGAGTGCAAGATAAGCTTCTTGAAGTAAAAATTTGATCAGAACGTAATGTGGTTCGGTAAGAAGAGGGTGTTAGGCCGTGAACAAAATGAATTTTTGTTAAAGTTTAAAATTAGAATTATTCGTACCTCGGTAGGCGGTGGATGATCAGTCCCGAGGAAAAATAAGTTTTACTGAATCAAATTTATTTTAGAAAAAGCGCAAAATACAAATTCGCGGTGTCGTATAGTAGTAATATTAACTGAATAGTTAATATTAATGGAATTTGTCAATGGGAGTAGCGGTAACGACGCCCGGGACGGCCTTTCGAGGCATCGTCAAGTGTTCAAAATGTAAGAATGTTGAAAGACATTCAAAAAATAATGTTCGAGGACAAGAATGTATAAGTTTCACTAATAAGAGGTGAAGTAATGATGACCATCTTAATAAGATAAATATAAATAGGTATTTGTTTCCATCAAAATCAGTTATAGATAAATATGTCAGCGTTATCATAATTTAAAGTTAATTATTCTTGTTTAACAGCACTAAAGTAATATATTTAATTTTTGATGTTCTAAAAAGGAGATAGAAATAATTAAAATAATAGTTACAGTCGGTAGATCATACGCTGCTGTGATTTCAGTAAAAATGTCAATTATTATTTAGTTATAAGTGCATGGTAAGAAAAATCACCCAAAGCGCAATTTCCCGTAGTCATAAAAATTATAACCAGCCTTGAAATCGTTCGAGCGGTTATTTTCAGGCTCAAAAAGAAGAATACAAGGTATTCAAAGCCTGAGAAGTAAGTATTATTGCCCATAATTAAAACCTGAGCTACCCAAAATTAAAACTAAATATAGACGTAATTAGAAAGAGTTATAAATTAAATAAATTAGTAACTAATAGGTGGATTAAAATGTCAATATATTCTTTATGTATAATTGGAAGTCAGTCACAGTTAGCCCTCTTCTAATAAAAAAGTGTACAAATTAAAATTAACTTTAACTAACAGTTAAAGGAAAACTTAACACTTTTGGGGCATTTTAAACAAAAGAAAATAATTTTAGTTGCATTGATTAAAATGCTAAGATCGATGAAATTTCTAAATTGATTGTGAAAAACATTGTGACTGAGTGCTGAGTACACTGTTTTTATTAGATCATGATTGGTGAATGTACACTAACATTATGTAATGTTTTTGTAATATGTGGCATCAGACTTTGGTACTACATTCCACATACCATGATGGTCCATGGAGGTAAAGGTCACCGGTAGCACGACCTCCCTGCGCCGAAAATGGCAGAGCAAAGAGCGAAATTGCACAGAGAAAACAAAGGGAGCCTTCTCTCACACTCACCAGCGGAATCTAATCTGCTTCTCTCTTGTTCGCCTTTGATTCTCGTACCGCATCGCCCTCACCAAAGACAAAGCTACGAAGACCCCTCACGAATCTAGGATCCGAGCGTACGGCGGGAAAAGAAAGCACTCTTTGAAAACGGGTGCGTTTTGAAATCTCTCTCCGAGAAAATTCTCGGAGCGGGAGACTCAAATAAGAAGCTCTCTATTCTCGACAATAAAACTTACCAGTTTCCGAGAATGTATGTAATACGACTTCCAACACACGATGAGAACATTTTTCAGGCAACTATGAGCAATGTAATAGCTTACGGTAGATTGAAATCAAAAGAGGAAGATAATAACATGACAAATGATGAAATATTGGATATGACTCTGGAATGGACCAAAGATCAACTAGGAGATGACAGTCGAATTCCTTTTTATTTTTGGGTCTTCAAGATATTTGAAAACTAGAGATCCTTCTAATTTTTACAGAGCTTTTAATGATTGGGATTGCTTCACAAGAAGTCTCTAAGAATTTTATGGTCAAATAGAGAAAAACTCGTTCAATAAAATAGTATACGTTCTATTTTCATTAAAATACTAGCGGAACTTGGCAGACATTGTTCTGCGATTTATATTCCTCTTTATCCTTCATTCTCCCTTTCTCTCTACGTCTCTCTCACCCTCTCTCTCAACGAGTCTGTTTCCCTGCCTCTCTCTCCGTCTCTCCTCTCTCCTTCTCTCTCCACCTTATCTTTTCTCTCCATCTCTCTTTCTCTTTCCCTCTTATATTCTCTCTCCGTCTCTCTTTCTCTTCCCGTCTCCCATTCTTCCTTCGTAACATGGATCGCGTGAGATCTTTGGTGATTCCCCTAGAAGGGTATTCAAAGCAGTTGGGTGGCAGAATTCTTTTTGTTTTTGTTTTGTTTTTTTAATTCGGAATTATGACAGTGGTAAGGTTTAGGGCATTGCACAGGGGTTCGAGTAATTATTGGGAAGCAGTCAAGCTCATTTTGTTGGAATAAATTTCAAATGAGATTGTCCTGGAATCGAACCCGGACCTCCTTGTAAAAGGAAAGCAACTTTCGCTGAGCCACGAGCAGACTATCGTAATACCAGTACTTGTATTTACTCCTATCCAAATACTGCAAATCCTATTCAAATAGATAAAGTTTTTAAAAAGTCAATTGTTCTTGTATTTTAATTACAATATAATGTCAAAAAATAATTTAAGTTGTTTACAAATACTTGAAAAAGTAAGTTAATTAAGTGATACGATTGCCTTTCGAGCATACTCTATGTCATATTCTCATAATAATTATTTACAATATACATATCTCTATCTCTATTATTTGCAACATACGGAAGTGGGGAATCTATCAAAATTATAAGGCAACAATCTACATTATGAAAATTATTAAATAATTAATCCAAGCAAAGTATTTTAAGAGATTTTTGATTAACACGCTGATTCCACAAAAGTAATTCACTAGAACAAGCATAGCTATTCCGGAGAGAAACCATCTCTGTTTAAACAAAGCTTAGCGCTACGGCTGTTATGTATCTTTCGAATAATTGCCCAGTGAATCCCACGGTCTTCTGTGGATCCTCCCGGCCAATTTACGATGAATGCCCGTACCTTATGCGTGATTTTCACCAACGTCCGCGTGACCCCGGTATTAATGCGCGGCCGGGCTGTTCCGGTAAACTAATATCTCCTTACTTTGAATGATTGAAACGGCTATTCCCACGGAACGTACCGGGAGATTGCACTTGCAAATTATTAACCGGCGCCGATTAATTAACAGCATATGTAATTCTGCAGTGGTCAGAGAGCTTTCAACTCGCTGCTGAGTGAAACACAGTGCGCATGGCGCAGCCGTTTCTAACAAGAACCGTAATAGGGAATGTTTTGTTTCTACACAAGGCAGGAGGAAATTGTAATACTACGAGAATCTTAGAATATATTTCTGAAATGCAATGTCTCCAAACAATGCTATAGATAAAGTTATTTAGATAAACTCTCCCGTCATTAGAGATGAGTAGTCGGGGTGATCACCGGAGTTAAGACAAGGGGTCTGAAAAGAGACATAAGAAAAAATATTAAAAAACAAAGTATTAGAATTTTTAAAATCTGTTAACACAATTTTAATGGTAAAGTAGTAATTTTGGGCATTAAATTTGCAATTAAAACGAGACAATTAATTCACCAGCAATTATTTTATAATATTGTTTTGAAACAGCATACATATGTTTTGTCTTTGTTTTTTACAAAAATTAATGCGAGGATTTCTCAATTTTGGTTGTCGGAAGTACACGTCGAGATAATTTTCATCTATAATTTTTGCAATTACTCTAAGAGACACTGGATATAACTATGACTCACGAGAATATTATCAAAGACTCAAATGCCAAGATTATATCTACTACCCAAATAAGAAATGATAAATAGTGAAACTTTTTGGTTGTAGCCGCAATCACGCTATAACCAGCATGGACTGCCACTGCGATTAGAAAATGAAAGTATTTTCATTATTTGATTACAAAATAACTAATTGTTATCTTAATTCATTTATTTCTGCTCAACAAACATTGACATTCACAAACGATTACTAATGTCTTCTATAATTCAGGAGCAAGCAATTTTAGGTCGCACTGTACTTACTTGAGGTTTATGTTTTTGAATATTAAAGAAATTTAATAAAAATGATAATTTTATTAAATTTTAGTTAGAAAATACAACGGGAAAAGGCGTATTACTATCGAATTTAAATTTGGGTAAGGGAAAGGAAAATCAAGAGGGTTTTAATTTATCCTTGGAAAAGCCAGAACATATTCGGTGGAGATTTTGTTGTGAAAGGCCAAGGTAAAATTTAGAACAGCTCGGGAGAGTACCAATGAAGAGAAGATTTGTCGAAAGTGCATGGTAAAATGAAAATTCAATGCCACTACATTTAATTATTTGACCATTTGCTTATTTGGAATCAACCACGGAGCTTTACGAATTCTTTCTAAGAATTTATTTTGTATTGTAGAGTGGTTATGTTACTCGCGGCTGCATTGTATCAGACTGACCGTGCTTTTTGTAATGATTGTTTGTTCTATAATCCACAGTCAGTTCTCAGGGAGGATTTAAAACTAATTCGAGGTTACAATTTCGATATATGTGCTTTGTTTGGGATGGATTTTGTATGCGGACTCCACCTTAACTTTGTACTTCAAGAAGTCTTAGATATATTACAAACAAGTGTTTTGGATATCAAAGTATAATTTTCTTACTAATTTTCGAGAAGAGAGGAAAGTGAAGACGTTGAGTGAAATTTTTACCTGTAACTCTTCAGCCTTAACGTGCATTCTAGTAATATTAAGCACAAAGTCTTCGTGTAAAGTTTCATAGACTCACTGCAATTCAGTATCCCAGGAAAACAGTACTGTCATCTGCGTAAAGCGAGATTTTGAATGTTTTAATTCAAGGATTAAAGAGAGTCGTAAAGACAGTAGAACCTTGAGAGACCTCAGTTAACACAGAATAAGCGTCTGCTAAAGAAGAGTTTACTTTATCTCTGAAATTTCTTTGGCTAAAAATGCTGGGTATTATATTCTACCGGTATTGTTGAGCGCATCTCTGAGCTAATTTAAATAATAGTTATTTATGTCACGAGTCCTTAAAGACTAATAGTGGACAAGTCACATAAAATGTTTTTTTGTTATTTATAGTTTATCGCTTATTGAAAATAAACTTTAATCACTTTCATGAGTTAAGAAAAAATTGTCATTACTCTGGGTTTTCTGTAGCAAGAGTTGGTTGTACTGGATGCTTTGTTTATGACCAAACAGTTGAATGCTTTTTCTGGTAATTCAAGTTGATTGAGAAAAAAATCAGCAGATATTTTCGTGCCAATGTTATTCTGGAGGAAGCAGACGATACAAGATATAGTTTGATGCCTTCTAAATCTGTAACCATTTATAAAAAAGCTCATGATTTATTTTTTTTTCTTTTTTTTCATTTATTCTAGCTTGGCCATTGGCCCTCTGCAGCCGCATAAGATATATACATTAGAAAGAGATATATACATGAATATTCTGATACATTAGAGACACTATTCTAGTTTTAAATATAATGCATTTGCGTGCTTATGTGATTTGTCATGAGAAAAGACTCATCGGTTCTACATTATGGGGGATCGAAAAATTCTCTTGGAAGCTTTCTTTTTAGTCTTTTTCGATGAGGATTCTGTTTACCAATATGAAAGTGAATGGCTGAAGGGATCTTTAATATCTTAGGATAGAATTTTGCGGCTAAGAGGGAGAAGTGGACGGGGATGGGTGTAATGCCAAGTTCGATATGTAATTGCGCATTTGGAATGTACCAGGGTGCTTTAGTAATGGTCCGAAGGAATCTATTTTGAAAAATTTGAATTTTGTTTATGTTTGTTTTGGCTGCGGCAGCCCAGACTGGGGAAGCATAAGAAAGTATGGGTCGTATCATTGATTTATAGAGGTGAGTAGCCACATGTAACTGTAGGGGGGATGATTTTTTGAGAATCGGATACAATTGGTGGACTCTACTAGTCGCTAGAGCTATTCGGTGTTTAATATTTTGCTGCCACGTAAGTCTTTTGTCAAAAAGAACTCCAAGATACTTGACTGTTTTATTGTGAGGAAGCCATGTGATGCTTTGGTTTTGGTATGTAAGGTTTGGGGGGACGTCTGGTCTACGGAGGGTGAATATTTTTGCCTGGCTTTTATTTGGATTTATTTGGATGTGCCATTTTTTGGCCCAGCTGGAGAAAAAAGTGAGGTGATGTTGCAAATCTTCCACGGCAGAATCGAGATTTCTATTAGAAGAATAAAGTACTGTATCATCAGCAAACAGTGCTATTGCTGTATTTTGAGTGATTGGTATATCCGATGTGTAAACGTTAAATAAAGTGGGGGAGAGGGTGGAGCCTTGGGGTACTCCTGCTTTGATGGTGAATGGTGCTGAGACAGCTCCTGGGAGACGTACAGAAAAAGTACGCTTATTAAGAAAACTTCCAATGATGCGTGAGAGATATGATGGAGTACCTAAACTGCGTAATTTGAAAATTAACCCTGGGTGCCAAACGGTATCGAATGCTTTTGCTACATCTAGAAAAACTGCTGCGGTATGCTTGTGGTCATGGAATCCTTCGATGATATCTTCTGTTAGGCGTAAGATTTGATGATATGTAGACAAAAGGGGTTGGAATCCGAACTGATGAGGTGGTATGGCATTGATCGAGCTGAGGTAAGAATTTAGGCGAAAGAGTATACATTTTTCTAATAGCTTTCCCATTGTGGGTAGCAGGCTTATTGGGCGATAGCTAGATGGATCATTTTGTACTTTCCCTGGCTTTAGAATGGGAATAATGTGAGCATGTTTCCATTTATCAGGGAAGTACGTTTGTCTCAAGGCGGCGTTAAATATTGCTGTAATATGCACTATTACTTTTAAAGGAAGGCGTTTTAATAAAAATGTTGATATTTGGTCATGGCCATTTGATAATTTCGGGGTTGCTAGTGAAAGATACTTAATAATTTCGGCTGGTGAAATAAATTTAGGGCATTCAGGAACTGTTATTTCTGGTTGTGAAATTACTTCTTGAATATGATTATCGTGTTGCCAATTATGAGAAGGATGAGAAGTAAAGGTTGATGCAAAGTAATTTCCCAGCATATCGCATTTATCGGAAGGAGAAGATGCTTCTCCAGTTGGAGTAACAAGGGTGGGTAGTTTGGTAGCTTTGCGCAGCAGACGTCGCGTAATGTTCCATAATGTTTGATCAGATGGGTTTGCCGTTTGAGTTTGGAAATGAATCTTTTGCGCGTGAACGAAGGCCAAAAGTTGTCTCACAATTTTAGTTAGAAGATTTAAATAAGATTTTAAAAAAGGAAATCGATGTCTCAACCAGTGATTTCGAATATAACGTTTGTAACCTATCAGCATTTTCACTACAGGTGGTATTGTTGGAAGCGGCGTGTGTTGACGGGCAGTGGGGGCCGTTAAGTCTAGGGCATCTAAAATGGTATGAGTAAGTGAATCAATGGCGCTGTCGATTTCCTGCGTAGTTCGAGGTAATGGCAATGGAGGTAAAAAATGTGTAACTAGCATCTGATAATATGGCCAGTTTACCTTACGTAACTGATAAGGTTGAGCGGGTCGAATTTCTTCTGGGGTTGTGCCGAGTGAGAAAACTACAGGGCGATGATCAGATTGCAGGGCGATATGAATCTCGACTTGAATGTTACAACTAATGTTGTTAGAAATGCCGAAATCTAGGATATCAGCTTGCACTGACGCACAGTAGGGGTAGTAACTGGGCGCATCAGGAGCATGCACCGCCAGATTTAATCTTTGTATATCGGCTAGCAGCAGATTACCAGCAGGTGAGTTTAGTCTGCTTCCCCACGCAATGTGTTTCGCGTTCCAGTCGCCGATTACTAATGTGGGTTGGCAGGAGGAAAATAAGGTGTCAATGTCACCTGATCTGTATGGAATATTAGGGGGGTTTGTAAATTGACGTAATTATTAAAGTAGATTGATATTTCTGCTGAATAGCTATACTAACATTTTCAAAAGTATTATTTATATTTAGCGGTAGCTGGTGATGTGTTACAGAATTTTTTACAAAGATAGCTACCCCACCGCTGCACCGATTACGCGGTCGGTCATAGCGATATAGAATATAACCGGGAATATAAATTTTCATGGAAGGGCAAAGATGAGTTTCCTGAATGCAAGCTATTTGTATTTTATTATTATGCAAAAAGTGGGCTAGCATGTGAATATTGGGTTTAATACCGTTTGCATTCCAAGAAATGAGACGAAGTGAAGAATGAGTTACACTTCTTATATGCATGATTTTTATGGAAAATAAACTTTTATTGATTGAAGGATGGAGTTTGTGAGAGAAGGAATAATTTGACTCATGAGTCTGGAGAAGAAATGTTCTATCTGATGGGAGATGAATTGTTCCAGCTGGAATGGCTGTCCAGTGGGTGGGTGCATGGGCTGTTTGAGGACATCTGCATATTGGGGCATTTGGTTTGACAATGATGGTTGTGGAATTCTACGTTGGGTGAAATAGCATTCTTGTGGCATTGTGATAGGGTTAGAAGGGGGAGGATGAGGATAGGCTACAGGAGAAGGTATTTATTTTGTGATTGACGAATGAAAAGGAATGTCCGAGGCATTAACGAAGAGTTATTCTAGCAGTTTTGAATGAACGATCAAAAACATTAAAACCAACTAGTCTCCAGTCATACTTTAGTGTGCTGAAAAATGTATAAAAATACATGAAAAGACTGAGTATCCACGTAAGTTATTCATTCCCTATAATTTGAAATAATAGTAAATACTGAAGACTAATTATTTAAAATTTATTTGAATATACTATGACAAACTTATTGAATATTGGATGAAAAAATCTAAGATAATTACAAGTCTAAAAAATCAGAATAGCAAGTAACTAAGTTCTTACAAGAGGCTGACAATCACATATACCTGCTTTTGAAGGTCATTCGGGTTTTTGGAGTATTTGCTGCTTGGCAGGGATAAGAACTTGTAGACTTGACCGAGAAAGGAACACTACTGAGTACGTATTCCTCTGTCAATTGTTTACATTTATTCCCCAAAATTGTGTTTTGTGTGAAAGTCATATTTATCCCAAGATTTACGAGCACTGATAAAATCTAAATCCGAAAGTCTGCTAAAATATTTTTAATGCACTCCGAGCATTTTAATGGCCGTTGCCATGGACGCGTTCTTAAAGCATTGCTTAGATGGTTGGTTGCTATGGGGCTAAGTGCGTGTTTATCACCGTAAATAACAAAAAACTTCTTAATATTAGATCGTGACAAGACCCTTTTCTATCCAAAAATAAGGCTAATGTTTTTTCGAAAAGGAGCTTCGCGTGAACACATTTAAAATGTTCCTATCATGAGATTAGTAACATAAATTTCGAGTTACGATGGTCAGTTAGGAAAATATATCGAGTGTAGAAAAGATAATATTAAAAAACTAGATATAATAACTGCATGCTAAAAATAATATGCTCTTGTTATTTGTTTCCATGTTGTGGCATGCACAAAGTTAGCAAATATCATTAATTATTGAAAAACAAACATAACTATAAAATATAATACATGATTCTCAAAACACACAAGACAAAAAGTAATTGTCGGACCCGTGGCCGAGATCGGTAAGATAGTAGTGCTTTAGTGATCCCGGACCGATGGGTTGCGTGTTCAAATCTCGCCTCGGGCATGCGACCTTAAATAACAAAATGCGTTGATGCAACCTTAAATAATAAAAAAGATATTGAATTGTTCATCTTGTTTAAGTATTTTATATGTCTTTTAGCAAACACTTTACACATTTTTCTTCTTTAAGGATTTTAGATATCTTTCAGCAAGATAATACGAGAACGAAGTCTGAAATAATTGCCTACATAACTGCGCAAGAAATATATCAAACCAGAAATATTTTTCGGCTTCTGGATATTTGAAATACATTTAGAATTAACTTTTTTCTTCTTCCAAGAGCGATAAAAATATTTCGTGCGGTCTCAATTCTCTAACAATTCGTTTATCTCCTCCCCTCGTTTCTGCAGAACGTATTGTCACCAGATATAACAAACTTGGAAGAATGGAAAGAAAAAAAAGGAAACGGGGTCTCTCTTTAACAGCACCCTATTAAGAGAGATACATCGATAGCATTCTGTGCGACCCTCTTTTCAACATTGTTTCCCCCTATCTTGAAGGGAAGAGTGGTGGGGCAGTAGGAGGGGGGAGGTCTGTAAACGATGGGAGGTTATCTTCGAAAAACATATTTCCGACTCCGCCCTGACGCGTTGTGTTGCGATGCATTGTGGGACGACCACTGACGCTGTGCGTTGTGAATGCGGTGGGTAGGATTGCTGCAAACAATTCAACCACCCACACCACGTTCTGTGTATTGCTTTCCAAATCCCCATTGAAAATGTATTTATGGGATTTTCCCCTCAGATTGCAAGATACTGTTCTTTTCTGAAATTTCAATACTCGCGTAATGGTAATACTTAATATATGAAAAGTCATTAATATTTATGTTGTTTGCAAGTATTTTTAATGAGTTATACTTAACAGAAGTATGTTATTACAGTTATTTAACTAAAAAGTCGAATTTTTTGAAGAATAGAGGTAAAACAATAGATTCTAATATAATTTTCAACTGATAGAATTGACTCATTGCACATCGGAATTGCTTACGTTTGGTTTACATGTCTTTGGTTGAATGTGATTTTATACCTTCAACATTCTCAATTGAAGTATTACAGAAAATTGCATTAAGCGTTCGTTGTTTCTGGTATTATCAGAAACCCTTAAATTATTAACAATGCAAATTAAAAAAAAACATTTCTTACTCTAATGCAATGTTGAGTAGATAAAAATTTTGGATTTCCTCGGGAACTCTTTCTGCCAGGTCAAAAAGGAGAATTCTCTTTTTCTCAGACCTCGATGTTTGAGGGTTCCAATTTTTATCAATTATCTGCTACATTAGTATTTGTGAGACAATGAGAGCTATATTTCTTAACACGTATATACTTTTTGTTATTTGCGGATTCTTACCTTAATTGGTTCAATTTGTGCGTAATTTTGAGTGACTGTAACAAATGTGTATTACACGTGCTAGAATTGCCTTTGTATTAAGAATTTATTGTACTAGCTTAGAGTACATACGAGCGTAAAGGATAAGGATCTGCTTTCGAAGTTCTAAGCGTTCGGGTTCAAATTAAGTTTGCTGCAAATGTTTTTAATAATTTTTGTAATGATAGAGCACAATAGAATGAATTCTCTGACAGGAGTGCTATATTTCAACGTTTGAATTTTCAAAATTAAAAAGCTGTGTTCATTTTGCATATTGTTTGGTGAAGACAGTTTGAAGAGCAAGCCGATATATTTGTAAGATAAATATTGCAATATTAAAAAAATTCTACTAACCTTGCGATTGGCCCATTTCCGTTCTTTTGTTGTTGATTCAATTTCTTAGTGAAAAATTTATTTGGTTTCCAACGATTAATTTATTTCTAAAGTGTTTCGAAAAACAACTTATTTTTAGAATAATATCTTTTCTGAGGAGAAATAAAACTGACACAATGATACTTACGATGAAACGACACAGTTCTAACCAGTTCATGCTATAAAGATTTATTTACACATAACATACTTAAAAAATTAAACGTTGATTTAGTAGAAAAGTACCCCTTTATGTGGCGAAGAAAAACTTGCCCAACTATTTTCATGGTACCACACACGTGATGAATACCTCGCTCTTTGCAAAATAATAACGCATATCCCAGATGTGGAATTCCGATACACATAATCATTATTTACGCCCAATTTATAGGCTCTAATGCATTCATTTTCCTTCAAGTATGTTTGATTGAATTATTTTGGAAAAAAATTACGGAACAAAATTACATTTAAATAATTTTTTTCACAAACACAAAATATAAGATTGAAACATGCCTTTTAATTTCTCATATCCCCAGAGCAATGAACGACTGGGGACTGGCACTGCTGTCCGGGTTCAAAGTGCGTCCATGCAGAAATGTGAACGCTAGGCGTTTGCTGTTGCAGTGACACGCAACAATTGCCGGCTGCTCCTCCCGCGGACGCAGTGTTAACGACAGGCTCTCGCATGGAGGGGGACTTGCAGCTCATGGCCGTAGCTCAATGCGTATTTTTGGCGAGGCGACACTCGCTCGTCGACATTCAATATTGTCGAACTCTTATCTGCACAGTGAATGGGCTACGTCAAAGCGAGCGAGATGGGTGTTGAAATTGTCAGGCACATCACAATAAGCGATGGCGTGCATGAATATATGTCTCCTCTGTTCTGGTGAACAAATATTAAACTGCGTGGACTTCTCTTTCAGAGCAACTTGTAGTCTCGGTCATGACATCGTGTTGGTTCTCGCAACACGTCTTAATGCACTTTCCAAATGATTGATTGCCAATTAACCCTGTACACTCCTATGAATTTTATGCATGTATCTAAATTCAACATGTATTCAATAATAAGATTGAGACATACCATGTCTCATGATGTTTTTAATATTTTTTGCTTATTAGTTATATACAGGAAAAGCGGACGAGTAGAGTGTTAATCCTTGCCGTAAATGGCGTAAGAAAAGAATAAACACTGAAATAAAAGTTTCATTGTGATAAAAATGTAATAAAGGATGCGTTAAATAAATTATGTATCGAAAAATAAATTTTAAGAGAAAAGTATATTTCGGGCAATTTTCTGACATATTCAGTTTGGAAAGAAAAGTTAATCAGGGGAAAATAGTAGAACCATCCATGACGTGGGAGATGTGTTTTACTTCTTTGAATGTTTCAATATTGTTGAAAAGAAAGAACCAAACCAAGTGCAATAATAATATTGAAATTTGAATTGGTTTAATGATGTGTTAGCGGTTTACAGTCTATTATTAATATTTATTTTAATACTACGAGCACGCCCAGTAGTTAAATACAAAATAATGTTAATAAAAATCGTCAGCAGAATCTATTCCCTTTGTTGTAAATAATCATTTACACATTTAATTATAAAATTCTACGAAAGGTAAAAAATAATAATGCAGATTTTAATAAATAATTATTTTAGATAAATAATTCTTCGTAAAATTTTCATTTTGTCCAGAACACAAAACGGAACTATACCAAGAAGAGAAAAATATAATTATATTTTGAATGCCAGCAATGAAGTCTGCATTTCTCTAATGAGAGAATGATGTTTCAATGCTAGTATTCTGATTATAATTTACACTTGACCCTTTTCTCAACTAATGAAATGTAATTGAAATATAATTAAACTCGTGAAGTATCATATTACAGTTTCCTGTAATGCAATTTCTCTTCAATATCGTACACAGAAACTATTAACTCGGACATAAATTCAACTCATCAGATTTTCCACTCTTGCACACGTACAACGCAATTCATCTAAACTATACCCTCGATGCACATTTAGCACACGTAAGGTTCGTTAGACTCGGGAAACGTTTCAATTCAAAAAACGTACACGACAGCAAGAAATAACATGTCTCCCTTCAATAACTCGGGGTACCACGTACCGCGATCGCACAAAAAATTTAATTTCCGATGGACTTTAGGATCTCCCTTCTCTCCCTTGTGCCCGGAAAGCGCGAAGGAAGATATCATTCTCCCCGGTGCAGGCGGGGACGAGCGGCCAAGCGATATTGAAAGAAGACAAATTGTTAAAACATCTACCCTAACGGCTGCCCGGGGACGCAGTGCAGCGCGGCGTGGCGCGTGCCGAAATCTCGTAAACGTCCTTCGCAGACGCTGAGGTGAGCAGAAAGGGCTGGGGCGTTCGGGCGAGTGTGAGACACGAGGCGGCAGAATCACACACGCACACAGCGCTGGAGAGAGAGAGAGAGAGAGAGGGGGACGGAAAATCGAGGGCTCGGAGAGAGACGAATGGAGAGCAGAGACGAGAACAGGAGAGAAGCAATAAGCCGACGAAGAGATGATAAAATGCACGAGAGTGAGGTGAGACGCAAAATGAAAGAGGTGGGAGAGTGCGGGAGGAGGAATATTGAAGGAGGGGAAGCGGAGAGGAGGAGAGAGAGAGAGGAGGGAGAGTCAGGAAAGATGGAGAGCGAGGGAGGGAAAGAGAGAGGAGGTGAAAAAGAGGGGAAGGAAATGAAAGAGGAAGCGAGAGAGTGGGGGTGGGAAAGGGACTAAGGGGGAAGAGGAGGGAAGGGAAAGGAAGGGAAGGGAAGAGAGAGACATGAGGGAGGAGTGGTGGGGGAGAAGGGAGTGAAAGACAAAGGTGGAGTCATAGCACTGGGAATTAAGTGCTTAATCATTAATGACATCATGCGATTGTAAAAAAACATTCATCATTAAAATACACTTTTTTTGAAAGTTAACTATCAAGTTAAAGTTTGATGAACCTCCTTAATGAAATATTTCTATCATCCATGTGAATTTGAGCATCAAGCCATCAACCATTCTCATTATATTTGCCCTACCTACTGTAGTACATTCATTGGTGTTTTAGCTGTGCTGTGATGTGATCTTTTAACCCCTTAAGAATACATGACTACAATAGGCAAACTCCAGAAAGTTTCACGAAAGCAATGAGAGCAATGACAAGTTGGAGTCTGTACAGAGTAAGTGACAGAAAGTAAAGAAATTGTAATCTAATTGGACATAACTTTTATACGTCAGAGGAAAGAGGGTGGTTTGTGGAAGAACCCCTAAAAAAGTAACCAGTTGATCACCACTAATAGAAGAAACACTGACGTAGTTAAATGTTCTTCGTTTTCTGAATCTATAAATTCAGGTCTGAGGTAAAAACCTCTTTTGCAAAAATACTCGAGTCATTCGTGTATTTAAGCTGTAAGTTAGAATCAACGAATCGAAAAAGAATCAGTTAAAAATTTCACAATAACTACAGATTCAATAGCGAACTAAGTCTCGTAAAATTTACAATAATATTTTCCAACCCGTCCAGTTAAACCATCTTAAGAGAACACTGCTACAACACCGAAAAGAAAAGAATCGACACCCATTGAAGGGAAGGCAGAACTAAATCATGGGACTCCTAGCCCAGTGCAGAGCCGCTGTTCGCAACATTCCAGAGAGGTCGTAAAGTCACACTAGCGCACTCCGGCGGCGTGGCGCGGCGCGGCGAGGCGGGGCGGGGCAGTCGGCTTCTGCGGACGCAGGCGGGCCATCGGGCGTCGGCGGCAGCGGGTGACCGCGGCGGGTAACCGATCAGGGGGGAGGGGAAGGGAGGGCAGGGGAAGGGGGGGGGCAGGGGAAGGGGTCGCGCGTAGGGGAGGGCGCTCGGAGAAGCGCGTAAATCATCGGAGGGGAGAACGGTCTTGGGAGGTGGCGAGGGAGGGGCGCGGGGAAAGGGAGGCGTTGGAGGGGCGAGAGCTGGTGAAGGCGGCACGGAAACAAGATGCCGGGTGTGATCCCGGATTTTTGGCACCATTATACTGTCTGTGAAGAGCTCCGTGTCTCATATACTTCAATAATTTAAAAGCTCGTACTGGTTTTTGATCAAAATATTTTGTTTTCGGCAGATATGTAGTTATTTTGTTGCTCTTGACAACTTGAAATACGGTTTAATAATCTAAAAAATATAAAAAAATTATTTCATAACGTTTTATTTCAATTCTAATGCAATTTACATTCTTTCACAGTATTTACAAGCAAGAGATTTTCTTGAAGCATTAATGCGACGTGAGTATATTTATTACGTCATTTCATGCTTAAATTTACGAGGTGGTGAGGGACAAAATATATTTGACTCTTGTAAGTAAAGCGATTTTATTCATCGGCTTTCAAATTAATTTTCTCGAAGAAGAGATATAAGAACGAAGGAAGAAATTGGGGGCATGAATTGGGATTTAAAAGACCGACAAAGACCCACGTAGGTAAGGGGGATGGTGTAGACGAGAGGAAATGTAGATAGCGATTGTGAAGTAAATGCAGGAGATTAAATACTTCGTAAATAAAAAGGCGCGTCCGCCAGGCAGAGGGAGGAAGCGGGGAAATTAAATAAGGTAAGGCAAGAGACAAGCAGTAAGGTGAGGATAGGCAATGGAGAGGGAAGGAATGATACAGAAAAAAAGACGAAGAGCCGGAGATGGGTGAATGGAGCGGTACGGGATTACGAATTGTACTTTTCAACTAAGTGATGACAGAGAACTTGAGCCAATAGGGGTAGAATGATTGGGAAAAGGAGAGACAATATTTGCGAACAGTCAATGTATACAGCCGAAAGGAGGAAGATTGATTGTTCGTGATTCCGGGCGCGTCAACCACAGAGGTTATTAGTTCCGTAAGTGTAGTGCGTGCTTTCCCTCGGGAGGATCTTTTCCTCATTGGATGGCGAGATCCGGCGCCGACCTACCGTCGACTAGCGGGGTTTTCCACTCAACCAGGTATCTCCCATCAGCGGGGCACCGCCCCAACCGGGACGAGCTCTAAACTCCCGACTGTTTCCGGCAGGTGTGGTATTGTTGTGCATGTTAGTGTGTATGTGTGTGAGTGTGTGTGTAAGGGGTGAGGATAAGACAAGGAAGAGGAAGGAAAGATCGCATGCTGTGCGCGGCCCGTATGTTAGGGTAGTACTCCGGCACTCAAAAGGAGGAAGAGAGGAGGAAAGTGTGCGAATGGAGTAATGCGAAGAGAGTACATGGGCAGAATGATTCACAAGGGCCGAAGGCGAGTATAGATTGAGATTAAGTGAGGTGGGGAGAAGAACGTGCTGGAAGTGTATTAACTCTACACCCTTTTCGGCGCGAAGAGCGCGTGTAGAACATGCTGGAGGCGCAAGAGTGGAACAGGAACGGCACTCGGAACACCCACGAAGCGTGAAGGGATGCAGAGACTTCGCAAGAGAAGGGGCCGTGGGGAGCTTATGGAGGCACACAGAGCGTAAGGTGGCGCAGAGAGCGCGCAGAAAACGCGGGTGGTGGGAGCGTGGGGTGTCGCATTGAGTACATAGGGAGCGTGAGATGGCGCAGAGAGCACAAAGGGAACGTGGGGTGGTGCACGGAGCATGCAGCGAGCATGGGGTGGCGCGCAATTCACAAGGGAGCGTAAGGTTGCGGAGAGGTCACAATGAGTGTGAAGTGATGCAGAGAGGTCGAAGGGAACATGGGGTGGCACAGAGAGCACGCAGGGAGAGTGACGTGGGGCTGAGATCGCCCAAGGAGCGTGGGATATAGCAGAGAGCACGCAGCACGCACAGGGTGGCGCGTAGGGCACTCAGGGAGCGTGAACTGGTGGTGCGTGGGCGTCGCGTGGGAGTCGTGGGGGGGCGGAGGTGTTCGGCGGCCGCCGACCGGCATTAGTTGGGTGCCATCGATTGGCACAGCGCGGAGCGGTGCGGCGGGCGCGTAGCCGCGAGAGCATTCCGCTGCCGTCTCCCCTGCCCCCTCGCGCCTCACTCCCGCCCGGCCCCGCCCACGCAGAGGCCGCTGCCCGCATAGTTTCTCAGCTCGCCCCCCCCCGCCCCTCGGTCGCGGGGCCCGCCAGCCTGACACGCCCGAGCGGCCGGCGGTCACTTTTCAGTCCCAACTGCGCCAACCAACGTCCAAACGCTCGCTCCGGCGAGGCGCCAGGCTGCCAGTTGGGTTCGGACTGGAAACGTCTACGGGGAGAGTATGTGGCAGTTTTGGCTGTACTACTGCAGTTCTCGTTTTACAGATATAGTTGACAATGTTCTGGCCGTCACAAGAGCAATTCATTACTAACTGCAGGTTAAAGAGTCTCTTTGAACAGCCTACAATAAACTCTACGCCATGCTGGACATAAAACTTCAGAAAATATTGGCATGTTTTAAATATGCTAAACGTGAAGAGACATACAAAATTTATATTTCATACCGTATCATGAGAGAATAAAATAATGTTACTTGAGGAAGGTTGAGATAATTGTATTAAATCAAAATGTCTCTTTAAATCAACCACGAATCCTATACATTTTCTGTTTTGTATCTATCAAACGTTAAAAACAAAAAATGACGTTCATACAAAATATGTAATAGAATATAAAGTAATTAATAAAATAAATTATTAAGATTAAATTAAAATAAATGAAAATAAAGTACGCTTGTAATAAAACAAAACTTAGGAATTATCAACGAGAAAATTAATTTCAGGGTTTCTCAAACACCGAAGTTTTATACCTTCTGTGAAGTTGAAATTTCTAACAGTAAGAACTCTCGAACCACTTAGAACTAGAGCAAGAAGAACTCTACGATTCCCGACACGTGCAGAGAGCCTTCGCAACGGTTCCTCTCTGAGATTTCTTGGAAATTTTTAATCGCAGTTGCGAACGCCTCCGTATTCCCAGAGGAACGACGCACGTGCGCAATATAGACGCTTCGACAAACTTCTATGCATGATCCACAGACGCAAGACGAGCGAAACCCAGACGAGAGAGAGAATAGAAAACGAAGAGAGGTGGATTGGATAAGGGATATCGGGAAAGAAGGGGAGATTTAGGGGAGAGAGATAGGGAAAGGGATTGAGGGAGAAAGAAAGATAGGGAAAGGGAGACAGGGAAAGAGAGAGGAAAATATATAGTGAGAATATGACAAGATGATAAAGAAAAGGGAGAGAAGATGTGGTCAGAAGAAAAAAAGGTAGAACTGGACGAAATGATGTTTCAGATAGTGCGTGAAACTGAGTTCATTCACTGTGTGTGTATGTGTATGTGTGTGTGTGTGTGTGTGTGTGTGTGTGTGTGTGTGTGTGTGT
This sequence comes from Acheta domesticus, assembly GCA_031308135.1. NCBI lineage: Eukaryota > Metazoa > Arthropoda > Insecta > Orthoptera > Gryllidae > Acheta > Acheta domesticus. Next base: position 123,876,379 of record JAHLJT010009419.1, read on the forward strand.
GTGTGTGTGTGCGCGTGTGAAGAGAGGAAAGGGAAACGGAAAGAGGGAGTGTGAGAAGAACTAGAGAGTCTCATACAGCGTTGGTTTCACGTCTACAAACTTGCATTGGAACGAGGCCTCCACAAAATTAGAAAATGATGCCTCTGCAGAAATGAAGCCGTTACCCGAAATATTACTATAACGAATAGCATAGTCGCTGTAGCCGCTGCGACCAATCGAACGGAGCGACAGCGCCGGGCGGGGGGGGGGGCAAGGTTCCGAAATTGGAAGTAGGCGACCAGCCGGCGGCGGTAGGCGACAGCCGTTCAGGAAGGTCCCACCGCGCTGTGGCGGGTGGAAGGGCGGGAGGCTGGGGATTCCGAGCCCGTCTGCTGAAAATGAGGCCAATCTCGCTAATTTTGAAGCCGGCGCTGACGACGGGGACGGCAGTGGGACGGAGTGCCGGTAGAGTGGCAATGGCAACGGAGTAGGAAAGGCTCGAGAAGTGGTGAAATAGAAATAGGGTGGCAAAAAAGGCGTGGTGGATGCGAGACAAATGTCGCTACAATGGTAGAGCGGAAGTGATGAGAAAGCGAGTGGAAGAGGGTTGGGACAATGGTGAGCAGCAAAACAAGGGGGATGAGAGAACGAAAAATAAGTAGATCAAAACGGAGATGATGAAGACCCGGAAGAATATGTGGTCTACCTGAAAGTGAAGGGAAGTCAGAGGGAGAGTGCAAACAAGGCATAGGGCGAGAGTAGGAGGCATACAGATGGGATGAAGGTTAGGCATAAGTACGGCGGATGGTTAGACAGGGGGCGGTGGGGCAGGCGCACGGTGGGGTATTTGGCCGATTTAGGCGGCCAAAAGTCAATTTTGCAAATTTCACTGTAGACAAGTAAAAAATACAGTACCGTAAAGCTAAAAGGTCAGGGAATAACCAGCTGGAGAAATTTTAACGGTAGGCGCATCTTGTCTGCTAGTAAAGTCTAAAATCTACTAGTAAAGTGCGCATGTTCGTTTTAGACTCCCTTGCGGACTTTAGTCTCACAGTGAATTCCATGTACTGAAGTTCGATTTTGAAGTGAGGAACCATGCAGACTGATAAAGCAGGTAAGTATGTACACATTATGTGTATTGTCGTATATATTTTAATTATTTTAGCTGAGATAGGGCTTTTATATTTTTAACGAAGTGAATTTTAATTAATGTAAGTAAATTAGTGTACTTCCGGGGGTTTCCGGGTTACTGTTTTTGGTGCAATGGAAGGGTTACGTTTTCTATTTTACAACTTCGTGAAAATCAATCGCGGATTCGCGCGGTTTTGCGTGATATATAGCCATTTATGTACGAATGCGATTTAGGGATTTTTTGACACGAGTTTATTTACTTTTTAATTTCCTCCAAAATTCGACTTAGGGCATTCGGGCATCAACGTAATGACTCGAAAAACGTTATTTAACATGATACTGCAACAAATATTATAAGATATTAGCGAAAAATTGGAATTTATAGAAAATTAATTGTTACTTAAATAAAATTATTCCGACGAACAAATTATGGAAATATAGCATAAATTTTCATATTTTAAATCTCATATGAAATTAAGGTGGTCCATAGAACACATGAAAGAAGATGTGTTTGTTAAAAAAAATTGATCGGCTCAATGACACTTTCGAAATATCTAAAATAGTGAACCGACCAGGCAGACCAAACAAGAGATTTCAAGATGTGAATGAAAGAAGCAAGACAAGAAGAACAGAAGATTTACGATAAACTACAAATTGAGAAGTACTGACTTGTGCTACCCGGGTGACATTAGTCTTTGTAGGGGTAAGAGACGCTTCAAAAATAGTCAAGGAAATCACATGTTCTTCAAAACGAGCTGGGAAATGAAAGAAAGCATAGTTTAGGAAGATAAGAAAATGCCACTAATGACACTCAGTGTACTAGCATTCATTGTTGAAGCTGATCTTTCCAGGAGGCAATACAAAATAATTCGAAGCAGTAAAAGGAAATTATATCCTTGTTATAGTATACTTCAGAATAAATATAATTATCTTCGGATGAAGAACCATATTCTTATAATCATCTGTTTTATCACTATTTTGGAGTATTTTATGTTCTAGGGGATTCAATAGATTTTAATTTAAATAATCAACAAATTTATTAGTTAAATTATATTACTCGAGATCACTCAATATGATCAAAGATCCAAGAAAAAATCTAGTAGCAGATTATTTTATTTTAAAATGTCATTAGATTTGTTTTCTTTTCCTTTACTATTTATTGAATTTCTGATTCTCTATATTTTATTGTTTTTTCATATTATTGTTAAGAAAATATATTAGATTAATATAAAATATTACATTTCGTATTTACTACAGCACCCAAAAATATGGCATCCCTAAAATAAGCTCTGTTCTTGCGGTTGTTTATATAATAATAAAAAGTTCAAAACATCAACTTTCTTATTAAAAACTGTTCCATACTACCTAAACAACCATGAATGTGAAAGGTGGCGCATTTAGATGCAATGAAACAGCAAAAATAATTTTGGCCGCCTAAATCGGCCAAATACCCCACCGTGAGGCGGGACGATGGGGCAAGCGGGACGGAGGTGGAAACCACACGGAACGTTGACGGGGAGGAGGCAAAGTGGAGGTGGGTCGGAGGAGGAATGGCAGACGAAGCGGGACCAGAGTGGAGACGGGACGGCGACGTGGCCGAAGCAGGCGGAAGGGAGATCGGAAGAGGCAGATTGCGGATCTTGGCGGGTTGTGTGGCGGCGGTCGCCGAGCGCTGGGAGAGAGCGGGGTGGCTGTGGGCGACGCGGCAGACGACAGTCCAAGAGCCGTCGTCCGCACCTGGCGCCTGGCACCGGCCCATTGCCCGGCGGCGCTGCATCCGCTTCGGCCGTGGTTTTGTGCCGCTCTTACTCCCTTCTGCGTGTTCATTGATCTCCCGAACTTGGGGGATTCTTTGTTTCAATGCTCCACTTCACAATTTCCAGAGATTCAGACTCTCTATGGCGGAGATAAAAGAGGAGTGCACTTTTAATTGCGGGAATAAAAGATTCATGCATCAGTGATATGTTTTCATGCCCTGATTAAAATGCAAGATAAAAAATGTTCAACATGTGGGTTTGCTGGGATTCTATTAGGAAAAAAAAATTCTTTTATTAATACTGTCCTGTAAATACATCTGCATAACGCTACCCAACAGGGGAATGAAAAGGTTACTTTATGACCGCCCGTCCTTAAGGAATTAACAGTCGCCGAACTTCAAAAACTCATGTGATCTTCAAACTATTCATTAAACTTTGAAAAAAATGACAAACAACATAAAGAGCATACTCAAAGAAGATAAATAATACATAGAAACGTAATGCTCATCAGTTCAATCAAAATATTCCAAAATATTCTTGGTTTCCAAAGCTAAAAAACTGAATTTACATGTCACTTACTAAATAAAGTTTCTTAATTGAAATGTAAAAATGAAAAATAAGGAATACTTATCTTGTAGGTCAACATTTTTTAACTAGTAAACATGGTTTCAACATTGAGAACTTTTTCCACAACGATGTGGAATAATATGCCTTGGATCTTTCTTTAAAAAACGCCATCATAACAGTTTCACTTTCTTGGTCAATATTCTAACATTGACAACAATATTGAAAATCTTGGTAGCATTTCTCAGCACCGAATCGCACCATTCTGCGTGGAAGGAATCATCGTCATTTTCCGATATGAAACATTCACTAGAGATTCACACACTAATGGGACTAATGGCAGTTAACGTGACAGGAACCACGAAATATTGAATCAATGAAACTATCTCTTTGCCCTTCCCACTCCCGTTGTAAATTTCATTGTATTTTTCTTTTCTCGTCATTTCCGTTATTCGTCACGTTCTCCGTGTAAAATTGTTAGCCGTCTCCCATCCACATCACATGACTTTACCCACATTTTCCCTCGTCCTTAATCCTCGGCCGACAGTTTCCCTTTTCTTCTCGTCATTCCGTTTTCCCGGCACTTCTTCCCTACACCAAGTCATAGTTTTTATGAGGAATTTCCTCCTTCCTTGCGTTTAACTCTATTCTCCAGTTCCGTCGTATCGTATGTTCCCGTCACTCGTCCGTGTTTCTGCTCGCTCTTCTTGCAACTGAATCACCACTCCGATCAATCTCCCGCTTCTCACTTTGCGTCGCTTTCCTCGTCCCTGTGCAGATTCCACGTCGGCCAACCCTTTTCTCCTCAGCAGGCGTCACCAGTTCCGAAGTAGTTCGTCGCGCCAGACGCAAAAGAGAGTATTGATTGCGGGAGCGTCGACTACTCAGGACATTAGAAACGTAAGTGCAACGAATGGTATAGCCTGGAAGTGGTGGTGTTTCTCTCCGCGTAAACATGAGATCGTATGTCAACCTACACGGCGTCGTATGGATTCTTTCTCTTCAAGGTATTTCCCCCAGATGAAACGTGTTCTAAGTTCCTGATTAGTCTTTCGAAGTGTGTCGTAGTGTCGAGTACGCATGTGTTAGTCTGCTTGCGGTTTAGCGGTCGCAACCCCCCGGCCGCCACTGCGCCCCGGTCAGGACTCGAACCAGGGCCTTTTAACTCCCATTTAACGTGGTGGAGACCGTTACAGTAGCGCGCACTCCTCTATTACCTCCTTAAAGGAACTAAAATACGAACTGCTGCCTACGATATGTGGCTACTTCGTGAGTTCGCGTGACACAAGCAGGCGCGTAATGATACAAAAGATAGCGTCGATGTCCGCGCTTTCTTCATCGATTTCTTATATGTAAATATTATGAATAAATGAACATTTAGAAGACACTTCGCGTTTCTCCCAAATTAGCCAATTTTTATGTACCGATGTTGGCGAGCCTAACCTACATCTATATCCGGCGACTCTAGCGCCACCTGTAGTAGCACACTCGAGCTTTGTCTCCGGTTTCGATGGCAAGTTGCAAGGCATTTTGGTTTAGTGGTGAAATGTCGTTGGCATTTAAAATTAAATGATCACAGGTGTTGTCATCACCTGTCATTGTCACCATGTAACATTGTTGGCAATGACAACACCTGTGATCATTTAATTGATCATTTAAGTTGCAAGGACCTGACTGGAACCCTAAGACCTGGACACCACTGCCGGAGGCTCGCCAGACGCGCGCTGCTCCGAGCAAGCGGCACGGTGGCGCGGTGGCGCGTTGCGGCGTGCACTCGCGCCGACACTCCGCCTTCCCCTCAGTCACCGAACGGAATTTCAATATCGCCTCCGCCGCCGCCATCGCCGCGCGCTCTCCAAGCGCTGCGCCGCTCGGCGTCGCGCGTCCGTCTAGGAACTATGTAAACACCGCCGCTGCCAAGTATCGATTGCAAACTTTCGATACGTTTCCCGCGCGCTTCCTTTGATAAAGGAAGCTCCTCTGGTGATTCGAGTCTTTAAAGTCCCGTTCGAGCTCTCTTTTTTTTCACGGAATCGGTGATGTAAAGGGAAGTAGCACGCGAATGACACAGAAAGCGACGGAGTGTACGACGTGGATTTCGGAATCGCGTCACATGGTCTCGCTTTTGGGGGGCACTAGGATTCGGGTGGGAGGAGCGCAGCAGCGATGTGGGAAAGGAAACGCTTTGTGACTTAAGTCTGCAACTTTTCAGCTTTAAAGAGTTGGGTTTCCATATTTTATTGAAATGAATTTCTCCCGTGGGGTCAATAATGTATAAACGAAAAACAAAATACATTGTAGAGCCAAAAAGAAAGACAACACGAGAAGTAAATGTCTTACTCTAGAATAAATTTTGTTTTTTTAGTAGTCTGTGGGATCAACAGCACAATGTGGCACAAGATAGGGAACCGTTCCACATCAAAAACGAGAAATAAATGTTTACCTCAACGAAGAAATTCAGATGGAGACTTGATGGACACGGACACCATCTCGTGAACTCACAAGAACCTAACTCAATTAAGCTGTCTTTTCACCTCGTTTTATTTGTTTGTTTTAGGGTTCTTTTACTTTTCCAAAATATGTTCTCAACTCTTTTTTTGAATTAAAATAATTACCTGACATAGACGCTTACAAATTCCACCAAAAACAACTGTGGCGGCGGTATCACACTTTCCTTAATCAGACCATTTAGAGATATCAATTTTAATTGGATTTTAAGGTTATGAAATACGTAAATAAGATATTCTACATTTGAGTGACTATATTCTGGTACATAAATGTCAGTATATTGCTTCTTTAAGAAAATACACATTTGCATCGTACCTGCAAACAGGCGTATATCAATATTTTACGTTTTGTGTTTTGCACTAAATCTTGAACTCTTTAGGGTCTGTTCTATGATATCTTGCCTTTTATCATCAGATGAGCATCATCACATTATAACGAAATATCCAATTACGTATTATTTTGTCAAAATGATACTCCCTGAAGGTTGGTAGTCAATTTTGACAAACATTCTTTTTGCATCGAACAGGGTGTTGACGTCTGCCGTCCGATCTCTTGCAGCGCGATTCTCGATTCTGTCAAATCACTCGCAACCGCTCCAGCACACCTGCTATGCAATTCCTTCCACGCACGCGCGCGACCTCAGCGCACGACCCACTCTGAAGCACAAACGTGCACCGACTAGGTAGAACTACGTAAACAAGGCGGCAGCCCGGTATCGATCACAAACTTTCGATTCATTTGCAGCTGCTCGTCCTTTGTTAAAGGAAGCTTAGTCTCCAGTGGACCTTCAAAGACCCGGGATAATTCTTATTTTAGGTACGACTCTCGTTCACAGTGAACTGTTCTTTCGATTCGATTCTAAACAGTTTCTAGTATTCTTTCTTCACAACGTGTTTGCAACTGCCCAGTTTAAATACTGAAGGCTTTATTATAAAGCACTTACTGAAGTGCTTTCTTATAAAAGGGAATTGGTAATGAGGTGGATAGACTAAAGGTTGTTTAGAGTGAACGCGAGGGATGAATGCCCGAGCCTTGCCGACATAGATACGGGCGAGCGAAGCGAGAAGACTTGCCTTGTAAGTAATTGGGCATTACAAAGTGGCGAGAACAAAGCGTATGCGAAGACAATGCACTGCGGCAGAATGAACCGAAAGCGAAGAGATCGAATCTTTCTCGGCGGAACTCGTTATTTTACGATAACCACACCCTAAACCAAAAATTAACCAAGACCCGATTAGCCACTTTTTTCAACGCAGTTTCCGAGCTTTCGGGGCATCTGGTGCACGTCAGGGCGCCTGGGACCTGTCCATGAAAGTCCCCACTTTATCTGCGGGCCGCGCCGGGCAGCACGGGTGCGGCTTCGCCTGCTATTAATACCAACGTAAATCCATTAAGCTGGTTTTGGAAACGCTCGGGGCGCGATACACGAAAAACAAAGCAAGTTATTAACTTTTTATGCCGAAAACGGAGCGGAGGTGACAGTTATTGGCACGGTGCCAAAACAAACGATGGCAATACCGAACGGCCAGAGATAAAACTGGGGTGATGGATGTGAGGGAGTGACACTGCGTTGACAACTTTCATCAGGACGAGTACTTCCGGTATGTTTGCCAGCTTCTACTCCTACTTGCAGCATTGTATTTATCCAGACTTCTAGTGATATACACTGTTTACGTGCTTTGTTTTTTTCAAATATTTTTGAGAAGTGTCTGTCGTGATGAACGGAAAATTACGCAATTTCTATCTGGATTTATGTTCTTTTTTTGATCAGGTAAATGATATATGTTTTGAGTGACGTGAACGAACAAAAGTGAAATGCCATGTAATATGTAGAAAGGTGATTGACACAGGAAACTAATTTATTATTTTAATATAAAATACATTTAATTTAATTCCCATTAAACTTGTAAAATTAATTCCAAACATGAGGAATAGAAAATTAATGGCTCTCTGAAGGTCAGAAAAGACGTAAATATTGAAAATCTAAATAAAAAACAAAAGTGTTCCATCATTCCTCAACATTCATTAATATTTGAGTTCCACAAATAATCTACACTCATTAACTATTTAATAGTGATTCTATGCAGCTGAATTGCAAAGGATCATTATTTAAGTTCATAGACATTTAACAGAACCATTGGGATTTTTTTAAAATGAAGATCGATGAAAAACCAAACCAAAGTTCATAACAGACTTGTAACTTTCAATAAGGTGTTAAGTGTAGGTACTGATCATTTAAATTTGTAGCTTTTATTATCATGATATTTTTTTACAAGTGTGCAATAAAATATTGCGCAAAACCTTTAGCTTCCTTTCTGCGCGAACGTACTAAATAATGTGAACGCGATTTAAAAGAACGTCGAAAAAGAATACTCCGACAGCTACGTGAGAAGGTGAGAAACCGTGCAGATATATCTCCGGCCGTCACGTCGTCCTTGCGAAAACAGGGGGAGTACACCTCCCTTTATTCGCGCGTAGCACTCGTACCGAATAAGATCGAAGAACTTTATCTGCCGGGCGCGTGGCGCCATCTATACCCGCCCGGAAGACAAAAGTCGATCGCGGCGCGGCGCGACGCCGAGCGCGCGATTCGCCGCCAGAAGCCGCCACAATTCAGTGCGTGTGGGGAATGCAATATCAGCGCGGAGACGCGCCAGGCGGCATCGCGACGCGACGCCAACGCGCTGGCGGCCGGGGCCCGCCGGGGCCCGACGCGCCCCCGCTGCGGCGGTGGGAGGCTGAGGGCGGCGCAGATTATGCATGGGAAATGTTGTCCCTGGGGAGGCGAAGTTGCTGTTTTTTTGTCTCTAAAATATTCCTTGACTATTTAATGATTTTAGAGAGGGATATTTACAGATAGTGATGACCTTGTTGCATCGGAATATTAAGTTTCCCAATTTGTTTTCAATTCATCATCATCCTAAAGGTCAAAAAGTACCTTGTCGCTGTCGCCATAACATTCTGTCCTCCGTTGTCATTTTCATCGCTGCATAGTTTTAGAATAGTCATTCGGTTTGAAGTTGATTTAAAATTTTCATTCTAGGTCTCCCTCTTCCACTTTTTCCAACTATTTTACAGACCGAAATTGTGTTTAAGAATTGGTTATTTCTAAAAATGTGTCCAAAGAATTTTGCCTTCCTGTTCCAAATATTTTTAGTTGGCAATTCTTTTCAATTAGACTTTTATAATTAGAACCAGTGAAGACCTTAATGCACCAGGACATACGAATCGCAATTTATTTTTAACTAGTGAGTCTGGCAATGCTTCGCTATTGCAATGTATTACACATCACACACTACTAATCTTGTGATTGTTATTCACGTTTGACGCTACGCTGTGTAAAAACTCTACTAGATGAAAGACTTTCCCGAGAGCATGGGCTTGTTTTACGACCTGGTTTGAACATGTTTTTCAAGTCCCCTATTGTTAAAATATTCACCCTGAAAGATGGGCATGCGTTCGCTACGACACTATCTTGGAGAATTTTGATTTACTTGTCCATGATTCACGTTTTAATTCCAGTTGATATTTCGCAATCGTAAAGGCAGAATACTTGTATGCACTGAAAACACGCTTTTCCATGACTGTAAGGCGGGTTGCATACAGTTCAGGAGCGCTCGAGTTATCATAAACGAATAAATCATCAACAATGCCCCCACATCTCCGATTCTATTCAAACCGTTCTTTAAACTCTCCCATTACTAATAAGAACAAAATGTAAGTGGAAATTCGAGCGAAATCAGTCGTAGTTTTATCTGTGTCTATGTGCGACGCACGATGTAAGTGTGCGTATGTGCGACACACATACGCACATTCCATTTTATTTATATACATAGGTAAGAATTTCATAATTAATGCCACACGTTCATTGGAAATTATTGATAAATCTACGAGTCATGAAGCTACTCGTGGATTATCAATGCACGAGTGGTATTTAGTTTAAATATTTCACCAACAAATATGTTTAGAAACTCACAATTTTGAAATTTACAATTCTCAAAACTCACAGTTCTGAAACTTACAATTTTTAAATCAACAAAGAAGAGGAAACTTCAACCACCATTAATTTTAACAGCAATTCGTTAGGAATGTCACAATATCACAGCCACCTGAAATTATTTAAGATAAAGCATATAATTAATACTTTTAAGAACATATATATGTCAAAACCCGTATTCAGCGACAAGGGAAGAAAAATAAAACGGCACAATACAAGGATAAAAAAGAGAAATAAATTAATTAAAATCACAAAAATGGAAAACACAATTACTAAGAGCTCAGTGATTGCACAATTAAAACACAGTTACCAATTACCATTAGCCCAGTGATTCAAACTTACTGTGGTGGTGTGGTCAAAATGTGGTGGTGTGTTCTGTTGCAACTAACGTGCATATTGTGATACTTTATTCGTCAATACAATGTTCGAGAGATAGAGTAGAGAGATTCCCTGGAAGGTCGCCGCCACTCCAACTACCACACTCCAAGTTGCTCCCACTGCACTTTCGGCTAGGGGCGGCGAGAGGAGAAACAGAATAATTATGCATGGGAAATGTTCTCTCTGGTAACTTTCTCTAACATTTAGATGAATTATCTTTAAATATGGTAAAAACATTGTTTTATCTTCTTTAACAACATGTAAAACCTTCAAATGAATTAATACAAAACATTAAAAATCAACTTTATATGAATTTTTGGTTACTTCCTTTTCTTTAGGCATTTCCACTCTAATTAAGAGTCATCAGTACGCTCCTTATTTGATATAAAAGTTTGTGAGATCTTGCTACCACAGCAGTGGACTGTAGTAAAGAGCGTGGGATGAGGTAGCTAACTTCACATCCTCGGTGACTCAGAATGGGTGACAAATAATCCACATTTTATGATTTAATTTTAATTATATAAGAAATAATAAGGCTACAGGTACAATATGATATACAAATGGCATTTAAACCATATGCAATTTGAATAGAGTGATCAGCACACACTACCTTAAACTAAAAATGGGAGCAGGGAAATCACTCTGACAAATGTATGCACAATGCATGACAAAACACATGGATATACAATTAGAATATGTGAATGTACAAACCAATGAGTAATTAATATATAATGCTGGAAATATCCAATGTAAAGGTTGCTGCAAGCTTAGATTGAAAAATACAGATTCATAGTTTGACATGCATAATAAGTGTTGTTGCAAAGTATTTAATGCCGTTGATTTACTGCAAGTAATGTTTAGTAAGATACATATAGATTGCACATACAATTAAACAATTAAAAACATTACGGATTCGTTGAAGATACCAAAGTTCCTGAAGTTTGCCAGTTTGGGTCGTACGCGAACACGTAATTTGGCGGACGTAATCCATCCGTAGCTGACCCAGGACGAAGAAATGCCACACAGAGCGGTGGTAACGTTGAATGTAGTTTTACTCACGTGCAAGCCTTGGACAATGGCTTAAACACCAAAGTAACAAAAGGAAAGCATGCCTGCTGCCCATGCGATTTACCACGTGCCAAACCTGTTCACTTGGTATGCAAATAAAAGGTGAAAAACGAACGGTTGTGTCCGTTTGCAATGTTTGCGACTCTCTAACGAACGTAATCAATGTCGCACTTAGTAAAACAAGCTGGGGTTGAACCAGGGTTTAGGGTGGCACCATAGAGGAGAGATATACTAGAGTGCGCAACGAGCTGCGCAGAAGGCCCGGCCAGGTATCAACATCTCTCGCGCCAGTGTCACGTGACTTTGGGACAGCTACCTGGCATCTACAAGAACACCCGTCTCGCATTAAATGATTTATTTTTATACGTACTTAAGATGTTTCATTCCAGCGTTATTTTCTCATTTATTAAGCAACCCTAAAAATGTTTATATTTGTAAAATAAATTGACTCCATGGGATGCATTAATCCAAATTTCTATTACTCAATGTTAGACATTCTATTGAAGATTCACATCAGTGTCATATATAATAGCAAGTTATCAAAATGATATTTCAAGGATTTATAGAGGGAAAAAGGCTTTTACCTTTGATTTATATTTTGATTTATTTAGTCAAAAACACTAAAAACTGTATGTGATATATGGGGGATAAGTTCCATCTTCACTCATTTTCTTGAGCTTCAAAAGCTCTTCCCAGTATTTTAACTATAACATTAGACATTTTCCCTCCCAAGGTTATATAAAATCTATTTGCATTGATAAACAAACTGCATGTTTTATTTTTTTCTTTGTATTACTAACAACAGTAACATGCCACTGGCTTTACTCCTACCACTACTAGCAAGTAAGCTCAAGAAAATGTGGGCGTAGTGAAGCTACATTTATGTCCAAAAGGGGACATCTTAGCATTTGCTCAATGGATCAGGAAAACAGGACAAAAACCTGATCGACATGGGGGTCTTTGACCTGGAAGCAGAAATACATATTTTTCAAAGAATTTACTAATAAAAATCAACTACAATCATACAAATTACTAACACTAACATACTATAAACACAACTTACACTAGTAAATACACGTAGGATTAATGCCCTCTAAATAAAATCATTTTCTTGTTAACTGATCCATAATATTTTTTTTGGTAAATTTGGATGTGCTCTCTTCCTACATGTTTTAATCTTATGTCAATATATTTAAGCAATATTGCCTTTATTAAATACATCCTGTGATTCATTATGGCCTCTTGACCAATAATATACTATGTTAAATTACTAAAAACAGAACTATTCACAAATTCTCTCAGACATCTATTTACAATTGTACTACATGCTGCCTTTTTAAAAATGTCAACTCTTCCCTGAAGTATTCTTACTTCTGCCTCTGCACTTTTGCAGATTTTTATAACTTCTGCACAAGGGTATTTCAGTCCATAATTATCTTTCCTCTGGATGAAGGAATATGATCCTTCATCAGTATCAGTCCGGCAAAGAACTAGCTTACAGTCCACATAAGCAAGAGACTTTTGAAACTTTGTAACTAAAAATCCTCCAATATAAGTTACAATGTCCACAACATAGGGAGACAATCTAGTTTCACGATTGTGTACTGATGGCAAGTACATATGGTCAGTTCGTACCTCACTGCCCAGTTCAGGATCATTTACTTGTGGCACACTTGCATACTGGCGAGAAATGACATTTAACAGTTGTTTCATCCTGTGGAACACAATTTGCAAAGTTAAATTATTATTGCACTTCCTGAAAAGAAAAAGAATTTTGGATCGTAAGCAGTGAACAAATATCCACAACGTCCCAAAATAATTACGCTGTAGCACCACAAACAGCGAACAGCACGAAAAGCTACATACAGCACCATATAGCACGAACTGCCGGTGTCCCAAAGTCACGTGACTTACGACCACCTCATGTTGAAACCTGCGGAGTAGGCTCACGCGCACTCTAGTTGTATCTCTCCTCTATGGGTGGACCGGTTCATTTGGTTCCTTTTGTGAATCACTTACTCTCGTGAATCGCCCGCCACGGTTCACTTCAGAGGTGGCGATAAATACGAGTAATAAGTGAATTTTCTTCGTAATAAGTGAATTATCTTCGGGTTGATTAGCTTTGATAGGTCAAAGCATAAATATACACGAAATGACCAATTTCATATTTTACGAAAAATTTCTTTTTCATCACGACACTTTTAAAACAACTTCACTTCACATTGAAAATTACACTTCACTACACTTGTTTTTGTTGAATTAAACTTGTTTCTAAGCTGATTTCATTGCTGTTTGAACTTAAATATTAGTATAGACATGTTTTTAGATTTTAAAAAGCCTTCTAGTAATGTCACTTTCAGTTGTTCCCATAACAACAAATTTATTTACTGGCACTATTTAATGCGATTAGTAACTGTTCGCACTACAAATTATTTTCCTCGTGGAATTGTGTGTTTTATAGCATTTCAAGACATCTTTGAATAGATTTTGTACGTCTACCGTGATGGAAGGAGTGAACGCAGGATTTTTTGTATGAATTGCGCCGAGCGGGAAGTTTAAATGCTATTCAGTGGTGTCAGAAAGTGGGATTGCTTGCGTCTCGACGTGTGTGTCACGTATGTACAGGAGAAAAGTGGTATTTCGTGTTTTTTCGTATTTCAAGACGTCTTTTAATAGATTTTGTGTGTCTACCGTGATGGAAGATGTAAATGCAGGATTTATTTATGATTAACATATTATGTAGTATTTGGTTTAAAAAATAGACGAGTTGGTTTTTAGTATTAAAATGGAGGATTTGAGATGTGATAGTCTCCCAATAATAAACGTGTAAGTAGTATGTGTTTGTGAAATAGAATTGATTTTAAATATTTGTATTTATTTTATTAGCTTAACAAGTTATTTTTATTATTAATTTTTTAAGCTTTAGTTCGTAAAAAGTAGGTACTTTTTCCAGAAACAAGCTTGACGTTTTTTCGTGTCATGAGGGTGTAATTCGTGCCGAGACACTACACTAATTTTCAGTATTACTATGGTAGTGGTAATACTATTAAAATTGTATAATTTCAACGACTGTGTGAGTGGATTTTTTCTTTTAAAACTCCGTTTTCTTGTATTAAGTAAACATATTAAGTAAAATTGGTTTAAAAACAGACGAGTTGGTTTACTCGTATTAAAATGGGGGGTTTGGGAGGCGATAGCCCTCCAATAAAAAAGGTTAAAAGTAGCATGTGTTTGTGAAATAGAATTTATTTTAAATAATTTGTGAATTTATTTTTACAGCAATTATGATGTTTTTCAACTTTTCAACTTTAATTTTTCTGTTTATATTTTCTGAGTTGCTGTTTATATTAATTTTTTTTCATCGTTCAATTGCATTCAAAAGTGAGTTATTATTATTTACTTCCTATTGGTTTTTATAAATTTTAGTTTGTATTCTTTTTAAAAGTATGTTTTTCTGTTATAAAAATTACGCTGCTTCAACAAATTTTTCTTCGTTTTTCTTCAATTTCTTTCGTTATTTATCTTTCATTCTATTTAATAGTGAGTTATTAATATTATTTGATATTGTATTATTTTTAAAAATACTTTTTTTTGTTTCAGGTTCTTAAAATTCTACGTTTATATTATTATTATTATTATTATTATTATTATTATTATTATTATTATTATTATTATTGTTTTTATAAAAATTCCAACAAATACGTGAGTTATACTTTTCCCATGTATATTCTGTGGCTTATAGAGCAATGTAATAAGTAGCATTTGCTTAACTAATTAGACGAGTGGCATAAGTAACACAAAATGAGTGGCTTAAGTAGTAAAGAATGTTCAAGTAGCACGCGCTTCTTAAATAGAATGTGTTTTCAAAGACATTTATTACGTTACCATGTTCAACGCGAATAGTAAACAAGGATTCGGTTCACTGAGTCGATTCCTCCCTAGTGAACCGGATCAGTGAACGAAAGGAACCGTGCCACCCTAAACCCTGGTTCAACCCAAGCTGGATGTTTGTGGATGAGAGGCGGTGTGTAGTTGACCCGAAACCTCGCCATTTTGCATTACACAACACACGTCCACGCGTCACGACCACCAGTGTCGAAGTGGCCAGAACTTCCGGCCTGGCGATTGTTGGGCCTCTTAGCCCGTCCGGGGAAAGATGTGCCACTCGGCGCAGGTCAAAGAAGTTAAGGAGGCAGAGAGACATCTTCGTTATATCCAACAAAGTTTATTACAGAGAAAAATACGCGATAAAAGCCCATAGATTTAATTTTGTTTGGTAACAGCATGTCCGCAGAGGCTCCGTCGATTGGCCGCCAGTCTCTCTTGAGCTGACATTTCTTCTTATGAGGCTACGCCGAGGATCGTGTTTATGCGACCCTGCCAGACGACGTGCGAGGCCTCGTCGCACGGGGACTCGCGGCCGTGGCCGTTCTGACTGTGCACTCTTTGGGAATTGCCGAAGCCTTGCAACAACTTGTTACGCTACTATTAACCCGAGGGCTTTTTGAGTACCTAAAATGTGTATTTTAGGTAGCAATGCAGGTGATGGTGTACCCTGATTTGTGTTATTTCACGGCCTTCGAACTTCCTACTCAATGCCCTCCAGTCCGCTGCAAAGTTCGAGATTATCACCCGTTCAGTACCGCCGTTCTCCTGTATGCCAGTGGCGTAGCTACCTATTAAATTGCAAGAGCGAGTCTTCCCAAGCATTTAATTAAAAACAAAAACCGTTCTAGTTACTTCAAAATGTGCTTATTGATAATTTTTCAATTTACAATTACGTTTCACGTAGTTTTTGCGTCTTGAACTTCCTTCTTATTTGCACATTTACGCGTCATAGAAGGAAGGCTCTGGCGTTCAGAGGCTTCAACGCATGCGCAGTACGTGTGCTCGCGAGAGGCAGATGCGCTGTTCTTCAATCGGCTACAGCGAGCTGAAGGCCGGCCTTTCGGGAACCCTCGAGTTCATTCGTGGCCTGTAGCGGGCCCACGCTCCAACATCAACACGACAGTCGCGCGCGCGCGCGCACAAGCGCACACGGGCACACACACACGCACACACACACGCGCGCACACACGCACACACACACACACGCACAACAACTTAGCTTATCGGAATGACGAAACTTGTTGAAACCGAAGACTTTGAAAATGGTGACAGAAAAGTGGACCGCTAGAAATACAATAAAATGGAAGTGGTGTTAATATGCAATTTATTATTTCACACTTTCGTGGATTTCACACTTATTTTACAGATGGTGTGATTATTTATTCTTGGAATTTGCATATAATTGAATTAAATTATTTGTGATTATCTTATTTATTATAAAAAGTAAATATATGTAAGCTTGCGTGTAATCAAGCTCGGCAACGTCGCTTGTCGACCCGCGCGTGAGAGTGAGTTGATAACAAGACTCCGAGCTGTGAGCATTGATGTTATTGTATTGATGTATACAAAGACTAGATATCGGCAATTGTATTGATTCAGGTTAGTTTTAATCTTTAGTTTTAAGCTTATTTGTTCACCATTATATTTCTGGACTTCGCTAATCTGTACATATTATTTATATTAGTTGTTTACTGCATCTTATATGTGTCGATTCTTACCCTGAACTCCGCTCCTTTGGAACTCTTTACATTGTAGCGGTACGCTATTTTTAATATTTTTTAAATTTCACAAATAACTGTCGATGTGAGGCGTCCACCTCCCGCCGCCGCCAGCCGGGTCGGCGCGCCCCCTCCGCTAATGGAAGGGATGACAGCACGCGCCCCTCTAAAAGTTTATGGCCATCGTCCGCGAGTCGACCCTCATCCCGTCACGCACCCGGGCGCCGAAGAAGAGATTAGAGACGTGTGCTGATCCCGCCGTTCCGGGTATCATGCGCACTAAGTACCCAGGCCGTCCTTCGCAGTTTTCTCCAGGGGTCCCAACGGACATTCCGCGTACCCTTTACTGACCTACTTCCGAAGTCAGACGGAGAGCGTTTTCCAGACAGAGATAGGGCTACGGAAAATTCCTAGAATCACCGGACCTGATTGGCCGAGGACAAAATTACGGCGTAGTAGCACTTAGCCAATCAGGGGCAAAATTCCGTGGGGTGGGAGCGATTTTGGGGCACTTTTGAATTTTCGGGGTGGCGGAACGAGGAGACCTCCACGCTAGCGGCGTAGGGGGAGAGGAGCACTTCTTCTTGTTCGATTGAGCTGGGGGGGGGGCGAGCGCCGCGGAGCGAGTAACAGCTCCGGCGCCGCGTTCGAGGGAGAATTATTATTTTGGGGACTTAGTTCGTGGACACTGAGCTCTGCCGTGGGCAGTGACCGGTGACTAGTTTTCTCCGAGATTCGTGATCGTGAAAACTCCAGAGAACTTTCCGTAAGAACTGCTGATTTGTGTGAACGGAATTCGCGATCATTCACGATCCGGGCCAGCTGACCGTCGCCGCCGCCGCCGTCACCGCCGCAGCCGCTGTCGCCGCCGCCGCTCCTTTGGTAGCTATTGTGGAAGGACGTTTCTCGGCCTGGCAGGGCCATCTCAGCCGCCGACCCAGACGGAGAGAAGCCGCGACCCCCCGCCGCCGACGCCGAGGGCCGCCTACACGCCGCCCCATTCAGGCATAAACTTCGGTCAACGACCGCCAAAGAACTATTGTGCATTGCTGTGCCGCGCTTAGGCACTTGTTTCCTCATTATTGTCAGCCAGAAGGCGAATGGCCTAGAGTTTGTTGGGGCCTGTAAAGGAATTTGATTGTAATTCTCGTTCTTTATTTTTTTTTAGATTTAAGTTTTATCTCATTTTTTCTTTCGTTTCTAACTGAGCTCATCAGGTAGGGCCTTTCTTAACTCTCTGAATCACTGTAACTTCCCCGGCCTATTATTAGGCGGGAATAAACCTTTTTATTTGCTTTACCAACCACTGAATTGTTTCTGTAGTTAGCAAACGCCTTACGACTCCTTCCATCCGAGTTAGATTCTAAGCAG
Source organism: Acheta domesticus (assembly GCA_031308135.1). Classification (NCBI taxonomy): domain Eukaryota; kingdom Metazoa; phylum Arthropoda; class Insecta; order Orthoptera; family Gryllidae; genus Acheta; species Acheta domesticus. Next base: position 123,894,738 of record JAHLJT010009419.1, read on the forward strand.
GTGACAAAGTTGGCCGACTGAGCTAGGCCCGGGCCGCCCTCGTTGACTTCGGCGCACACCCACGCCGCCGGAGCTCGACGCTGTGGTTGACAATCGACGCCACCGTGTGGCTCGATAACGAACCCTAGGATGTGACAACATTGTGGCCTACATATATTTAAAAGACTCATATAAGTGAAATAAATAATAGAGTGCGAAATAAATTAATTAGTAATTACACTAAACCGGTTGTTCACCCTTTTGGTTCTATCAGTTTTTAAAATAAACAAGCAAATAAAATACGTATTTCTTCAACATCATTAAGAAAATTGTTTTGGCCTGAATAATCAACGGCCGCCTGCTCGGTTGGCATTCCGCTCAGGTTGCCGTGACGATTCCACTCCGATTGTTTGCCCTAGAAACGTGTTTGCGAACTGAGAGAGCTCACATGAACACTTACTGAGTATTGGTCGTTTACAATGAAACATACTAGATCTAATTAAGTAAACATTTGGTACAAAATAGCTCCAGAAATCCGAGGATGTTTTGGTGTTTCATTCTGATATGTGGGAAATTAATGTTACTTCATTTTGTTTGGCTCAAATTAGTATTACCTCAGCTTAGCAATAAAAGTTATTGTCTATTGAAGGAAAAATCGCTTTACCACAAGATAGCAATCTCGCAAATATTTTGACGTCAACATACCTACTTCTGTCATTCAAGCCATTTACTAGGCGTTAAAACTAAAGAACCTACGCCATATCTCTCTTTAAAAAAGACAAATGGGTAAAAATACCCTCCTTCCAAAAAAACAGGCGTGACAAAAAGCCAGTTAACTGGTTGTGTAAAAAGGTGATTAATGGGTTGTGTAAAAAGAAAGACCCTATTGCTTCCATTTTCACTTATTTTCAAGACATTACTAGGGGCAGCATAGCGTAGGAATAGTCGACGGAAGTTTAAAAAAAATCATAGCATAGGATAAAAAGCTGAAGTGTTTTGTTAAACGTCAGCAGCTACCATACACTTTTAAGATTTATAAGAACAAGAATTGACCATGCTGCATCAGAAGTTGTACGAATTGACAAAAGAAGTGTTAAGTTTTAGAGATGATGAGCTAGATAGTTCAGACAACAAAATAAAATACCTAAAAACATTCCACTGTTTTTCAAGAATCTTTCTTAATTATCATTTTACTTTCAGGGGTGTGTTGCAAGGAACTATTATTTTATTACTTGGAGTCCCTAATAAATAATAATAATAATAATAATAATAATAATAAATGAACGACAATAATTGTCATTTTTAGATATTGCAATTAATAGTAAATAAATTGTCTCTAATGCCTAGTCAGAAAAAAATTACCACGGTACGCCACTGGGTACTCCAGTTGTCATAAGAAAAGACGATAGTTTCCACGTTGCTTGCCGCAAAAACAATTATGCTAGTAATTGATTACTAGGGAATTGTTTTCACACAGCGTACATCGTACTTATGGGCGAATATTGCTTCACACTAATTAATCATGAGCGAGTTCACACAGTATATCGTGTGGCAATTTCCAATTGTGTTTCTCGGAAACGAGGGCGTGAAAATATGTAGTATTGGGTTTCATCATGTTTCTCGTTTTTTCGATCACATTCTTTCGATCACTCCGATCGCACTTTCGATCACACGATTATACGAGTTATTCGTACAATTGTAAAGCAGAGACGCACCCAGAATTGTTTGCTCCGGGAGAGAGGCTAGTGATATCCTGTCCAGCCGAGTTGATGTTTTATTACAAACAAATTTGTATTTACCTGAATGTAAAACATATTTTTATTTTCTCATATATAGTTCATATTTATATAATTAAGAACTGATTTATCGAATGTTTTCGTCAGCATAGAATATTAGTAAAAGCTATATTTCTAAGACGCATCATTGGCTTCTGTAGGGAAGACTTGAGCCCCCCCCCCCTTGGGTGCGCCACTGATAGTAATGTGCTTATTGAAAGCAAAGCATTTGATTCCAAAAACCAGACTCGATCATTCACTTTCGCCACCGCTTCCTCCTCCTTCTCTTTGGTCTCACCAGTTAGGTGTCAACCAAACGGGTGGCACCACGAGGCTTTTCTTTTATCATGTATTGCAGAATGAGGTAATTTACAACGCTCAGCCATACGGTTTTCTAGTTCTTAGGAGCGAGCATTTTCAGCGAAAACTATGCGAAGGGGATGGCTACGACGTCCTCCCTTTAAACATTAAAATGAAGAAGTGTGAGTATTAAGTGGGAAAATACATATTGTTAACTGTTGATTGGAAGAGTATTTATTTCATTATCTAATATCAGCCAGATTACGGAGAATGATATGAAAGAGGATACGGTTGAATAGATGAGGTTCTAAGGGATGACCTTTACTTAGGTTGAAAGAAATGAACCGGCAACTGAGGGTATATTTTGAAAGAATGTGTTAGAACGTTTTGTGAGTTATGTTAGGACGGGTTATACGGCTAGATCTTTGTGAAAGTTTACCAACTCTTATAAACAAGAGGAATTAACTGCAGCGCTGAGGAACCTATTTACAAATATTTGAATTTTGTTAATTGTTGTAGGGGCGGCATTACACCAGACTGGACAACCATACGTGAGTAACGGATGTAAAATGGCTTTATATTGAGATAAGTAAAATTACCTATTGGGTATTTTCGTATAAATTAATAAAAATATGTCCACTAAATAAAATAGGAAGGAAGGGAAATAACGGGAAAACGTAAGTGGAAATGAGACTTTGTGGTCGAAGTGCGTCGGTTAATAGCCATGAAGACGCATTTGCATAAAGATTTAAGATATTAAAAAATAATTTTAACATATTATTGTAAACGTAAGACACATTGTTAAAATTGACAAAAGCATTCTGGGGCAGTGACAAGTTAGCAGCGTTTTAGAGGAATAACAACGTAAAACATGTGAATGTGGAAAGACAAGCTAATCCAATAATATTATGCAACAGAATTATTCTAGATCTGGCAGTGAACAGATCGCTGAAAAGTGTTAGTAGACCAGTTACTGCCGAATGGTGTAAGGTGAATCGAAGATTGAAGTGTTCGTACGATCCGGATGTCGTCCACGCACGCTGCGCTGACATTGGAAAGGAAGGTGAAAACTAGGAAAAGGAAAGAAATTTCAAAATTCTTGTTCAAGGCCAAGAATGTTAGACATTAAGTTTAATGTAATGATACAAATTGCAATCATAAGAATGAATATGATTAAGTTGTTTTTTAAATAAATCGATGGCCATCAAAAACTAGATCTTTAGGTATATAAATTAAATTAAGAATTTTTTTTCAACGTAACAATTGAAACAGAAAATAAATTATTAGCAGCCGACACTATCGCTGAATTAAAATGTAGGTAACATGGTGTTTTTATTTCAAAATTATATGATTCAATTAAGCAAACCAATCATATCGTAAATATAAATATTTCACCAACCAATTTCTCGTAAGAGCGGTATTTTCATTCCACGGGAGAAGGAAAGTACGAACCCTGAGATTGTAAGTATGAAAACGTTTAATTAAAAAATTAAACTGAGCTAGCAACCGTAATTTTTGAATATAAGATAAATTGGGTAAAAGATACAGGTAGTTTTCCGGATTGTCACAATAAAGAGAAGAATTCAGCTTTAATGCGAATTGACGGTTAATTACTGGTCAAAAAAATACCAAAGCTTTCTGTTGGCTTAATTCTCCTTGGAGACACCACAAGGCAGTTCCACAGAATGCGCCGGCTCATCGGTTGTCCAGCGTGCACGTTTCGTATCTATCTGCTTTAAACGCAAAATTTTATTCACGTAGGGACTTCATTGTCTTCAAATTCATCACCGGCTGCAGTTAATTCATACAACGCGTTATTTTAGTTCGTAGAAATTTAGAGCTGTGTCATAATTTTTTTCAATGCGATGCCGTAAAAGTGAATTCCCAACTCAGGAATCCAATGAATGCGATAGCTACAGAGGCCGAAAACGAAGCGCTTAAGAAGCAGTTAAAGTCACAAATATAATGAATTAAATGATAATTTCCAAAACAAAAAAGTGTAAATAGAAGACAATACATTAGTAATGTATAATACATTACTAATGTGTGTGTATGTATGTATGTATATTAGTGTTATAGTTTGACAGATTCTCTTTCGAAATCATTCGTGCGCGCCCCGTGGTCTATAGTATTCTGCAGTTGAGTTTAATGAGGTACCTCAGAATGGCCTCCGAGTGGACCCTTTGTATAGGAATGAAGAGGCTACTAGAGGGATGAGAAATCGCATTTCAAGGCTGGTACACGGCGCCTCAGGGAGGCTAGGCTAGGCTAGGCTACGCTAGGCTAGGTTAATTTAGGCTAGACTGCAATCTGCACACAATATACCGGTCTCAAAATTCCTAGAGATTGCAGAAGAAAATATCTTCCCAAATTAACCGCGTGTTTTAAAATATATAGATTCACACATTTAAAGACAGTATGAAATAATAATATTAGATCATTAATAAAACAGGCCTGCGATCAAAGAACGTTTTAGATACCTCTCTAACGTACTTTTGTGCACCGAAATCGATAATGTGACAGAAAGGCTCTACACACTTTTTCCAATTGTCCATAATAATTTAGTAGGTCATTGACTATTTAGCATACAGTTCGCCGAGGTAATACATGAACAGACTGTAGTACGGTTTTCCTTTCTCGTAACGATAAGAATATGTTTGTGATATTAGAGAGTGGAATAGTGACTTAAAAAGATAGATACGCAAATCAAAATCGTGCTTAGATAAGAAATGATAGCCTCCTTACACTAAACGTTATACCGTTGTTGGCAGCAATTCCTTGCCGAAGCTTCGTATTTTTATTTTATGTTTGTCGTATTGCTTTTACGTAGTTTTTGTGTACTTTCTATAACTTCTATCCTCAAATTCAATTTCAAGGTTTACAATATGACTAGCAGAAGATGTGTGAATGTTTGAGACAATTTGTGTTGTATTTGTGGTGAATTTCTATTAAAAAATCAAAGACACACAGTTTGTGAATAATTTTGACTGCAATTATTTTGGAATAAAGTAGATCAAAGCAAACATATATTCAAAACACGTTATAACTGTGTGGAAGAACTAAGACTGATGTTTGCAAGTAAAATTAATGATTTCAAATTTGGAGTCTCAATTACCAAAAAATCACAGTGACGTTTGCTATTTTTGCTACGGTAGGATGAAGGGTTTTATAACACTACATATAAAGTTATAGTGTACTCAAAACTTCTTTCAGTTTTCCCTCCTGTATCTCGTTGGCCTGAAGTTGATGTTCCCAACCTACACGAATATTAGGAGATGTTCCTCCTGCCTGCCTGTTTCGGGGGAAGACAACGATGATTATTAGCTTTAAATCAAAATAAGTAAATGGAGTTCTAAAATATTCTCTCAGCCCGAACTTAATAATTTAATAAATGACGTAGATCTCCCTAACAAGAAAACTGAGCTCTTGATTCCAGGTTGATAGAACATAATTTATTGGAAGCAGTAACAAATACATAACAAAAAAGAAAACAAGAATTTATACGTTAATTTTCACAGAAGGAGAAGCTGCAGCCTTATTTTTCTAGAATACTTCCAGAATAGTTTTAGAAACACTAGTGATGCTACAATAGTACTATTTTGTATCAGTAACGGTAAATTATAATAAATCATTTAATGTCCATGTTAACACGTTTCAGAAACCAATTGTAAAACTCGTTACCAATCGTATCGAATTAGATGCGAAAATTTAATGTATTTGCTATGAATAAAGCTAACACATCAACAGTAATTCAAAAATTTAGAACTCTGTCCCATTCGCCCACAAAAAACATCCACTCACAATGAGAAATTATTCTGAGAAATTGAAACTGCCATGTTGCGGCTTTCTCGATGTTATATTGCAATCTGACGACTCCTGAAAGATGCTAGCAAACGAAATACGGGAAATTCGAATCTCTGATTTCGAAATTTTGTAAATAGTATGCAACACTGCTTATACCTTCAAGATAAGGACACGATTTTATTTAGCGACCATATTTACGTAGAACACATTTCATTAATTAAAAAATCTCAAGCATCAATATTGTAGTTTTCCAAGATCATTTTTTTGTTGCAATTTTTGAAAATATGGAGACATATGCACAATGTGAGGAAAAAAGTTCAAGAAATAATTTTCAGCCATTTTTGATAAACTGCTTTTTTATTACCTTGAAATAGAAAAAACAAATAATATACATGACGACTTTTAAAGATCTAATGTTTTAGACCAAATTTCATTCAGGCAAAAATTTGTCTTCAATGTTCTACGTTTGCAATGTGAAATTTTGCAATAACGGAAAAGAGTTCGCCGAAAATGGAATCAGCCCCATTTTTTATACATATGAGGAGAAAATTTAAAGAAAAAATTCGGGCTTTTTTTTCGAGAAAATAACTTTAAAATTTGTCAACATCTCGCGGAAAATTTTGGCGAAGACTACTCCCACTTTCGAAAACGTTCAATATTTTAGTTGTAGAAATACGCCGAAAAACATTTTAAACTATTGCCAGTTTATAAAAAGCATGGTTTTCATTAAAAATGAGACCTGTAGCTTTTTTTAAAAGAGTTTTAGAGTTTAAAGCTATGAAGAACAAGCTTTAATGAAACAATTTTGAGAAATATTAGACAAATTAGTTGAGGATTCATGTAAATTACCTCCAAAAATCAAAACTCCCGTTTCAAACTGGCAGGATCTCCACTAAGGTATGATCAATTGGGAATATCAATTTTGGAGAAAATTATCTGAACGGTTTAAGCGCTAGCATTGACCATAGGCGGACTGACGGACGGACAGACATTTTCCTGTCAATCCACCTTTCGGGAACAAGAAGTCACGGAACAGAATCTAGTATACTGTGTGTAAGAGAAAGCAATTTACCACACAGAAAAATGAACAATGAAAATCTTGGTTGCTTGGAAATACACTGGTTGGCATTTGCAGGCATTTGTAGGCTGTACGCCTTGGGCATCAAGTTTTATCCATGGAAATTTTTTGAATTCCCTTTAAAACAACCGATTTGAACGAGTAAAATGATATTCGTGTTTGTAATGTGACCTTATCAAAGTTGAATCTATCTGAATATTTTCAATTGTTCGTGGTTTAATAATAATTACGTCCAGTATTTTGGAGGAAAAAGCAATCAATGAAAGTTTAAAACTTCTACTAGTCGGAGATGGGAAAGGAGAAACGATATAGAGGCAGAGAAATACAGAGGCTGGATAATCGATTGACGAAGGGATGAAGAGGTGAGAAAATGAAAGGCAGGGAGATGGAAAGGTGAGGAAATAGGCAGAGGAAAGGTGGAGGCTGAAAGAGTAAATTCGGGGAGCTATGGAGAAGCAGCTCTGAAGAGGGGAGAGACGGAGAGGAAAGGAAATAAAGATGCTTGAAGATGAGAAAATGAAGAGAAGGAGAATATGAAGGTGAGGGTGAAGATGAAGAGGCGGGGAGTTGAAGAGACGGATGGATGGAAAGCAAAAGAGAAAAAGCAGGTCGATGGAAAGGAAAACTAAAAAGTCAGATAGGTGAACAATCGGAAAATGAAGGAGTTGACTGTTCAGAGGGAGAGAAATTAAGAGGTGGCATGATGAAGAGGTGGAGTAACAAAGAGGAGGAAAGGTGCAAAGGTGGGAGATAGATGTGTTAGGAAACGAGAAGTGGGAGCTGCTGAGATCGAAGACAAAGAAGAGGTTAGAGTAGTGGGAGGTGTGAAAGGAGTGAGATGGAAAGGTGAAAATGGAAAGGGTGGAAGGAAAGGAATACTTGAAGTAAAAAAAATGGAGATATGAGAAGAGACCCAAGAGTTGAAGACCAGAAAGCGAAATTAGGGAGGCTGTCAAAGAGACGAGATTTAAAGTTTAAATCTACTACAAGTCGAAGATGCAATGAGTTGGAAAGGAAAAAGATACAGAGGCAGAGAAATACAGAAGCTGTGTGATCAATAGGCGTGAAGATGGAGAGGCGAGGAGATGGAGAGGCTGGGAGCTGGAAAGGCGGGGAGGTGGAGAGGCGGGGAGATGGAGAGGCTGGGAGCTGGAAAGGCGGGGAGGTGGAGAGGCGGGGAGATGGAGAGGCTGGGAGCTGGAAAGGCGGGGAGGTGGAGAGGCGGGGAGCTGGAAAGGCGGGTGAACAGGGAGAGCAGGGAGAAGGTGAGCAGATGTGCGGGACGCGGGCCGTCAGACGCTTCACCTGCCCGCTCACCCATGGCACTCGCGCGGCTCCTCAAAGCCCCGCGCTGCCCGAGAACAAAGGCGCGCGCAGCGGCTCGCATCTCCGCCGCCAGGAGGCGTTTGACGCGTGAGTTTGCTTTCGCCAACGCGGTCCAACTTTCCATGGAAATCCCGAAGTGACAACATTACGACATTCAAAAGTTCCCAAGGTGTGTTTCGCCTTTGCCAAACTTTCAACAAGCGTACGCCGAACGCCAACTCTGATATTTTACTTCTTTTTTCTACTTCTTCCCGCTTCGTGTCTTCCTTTGGCGTCTGCCCGCCACGACCAGCAACCTTCTCTGTCTCCCTCCTCAATACTTCAACTTTTCCAAACCATTGGTTGCTTTCTGACTTGTCATTTCCACGCGGGAGAGCTCGCGAAAATGGAAAAAAGAGGTGAAAATTCTTTGTCCTTTACCGAGTTAAGGCAGCTTCGAAGGGAGAGCTTCCGGCGGAGAGAGGAAAAGAAAAAAAAGGAAGGGCGACGGCTCGTGGGGGGGGGGAGGCGTCGGAGAGGGGGGCGAGCTGTCGCCAAGGGCTGAGGTTGAGGGACGCTTGACACGTGGGTCGACAGCCGCTGTCACGTTCACACGTGTCCTGTCGCGCCCTTCGCCCTGACTCGCTGCACTTTGTCCGCCGGCCCATCGCTGTCAGCGCCTTTTATTTCGCCCCGCGCGGCGCGGCGACGCACTCTTCCGGCGGCGGAGAGGCGGCGGCGGCGGTGAAGGCGGCGGGGCCGGCGGCGGGGCCGGCGGCGGGGCCGGCGGCGGGGCCGGCGGCGGGGCCCGTGGCGGAATCGGTGGCGGGGTCGGAGGCGGGGTCGGTGGTGGGGTCGGTGGTGGGATGGCGGTGTGGGCGGAGGCGTGAGCGGTGGGGGGGCGGTGGCAGTGACGGCGGCGTGGGCGGTGGCGGTGGCGGCGGTGGTGGCGGCGGGGTGGGGTTGGCAGCATCGTCGCGCGTGATGCGGTCGCCGTGGAGAGAACAGATCACGCCTGACTGCGCTCGGGAAGTACTGTGTTGGATGAGGTGAGATACATGGAGAAGGGGAAAGTGTTGTGAATACAGAGAAACGTGCCCAAAAGATCACCTCATTTAAGCGATCTCCTCCATTACACGCCATTTTTTTCCATGACACCGACTACATTTCTTCGTAATTCATGGGTATTTCCTCTGTCCAGGCGCCAGCTAGCTATGCAGCTAGGCAGGTTTTTGCAGATTGGCCCTTATTAAGTGGTCACCTTAAGCGATGTTGAACAGAATTACATGAAACTGAAAAGTGGATAACATTGCTGATGATTTAATATCTTCCTACGACGGGATTCATTATCAGATCACATCAAACAATGACTTCCAGATTCACTTATATCCAACGGGATTTACGTTCGGATCGGGTAACACGAGATTTTTTTAATAAATATCTCTTAATTAAACACTAAGGCATTTTCTCCCATTTTGCAGCATTCCTATTTGTGCTACCTCGCGCTTTCCTTCTATGTGAATCATGCAGCATGCAGGAATCCCATTTAAAGATGTTTGCCGACTTCTTCGTCAGACAAACCTGGTGTAATGTTTCCTTCGAATTTGAATTGCATCAAGACTTGCGTTCTCATTGGGCGAGGATTGCGAGGACGGATAGTGAGGTTTCCGTCTTAGAGAATGAGTGACAGGTCAAGGGTATTTTAATATTGGTCGATAAAAGGTAAATGATAATAAATATATTTTTATTGTATTTTTATAGTAATTAAAAATGTTAAAGAAATCCTATTTCACTTAATAGAAATTAACAAAATTAGATCTGATTATGCTGACAATAATTACATAACCTTGGTTAAGTGACCCTCAATTAACGGCCACTTTTTGCTGGAACTATCAGCTCAAATCAAATCCATTGACCTCTAACCATAGTTGACCTCTCCGGTACATCAATTAGATTAGAAGCTTATTGTCAGATCATGAAAGCAAATCCTAGTTTTATCAAGTGCAACAATTTTTCAGCTCCAATTCCATATTTTAATGGTGCTGTTTTCAAATACGGGAAATTTTCTTTTCCCCAAATTGTTTACAACATTTCTCTCTAAAAACATATTTTCATCACAATATTCTGGTAGAAAAAGTAGTGTCCTTCAGGTAAATTGATTTGGTAAAAATATAAGGCTTCTAAGGAAATTTTGTAGGTTGAAAAAATTAGACAGTGTGGGTATTGCAGTTTCAGTTTCTCTACTTCTGCCTCAATTCAGAATTCATTAGCAAACTTAATTTGCAAATATAATGGATTTACTTTTTTGACGTAATACATTTCTACAAGATATTTAAAAATAATAAAAATAAAAAATTATATTAAGTCTTGAGTGTGTTGTTACATCAAGAACTTGAATCAAGGTGTTTTTTACCAATATTTTCCCGTACTTCTTCTTCTATATTCTATATTCAATGGCATTTCTAGAAAAACAAAATGAATAATGGGAAAGTCTCCTTTATTTTCACCGTGTTATTTTCATTAAAGAATATAGACTAGTGGTCTGCAATGCTGAAATGCAACATTGAAATGTAGAAAAAGGAGTCATGGAGCAGCATAACTAAGATGTTTTGAGAAAGCACACCTGAATGTTGAAGATTTCTTCATCATCACATGTCGTCAGATGTGAAGTAAGCAGTGACACTTTTTTATGAGATTATAGTCGTAATATCAGATATAAGGAATAGCGGATTAACATAATCAAATATTTGCACTTTTCAGTTAAATTATAACAGACTTGATCTGTATGATTATCTTCTAAAATATTTGCTATCTATTTGTGATACGATTTTTGATATATTTGAAATAATTGATTCCCTTCCATATTTTCTGCTGCAAGGGGCCCTGTGCCTAGCAGCGCGGCCCAACCATATCGATGCGCCCACCCAGCATCGCTTCCACAAGGCGCCCACGTCAGACGCCCTGCACTCCGGCCCACGCACCGCTCGGGCGCGAGTCAGCGCGCCCAACTCACACCACAGCCACGCACGCAACCCCGCCGCCAACACCCTCTCTGACACTGCCACCCTCGCCGTCGCCCAGCCCACGCCCACGCCTTCGCCCTCGCACCCGCCCCGGCACCTCTTCACCCTCACTCCGCCCTCCCTCCGCCCTCGCTCCGCCCTCGCCCCTCCCTCGCCCCGCCCTCGTTCCGCCCTCGCCCCGCCCTCGCCCCGCCCTCGCCCCGCCCTCGCCCCGTCCTCGCCCCGCCCTCGCTCCGCCCTCGCCCCGCCCTCGCCCCGCCCTCGCTCAGCCCTCGCCCTGCCCTCGCCCTGCCCTCGCCCCGCCCTCGCCATGCCCTCGCCCCGCCCTCCCCAAGCCTCCATCCCACCATTGCCCAGTCCCCACCCCGTCCCTCACGCCGCCACTACTATCGTCCTCGCCGATTTCACAATCCCCACACGCACGGAACCCCGCCGTCAACTCCCTCTCTGACACTGCCGTCCACGCCGTCGCCGTCGCCCATCCCACGACCACGCCCACGCCCTCGCTCTCGCACCCGCCCCGGCACTTCCCCACCGTCGTCCCGCCCTCGCCCTCCCCCATCGGTGCAGTCCCCGCCGCCGCAGTCATCCCGCCCACTTATCACGGGATAACGCGTCTCTTCGGTGGGCGGCGGCCGCGCGAGGGCGGATCAGCTTTCAGCGTAGAGTGGAGGCTCGCGATCCGGCGGCGGCGCTGCTGCGCGGGGGGACGAGCGGAAGGAAGGCCATGCTGGAGTGCCAAGGGAGAGAAAGAGATAAAGAAGGATCACGAGATGAAATAGTAATTGAGAGGAAATGGAGGGAACTCGTCAAGCGGGGAGAAGTTGAATGAGTGGAGAAAATTCGGAAACGAAGAAGATAGGCGACGAAATTTAGGCTGAGTAGTGGTGGGAAAAGACAAAAAGGTGAAGAGAAGCAAAGAAGAACGTGGAGGTAACGAGTGTGGCGAGGTAGTCGGAAAGAGTAGGGAAGGAAACCATGACGAGAACTGAACACATAGAGACAAGTGTACACGAGAATGAAATGGTAATGAAATAGGCTATACATATTAATTCAAAATGAACTGTTATTCCGAAAGTGACGAAAATCGTTCTTTTCACTGCGTCTTCAAAACTAGAGCTGATGCAGCCAAGCAGTTAGCATTTTCGGAATCAGTGTCCTTGAAATACCTATAATTAGCTCTGAAATGGCAGACAGAAAAAAGGTTTCAATTTGTTGCCTTGTGTAATGGTAGAATAAAGATAGTTGCTGCTAATTTGCTTCAGTCTTTAGTAAGGTAATTCACGAGGTTCGGCGGTTTGCCGTACGTGCTTTAGCACTTTGCCGTGTTGCATAGTATACATTTCTTCTTCAGTTCGAAAGTTTTTCTTAATAATTTTTTATGGAATACGTGGATAAATTAAGATATAATTGCCTTTCTACACAAAAATAAAGGAAACCCTAAAAAGAAATATCTTAAGAGATAAAAGAAAGTCGTCAAGTTTACGGAAGCAGAAAAACTACGGAAGAATTATTTAAATACAGGAAACAAAAGGAGAATAAGAAAAAATGATGATGTGATTGGAAGAAGAAAAAATGCAGAAATTGAGAAAAGGGCAAGAGAAAAACAGGCACATAGCATTGCCCTTAGTCAGGGGAGAGGAAAAAAGTGACAAAAAGAAAGCGAGAATAAGAGAAAAAGTGAAGAGCAGACGTGCAGCAATTTAGTGTGAATGCAAGCATTGAAAAGCAACGACGACAATAATGCGAGCTTGAAAGTATTGTCATTAATACAAATAAGTACGAATGCCAGGAGTACATGGCAGGAAGGACAGTTGGCAACAGTGGAGGCGATGCGAGATGGAGCGCGCAGTGTTCTCGTGTGACACACGTGCGATTTCGGCCCATGCGTGGATGCACGAATGTGATAGCAGCAGGTGAGGACGAAGAGACTAAAGGTTTCAATGGGCAAATCGAGTGGTCGGGGCGCTCTAAAGCACGTTGCCAACACGTGCCTCATTGAGCAGAACGTTACAACAAGCAATGAATGGGATTCAACAGAGAACATTCACGGCAGATGGTATGAGTAGTGGAAAGAATCAAGGAAGAAACAAAACAATGACGGTAGGGGAGCGGCTAGTGTGACATGAGTACGATGTGAATGTGTGATTGGAGTAGATACTGAAACACAAGCGTTGGAAAAAGAAGATTTGACGTACAGTTTCAATTTACACACCAGACTTTTTTTCTGAATTATGAATTCTAACGAAATGAGAGTTACAAACCACATTTAGGCAGTCAATTGGAACGTATACAGATGTCTTGCTTGAAAACTTAATTATAAAAATGGAATAGTAAAATATCAAAATCGAGAGAATGGAAAAAGTAGTTCGAATCAGCAAGAAGGTTCTTGGCATTTCAATCTTGCTAAATACGTTTCTACTACATTCATATGAAAGATTGGTAGTCCAGAATAAGTACTAAATTTTAAATAATATATACCTATAAATTATTGAATAAAAAAACTACACCTACACAAGTTACACCTACACAAGGTACACAAACAATATGATAGCTTGATTTACCCTTCTGTAAAATGTATAGATGGTAAACATAAAAAAGTAAGAAAACAAAAGAATACCAAAAATCACACTTCAGGTTGCGAACCATCGATAAACTTCGTTTACGACTGCTTAAAGAAAAATATCCTTAAAGACGGACCTTCAATAAAAAATTCCGAGAATCCTATACAGGAAAAGACGCTGCAGAAGGCTACATGAAACGCCTTCGCCGTGCTTCACAAGGTGCAAAGGTTAGTCAAAACACACACACACACACACACACGCACACATCTACGTTTTTGGAAAAGATACGGTTTACGCATTAAAATATTTACATGTTGAGAACTTTGTTACAGCTAGTAAGGGTGTAATCGTACAAACCATACATTTCATATTCAGAGTGCGACCGTTTCTTAAAAACTATTGTTACTATGGTTACGTCTCATTCTAGATTAATTTAGTTTCGATTTCGTCTTGTGTTGTCAGCAGGGACTGAATACCGAAATAATAGCGGTAAAGGTATTTATACCGGTATAGAAATACCTTTACCTCTATTATAACTTTTTTCAAAATACCTTAAAAAATACCGGTATAAGACGTCAAATACCGATATTTTTAGAGGTATTTTACCTTTATTCGAATACCTCTATTTAGAGGTATTTTACCGGTATGTTCTCATTAAAATACCGGTATTTTCATGAGAAAATACCGGTATTTCAGTATAATCATACAGGTTCCGGAGGGGAAACATTCTCATTTTTGCGCTGAGATGGCTCAGAGGAACAATTATGGACTCCGCAGAGTTTCTGACCGGGGGCCCTAGGGTTCGAGTCTCAACGTTGGCGTATTTTCGTCACCAGACATTCTACCTAGGTGGAGTTCTGTTGTTGGTTGAGAAAGAATTATTATAATAGTCTGGGGACGCGAAGGCGTGTTTGGGAGAGCGAACGCGCGTGTGCACACGCGAACGCGCGTTTGGGGGAGTGAACGCGCGTTTGGGGAGCGAACGCGCGTGTGGGGCCGCGAACCCGCGTGTGGTGCCGCGAACGCGCGTATAGGGACGCGATGGCGCGTTTGGGGAGCGAACGCGTATGTGAGGACGCGAACGCGCGTGTGTGGCCGCGAACGCGCGTTTGAGGAGCGAACGTGCGTTTGGGGAGCGAACGCGCTTTCGGAGAGAGAACGCTCGTTTGGGATGCGAACGCGCGTTTGGAAGCGAACGCGCGTTTGGGAAGCGAACGCGCGTGTGTGGCTGCGAACGCGCGTTTGGGAAGCGAACGCGCGTGTGTGGCTGCGAACGCGCGTTTGGGGTCGCGAACGCGCGTGTGGGGCCGCGAACGCGACACTATTTCCTTCGAAAATACCGGTATAATACTGAATATTGACCTTTATGGACGTCCATACCGGTATAGATGTCCTATAAAGGTATTTTACCGGTATAAAAGAATAAAGATATTTTATACCGGTATGAAAAAATACCGGTATTTTACCTTTTCGGTCGCTGGTTGTCAGACAATCGTGCACGCGAGAAATGTGTAATGGAGAAATAAATGCGTGGTCCTTTCATTGAAGAACGATACTGAAATACTTCGACGAAGTACTAAAGTTGCAAAGATATTATTGATAATAATTTCAAATTTTACTTTCTCGCCGCTGCTTACGTACTAAAGAAAGAGTATTCTAATGCCGCGGCGATTCTTTGACAGAGAAACTTCTATAACCGGTCCCTGGTAATGAAAAAGTGGATACATATTGTTCCTCTATGTAGCAAATTACCTCTTACGCATTGTGCAGTCAGAATACATGTATTACTGGTTATTCATAACAACATATCGTTTGAAGGCAAAGCGTCTGTGTCTGTCTGTCCATCTGTGTACAACGCTAGCGCCTAAACTGTTCAGCCGAATTTTTATTCGATCTGTCTGACGCCCAGCCCTTTGGATGTGAAACTAATATTCTAATTTTGGGGACTTTATATCCTTTTTCAAAATTTTCAATAAAATTTGTTCAAAATGTTTGAATATTGCAAATGCGCCTACCTACAAATAAATTATTGAAGACAGAGTTTCTTTTCTTATTAAAATATGTTTTTAATGTAGTATTTTGAAATAAGATCAACTAAAGTCTCAATTTTTTTCTTAATTCTTCCAAACAAAATATAATTTTCTTTCGAAAATTTCAGCAGTTTTGGCACGAATTACAGTCAACTTTTTGAACACATTTTTCTCAAAAACGTAATCAATTTTTTAATTAAATTTTGACCTTGGATAATTTAAAGAAGAGTAAGGAAAATGGTGCAGGTTTCGTTTTTCCTTATAATAATTTTTCGAAAATTCCAAAAATTAAGAATTTGTTGAAACATTCTACAACTACATTTATGAATATTATTTTGTAAAATGAAATATCTTCATCAAAACAGATATTAAAATAAGATGGTTTAAAACTGTGAGTACATTTTCCGTGACAATATTTTTAAATTTTAAACAATTATTGACTGAGAAATGGCTCCAAATTGTTTCTTTTTTACGTATGTAGCAAGGGCTGGTAAAGAAAATGGTACTGGTTCCACTCACTGTATTTTCGAAAATTGGAAAAATTTGAAATGGAAAATTTGAATTTCCTGAGCTTAGTTAAAGCCGATGTAAATTAACAAAATCACAACATGTTTCAAAATATATTCGAATGCTTCTCATTGTTGGGGGTTGTGATGTTCACATGATGTAGATAAAATTATTAAAAGGAGTATATATTTAAGGAAGGTAATTTATTTAATGCAGAACTAAAAAATAATTTCTATTACTTTAAGAAATTTCTGATCGATAATTGTGGTATTCAGAAATTGTCAGCCCATTTCGATATAATGAATGCACGCTTGCGTGAAATATTATTTACTGGCGTACCCGTGCGAGAACTCTCGCATGTTAAATCCCACCCTTTCCCTATTCATTTGTCTATTCTTTCCATAAGGGAGAGGAACTAGTAATGTACTTACAGAATATCAAACAAAATAACAATGCAATTGATGTTTGAAACAAATTTTCAATTAAAGTTTATTCAACATTACAGAGAGATGTTCTTGGAAAAATTCATACTTCTTTAAAAACAACATTTGAAGAAATTTTTCAATCTGCCTTGAGAGTTAGCTTTTCGCTTTCCTTGAGAGTCAAATAATAGAAAAGGTTTTTACTCTTCAGAAAGCCAAGTATAGTATTGCGAAAATACCGGATCGTGGAGAATGGTATAGTATGTTGGAACAATTCCCAACACTTCCTTAAAGACATTTGAAGTAATTATTCAATATTCTTTGTCAATTACGTTTTAGTTTTTCGTGATAGTCACAAAAATATTAGCTTTTTACGGTTGAACCCATTTTACTTTTGAGAAAGCTACGTGTCTGAACCCGTTGACTTGAAAATTTCAGCGAATGATAACGAAAATATTGGTACAGGTGAAACACAAACACAGTCTTCACTCTTCATTGAACACCTACATCCCTCCACAATTAAGTATACAGCACTTATTGACCATGAAAAAACGTTAATTGAATAGTTTCACTACACGCATTAGAAACAATCTTCATAGGTATAGGTATCAAGCAACTATAATAGTACTTCTAGTTGTTGCTGGAGAGCAAATCTTGAATTAATGATTATGCAGACTGCACAAACTACGATGTTAACAGAAAACGTAAATTAAAATTGTCGAATCTAAGCCTTCTAAGCGTGTCGCCACAAAAATTGCTACCAGCAGGAAGGACTGAAATATTAAGGTGGCCTTGATAGTATTAAAGCGTGGAACCGGAGAGTTAATTAAATGGATCGGAGAATGTCTCAACTTGTAGATTGTGGTGTGGAAAACGTTTCATTGAGGCCTTTGGCCTCAAAATTTTATTTTTTAAGTCTCTAAAACGCTTTGTTTATGAGTTATTTGCCGATATATGTTGACATGTGATGCGGGTTGCATTTTACATGAATATTTCGATGCGTTTTTTTAAAAGAAATCATCCATATTGTTAACGTGAAAATGTAATTCGTCAAGTCTCTGTGAAATTCTCTTTCTTTAGAGCTCACGTTTATACAGATTTGTTGCGTGTGAGAGTCGGAACCCAAAGGTATACTACTGAAATAATACAGGAGACGATTGTTAGGGGCCTGTCCCGTTAATTCTCGTAAAACTAGTGGTGCTACAGAATGGCACAGACTTTCCCGTATTAGTTTTCTATTTCCTTGGGTCTTCGCTAGCTATTCGCAATTGCCACAAACTCTTTTTTGCCAGCTGTCATCTATCACCTCCAAAAGCCTCATCGCCAAAAGTACATTTTTTTTGTCATTTTCTTAATTTTTCAGTTTCCTATTGGTACAACGGAAACATTAATTTTAGAATATTAAAAAACACAAAAACCTAGTCATAAATGGCAATTTTCTTTTAAAAATGATGTGCCGCTTAAGAGAAAATGGCGTTTTAGCGCTACTAAAAATGCAAAATTTGAAGCTCATTTTCACAGAAAATGATTGAGTTTTCAAAATACTTTATTTAAAGTTATTTGAAGCACTTACACTCACAAATATAATAATGTTTATAAATTGCTCGTAATGTGCATATTAAAGATGTGAGAGATATTTCAAAAAAATTACAATTATGTAATTTTTGAAAAAACAAAAAATTAACTCAAAATAAACTTTACGCTATACTAAAGAGTGTAATTAGCACTATCCGTTACAAAAGTTTCAAGAAACAAATTGCAGCTATATACGAGAAAATGGCGTTTGAGCATTTTTATTTTTCAAATAGCTGCCGACGTTTTCAGTACATACCCCCACCACCGGAGTTGAGTCTCCTTTCTGTAGACTTTGTGCGAAGTACATCGCCACCTCTCGGTATGAAACATTCTCATACGCTAACGAGATTAATGACCATAGCAGTTGGCGTGCCTGGAAACATGAATTAATGAAAACATTCTGTGACCGGTTGTCGGAAATCAGAGGCAAGTCTTGATATTTCGTTCGAAGTTATGATATTACGATTTCCTCTTTGTTGTCTCCAATATTGTGCCTGATCTCCAATCTGAATGAAAGTGTTGCACAAGCATTTATGTCTCATTTCCAGAGACTATATTTTCCAACATGACAGTTCTCTACGGTACTGTGTCTCCCAAATACCTATCCGTTTCGTTCATTACCGCGTAAGGCATGTTCTTTGAATTTTGCCTACCGATTTTGCTGTTCTGCTGTCTCGATGCGTTCTCCTCTTTCCCTACCCTTTTTGCTACTTTTCCCTACCCCCATCTTTCTTGAAGGAGAGACTGTCGTACTTTTTTTACATGTCTGTCTTTTCAGAGAGATCTACCCTTCCCCTGAGAATACAATTGAACTGAGACATATTTAATAAATAGAATATTTATTCTTAATTTCGAGGTTATTTGCTTAAAACGACTAGTGAATTAATAACGATGTGTGTTAATAATGAATGATCTTTACAAAATATGTGAAACATATGTGAGTGTAGGGGATCGCTTAATTAAACTGCGGGAGATGAAACTAGACGTACCACAAGTTTCTCGCATTATTGGAAATAGTTATTTAATATTTCAATATACAATGATCTTTACTTCTAAATCTCAGTTATGACTTGAAAGTCATTTCTAAATTTTACAAATGAAACACATATATTTTTTAAATAAAAATTCAATTCAAAATAAATTTATTTGCTACTGTGACAATCGTCTCCTGTGTAATTTTAGTAGTAAACCTTTGCGTTCCGGCTCTCACACGCAACCAATCTTTATAAATGAGGGCTCTAAAGAAAGAGAATTTCACGGAGACTTGACGAATCCCACTTTGACCTTAAAAATATGGATGATATCTTTAAAAAAACGCATCGAAATATTCATGTAAAATGCAATCCGCATCACATATCAACCTATATCGGCAAATAACTCATAAACACAACGTTTTAGAGCCTTAAAAAGTACAATTTTGAGGCCAATGGCCTCAAAGAAACGTTTTGCACATCATAGTCTACAAGATGAGACATTCTCCGATCCATTCAATTAACTTCGTGATGACACATTCATTAGCAAGCATCTACCAGTTCGATGAAAGGCCTGGAAGAGCTTCGGAGATGTTGTGAATGGTTTCCTAGGTAATCACAAGAGTGGACAATCACAGGGTTGTGGTATAAGGTGGCAGGGATGTGGTTGAATAACTACAAATCAATGGGGAGCAGAATATCTCTCAAGTTGCATGTACTTCACTGGCATGTCGATGTTTTCAAGACTGATATGGGTGCATATTCAGAGGAACAGGACTTACATTTGTTTGAAAGAAGGTACCAGGGACAGCGAATGCTCGGTGATTGTCTGGGGACTGATTAGAGAGTGATGTAACGTACAAGAGGAAATTTAGGTATACAACACATTTTTAAGCACACTGTTCATGATTTCACTTACTTTAACAATTTCACATACTTTAACAATTTTGTCATATATAATTACTGCATTTACATTTTTCCAAACATTGTATTTAAGAATTTCTTTTGTTTTGTTTCATGAGTAAATGTAAACGAGCATTCATTGTTTCAAATATATGTATTTTCCTAAAATTAAGAAAATCGATGTCATTTCCCTAAAAACAATTTCCCGTGGGCAAAATTGTGTTTACATAGTGTTTTGAAACACACTGCATCAGTAACAACAACAAAATTAACTTAAACAAAATTTTGTTACATGGTGTAATTAATAAATAAATTATTGTAAATTTCTCACATAAATACAGCTCAAACTGCGTAAAGACCTGTCAAGAGAGCTGTAATTCACTGCCTTACCATGGCCTAACACATTCATCAATGGCCTTACTATCTTCTTCTTTTTTTAAAATTTATTTCTACCTGTTCAACATATTTGTCTTTCAGGGGTTTGGACATTACAAACAAATAACTGGCGATTTGATACTCACTGGAACCTGTAGTAGGAATTATTAACAATTAAATTTTTGAAAAGGTTATGCTATGAAAAAAAAGTTTGTAAAAAAGATTTTGAATAAAAGGATAATACGTTGTAAATGTAGTAATTATGGTGGATAAAATATATCTTTAGGAAATTTTGACAGCATACGTCGAGGAAAATGATGTTTGACCTAAATTGAAAGTGCGGGTCTGTTGTAAGTCATCTAAGGAGTTGAAAAATGTAAGGCTTTGTGAACGAATTAGGGAGTTGATAGTGTCAATTTTCAGTTCATTATGGAGTTGAGAGTTGGGAATATACCAGGGTGCGTGAAATATTTTCCTGATGAATTTATTTTGGAGAATTTGTAATTTATTTATATGGGTTTTGGCAGCATTGGACCAGATGGGGAAAGCATAAGTAAGGGTAGGACGAATAATTGTGGTATATATTATTTTGCTGAGTGAATGTTTATAGGTGATTTATAATTAATGAAGGAGTGTAATTTATAAATTTTAGTGTTAATTTTATGTATAATGTTTTTAATATGGGCATTCCATTTAAGTTTAGTGTCTAAGAGGAGTCCAAAATATTTAATAGGTGTGTTGGGCGATATCCAGGGTATAGCTTGATCAAGAATTAATATTTCTGCAGGGGTGATTGGTTTACAGAGAGTGAAGATTTTAGCTTGACATTTATTCATGTTAATTTTAATCTGCCATTTAGAAGTCCAATTTGTGTAAAGCAGAAGGTCGGATTGTAGTCTATTTTTGGCAGTTGTAAAATTTTTATGACTAATGAAGAATGCAGTATCATCAGCAAAAAGGGCTAATTCTGAGTACGTAAAGTTGAGAATATCAGAGAGATAGATGTTAAAAAGTAGAGGAGATAGACAGGACCCTTGGGGCACGCCCGCGCCAATTGAAAATAGTTGAGAAAAAGAGGAATTAATTTTGACACGAAAAGTGCGATTAGAAAGAAAATTTTGAATTATTTTGAACAAATAAGTAGGAATTCCAATTTGGAATAATTTATAAATAAGACCATGATGCCAAATTTTGTCGAATGCTTTTTCGTTGTCCAGTAATAATACAATAGTATGCTGTTTTAAGTGAAAGGAGTTTTCAATATGTTATGTTAGTCTTAAAAGTTGATGAGTAGTTGCATGCTGATGAGTGAAGCCAAATTGAGTGGGAGGAATCATTTTGTTAATTGTAGTGAAGTGTATTAATCTGTGATGTATAAGGGTTTCAAATATCTTGGAAAGAGGAAAGTAAACTAATAGGTCGGTAGTTCGATGGATTTCTAGGATCTTTTTGTGGTTTACAAAAGGGAAGTACGATTGCTGTTTTCCAGGTAGTTGGAAAGTAATTAAATCTCAATGCGGAATTTAAAATAGAAGTAAAAGCAGCAATTGATCTTTTACCAAGTGACTTGAGTGTTTGATAATTGATAGTATCCAATCCTGGAGATTTGCGAGTTTTTTAGTGTTTTAATAATTGAATGAATTTCAGAAGGGAAAATATAATCAATATTTTGGGGAACATTAAAATTTGGAAGAGAGAGAAAATTGCTAACAAGATTGTAAAAGTGAATATTAGTAGTTGAATTAGGAGTAAACGTATTTTGGAAATGAAGACCTAGTAATTGAGTTTGTCATAGTCATTTATTGCTGTAGTGGAATGTTGTTTAAGGATTGGAATAGATGTTTTTTCTTTACAGATTCTTTTAAGAGTTGAGCAGAGCTTTTTTGATTGGGGATGAATTTGTTTAATAAAGTTTTGTATTTATTAAATTTATGTTGTTCCAGTTTAGATTTTATAATCCTAGATATTTTGTTTAGTTTAGTTTTAATACCTCTACGCCTGGTTTGTTGCCAGAATCGTCTTAGGGAGTGCTTAGTTTTAATAAGGTTAATAATAGGTAAAGGTAGAGGTTTATAATTTACGAAATTAGTTTTTGGTATATATTTAGAACTTATGTGTAAATTATGATTTATTGCATCCATGAAGTAAGTGATATACGAGTCTATGTCATGAGTTGATAATATATTTGTGGGGAATTGAATACTGTTTTCAATATTTAATGTAAATTTATTCCAATTTACTTTTTGGAAGATAGGAGAAGAGTTAGAATAGGTGGTATGAGAGTTGAAATAAATGTTTATAATAACTGGATAATTATCTGAATCAAGCTCAGGTAATACGTTTGAGTAATTGGAAGGTTTATGTTTTGTGCGATTAGTATATCTAAAATATCTGGGATGATATTTTCATTATATGAATAATACGTGGGTTCATTAGGGGCATGAATTTGAAGATTATGATTAGCAATAAATTTGTGTAATTTTATACCGTTTGGATTATTATTAAGACTTCCCCAGATTTGATTTTTACAATTTAGATCTCCGAGCAGTATGATTTTATCTGTTGTATTGTTAAATATGTTTTTAAAATATGTCAGCGGGAAATTATATTTCGGAGGCTTATACGCAACTGTAAGGTAATGGATTTGATTGATATTGATTATTATTGTAATGAATTCGAGGGAGGGAATGATAGGTGTATTTAAAAGAAAAGATTTGAGTTTGGAAGAAATAATAATAGCTACGCCACCCGATGCTATATTGTCAATTCTGTCATATCTGTATATTTTATATCCATGTAAATAAAATTTTTCATTGGGGATGAGATGCGTTTCGGTGATACATGCTATTTGGATGTTGTGGGAATAAAGAAAATGTTCAAATAATTGATGTTGCCTTTTAATTCCATTGGCATTCCAATTGAGCAGTGTTATGCATTTAGTTTTCTTAGATATTTTGTTTGTTCAGAAGTGATTCTATGATTTGTTGAATTTGTGGTATTAGTGAAGATATAACTTGCGTAACTATTGTGGTAATTAATTGTGAGATATTTAATGAAGAAGTGTTAATGTTATTAATATTTTGAGAATTGCGAGCTGTGTTGGAATATGTATTTGACCAGGTATTAGGTGGTTTCTGAAGTGGGGGAAAGTCTGTGTTGTGGAATGTGAAGGTTTTAGGCTGTGTATTTGTATTTTGCAAATTATGTGTGGTCTCTTGTGAAGTATTATTGAATTTAGAAGTTTTGTTGTTAAGTGCTTGTTTAAAAAAAGGGCATCCTCTATAATTAGCAGTGTGATTCTGGTTACAGTTAACACAAATCGGAAGTGAATTTTGAGGTTTCTTGCAAAGGGAATAGTGGTGATTCTGATTACATTTGACACATCTGGGTGTTAAACGACAGTTTGCCTGTGAGTGATCAAATGGTTGACAGTTTTTACATTGTATGGGTGAAGAACGTTGAGTTCTTGGTTGAATATTCACTAAGCAATGAAATAAGGTTTTTAGATGTAGAATTTCTTTACCTTCTTTGGAGTTTTGTAGGTCTAAAGCACACGTTTGAAGAGGTTTCTGGATTTGTCGTAAAGTCTTGTAACACTGATTATGGGATATTGTAACCTAAATAGTTCATTAGAAATGTCTATTTCTGAAATTGAAGAAGGAATGTTTTTAAGCATCACATGGAAACACTTTTTTGATGGATCTTGATATGTATAAAATTGAATGTTGCTTGATTCACTAAATTTGCGAAAGTTCCTAAAGTCGTCAATAGATGTGAACTGTATTTTTATTTCATTTTTGCGAGACTTAGTGGTGTATTCATGTTGCACAATTTTTTATATATCTTGTATGAATAGCTGGTAATTTTTTTCTAATCACTGTAAACGGTGGAATTTTCACTTCAGAGTTAGAGAGTTCGTTATCAAGAGCGTTCGTTATCAGCAGTTTCATTCAAGATGTCGTATCTGGAGTATGTTGGAATTGAATGGGTTGGTTTACATTGTTTTTGACGTTTGGCTGAATTTGCTTCTTGAAGAGGATGTTGATTATTTGTATTACTTGAAGTGCGTGTAAAGATTGTGGAAGATTGGTTATTAGGTGGCATTTCTTCTTATCCGGAAGCAGCTTGAAGAACATTGATGGTAGTAGAAGATGTTGGTTGCTGAGAATAATTTTGAGGTTGATGTATCACATCTTGAGGCAATGACTTTTGACGTTTGGCTGAATTTGTTTCTTGTAGAGGAGGCTGGCTTCTATTTGCATTATACGAAATGTCTGTGTAAATGAAGGGAGGCTGGTTGTCCGTTTGCATTTCTATCAATCCGAGAGTAGCTTGAGGTACATTGACAGCATTCGATGTTGATTGAAGAGAAGCATTTTGTGATTGATATATTATATCTTGTGATAACAAATTTTGAGATGTAATATTTTCAGGTAAGTTTGAATTATTATTCTGCATTATTTGCAGGTCTTGATGGAACATATAATTTCAATGCACAATACAGTCTCCCCGGAGGGGAAACTGTGAAACACGTACAGAGTGTGTTACAGCTGGATTTGTTTATGTCTGCAATTGATTTGAACAAATTTATGATAAATGTCAGATTTTCTTACCAGTGGCAGGCTGGTTCGCTAATATTTTGTAAATATATTGATTCTCCGTGCGAAAACAGTCCGATTACTTGGCACGGCCCTCTGGAAGTCAGAAAACCTACAATCTTCTATATGAAGATAACAATGAAACCGATTCAGTTCCAAGTCGGCTAGCACTACAATACTGCACCGTTATACTTCTTTTTCATCTTGCCTTGGGTTGAGGCACGCCCAAAGACCGACCCAGCAGCGCCGAGCGTCAACATGCGTCATTATGCGCCAACATGCGCCATTATGCAACTGACCGGCGCCTTCGTAAGTTCCTTCACCCACCGCGTAATACGAAGCTGAAGTACGAAGGGGTCTAGTTTTGTTTTATTATTTTTCAAGTAACTGCCGTTTTCCATACATACCCCCACCATGCCTCCAACACCGGAGTTGAATCTCCTTCCTGTAGACTTCGTGGTTCTGTAGACCTCTTGATGGTGAGAACCATCGGATGATTTCCCCCTCCAGGTTTTCTCCCCACAGACGCACCACTCAAGTCGGGAAAAGCTCTGGTCTCCCAACACGTGTGGTAATGTAGTTCATTTAAGAATGTATGTATATGCAGAGAAGACAGTGACTTGCAAGGAAAAGTAAGGAAAGGTCACGCGCAGACCGTGGCCCATTGCTTAGCGCACTGCTCCAGCATTCGCCTACTATTGATCAGGGAAACCGTGGGAAACTACACACCAGAGTTCGCTATAAATCTCTTTCAGACAATTGCTGAATTCGATTTAACCCGTAACTACAGGCATGGATTTTTGTTACACTAATACAGGTATGCTGTCAGGGAGACTTTGTTGAAAATTATTTTTTTTGAAAAAGCAAACAATTAAATATTGTAAAATGGTCTGTTTCTATTAGATAAGGTATTTCTTTATTAAAGGCACTAGAACAGCTATTTTAAGTTGTCTTTTGCAGGACAAAACAGCAAATTTCAACAATTGCAACTTCGACTTTGTTACAATAAATGTTACTCTTTTTTCAATTCTAAGTAAAATATTCACTTAAAACACAAATATTAATTATTTTCTATAGTCCAATAGACAATAATTGTTGAGAAATAAAATGAACTGAAAACAAATATATTTGTAGAAAAAATGAGTGTCTAACGTAGGGCTAATTGAGACCACTAACACAGGCTTACGGTCTACGAGATCGCTCCAAATGTTCAGTGTCACTGACCTCTCGAGTTGAATCCAATCAGGAAAGTGATGGTTGTGACTGTTAAGGAGCGATGAGAAATAAAGGTAGCGAAGACCGACAATATTGCTACACAGCGGGTAATGATTGAAATATAACCTTGAAAATGCGTTGCGGTCTCCCTGACCGTATGCCTGTATTTAGGGCTAGCTATGTAGCTAGTGTCGAAGATCTGCCACCGCCGGATTTAACCCGCAGGATCTCACGATTCGCGTGGCTGCAGAGCCAGCGACAATGCTGGCTCTGAGCTGAATTGAGGCGGTTCGCAGTAAGGCAAAGTAGTGTCCACGCAAGGCGAGGGTGGCTGGGACACTGGAGGCGGCCGAGGGGCCAGTGCGAGAGATCGGGAACGGGAGGGCGGAGGCAGCTCGGATTCCAGGCGGAGTGCAGTCGAGTCCATTGTCACTCGCTGCTTGCCGCGCGTGCGCGCGTGATGCCGGCTGGCGGCGCGCGGGGCGGAAGGACTGTGCACAGTGGGTCGCACCTACACGTCGCCTTGCGGGGGTTTTCACATCCAGGCATCTCCCACCTGCGGGGCACCGGCCCGGACAGAAAAGCTCAAATATCCCGACTGGTATTTCAAAGAACGGTAAAGATAGTAGTGCAGGTTGCATTTTCGACTCACTCTCTATTTTCGAAAATTGCTAACATTCAAAATGGTAAATTTGAATTTCCCGTTTTTCGTATGAGGCGGTATGAATCTGACACATGTGGTAGTGTTATGTTTGGAAGTGTAAGTGCGTAGGGGAGAAGATAAGACTGAGGACATGGAGGAAAGATCGCGCGCAGTACGTGGCCCGTTCGTTAGGACGCTGCTTGGCATTCGCCAAGGTGTTCATCGGAGAAATTACGGAAACTACCACTAAGAGCAAGCGGCCACTAGAATTCTCGTCCAGAGAGTGGTTGAATTCGGCTTACGTATCTAGATCGTGTTGAAAATTCTGCCATTGTCGGGACTCTATCCTAAGTACCTCTCGGTCAAAGGCACTTCCGCGACATCAAGTTGAAGCGATGAGCCATCTAAGCTGATCTTCTTAATCCCTGAAGTGCTGTATTTGACTTCAGATAATAGATTAAACAAATTGATTTCTGTGTTTGTTCCGAGTGCATTGCAGCCCAATTCGACCCAGTGTGCGGCGCGGGAGGGCGGCGCGGGGGCGGCAAGGGGGGCGGCGCGGGGGCGGTGCGTGACCAGGCATGCCGAGCGGGAGCGCTGGCGGCGGATTCCCGCCGCCGTTTGACGCGCAAAGCCCTTCCCGCCCCCACCCCCACTCCCCCTCCCGCACTCCCACACCCTTGTCCGCGCTCGTGCCGCGCGTGCCTGCCGCCTGACGGGGCGGACGGGCGGGCAGGACGCGGCGACAGGAAGAGGACAGGAAGTTGACAGGACGCGGCCACGGCCCCGCCGCGGGGCTCAAACGAACGTTGCGGCACGCGGACGCCCTCGCGCATTGTAGAGAACCGAGAGAGAGAGAGTGAGACACACTACAGAGAGAGAGAGAGAGAGAGAGAGAGAGGGGGGTTAGGGGGTGGAGCTCGGGACGGTCGTTGTCTTGGCTCTGGATGAAGGAGCGGTGCGACAAGAATTTGACAAGGTCCTGACGGCAGCGCCCGGAGCCGCTGGTCAAGCCCCTACTGCTGGCGGACGGGAAGTCAATAAGATGTCGATTGGCGCAGACGTTTTTTCGATGGGACATGCGGCAAGGCTTAGATTTGGTGATTTTTGACACGGCGTCAACTATCGCGCTCTAGAAATACCTCTGTGCCCCTCAATTACATGGTGGAACTCTTATAACGTAGTATTCCCTACTAAAAAGGCAACAATAAAAGCAAACTAAACACATATTTTTATTGGATATATGACTTCGAATTTGTAGTAATATTGGTACAATATGTAGCCTTTATAATGTTTTTCACTACACAATAAATGTTGGAATAACTTCTTCTTCTTCTTCCCTTCAAGGATTAGGCGGCTGCCTGTTCTGTCTTGACCCACATACACTTCCGTAAGAATAATTGCTGCTTTCTAGTATCGAAATTAATGAAGATATTTTTCACAAGCGCTCTCTTTGCATTGATTGAATTTGATGTTTTCAAGTAATAGCTGAGATGTTAGTTATGGAATTTGGAATATTTTAATATTATATAACTGTTTCCAATAAAGCAAGAACGTATGTGTTGTTGTAGCACCATCAGTTTACAGGGTTAACACCAATGGCATAGGCAATGTCGAATACTAAATTCTTTCCTCATTCTGGTTATGAAACGAAGGAACATAATCTCTTAGTACGTAATTTGCATGGAAAATGAGGCACACTTATGCACTATTTATACCATTAAATATAATTATTGTTGCGTTTAGTAACGGTGTAGTCTTTTAAAAATATCTTGGATATCATAAAAGTAATACAGATATGAACACTGAATGTGAAAATATCAAAGTCGCAGTACAAACGTTTTATAAAAACACATATTCTGCTAATTTGCCAAGACGTCGGTTTCATCGTTCATAAATTATTATCCCGTCATTCAAATTAATAAAGAACATTCATGTTTTCTGACGTTTTGATGTGTAGTCAATGAAGCCGTCCCTTTCCGTTTTATTGCAATTAACATTATTATTTTGTCTTTTCTAGCAATGTTTGTGACCTAAAATATTAACATCATTGATTCAAATACGCAGGCATTCATTGATTTCAATGTACTGACAATTAACCATTTATTTAGTGCAAATATATTTCTATAAGGACATGGAACAACCAAATGATTTCTGAAAATCAGTAGTAAATAAAAGCGACAGTGTGGTAATGTAGTAAACACATTGGAGGAGAAAATTTTTAATAAATTAACTCACGTATCTTCCATTTTTGAAAATCGTTAAATTTCATGTACGTAATAACCTTAGCGCTAAAATATAAGTTACCCTGCATTAAAATTAGAAAAATCGATGACGCAAATGGAAATTGAAACAAAATTATACGTTAGAGATACTGCTATTCATCATTGAATTATAATACTTCACAAATAGCCAAAAGAACATTAACAGACATAGGTAAAGAGGTAAATAATTTTTTTTATTTCATAGTTATTAGCGTCTCTCACCTTGCTTCTTTGTTTACATGTAGTTGGAGAAATTCTCCTCGTAATTAGGTAACAGTATCAAAGAAAACAATGTCTAGGCGATTTTCAGCAATTGCTACGATCAACATCACTTCCAACGGAATGTTGTCACAGTTTGATCAACTCTCTGGCCACGAGCTGAGTCGTGTAATGTATTCAGCTTTGTGTTGCTTTCACGAGGTATTGGATTCACCGTCAAATAGTCGCCCTTGCAAAGTCCGATCACAAACTCCCATCTGACGGAACAAATCTCAATTACCTGGCAAACAGGCAGTAAAGAGACGCAACAAACGACAGGCTCAGCGTCGCACAATTGACAGGTTTCGATCGGCAGTTGTTTGTGAAGCATGGGAAGTGAATTAAAATAATATTATAACCAATTTAAAAATCGTCAGTTGTAGATATAGTAGTATAATATTGTAGATATAAAAGAGAGAATAAGGTTTTTCAAAGTGTCCATTTAAGGCGAGGTACTTATTAAAAAAAAACAGCATTGACATCCACGGGTTCGATTACATAGGCCAAAGACCAAAAAAACTTTTTGTGTGTGGTCAACTAATTCTTAACTTTTGTTTTGTTGTTTTCAAAGTAACATTAAAAATGCCGTATCATTAACTATGCCGTAACATTAAAAATGTGACATTTGTTCACTTTTTAACATTTTCTCTGTGAAGTTAGGCAAATGCAGACTAAATATATACAAATGTATGAGATGCAGGAAGTTAGAATGAGAAAGTATTAAGACGACAAAGAGGGTAGTAAACTCTTTGGGACAATATTTGACAAATAGTACCGTTTGTTTCTTGGAGGCGCATATGTTTATTCGTCTCCTGTATTATTTCAGTAGAATACCTTTGGGTTCCGGCTCTCACACGCAACCAATCTTTATAAATGAGGGCTCTAAAGAAAGAGAATTTCACGGAGACTTGACGAATTCCACTTTGACTTTAAAAATATGGATGATTTCTGTTAACAAGGCACTGAAATATTCATGTAAAATGCAAACCGCATCACATGTCAACATACATCGGCAAATAACTCATAAGCAAACCGTTTTAGAGCCTTAAAAAGTAAAATTCGGCCTCAAAAGTAGCGTTTTTCACACCATAATCTACAAGATGAGACATTCTCCGATTCATTCAATTAACTTTTCGGTTTCACGCTTTAATACTATCAAGGCCACCTCAATATTTCAGCCCTTCCTGTTGGTAGCAATTTTTGTGGCGACACGCTTAGAAAGAACCAATTTCCCACAAATTGTTTGACACCCTCGTTATCTTGGAACTTCTTCCCACGTAACACCTCCTTCAGTGGACCAACAAATGGAAACCAAATGGTACGAATTTGGTACTGTAAGGGGGATGAAATAATACCTTCCAAACCATTTTGTCGATGGTTTCATGGGTTTGTTGAGAAGTGTGATGACGTGCGTGGCCTTACTGGAGTATCATACCTCTTCATTTGGATCAACGACGTCTCTCTCTCTCTCTCTCTCTCTGTCTCTCTCTCTCTCTCTGTCTGTCTCTCTCATGGCTGGCCGGCTTCATCTTGTTCAAAAGCATATCTATGTAGTATTGACTGTTTATCGATAACTGTTCTTCGAGAAAAAAAAACGCACCTATAGTGTCCGAAAACCCCGTCAACAGGCTTTTCCTGCTGATGCGGCCAGAACGGCGTTCGTCAGTCACCGAGTCTCGACTACTTTCGATCTATTCTACCTACTTGTAAACATTCCCGCGTTTCATACAACATTCATCATACATTTTGGTCATTCTAGAGTATTTATTTATTAGCTGATTTTTTTCACCTATGGCAAGTAAAAAACGAATCACAAAACGTTGTACAACCAAGGTGGAATTTTCAAGTGGACTCGTCATAGTTCAACTTAAGTTTGAGGCAATGAACACAACAATGCTGATCCTCCAGATAGTCAAGACTCATCTTAGTGATGCCAACTTAAAGTCCTAAATTTACCAAACTTGTCCTACGAACTGTTTTTCCTCCCGATCAATTTGTCTCTTTATTGAATGACCTACGTAGATATATCAAGTGACAAATTTTCCTGTGATCAAGATAAACCAGCTGACAGTGAGTTTCAGTGTCCTGTAAAAAGTGTGGAACCTCAGTTGTTTACTCAAACTGAGGTAAATGATTTGGTCAGAGATTTGGTCTCAACAAAGGAAAAATCTGAACTGCTTGTCTCCAGACTTAAGGAAAATAATTTGTTAGCAGCTGAACTTCAATTCATGTGTGGAGGAGAAGAGATCAGCAATTTGCTCATTTTTTCAAGCAAGTACAGGATTTAGCATATTGCTCGAATATTGCCGGTCTGGTGAAGTCGCCGGTCGGAGTTCGATACAAAAACAAGCATGGAGGCTGTTTATCGATTCCTCTAAAACTAGTTTAAAAGCAGTTCTATTAAACAATGGTAACATCTACGCAACATTATCTGTTGCTTATTCTGTACACAAGAAGGAAAATTACGAAAACCTCAGTGTAGTTTTACAGAAAATAAACTACTCCTCTCAATGATGGATGAAATGTTATGACTTAAAAGTAACATGCATGCTTCTTGGCCAGCAAAGTGATTTTTCTAAATTTCTGTTTTTACTATGTGAATTGGATAGTAGTGATCGAGATCAGCATTGGTCTAGAAAGAATTGGCTTCTAAGAAGATCTTTAAAGCCAGGGGAAAATAACTTTCTACGGGAACATCTGGTAGATCAATATAATATTCAGCTGCCTCCATTGCACATAAAATTAGGCCTCATGAAACAATTTCTGGAGGCTTTACCTAAAGATGGCAGTCAAATAACTTTCTGAAAAGTTTCCAGGATAGTCTGAAGCAAAATGAGGGCATTTTCTTTAGGCCTGGTATTAGAAAAAGTATAATTGATCCCCACTTTGCACTATATATGCCAGTAAATGAAAAAGAAGAGTAAATTTACATATGACAGTAAATTTAAACACGTAAATAAGTTCCTATGCAACAAAAAAGACCCAGACTATCAACCAACTTTTGCCAATATGCTGAATGATTTTAAGAAATTGGGATGTTTAATTAGCCTCAACGTTCACTTTTTAAACAGTCATTTGTAATTCTTTCGGACAATTTAGGTGAAGTGAAGTGAGTGAAGAACAAGGTAAGTGTTTTCATCAAGATCTGATGAAAAGTGATGAAAGTGAAGTGATGTGAAAGTGATGAAAAAACCGTATCAGGGACGCTGGAACATCAATATGATGGAAGACTACTATTGGTCACTTCCCGTGAGAGTCAGCAAACGGCGCATAGTAGAAAAGCTATATTAGGGGCTTTGAAAGAAAGAGAAAGAAAATGTACGGCAATGGACACGTAGAGCATTTGTAGAATATAATGTTAAGAATATAAAGCTATTTTCTATGTTTAAATAAAGTTATATTGCTATTTTAAAAATCTTTTCTTTTTTCTTGTGTATATAGCATATTTTTTCATATCTCAGTACAACAAATTGTGGTTAAACTGTGGGTAATGGAAACAAATAGAGTTTAGATGCGGATTCAGCATCCAAAAAAATATAAAATTCAGCCATCAAGTTTAAAAAGGTTTTTGAAACCTTTTTTAGCCTGTGTTTTTTGTTAAAAATTCACAGGTTTTAATTATCATTGATGATAGAAAGATATATTTTTAACAAATCATTAAGGTTAATGAAAATCAAATTATCATATCAATGCGTCAAAGATATCTTCGTTTTCACTGATAAAGATGCTTAAACTGTCTTTTTATTTTTGGTTTAAACGCAACTCAATAACAGGCAATGATCAACAATAGGAAATAGGAATTGGTCCCAATCCTTTCACTCAAGTTTGAAATCTTCCCAAATAATGGATATTCGCTTTGTCACGAGGGGAAATGAAGGATAAATAACGAAATGGATGGGAGAAAGAGAGAGGAAAAGGGAGGAAAGGAAGAATAGGATGGGAGAGTCGCAACAGGAAATTATAAGAGAGTTGAAAGAGAGATATTAATGAAAGTGGTGAAAAGAAGATAATTAAGAAGAAGAGAAAGGGAGGGTCGGTAAAGATAGTCAAAATAAAGAGTCGACAAGGTGATTTCGAAGGAATAATTCAAAGGAAGAGTCAGCGGAGAAAATCGAAAGGGAAAAAAAACTGAAAGGGATAGTTGAAAGAAGCAGTTCAAAGCAAGATTTATAAGGGAGGAATTAAAAGTGAGAACTAAGAATAGAGAAAGAGGAGAAAGAGAAAATGAACAGAAAAGAAATGGAGAGGAAAGCGAGGGAGAATATGAAAGAGAAATAGGGAGGGAAAGAGAGAATAACGAGAAAGATAAGGAGACATACAAAAGTGATGAAGGGAGAGAGGAATGGGAGATAGGAAAGAAGAGAGAAACGGGAGAGAAGAAAAGAGAGAGGAACGAGAGAAAAGAAAGGAGAGTGAAATTGAGAGGCAGGAAAGGAAAGAGAAAACGAGAAAGATAAAAGGAGAGATGATAGTGAGATACGAAAGAAAAGAGGAATGAGAGAAAGGCAATAAGGGAGGAAAGAAAACAGGAACGAGAGAGAAAAAAGAAGAGAGAAACAAGAGAGAGGAAAGAGAGAAAGGAGAGGAGATAGGAAATGACAAGGAGGAAAGAAGAGAGAAAAGGAGGGTACGAAAGAAGCGAGAAGCGAAAGAGAGGAAATGATGTAGGAACGTGAGAGAAAAAAGCAAGAGTTGTAAGGGAAGGGAAAAAGAAGGTTGAAACAATGAACGACAAAAGAAGGAAAGAACGACGTAGGAAGAGGAAGGATGTGAAGCGAAGACCGGCGGGGAGTGGGGCGAGACAGGAGGGCGCGCGGTCGACTCCGTGCTCGGCGCGTTGGCGCAGCGGATTACCTGCTCGCCGAGTGTGCACAAGCGGCGCGAAGGGGGCCGGCAACACCCCGCAACGCGGCTCGCCGCGGCCCAACCGGCTCGCCCGTCCGCCCGCGCCTTCACGCCCCGTGCGCTGTTTTCTTTCGTTCGGCCGCCGCCATTCGACACGTGGCAAATGCCAGCGGAATTTTTAGATTTACACCAGCTGACTTAAGCTCAGAGCAACCGTGATTGGGAGGTTCTAGGAATTGAGTCCCGACGGGGGGAGATGATTGATTAATTGTTAGTGATTCCCGGCGCGTCAACTAATAGGGGTTTAGTCCTATAAGTGTAGTACATGTTTCACCGAGAGGTAGCGGTGGTCTTCCCTGCTGAATGACGAGATCCGGCGCAGATCTACCGTCGGCTAGTGTTTTTTTCTTCAACTAGGTTCCCACCAGGGGGCCACCGTCCCAGCCGAGACAAACCCTAAGCTGCCGACATATGTGGTAGTGTAGTGGACGCTAGTGTAAGTGTGTGTAGGGGAGGAGTGGAGGACAAGGAAGATGAAGGAAACATTGGTGGCGGTCCGTGGCCCGTTTGTTAGGGTACTGCTCCGGCAATCGCCTGGCACTTATCGAAGAAAACACGGAAAAGTACCGATCAGAGCATCCTGTCACTAGAATTCTCTTCCAGACAACACCTAAATTCGACCTAGCTGATACGCTAGTGTCGACAATCCTGTCCCCGCCGAGACTCGAACCTAGGATCTGCCGGTCACAGGGAATGCAGTGAGATCAGTTGATGCCTTGCGACATCTCTCCCGGTACGGTGAGGGATTTTTAACACTAACTAGATGGGTAGGTCGAATTACAGATATCGGCTGTCCTGATCGGTTGTTTACCGTGTTTTTTTTTCTCGATCAATACCAGGCTAATGCTGGAGTAGAAACGGAACAAGCATTCGACGAACCGTGCGAGATTTAGTCTTCTTCCTTATCATATCCGCTACCCTTATTTGCATACGCCTAGATGTACTACACTACACTTAGATTAGCGTTCGACGAACCGTGCGAGATTTAGCCTTCTTCTTTATCATATCCGCTACCCTTATTTGCATACGCTTAGATGTACTACACTACAATACATGACTAGCCGAGATCTTAGATCGTGTCCCGGCTGGGGCGCTACCCCACTAAGGGAGATATCTGGAGGTAGAATTCCACCTCAAGCCAACATGCTGGTCGGCGCCGAATATCACTATCCACCGAGGGGAATCACCGCCAACTCACGCGATAGAGCATTCACTGCACTCACGGAACTGCGAACATGGCAATTAACGACTCTGGAAACATCAATCAATTCAGATTTTCTTCTAAAACAGAAAACGTTTTTCTTTACAATTACGGGGAGAGCTAGAAGCAAAATAGAAAACAACTCCACTACTCAAAATTGACAGAGTCAAAACATGAATCGAAATGTTTACTGCTTAATCGAACGATAACTGATTGGACCATCTAACGTGAAACTGTTGTTGAAAGCATTTATCGCACGGTTAGTGTGTTGAGTAGAGCAAACATTTAAATGATATGATTGTTACTCTGCGATTAGTATACTCGCATGGTGATGATTCAGTTCTGCTACAATTACATTACCCGTTCTTGTCTCGATGTTTTTTTAAGTAGTGCAATGAAAGTTTTGGTTAAAAAGAAATTCGGTAGAATTAAGTGAAATTTTTTTTAAAAAAATAAACCGAATTGTATTGTGTAGACAGATAAGCGAAAATACCGGTAAGAGATCAATCCTCAATACTGAAAGTTTGTGTCACATGATAGAAATTTTCAATTTCTCTCTTACACGTACAATATTATCCACACATAAACTAGTTATTTCTTCATAACGATCGTATTTGTTGTTGAATGAGGCGTAGCAATGTTAAACTTCAAACTAAAACAAGTTGAAGATGTAGACAATGGTTACTGTTTAACAAAATTATGTTACATCGAATGCTTCCTGTTTCAATTGCGTAAACTACCACATTAATGAAAGAATATCAGTAACAGGACAGAGCCAAATGGTATCTCTTTTGAACGTTAACTTTATTTTATGGGGGCCTAAGTTAAAAAGATTGTTAGATAGCTCTTTTATATTTCGTGACTATTGCGTACAATACTCTGTGCATTAGGTGGAATAATAAAGCCTCTTCCTTTCTAACAGTTGTTTATTTTCATTTTTTCACTATTTTTTCATTGTTTACCATTAACTGTTTCTTAGGATTTTCAAACCTCTCCAAGTCGTGGTGAACAAAACGTAGTTTATTAAAAAAAATACGTTTACGTTCCACTTCTCTTCAGCTGTCGAGTATCTTTAAGTTTGGTTGTATACCCATTAATACAGCTACCGTCAGTGCCTCTACTGCCCATCACCCTGTAGCTCATTCTCCTCCACATATCCCAACCACAAATCCCCCAGACGCCGTTGCTTTCACCGCAGCAGAGAACGGGTCCATTCTCGATCGTCTTCGAGCGCACTTGAAACCCTAACTCCGCCTTTCCAGCCTGTCGCTCCGCCCACGACGCCGCTTAACCCCAACTCCGCTACGACGCGACCTCGGCTCTCAGCCCCTCCCCGCCACCTCCCGCACGCCGCACGTTGGTCCTAACTGGGTCAACGCAGGTATAGCAAAACTTCGAAACAGTAATAAAACAAAAATAAATAAAAAGGGCACATAAAAAGTTATTTAAATAAAATATTACAATAAAATAAAATGTGGTTTAAATAAAATAAAAATAAAATTTAAAAGATGTTTACATTCTTTCTGCAGTATCTATATAATTTTGGGATATAAAATAGAACCAGTATTTAAAATTAAAACAAAGAAAATTACAGGTGTACCTGCGACTTCATTAATCATTATATTATTCAATATTATAGATTGGTTCAGAAAGTATGTGTATAAAGGTGAAAGGAAATCTGCATCACATGACTTTCTTAACGGCCTGTTTCATGGTACATTTATAACACGCAACTCAAAAGCGGTGAGTTTTGGGTCATTGAAATCTAGTTTTGGAGTCGAAGGGCCAACATTAAAATAATCAAGCTGCGCTGTAATCTACAGAACAATCTACCTTTTGTTATATTTTATGGATCTTCTGATATATTTTCAGAAGCTTATTACAACAGGACAGGTGAATTGTAGGAGAATATTTAATTTTCTTGTTCCCATATAAGACAACTAGGAATCATATTCTAATTTCAATTACTTCCCTTTTGATGCTTTCTCTTCCTCTCTTTTCATACTTTAGCAACATTCAATATTCTTTCTCTGCTTGAGAAAATAGGCACTAGTATTGTTTTGCATTTATTCCATGGCTCCAATTTGCACACTTTATTAAAATAATATGTACTTCGCTTTCAGAGGTGGAGTAAGCCAACACATTTAGTCGACGTTAAAAGTTCTAAACATAGAGTAATAGGTTTTGCTCTTCAGGTACATCTTACAGCGGGGCATCTCCCCAGTTGGGACACATTCTAAGACTGGTGTTAGGCGTGTGTGGTAGCGCGTTTTAATGCATATAGTATATGTAGTAATGGAGGGTAAAGGGCCGCCCAGAACTTGCGTAACGCAAATATCGAGTATTTTCAATAATCCCTCTCCCCCTTGTAACGCACCCGTAACACGCACCCCTTCATAATTACGTAACGCTTCCAACAGCCCCCCCCCCATTCAAAAGCAAGAAGTGAAAATAAAGTATAGCACAGTAAAAACAATTTGTATTTATTTTAGTTATGTTGAATATTAAAATTAATGATAATTAAAGTTAGCACTGCTGGTTGCACCTAACAACAAGACTGGGGCAAGTTGTGAGTGAATGAAGAATGCTTAGGCCAGAAATGGTTGATCACAAGCTAAGCACACGCCGTCGTGGATGATGCAAGTGCGAGAATCTACAGCATCCATTTAAATGGAATCTAGGATACTCTTCATGTACTTTTATAATAATATAATATTTTCTTCGTAATTTTACAGATTCTTACAATCTTACAGGTTGAAAACATTTTTCCATTGATTGTAACAATTTACAACTAATAACTTAAGTTTATATTTTTAAAACAAATTAGTTATTTTTTTACGTTTTAGTTCAGGCCTCGAAAAAAAGAGTTATTTCAGCAACAGCTGAAAAATGTAAAAAAAATTAATATCGGTGTTACGTAACACTTAACTAATACCTTACGTAACACTTAATTAAAAAAAGAGTTATTTCAGCAACAGCTGAAAAATGTAAAAAAAATTAATATCGGTGTTACGTAACACTTAACTAATACCCCTCTTCCCCTATGTAACGCAGCGTAACGCTGCCTCAGACCCGTAATTTTATGGACGATCCCCAAGGGCAGTAAGAGCACAGCAAGAAACATGTATAAGAAAGAAATGTCTCAAAAATACGTGGCCGTGTGTTTGGGTACTGCTCCACCATTGACACAGAATTGGTTGAAGAAATCAGGAAAGTTATCGTACTCCGCTACGTAGCCAGCATTGAAGATCCGACGTCGGGACTCGAACCTTAGGTCCTTCCCGTGAAAAAAAGGTGCATCACGGCTGCCAGTAAGCCATTGCAGCAGGTGGTGCGTGTACGTGTTTTTTCCTGCTATTATGACCCACAGTGCGCCATTCGGTGCTGCACCCCACTCCCGCTCCAGGACGATCCGGCCTTCCCCTCTCTCCCGTTCGCTTCCCCACCCTCCCCGTCCCGCGCCCCGTTCGCGCTGCCGCTCCGCTTCTCGTGCGCCGCCGGAGGCTCAATTTCCGGCCGATATAGAGGGCATTAGTGTCGAACATCTTTTGTCGCGGGCGCTGGCGTCGTCCTTCCGGGCTCTTTATGCCGCAGCGCCGCCGCGGAGGCGGGGGCGGGGGCGTGGCCGGGGCCGGGGCCGAGGCCGGCGCCGGGGCCGGGTCGGGGGCGTGGGCGGGGGCGGGAGCGGAGGAGGGGGCGGATGCGGGAGGTGGCCGCGGCGGGACGGAGGCGGGGGCGGAGGTGGAGGCGGAGGCGGTGGCGAGGACGGAGGCGGTGGCGGGAGCGGAGGCGGAGGAGGGGGAGGATGCGGGAAGAGGCCGCGCCGGGGCGGAGGCGGAGGCAAGGGCGGGGGCGGAGGCGGGTGAAGTGGCGATGGCGGGGGCGAGGGCGGATGCTGGAGCGGGGGCAGGGGCGGGGAAGGCCCGGAAGCGCGCTGAGGCGGCGGAAGAAGGCGCGATGGAGCACGTGCGGATGTTGCGGTACAAGTTGCGGGAAGAAGAGGCGATGCGAGGCCTACGAGAGAGGATGAAGAAGATCTGATGAGACGTGTGCTGAACGGCGTTTGGGTAATTTGTAACTATGGGGAAAAGATGGGACGGAGAATTGAATGATTTGTTCTGGTTGGAAATAAAGAGAGGTACGAAAAGAAAGTAATTGAGAAAGTCATCATTCAAAACAAAGTCATCATTCTTAAAGCGGTCTGTATGTAGTTATAATATAAGGAAAGTATAGTGGAATGTAGACCGGTTTAGGTAGCTCAAGGCATCAACTAATGTCACTACAGTGTCTATGACCGGGAGGTCCTAGCATTCGGTTCAAGTAGGATTTTCGACACTAGCTTCACTGGTAGGATGGATTCAGCTGCTGTTTGGAGGAGAATTCAAGCGGCCGCTACTCTAATTGGTCATATTGGATATGCCAATATGAAAAAATCAATATCTATAGAGTACTCTAACATCCGTTTGAACCAGTTGGTAATGAATTAGCGTTGAAAGACAAAATGATCATAGAAAGGTAGTAAAAGGATGGAGAAAAGCGACGAGAAGATGAGAAATGTAAAATAAATTAATGTTGCTACATCACATACTTTCTCTCATTATTCCTAGGTGCTCTGCTATATTATAATACTATATAAAAATGCAAACATGTTTTCAATCAGCAAAAAATTTAACCCGCACACAGATTTGAACTCGGGTCCTCCTAGTTAGCTCACCGTCAGCGATATCCTATGCTACAGAAGTGCCGTAGGTTTTGAACGAAATTGTAATTGTTTCAACCCAATATTTCCAACTTCCAAGTTTTGCAATTCTAAAAATTTCGGAGAATTGGCCAAAAATTGGACTAGCGCCTTCCTTTTTTACCGTCCGTCTTTACACACAGGGAGAAAATTTAATGAAAAAATTGGTAAGGTTTCTAAGAAAATATTTTTTTAATAAACTGCTTAAATTTCAGATACACGTTACACAAAATATACTCGTTTTTAAAAAACCACATGACCTTTTTCTAAAGACCTGAGTTTTTCGAACAGACTTTTTATAAGTCAAAAATCACAATCTTCAATTTTGTAGTTTTGAAATGTTAATTTTTGCGATATAGAAAATACGGAGAGTTTGCCGAAAATGGTACTAGCACCTTATTTTTTACCGTTCATTGATATATGTGAGGAGAAAAATTACGAAAGTTGGAGAGGTTTTTGAGAAAAAAAATTAAAATGCATACATTTGGCCCAAAATTACACATAAACTATTAACATTTTTGAAAAATTGAACATAACCATATTTCAAGATTGGTCTTTAAAGAAGGATTTCATTAAAGAAATAAATATATCTTCAATATTGTAGTTGTAACAAGATTTTTTTTCATTTTATATATTTTTATTTGCAATCTGTTACATCCGAACAAAAGGCAAATGTTTTGACACAGTTACAATGGCATGTGAAGGAACTGGGCATTTACAGTCCTTCGTGGATTCATTTTCAGTAGTGAACAAATAAATATTGTGATAATAAGACAAATATGATCACTACGAACACAATAAATTTGACATAGATAAATATGATCATAACAGAAACACAATACACAATATATAATTACACTTTCATTTTTGGCAATCGTGTACATAATTAAGTTTGAACAAAAGTTAATAATTTCAATTTGTTTTAGTTAACTACAATATAATTTTCTATAGCAGTACAATATATATCTTGAGTTTAACAATCGAACCTATTTAAAAGATCCAGAGGATGAAATCTGCTTAAGTCTTGGCTATTGTCGAGTAAGTTTAATGCTAGGTAATTTGGGTGATTTTCTAGGCGTTTATAATAGTTTTGGAAACTTAATTCGACTTCCTGATCTATTGTGGGTATTTGTAAGTAATTGTGCAATATTTTATTTGAAACAAACCACGGGGCACTGGCAAGTAATCTTAAAGATTTTGATTGAAATCACTGCAGTATTTCTAGGTTTCCGAGGGGTTGTTTTTGGAAGAGGGCAGTTCGAATAATGGTGGTTTTCAGTACATCTTACACAACGTGGGATTAACCTACAATTGGCTTGTGTATGATTGAATTATTGGCATCTCTTACATTGAATGTGTTGATTATTTGATGTTTCTGCTTGGACTTTTATTACACTAAGAATTTTTTTTTTCCAATTTGAAGATTTTAGAGGCTTCAGCACGTTTAGTAAGTTATATTGAACAAATGTCTATAGGTTCACGGTTTTTATTAAATAATCTGTATACTTTTTGAACTGGATAATTAAGTTTGATTAATTCATTAAATATACTTTCGTTTGAATAGGTAGTAGGTATATTTTTAAATAAAACTGTGAGAGTTTTAATAGTAGGGTCACGGTACGAGTAATATTGTATATTATTTGTATCACAAAATTTTTTATATTTTCTAAAATATTCAATTGATTGAAAGTTAATTTTAACATTATTCTTTATAGTTTTCGTTGTGAAATCATTTTGAACAATATTTTTTATATCTTGAAGAAGATTATTAAAATTATACACATTTGAAACTATTATTGAAGGAATAGAAATTGTTGGAAATTCTTCATGGGTATCTTGTAGATCTGCTAGTGGTCCATACTTATTTTGTAGTGGAATTCCATATGTGGTCATGTTGCAATTGAAAAGTGAAGATCTTTTACCTGGTTGTTGAAGTAATGAACAGCCTTCTCTTTTTCTGGAGTCACTTTTGGATTGAGTCGTTGCTGATTGCATAGGAATGTCACTTTGACAATTTGACGAAGTAGTTGCCGGAGGGATGGTGCGAGAGTTGGAGTTAACTGCTTATAATTCACTATATTCACTGTTTTGAGATAGAGGAGTCGAAGTACCAGAAAAGTTACTAGTTTGTTCTTGAGGTAGTGGGGATGAAGATTTGTTTGTTATTGTAGCTGACTGTAGTCCATAGATGTTATTATAATTTAATCCAGGAAATGCCGAAATGTTATTTGGAGACTGAATAACTATATTATTACCTTGATGTTGAACAATTTCTTCAGTTGTCATGGTTGAATCTTGCATTTCAGAATTGTTTTGATAGCAAGCACTACCCTGAATTGTGCCGATGGAAGCAAAATTATAACCATTTGGTGAACTGGCTGTTTGAAAAGACATACTTTCTAAACCAAAGATGACCGAGGCACTGATGTTAATTGGTCTGTCTATTCGATTATTACTGGCAGTCCAATTCAGTACAATATTTTTATAGCAGATGTAAAATAATTCACTTTAAGTAACAAAGTTTATGAGAGCAATTTTATGAAACGTAGCCATACATTCAAGGCCTCCTAAGATCTCCAGGGCATGCTATTTCACTTCCACTAATGTTGTACAGAACACTGCAATTTTTTACTAATTTGCAATAAATAGGTTAAATTTCCGTGCACT
Source organism: Acheta domesticus (assembly GCA_031308135.1). Classification (NCBI taxonomy): domain Eukaryota; kingdom Metazoa; phylum Arthropoda; class Insecta; order Orthoptera; family Gryllidae; genus Acheta; species Acheta domesticus. Next base: position 123,937,838 of record JAHLJT010009419.1, read on the forward strand.
TTTTAAAAACTACTGTACCGTCATAGCACTGGACACGACCGACCGCACAAGTCCTGCAAGGGGGAGGGGTTGGTCCTCTCGTGCCATGCACGGCCGGACGGACCCCCGGAGTCTCTCCGCTGGGGGCGTGTCTGAGAAGGCGGCTGTCCGTTCGCACTAGTGATGTGTGACGACAGAAATCGTTCGCAGGTGGACGCCAGGCTTCATCTGCAGCCGGCCCAAATCTCGAGCGGAAATGACGCTTTGTGCGTGGGAGGTCGGTCACGTGATGCCTCGCAAGAGAGGCGGATGGGATAAGCTTCCTTGGCAGTCGAGTTTGACCGTAGCGATGTGCGGAGGTGATCGCGAGCAGCGTCTTGCGAGGCGTGGCTTTTCGCCACGGGACAAGAGACCAGGGGCGGCGCTAGTGTAGCGAGCTGGGGTTCTCTTGGTAAATACTGAGGTGGCTCGTCTCAGGGGTCGGAGTGCTGTGGAGAACAGCGTTCCTTAGGAGTGTACATAATGTAATAAACTATTGTAAATAAATATGTACAGTAAACTCCGTGTCTGTGTTCTTCCTCATCTCATGACGACGTCACACTTCACTAAATTTATTCACACGCACACTAAATAGTATAACTAGCTATACACTTCGTTCACTGAGCTCGCTTATCTTTTGTCCGTAGCGATAAGCACAGCGGAGCAGCTGCCACGACCGTTCACCTCCGCTGCCAGACGAAAACTAGTAGTAACAAGAGGAGTCAAAAAAATTGCACATTTGCAATTTACGAAAAATCAGGGTTTTCGGAAAACAAATTGTTTATTTCAATATTTTATTTGTTTATAAGCTCAATATTTATGTATGCACATCTCGCACCAAGATATAGCACAATTTAATTTACTTTAAAATCAATGTACAAGCGTTTTGCCAATCGCTCCAACCGGAAGATGATCAGATAACATCGCCTGAGACGCAGCTGCACGCTTCAGCCGGCATGTCCTATTAAACCAGCCAACGTCTGACCAACGTTATGTTTGAGCTGTTGCACCACGCAATTATTTTCAATGAGTTCAGACTCCACCATAATTTGTAAAATTCAAAACTCTTTTCAACCTTATAATTAACTTCATTAACAAATTACAATACCTTAGTTTTAATCTTGCTACCACTTCATTACCTAGGCGCTGATGCACCCTCGCCATCAATCGGCGCGAATATCAGACCACGTCACACCCGACGCTGTGCTGCAAAGTTAGTCTAGCGATTTCAGTCACAGAGAGAAGACGTGCGTGTCTCTCGCTCGCACTCATTTATTTGTTAATTGTGTTAAATTCACATCGCAAAGTATTGATTTCACGAGTGTGTAAGATTATTTTGACCTGTACTAATAAGTTCAGTGCAATTCGGGATGATCGAATTAGTGTTATACAATAATTGATAACTTACTCTCGCCACGGGCATGCCATGCTCCGAGAAGTTAACTCATTTTACAATATTCGCACATGGTTATGTTTTAGTATACATGCGTATGAAACTGTTAAAACATCACTTCTCTAGTTCAGTGTAATTAATTATCGCCCTTCAATTGCCTATCCGTGAAATAATTACTGACTCTGCGTGCAATAATAATTTCAATGAACAGGTACGTAGTGAATGATTTCAATTATTGTGCAATGCACTGACATTGAAGAACATTTTTCACATTGCTCATTCGCTTTCAAGCCAATCGACGGTGTGCGTGAAATCATTCGGTTCTCTCGAGTGATGCACGCCTACCGCTTCCAGCGGGCGCACGGGGCATGTGCTGATCTCAGTTGCTATCAGTGGAACGCAGAGCCCGCCCTGCTCAGCAGCAATCACGTCATTCTTTCGGCGTGATCTTCACTCATCAAACGTTATAATTATTTTTTGTTGCAGATCTACATCCTAACTTCTTTGTGATTCCTGAAAATGTTTTAATCTTAGTCGTGCCATTTACATGAACTGACAATCTCAAGATGCCTTCAAATAATTTAATTATGGTACTTCATGTTCAATTTTAATTACACCATCAGTGTATTTTATTTGAATTTTCTAATTAATTGATTATGCTTTCACACAGCTTACAAGTTCCCAATTCTAATTTTCTTGTATTAAATGCTCGGTTCAATTATACATTTAAAAATTGTGTGTGATTGATTTTCTAAATAATGGTAACAATTCCTGATCATAACTCATATCAGAAACACCTGGGTTGCGCCACCAATAACCCATAAGCGTTAGTCCTCCATAAGGGTAAGTTTGAAAGGTGAGTTCCAGGGGAATGCCGGAGGATGGTATGAAGATTAGTTCGCGCTTAAAATACCAGTCCACTGCTAACTTACCGGCTCCGACACAGATTTCAGCGAACATGATACCTTCACCATTTATGCTGTGAATGCCGCCCGCGATGATTTTAACAACAACCGGCTTATAGCATCATGCATGGAGGAACAATGGTAACGTATCACCTCGAGGCAAAAGCGTGAATTGCTCCGTAAAGAATGTAAGGCGCACGAGTAGTATGATTGCAGGCGCACGAGTAGTACGAAAAATAAAAGTAATAGTAGTACATATAACATGATTTCATTCCTTATAGCTTTGCCAAAGATCCCCTGACTTGTGGTCACAATAAAAGACGGCAATCAATGCAGATATTTCGAGGGATAAGTAGGTTGAGAGGAGCAGGCGGCAGACAGCAGCGGATCTCCTCAGTGCAGGGCAAGCGGAGGTGGCAGGAGGTTGAGGGAGCAGCAGCTTCCGTCGCTAATAGGCGCGTTCAGGAGGAGAGGAGAGAAAGAAAAGAGGAGGTTAGAAGAGGAGGGCGGAGAGAGGAAGATGAAAGAGGATGAGGAGGAGAGACAAAGAAGAAAGAGAGGTGGAGGGAGGAATACAGAGTAGGAGATACGAGGAGGGAGGAGAATCGGCATTTCCGATACCGACCAGATCCAAAGGGAAGGGAGTGAAAGGAAAAAGGTGGGCAGAGGAGAGAAAAAGGTGGGAAGAGGAGAGATAAAGGTGGAGGAAAGAGATAGAAAGGAGAGAAGAATGGAGAAAAGACAAGGAAGGCAGGGAGCGGGAGGAGGAAGAAAGATGTAATAGGTACATGCAAGTGATACACAGAGGAAGTAAAATAATGAGGAAAGGAATAATAATAATAAGGAACTACGGGAAACGGCAAAGAACGCAGAAAGGTGATATCTGTGAGCAGCGGTGAGGAAGGAAAGAGGAGGGAAGAAAAAGGCAAGGGGAGGGTGGATGGAGGCGAGACTAGGAAGGCACTAAGGAGGAGGGAGGTGGTGGAGAGGAGTGAACGGGAGGAGAAGTTAAGAAGAGAGAGGGGAAAGGGCATCTTCGACGCAAAGAGGCAAGATCCACGGGGGGCGGAGATGGAAGGCAAGAGGTTGACGATAGAAGGAGGAGGGGGGAGGCTGCGCGTGATGGCTGGAGCGGAAGTTGTGGCAGCGGGCGCCGTAACGGCCTGGAGCTTTGCTCAGCCGAGCGGCCGAGGAGATCGCAAACTGCGCCGAAGAAGGCGCCGCTCCCTGCCTCGTTCCGTCCCACACCCGCGCCTCCCCCGCTGCCCGGGAGGGAGGCAACGTTGCAACTTCTCCGGGACAGCACGCCCTGTAACAATGCTACTTCTCAGTATCGATGCTTCTCCGCAGCAAAGGCTGAGAGCGTCACTGGCCTTGGAAGGTCCACAGTCCTTCGGATAGAACCTTTTAGGGAATTTCTGGAAATGCAAGTGCATGAATGGAGGAGGAATACGAGAATATGAGGTATATGAAAACCTATTATTGATTGTCGAGATAAATCATGTAGCGCTTTCAAATACTTCGTATATTACGGACCGGGAGAGCAGATGAGAGCATCAACTGATGTCATTACAGTGCTCCTGATCGGGAGGTCCTAGGTTTAAGTCCCGACGGCGGCAGGATTTTCTACACTAGTTTGTCAGCTATTTTGAATTAAGCTAGTGTCTGGAAGAGACTTCTAGCGTCCAACTGCACTGATTGATAGTTTTGCGTGGTTTCTCTAATCAACACAAGGCGAATGCCGGAGAAGTACCCTAACAAAACGGGCCACGAGCCGGGCGCGATCTTTCCTTCCTCTTCCGTATACTATCCTCACCTCCTACCTACTCACTCACACTAGCATACACTACACCACCACACCGGGAGACCAGTTGGGGGCTTAGAACTTGTCCCGGATGTCGCGGTGCCCTGGTGGTGGGAAATACCTGGTTTGGGAAAATCCCGCTAGTCGATTGCAGGTCGGCGCCGGATCTCGCCATCCAGCGGAGGAAGATAACCGCCACCGTCCGAGTAAAATCATGCACTACACGTACGGGACTAATGACATCAGTAGTTGACGCGCTCGGACTTCGAAAACAGAACAATCAATCAACAAATATTACGGTGATTTCAAATCCACTTTTATTTTTTGTGGAGCGTTTGGCGACTGCAGTGTGGTAAAGGGACAATACTAGGTATTATATTTATGATTATGCAAATATTTGCGACTAAATGTCTACCACAAGTTCAATATCTTTAAAACATTTTAGGCCACATTACTTACTGAATGATTGCCGTTAAATCATTTCAGGATATAACAATCTCTTTCCATCATATTCGCTACACCTATCGCAATGTAGGAACAAGTCCAGGACAGTTATAATGTATTGCAAATTCAAACATCTTCTCGTTCAAAACACATTCCGTCTTTAACTCCATTCAAAATTCACTCATGTGTCGTAAGTCACAGTATTCATGATTTTGCTAAACGACATAAGCAACCTGAATAATTACAATATAGTAGTATGTACTCTAGTGAAAACGATCTCGATCATCTTTACTATCACTATATCACTAACTCGCCTTGCCAGGTAATCTCTAAGGAAGACTATCAGAAAATCAGACAAGAAATGGGGAAGTTTTATTACAGAAGGGTATAAATGTTAAGTAATGCAATATAATTATTTTAAAAAAATGTTATTTATATGCTATTTCAAAACTCATTTACAGAATTTGAATAAGTTCCATACCTATTATTTTTTATTCTTACAGTTTTCTCACCTAATTTCTCTCCTTTCAAATTTTATGTATTTTTGGTGAATGTTGAATTTGCGACTGAGACTGTAGCGTATGTTCATACCCTTCTTTAACTATTTTAATTAGCTCTTTTAGGATTGAAAAATAATAAGCGAAAGAAGATGATTCAGTAGGTTGTCGACGAAACTTCATTCCAACAAATACATTATACAAAATAATTTATCATAACACCTTTCTACAAACGCCGTCTCGAAAATTCTTGAATTTCGCACCATAGGAAAAAACACACAAATTTATTCTTTCTCCTGCGCAGACCACGTCGACCGGGTAGGAAGTCACAACACACTCCATCGCTTCTCTCTTGGCGCCGACAGAGCATCCGATCTCATCACCATGCATTTCACCGCTGCCGGCGTCGCATCGCGGCGGCAAAGCCCTCTGGGCGGGGCCGGCCGATGAGGAATAAAACAATTTTTCTCCACAGTTCGCCCCTTTGGGCCTCTTGGCCATCGCTGCTGCACTTGCCACCAGTGTCGTTGCTACTCCAGCTGTCTCATCGACTTGTCCGCTATAACCGTCTCCACTATGAGCCGCACCAAAACATCGACGTCCTCGACGCTGTAATGTTACCTTTCTGCTCTTAATCAACAACTCATCTGACAGAATGACATCGTTGCTTCCGCTTCCCATCAGCTTCATTACCGCTACTCATTCCGCTTGTGTTCGCCCTTTGCATCTTTTGACACTGAATAAAGATATCTCCTTTCAGAGTCATTTTACATTATTCAACTGAACTTCCATCGCTATTAACAAATAACATCACCACTACAGTTGTCGCAAACATCACCAAAGGTAAGAGAATATCTGTAAATTATTAGGATACCTCTAGACACGTCAAGCAGCTTCGAAATATCCTTTACTTTCTTCTCCTTTAATCGGCCCTTGTACTTCTCATTCAAATGCATTTGCTCGCTCATCTCCCTTACCTTCCCCCATTTCTTCTCAATTCCTCCTCTGTTCCACTTTCCAATCACCAATTCGTCACATTCCCTCCCACCGCGTGACCGTCGTTTGCGCCGCCGCCTCTTCCTCTGGCCGCAAGGGAGCGCGCGCCGGCGCGGCGGGCAGTGCTGGTAGGGAGGGTCGGTGCAGGGTTGGGGCGCAGAGTGGTGGCAGGTTGGCACGAGAGCCACCAGGGGTCACGAGGGCTGGATCGTGGAGCAAGACGTTGCGGCGAGGCAGGGCCATGGGACGGGCCAGTGGCAGAGGGCGGCACTCGGAGGCAGTCGTGGAGCAGAGGCGGGGAGACGTTGTGGGGTGAACTAAAGGGGCAGGTGAGAGAAAGAGAGAAGTCACGGAAGGGGATAGAATGAAGGGTTTGAAAACAAGCGGATGGAGCCAGGGTCCGAGATGAGGGAATGTAGGGACTGATGATATAACGGACTGTATGTGGCGACTGAGTGGGGGACGGGTAGCGGGACCTGTGGAGTGACAGATGACGTAAAGGGAAGCCGGGATGGGATGGAGAATCGAGGGAATAGAGTGACGGAGTGGGACACGAGGCGGATCGGGGGCAAGCGAGACGGTTAGGAGACGGGGTAAGAAGACGAAACGGCAGGGCGAGAGGGTCGGGCGGCCGTTAGAGGGTGGTCGGGAGACTAGTGGGGCTGGTGGAAAAAGAGGAGGGAAGACATGAAAGGGGAACAGGTGGATGGGGGCACGGGTGGTAGAACGGGATGGTTGAAATATGGCGACGGAGAGACGAATAGTGGGATGTGCGGAGGTACAGGAGGAAAGCCGGGAGGTACAAAGGGAAGGCGGGAGGGGCTGGAGAGCCGAAGGAACGGAGTGACGGAGTAGGGCACAAGGCGAATCGAGGGGAAGCGAGACAGACAGCGGGACGAGTAGTGGAACGGGGGACGGGAAGGGGACGGGGTAGAAAAACCGGAGGAGAGAACAGGAGAACGGGGCGGGAGGATCGGGTGACGATTAGGGAGACGAAGACACGGGTCGGGAACAGCCAAACCCTACGACGGCGTGGGTTGGGCGGCCGCGAGCTGTGAGAAGGGGAGCGAGGGCGTGAGGACGAGGGCGACGCGAGGAGCGTGGGCGGAACGGAGCGTTCGCGATTCGCCGCCTCTCGCCCGCGATATGAAGAGGGCGCTTGGCGCGCCGGGCGGTGGCGGCGGCGGCGGCGGCGGCTCCATTCCGGTCACGCGTTCGCATCCCGCGACCGCCGCGCCGCTGCATACAGATGGCGCGCTGCGGCGGAAGCGTGGCGGCGGCGGGGCGGGCGAGTCAGGCCGCCGCGGGCGGGGCAGGAGGGCTTATTTCGCGTTGATCACGATACGCGGCGAGCGCAGACATGTCGAGCGACGGCAATCTCTTAGCCTAAATTCTCGGGAATACCCCGACCTTGTAACCTCAATTGAGCTACTGAAGGAGAGAGAGTGACGTTATTGGAAAACGGTGAGTGGCAAATTTTAAGAGAGTAAATGAACGAACTAATCATGGCTGACACAGTGCGTAATGACTACATGCTCGAGAGAAATGGTATATGCCGAGAGATATTAAAATGATTAAAATTAGAAAAACACTGTATCTTGGTTATTTACTTAGAAACCCCAAATATGAAACCCCAAATATGAACTATTACAACTAATAATTATGGGGAAAGTTAAGGGTAGACGGGGAGTAGGCAGAAATAAGATGTCCTGGTTGGTAAACCTCCGAAAATGGACTGATATCTCGAGTGCATCTGAGTTGTTTCATGAGACACTGGGATACAGAAAAGTTCGGGGAAGTGGTCGCCAACCTCCAGTGATGGAGACTGCTCTTCAAGAAGAAGAAGAAGAAGAATGATTTATTTGATTTATCATAAGGAAGATGACAAACCTAGAAGAGAAATTACGTAATTTGAATCATTGTAAGTATGTAACAGTTCAGTGGAAAAAAATAATGTCAGAATTGTTGTTCATAGTACATTATACATCAAGGCAAAGTTGGAAACAAAATATGAAAAAAATGGAAACGGCAATCAAAATGATGGTAAAATATTGTGAAGAAGAAAGATATATGAAAAGAAGTAACAGACGTAATTAATCAGATTGATGCGTATGAAAAAATCTTTACTTAGGCTGTTTGTTTAATTGCGAATAATGTTATCGTTATAGCTCAATGTGCATCTATAGAACGGATGCGCGAATTAACGTATGCATCTTCTTCACATTTTGGAGGGTGTTGATAATGAGAAACAGTATAACTGAACATTTGTACTTAACAAATATTTCAATGATATTGAACTCTAAGATCATATGCGAAAAGGAATTTAGAAAATTCTTATAAGAGGATTTCGGAACAAACATATCAATTCACTCTGAAGCAATGTTAAATTAACCACTAGTAGTTCCACATAACTTTTTGAAGAACCACCAGTGGTAAACTAGGGGTTTTAGTATAATTATTCATAAATATTATATAACTTCAATTTGTGTAGACTTTGGAATGTAAGCATAACGAAGTTAATTTGAATTAAGATAAGTTGAGTTCTAGTATTCACTACTGAAAAAAACCAAATTAAGTCTTCAAACTGAACTCCCATTCAGTGTTCTTAATTATATTCTTACGTATTTGTTTCCTCAAAGATAGGTCCATTCCTTGGGAACAAATAATCTACCTTAGTGTTTACCTTTAGCCAATCGAAAATGATGAATGCTTTCCCTGGAAGCATAAAATGTAAAATGTAACGCAAACAAACCAGAAAGGGATTCTATACATCTGGATAAACATTTATCTTTCAAATGCGAATGCATTATTACTCTACTTATTTTTCCTTCGTGATCAAACATTTCCCCGCACTCGTTTAAATATAAATGCTGAGAAGACTGACCTCCATTCAGAGGGAATTTCTGGCGAGTAACTTTCTCCAACGCACAGCTTTAAAAATAACGTTGGGAGGAAACAAAACTATTTAAATAGGTTATAAAACATTATCTTAGTACTTTTTCAATTACCGGCTCATACATTGTTAGTATTTTCTATTTTTATTTTATTTAGATTGATTGAGTTTAAAAACCATACAGCTTATTTAAATATGAACAAATGGTATCATTTTCTATCTGTAATTTTCCAAATTTACGTTTTGATTAAAGGTTCTCTTTGCTAATGTTATGCAAACAGAGCTGAATTTTAGGACGTGAAAGCGACCATTAATTTTTTTTCGTTGTAAGGCAGTTTTTTGGCAAATATCAATACATTATAAAAAACATAATTATACTTATTTACTTCGGAAAAAGCCTAAGCGAGGTAAAGACTGCTGTTAAATTTTTCCCGTTTAAATATGCTTTACTGCAGTTAATTATAAAGTTCGTTGGTCAAAAACTTCTGAAGAAAAGTGGACACTTCGAGATTTAGATTTTCTTTTGAATGCGCCTCAAAAATCTTTTCGCAGTATCACATGAATCTTTCAACATTCAACTTCAGTTACTACTCGTAATACTTACACAATATTGCGTAGGCTTTTTGAAAACATAAAAATAATTGAATAATTTGAATATTTTTTACATAATTTATTCCTCTTACTTCGCTTTTATGTTATTTAAAACAGAAAACTTGATTAACAAAATTTCGGCAATGCAAGTTTTTTTGATAATTGTAAATCAGTGGATAATACTATGTATTTTGTCTCTTGGTGATTAATGTATTGTTGCTGGGAAATATTGTATAGACCTCTTTTTAGTGATGTAATAAAATATGATACTGAACTCTTTTTCGTAGCAGAAATTATAAAATGTTTATTAATATTATAGTTTTTGCATCTTAAAATCCCGATTTGCCCACCATTGCTCCAAGATGACACCTAAGATAACAAAGTTATATTAACATATAATGGGAATCCAGCCACCAACGCCAGAATATTCAGAATACGATAAACGAGATGGGTGCCAAATTTTTAAGTAGGAATATGAAAATAGAATGAGGAAATCATCATAAAACTAAGAAATATTTTATATCAGTACTCATTGAGCAACAGCATTATCAAGATTCTTCTTTTGCCGCGGAACTTTTATTTTAATATGCACTTTCAGTCGAATATATGATTAAATATCCTGAGCTTAAAGTATTCGGTGAATCCTAATTTCACGGTTATGAAAAATGACGCATTTGTTTGAACATCACACTTTATAATGTCGAACTAGTGAACAACTTTTTTAAATAGAGTATATTTTTGAACCTGTTAGCTAATATTTTCATATCAATTAACTCATTGCATGATTGCAACGAAGTACATTCCAAATCAGATAGCTGCTATAAAAATATTACATCCTTAATTTTGAAATTCGTGCTGACACGAAAAAGCTATGACAAAAAAGGATACGGAATATCTCTGAGGGAAAAATTCAAAACAAGACTTACATTTTTGTTTAGCACGTAATAATTAAAGTAAATTAAAAATTGTTTTGAATAATATGAACCACATCGATTAATAATATAAACCGCATTTCACTTTGTTTATTAACATTTATCAACACACATTGTTTTTGGAAGTAAATATGATTATAATTTTGGCGTGAAAACGAGTTTCGTATTATTTTTTGCAAACTTTGTGCATTTTTCAATTCATTTTGCCGTAACGCTGTAATTCATGACAATTCATAATTCTGCAAAACAAAATGTAGCAGAATCATACATATTTATAACACGATTTCCCAAAGCTGTATGGAGCTCACGGTATTATGGAGTTATTATTGATCAAATTGGCATATTTGAAGTAACAATTTCTTATTGGCAAACTTATTAGTGGACGACAATTATGGTAGTGATGGTTACGTCGATGATGAATTTGTATCCCAAACTTAGACTTTGCACATACATAGGAGAGAGGTGTCTCCACTGCGATCACTATCACCATTCTAGGACAATGGTTGCGGTGGTGGTTTCTCGAATCTTCCTCTTTCTCGAATCTTCCTCTTTCTCAAACCTCCCGGTGGGCGTGCCTTTGATACAAAAGTGGGCGCGTTGGAACACTGCATGCTGTCTCGAGAAATCACTGTTTTGCACCCTCAAAACTTCTATCATTTAATTGAAGAAGGAAGAATAAAAACTCACAACTATTTATCAGTTGTTAAAGCTAGAATATTTTACAAATCACAGTAATGAGGCTAGTTTTGGGTATAGATGAATAAATACCACATTGTTTCAGAAAACCTTATAAAATCAAATATAAGAAAGAAAATAAAAATAAAATGAACTAGAAAACTGTTATTAAATAGAGAAATGAATTAAATGAAACAGTTTACTGTCTTTAAATTTTAGGGAAGCCTTAATTGATTTTTATCAAGCCGTTTTCAGTAACTCAAGAACAAAACTGATTTCTTCTTCTGTTACAGAAGTTTCAGCCATTCAGCAAAAAGAAACTTGTCTTAAGAATTTATTTTGCAGTTCTTCCAGTTTTTGAAGGTTGGTTTTAGCGGTACCTCCCCATATTGATCAGGCATAGGTCAATATATTTGAATAATGTATTTAAATATTATTAATGCTGAACCTACAGATAATTTTCATTTTCTATTCATGGATTATAATACTTTTATCCGGCGCCGCCGTGACACCGGGGCCCTTGTCTATTCACCCTTGGGCCACCACCCGAGCCTGGGCGAAAGGAACTTCGGTTCTTTCATGCATTGTTTTTTCACTTTTTTGTTATTTTTGGTTTGTAATTAATTTAAGGACAATAAATGTTTGTGATCATTTCTGAAAAAAACGGAATTTGCAAGATGCTAAAAAGTGGCTTTCGGCAGGAAGATCTGGGGCCTCTCCTTACCCGGGATAGGGAAAAAAATATAAGCATGTGTGTGATACCCCTCGGCACGGGAGTGACGTCACAGTGTTTACGGAGTAATATACGCAGTACAAGGAAATTTATGTAATGCTGCGCTGTAAAACGGCGAATTTGGGGCTGAAAAAAATTCATTGCCGAGCCCCGAGAACAAAATATGGATAAAACCAATTGTTAAATTAAGAAAAACTAGTGATGCTACAAAATGGGTCAGACTTTCCCGTATTTACTATTTCCATGGGTCTATTCGGAATTGCCAGATACCCTTGACAACTGCCATCTATCGCCGACCGATGTACATTTTTTGACCTTTTCTTAATTTTTCGGTTTTCTTATAGTAGAACGAAAATATTAATTTTAGAATATTAAAGAACACTAAAATCTTGTCGAAAGTGGCAATTTTGCTTTGAAAAATTTAGAGCGGTTTGTAAGAAAATGGCATGTAAACACTATTAAAAATGCGAAATTTTAAGCTCTTTTACACAGAAAATTTTTCAGTTTTCGAAAAAATGGTTTCTAAATTGCTGTTTTGTGCATATTAAAGGTATGTGAAATTTTAAAATATTACATTTGTGTAAATAAAAAAATTAAAAAATTAAAAAAAATTAAAATAACAGCAAATTAAACTTTACGTCATATTAAAGAGTGCAATTAATACTATCCGTTTGAAAAATTTGAAGAAAGAACTTGGAGCAATTTATGAGAAAATTGTCTTGTCTTTGTCGTCGTCAGCGGCGGCGGCGAATTTTGTGTTCGCGCCCCCAGAACACACTGGTGCAGCATGGAACTTCCATAATTTGGCGGGAAGACCACAAAGAGCGCCCAGCTGGGCGAAAGTCACTAAAACTATATCTACGCCGAGAAAATGTGCTAACAAGCCTTAATATCACTGCTTTACAGTTTAAAAATCACAGTGGTTGCAATGTGACCAAGATGTTGAAAAGTGACACTAAGAAACCTTCATTCTCTTTTATCTGCACTTCATCCACAACAACTGCGGTGCTAACGAATATGGAGATCAATTCCAACAGAAAATTTTGTGAATGGAACGAAAGTATCAAGGAAAATGGAATCAAAGGAGTAGAAGCGACGAGACAGGGGAAGACGTTCACTGAATAAGTCCTTTTTTTTTTTTTTTTTTTTTTTTGAGTAAAACGAAATTATAAAATCTGAGTTACTCCTACTAAACAATATATAATGTCACATTCATTATTCTTGACCCGAAATTGGGCCACTTTGGCTATTTTCAGAAAATAAAAAAACATTATAATGAACACTTTAAATATTTCTTATAGAAATTAGGATATCTTAAAACCTAGACCTAAGAAACCAAATCGGAGGTCATATTTGTTTTCTCCATCACAATGATAGAAGTTTTGCTATTTTGAGTATGGAAATAATTCCGAAGTGCATTTTTGTTGAACAATGTTATCAATAAATTTCTGACATTTAAAAAATTACGAAAATCTTTATATTTAATTTAATTTAATTTCAATGTTATAATAACAGCGCGAACATAATTACCTATTACATTTTCACTATTTATGAGTTTGACAACTAAATGCAATTTATTTATTTAATATAACGTTCTATAATATCTCTACACTCTTGTAAACATAATAAATTTGGTGGTTGCATTCACAAAATATTTTATCAGTACCTTCGCTGATATCATAACTCTCCTAAAAGCCTTCTCATTAAAATACGTGTGAATTAAACTTTGAAAATAAACTTTGCCATACAATTGCACAAATTATACCGATAGAGATAATTATTAACCATCTCTCTTTATTAAATCGTAGGCAACGTACTATTCATTACTAACTACAGTGCGACTATTTCATTAGTGTAACGCGATCGTGGAAAATTCTACTAGGTCGGCGGGCCGTCACTACCCCCGGAAAGGTGCGCTGAACTCCCTTGGAAACTTTTGTGAACGGGAGGGTTTCAAGATCTTGCCCTGCAAAAGCCATACTTTCCAGTCTTGTTGGGTAGACGGTTTGTGATGGCTCGCTCTAAGTACACTCTCAAACAGAAAGGGCTTGTGTATGACACATACGTAAAATATGCCAAATCGTTACGTGCATCGTATCCTGGAGCCTTTTTTACCAATTTTGAGAAATGAAGAGCGTGTTTACGGTCATTTTCAATAGAATTACGTAATCGTACACACATGCCGTTTGTGGACACAGAATCATCTCCTGTGGTTTGCGGTCTGCACACTTTTCTGATCTGACTCCGTGAGATTTCTTTCTGTGAAGATTCTTAAAACTTCTACTTCGCTAAACCTCCAAGTAGCGAAAATCCACCTTCCCTCTTCGGCTAATCCAGTGGTGTCAAGGTCTTCCACTGGTGGCAGTGGCACGCGTCGTGGCTCCGTAGCATGCCACGAGCTACTCTGCGCTACTAGCGACGGGGAAGGAAACTTTTAGTAACCCCTCCGTTTTACAATAGTGATGGCGTTGTGTCTGGTGGTGGCGTAACGAACTACGTGAAGGGGTAATTTCGTCGTGGCACTTGTACCACGGACTCCCGCTCGTGACATCGACCTTGACAACACTTGGCTTTAAATAGCTAGTTATATAAAAAGTGTACCGATTGCCATGTCTCGATTTCCGTGGTATCCGTTGCCCCGTTTGCCGAGACACGACCGACACATTCATAAAATGGATGCACTCTCGCATATTATTGAAATTTGTGCACATACATCTCATATTGACAAGATATTATTTTAGCCACTTTAATTTAATAACCCAAATTATAGACAAATAATTCAAGAAATTAAACACGATGATTCTGAATGCTCGAATGGAACGATAGCAAAGAACATAACAAAACATTGACAATAACAGAATCTCATCTGTAAATTCACACAGTCTGTGCCCACCAGGTTTGGACATCGCGTTGGATTGCTCGAACACGCGAGTAATGCTTGGAGTATAACCGGTGCAGAGCAATAATGAGTTCGTTGCCGCCACCCTGGGATTTGACAACGCTCACCCACTCCCATCACCGCGACGTAATGACAGCAAAGAGGAGAGATAAATTGCGCATTACACATGCAAAATAGCTATGGATTTTTATGACAACTGTGAAATGATTCGTTGAATCCTGAATGTATTGTTCAATACTTCGATGTAACTTTTCCAAAAGTGATGTCATTGAAAAACCTCGTCACAATTTTATAAAGAGATATCGTCGAATTTTAGATTTTGTGCTGCATATGTAATAAATTTTAATGACCAAAGATTTAAATAGCTAGTTATATAAAAAGTGTTATTTGAAAAAAATAGTAAAATTACCAGAACGCTTCATTATCAAATAAAGTTTATGAAGGACTAAAATCGTGCAAGAAAACATATCAACACCATTACATTGTTTCAAGGATACAACTTCTAAGATAAGAACTCTAACAAAAATTAATTATCACGTTGTTCCTGAAATATATATTTACTTTGTGTAACAAGAGACTATACTATGTCAATATTATTTCCTAATTTGGTGCAAAAACAATAAGTAGGTTTCATTGAATGAAATGTTTTAATTATTCATTATTTTTATTCTTATTTAAATTTTGTCTGTTAAAATTCCTGAATTTTGTATAAGGCATTCCATATTGTCATGATTACTTTTTTGAATTAACGTATTTAATACAAGACTTTTTGTATAAGAATTTCTGTGTATCCGTGCAGTAAAAAACTAGAAATGTATTTCTTTCAATCGTGAACAAAACTCATGAACAGAAAATTAAATAAATACATTTCCCAATATTTTGAAGAAACCCATTTGGGTAGGTTTAACCCTATACAAAGACTGTTTTGAAATGGAATTTCCTTAGTCACTTCCTGCAAAATTGACGGGTTAAACGTTTTGAGTCATTCTACGTCCTATTGCTAATACTTTCAACTCGCTTCCATCAACGTTTGCACCTCAACCAGTAATAAACCAAAAACACGATAAGATGACAAATGAGACCTCGCATTCCAGCGTTACGACTGGCCTCGCTCCACTTGAGCCGCGTTTGCTAGATTAAATACCGGGCGCCTAGTAAACAGCCACGTAAGCGGCGACGGAGCCGGTAGGTGTCGCGGTATATGGAAACATTCCGTCCCCAACTCGCGCCCTCCCACCAGACGCTAAGCCGCGCCGTGAATTTCGGGTTATGACCCTCTTTACACTCCAGACCTGCGCACCCGCTCCAGATACGGTTAGCTTTACGCGTGCTGGTTGCTCCTTGGGAGACGCAGCCCCGCCGGAGCCATGGAACTCGCAAGTAGAACGGGACGTAGGGCGGGAGCGCAAGCTGAAGCTGAAGGGCGGAAAGTCGTGCCATGTGGCAGAAAGGGTGTCGTTGGTAAACGAAACGGTATGCCCGGATGTATAGCAATGTGGGAAGGAGATATGGCAAAGGAGCACAAGATGATGTGTCGTATTGGTTATTAAGTCGCAGAAAATATATGTATTTGCATCAAAATGTAAAAAAAATGTCGATGTCCCTCCCTCAATATTCTCAGTAATAGTGTAAGAAAGATAGAACGTAGTTTATAACAATTAGAATGTAGAGGTTGAGACAATGAAATCAGTAATATTAAAAATCAAATTCGTGAAATATCCGAGGAATGAGAATGGTTGAAGTGAACGAAGAATATGAATATAAACAGATGAACATTAGAAATTGAAAGTAGAGAGACCAACGGCGAACACGGAAAGTTGTGATTCATGAACGTCTCGTCTTGTAACGGAAAATTGATTATAATCATATTTATTTTAGAATATTTTTCTCACAATATTAACTCTCGTTTAACACCAGGAATGTTAATGATCAAAGAAACACTCAACAAAAAATTTCATAATAAATAAATTAATAAACATATTAGAAAAAGAAAGAAACCCGTAAAATGCTACTGGAATAACGTTTTCAACCTCACAATACAAATACATATCAGATAGATTGAAAGAGAAACTCAGTACAATGTGCATCGTCGATGAATAAGATGACGTTTGTTCTCTTTCAGAAAATCTATCTAGGAAACAATAATAATTGTATTACATTGTCAAATCGTTTAATACATCAAAATTGATTAACAAGGTATTTATCAACATGATTGCATTCATTTCTCCGAAAGTCCCCTATATTTTTTTAAAGTCCCAATAAAGTAATGAGAATAAAGACAGTAAGTATGTTTTTTATGTCAACGCATTCGTAAATTTCGTAAATTCGTATATTTCGTGCAGTATTCAATTTAATTTATATCTTAATTCATGAAAAAATGAAATAATAATAAAACACGTAAGTAAAATGAATTTTTTCATAAAAATTATAATACTTTATACTTGCATGTCATGCTAATACAAAACATTTTCGAAATCGTTTTGAATTAATACTTTAAAACACAATTTGTGTGTTTAATCTCTTTCTCAGCCTTCATGTTGTAGCTAAGATGTTGAGTACAAGACACCGAATCAATCACCTTTCTCATCCTCCTACACAACAAATATTTCCGCAGTTTTGTCGGACTTCATGTCATGGTGATATAGTTGGATTTTACTGCTTGTTCCGACTGGTAATGAAAAACGATAGGGCACCTTCGTAGAATATCTTGTAAAAAATTAAAGTCAATTAAAAATATATATTTTTTGGTTATAAATAAAACTATTTACCTTACTAAACATTACTTTCATTTTGAATATATTGATTTATAAATAATTTTAATACGACGCATGTTAAAACTATTTCTTCTTGAAATAGTTTGAATAAAAAACTCCTGGGAAATGTTTATAATATTATTTTTGGGATATATTATTGTTTATAAACGTATTATAAATCATCATTTTAAAATACATTCCTACAAAATCAGAAAAATTAGCTTTGATCGTGTACATCAGTGTTGCCAAGGTCGATGCCACGAGCGAGTGTCCATGGCACTCATGCCACGACGAAATCCCCCCTCCATTCAGTTCATAACCCCTCCACCAGAGTCAACGCCATCGCTACTGTAAAACGGGGGGGTTACTAATAGTTTACTCTCCCGACGCTAGTTGCGCAGTGTAGCTTATGGCATACTACCGAGTCACGAAGCGTGCCACTGCCATCAGTAGACCTTGACACCACTGGTGTACATCAATGATGGGTAGGCATTTTCCCTGTGACCACTGTGTTTCCAGGTTCGCCCTTGGTAAAAGCTCGCCTTCGAGATGAGTAGTCGGTGCCACTGCGTTGCGCGCTAAACCCGGAAGAAGCAACGCGAGCGCTGTGGCAGGCGGGGAGCCCGGAGCGGTGTGTGCATGGCGGGTGCGGTGCGAGCGCCGCCGCCGCCGCCGTCGTCGAGACGATGTGGGCGTCGCGGCTGCGTCGAGCAGAGGGGAAGGCAGTTTGTAATCCTCGGAGACACTAATGAATCTCCACCTCCTAATCTCCTGCCTCCCTCCCCGTCCTCTCCCGTCTCCACGCACTATCGTCGCCGCCACAATCACTTCTCCCTTCTCCGCCCCCGTCCTCACCGTCATCAACGCTACAGTTACCGTCACCATTACCGTTAACACCGTCAACCCTAACCAACCTCTGCCGTTATCGTCATTATCATCGCCTGTTACCGTCATCGTTACCTTTACCTTCACCGTAGTTACCGTTAGTGTCATCATTGTCAGCGTCGTCACCGTCACTGTCGCCAACGCAACCGTCGACAACGCCACCGTCGATAACGCCACCGTCGATAACGCCACCGTCAATAACGCCACATAACGCCACCGTCGATAACCCCACCGTCAATAACGCCACCGTCGCCGTTGACTCTGTCACTGTTGCTTCCATCATCGTAGGTTCCGTCACCGTTGTCTTCATCACCGTTGTCACTGTCGCCACCGTTACCATCGTTATCGTCATTGCCGTCACCGTCATCGTCTTCATCGTCGTCACCGTCACCATCGACACCGTCATATCTATCACCACTGAGACAGCCTCTACTACCAATGCCTCATCCCTATTACACCATCGCTACCACTGCAATTGCCCGTCTCATCCACCTCTCCACCTCCGCCGCAACCGCCGCGCCGCTCCACTCCACTCGCCTGCGCAGCATGAATCGTGGATGGGCGCGGAGCCGTTTCCCTCTAGGTAGCGCTGTCGCTGGCACCTGCCATTACGGAGCGTGAAACTGGAATGTTGTGAAGAAGAAATACCTTTGCTGCCATTAACTCATGAACTCTTGCTAAAGAGAGATTCATGTAAGAACAAGCAATTTTGACAGCTAGTGCTGGCAACATAACGGAAGGTCTGTCGTCGTTGTGTCCTTGATCCCATTGAACTCTTCTTCCTCGATTCGTTCGTTTCCAGTTGGCTAACTTGTAAATGGTTTCGACGCTTCCTTTTGTGATGTCCTCGTCCGACGAAAATATAGTTCGCCACGAGAAATAACTGAAATTAGGAAGTGCAGTGCTATGTGCTCTTCTGTAAAAATTTCTTTTTTTTATAAACATTATATTGTAACCGCTAATTGTCGATTACATTTTAAACCAAGGAGAAAAATAGAAGAGAAAACTCGACACCATATTATTAACTAATAGTTTCTCTGGTGGCGTAGAGATGGCGACAGCCAGGAGATTCATTTCAGAACGCACTCTGATAGTAACCAATCAGAAACTTTTGGGGAACAAACAGAAACGGCATGAACTGATGTAGAGAGAATTCATCCCTATTCTAGTTCGAGTCGCCGAGGTGAGCAGTCATAAGAATTCGCTTCTTATCGTGTTTGAGCCGCCGAGGTGAACAGTTAATTTTTTTGTGCACTAGCTAAAGACCATACAGAATATCAAGAATTCGACCCCCAAATGTTGCAGAGATAATTGATGACAGCGGGCGCAGCATGGGAAGATTTAATTTTTATAATTTAAAGCCATTCCAAGAATGAAGAATGGAAGAAAAGCACCACAGAATACAAGATGTTGTCAATATGAGCTCAACTATTCTGTAAGAAGATTTTTTCGGAACTTTTATCGCGAGAAAAACCTTTTTTTAAAGGAGGGGCTTATGTAACCGCTAATTGTCGATTACATTTTAAACCAAGGAGAAAAATAGAAGAGAAAACTCGACACCATATTATTAACTAATAGTTTCTCTGGTGGCGTAGAGATGGCGACAGCCAGGAGATTCATTTCAGAACGCACTCTGATAGTAACCAATCAGAAACTTTTGGGGAACAAACGGAAACGGCATGAACTGATGTAGAGAGAATTTATCCCTATTCTAGTTCGAGTCGCCGAGGTGAGCAGTCAAAAGAATTCCCTTCTTATCGTGTTTGAGCCGCCGAGGTGAACAGTTAATTTTTTTGTGCACGGCGTAGACGACGAGCGTCACGTAGTAGCCTACGACGTATAAGAAAGTCTGTATTATTTTCGGAAATCTCATTCTTGAAATGTACTTATTGAATCTCAAGAATTATAAGAACTCTGTTTGATATTACAACTAGTTTGGCTCATTACCATTAGGAAGTCATAATTGGAAGCTCTCAACTTGCATTCTTATGCGACCATCATCTTGGAGTGATCGATGGTAAAACGTCGCTAAGCAATGAGAGACGGCGATCGGAGGCATCCCACTTTTCAACGCGGCAGGCAACACGGAGCGGTGCAGAAATCCAGCGACCTTGGAGGCGTGAACGCCGTTTTGCAGCCGGCTACGTAGAGCAGAGTATTCTTCGGGAGGTCATCGGTCGTGAGTTAAATACCGAAAGAACTTTCACGAAATTTCAAATTAGAATTTCACCGAACAGTTGTCTTGGTAACTAATCGAGTCATTTCTTTTTCTCATAAAGTCGTAATTAGAATCAGATTCAGATATTTCTTGTGAATAATGTAAAAATTGTGTTCTTACATA
This sequence comes from Acheta domesticus, assembly GCA_031308135.1. NCBI lineage: Eukaryota > Metazoa > Arthropoda > Insecta > Orthoptera > Gryllidae > Acheta > Acheta domesticus. The sequence goes on from JAHLJT010009419.1 coordinate 123,958,597, forward strand.
AAACTATTTAACTGAATTCACGTATAATTGATTTAAGAGTATAAATAACACTTAGCAAAAGTGAGCTGTATGAAATACTGAATGGGAGGAAAGCCGTCCGACTATTTATTTCATAATAGCATTTGAGGGACTGGCTAAAGACTTTGTCAAACGAAATTTTTTTATACTGAAAGGCTAAGGATGAGCCAAATTTCAATTGTAAGAATTAAGTGTTATATTATTAATTGATTCAAAGGTGTTAAAAAATTTGGAACATTGTGTGTGCATGTATTTCTTTTTCAGGATCATTATTTGAATTGTATTTCGTGTGTTTTATTAGTGAGTTTTGTTACGTAAAGTGTATCTCTGTGTGTATAAGTTATTATTAGAAAACAAGGGATCAAACTTAAGATTACATTAGAAAATCATAACTGCAGTTTTGGTAGGAAAGGTAGCTACCAGGATTTAATGGGAAAAATATTGAGAACATAGGTAAAATTTGTAAATACAATTGTAGATCATATTTCATTCATTAGAATATACGTTCAATATTGTTTCAAACTAATGAACTGTGTTTACTTGCTAATTGGTAATTAGTTGAACCATGACGAACCCACCCCTGACAGGGAATTTTACCTTTCATTAGAAGTATTCCCAGGTTTGCGTGACGGGGCAGAAGCTTGTCACGGAATAAGTAAATTAAAGATTTACTTTTGTAACCAAAGAGAGAAAGCGGTTACAATATGGAATTTACTTTTTGTGTGATAAATATTATATTTATTTTAAAACCGAGTCTTGAATGTAAGGTGCGTACTGGTGCACGTGTTTATTGCCTCTTGTGGTGTGTTGATTCTGAGCGTTTCGTGGTTCTGTGCTTTGCGTTTTTATTTATTTTTAAATAATAACGCCATTGCGAATCATGGAACGTCGGAGTGATCGCAGGGGGTCTCCTTGTTCACGCCAGCGGCAAGAGGATATTATATTTCTCGCGAGGAAATTCCGAGAAATGCAAAGGGAAGGAAGGTTAGAATCCGGTTCTGTTGTGAGCCTCATATTGGAATAGCTGAATCTGAGCAAAAGTACTGTTACGAAGTAAGTTTTATATTATAATTACACTTTAATAGCTGTTGTTGTGCCATTGATAAAAGTGTAACTGAAGGAATTCTGTTTATTTAGGTATTATAAAAAGGACATCAGTGAATTGAGAACTCCTGGGAAGAAAAGAAGACGAAGAGCATATATAATAGACAAAGTGGACGGATTTGGCGAAGGCATCATCACGAAAATTATTAACGGGATGAGTGAAAAGTCAAGTTATAATTTATATTTTATTACTTGTTCTGTATATTTATTTTGTAGTAGTATAATACAGAAAAATCAGAACTGTACTGTATTTATGGGTAAAGAAACAAAGATGATCCTGTTGTGGTATAGTTTCCTTATATCTTAATTAATGAAACTATAAATTTTGTCGTCTATTACATTTCACTTTATCTTCAATACATCCCCACTGGGTTGCCTCAGAATGAAGCAGTTCTTTCAGATTGTACCTTTGAGACTGGATATTACTAATTTTCTAGGGAAGTATTTTCTTGATCCCCAATTATGACAAGCCATGGTGCTTTAAGACAGGAAATATTCAACTAAAAAATAGAATACTAATTAACAGTTAACTAAATAGAATACTAATGCAATTGTCTTTTTGTTCCAAGAAACTTCTACTGACACATGAAAATAATTAAATTATATACACAAATTTAAAGAATAAAAATCTACAAATACAATTCACAACGCAACTTTAAAATACAATCCACAAATACCATACAATATACATTAAAAATATATATTGTAAATTTTTTAAATGTATATTGTATGGTATTTGTAGATTGTATTGTAAAGATGTGTATTTTATTTGTAGATTGTATTTTAAAGTTGTGTTGTGTATTGTATTTGTATATTTTTATTCTTTAAATTTGTATATTGTTTGTGCCAGTTTTCTTTGTATCAACAAATGTATTATTTAATTTTCCCTAATGATCGGATACTGTTTTATAAAACTTCCTTGTTTACAAATTGTGTTGTTTTTGTACAATTCTTAGTTTTTGTTTTCAATATTAGTGTGCTTGGACTGCATTCATTAACTTTTGTGAAAATGAATAAAATATTATTATTATTATTATTATTATTATTATTATACATAAATGCTGGGATGGATCCAAATTTGGTGCTCAAGTGTAATGGTAATTCCACCCCATTGGTCAAAGTGATAAATAAATGTTCTTGTGAATTTTTCTTTTTTATGCACCTTTATAGGACAGTCTTCAAACCCATCTATTCATTTTAGATTATTGAGATATGTTCTGTTGATAATTAAGTATTTAAAATAGATAATAATTTGTTAAGTGGATGCTTGTAAAGGAAACAATTCTGGAGAAAATTTAGTAAAGCCTTGAGTTGAGGCTGCAAGAATACAAGTAAAAGATAGCGTTCACTGATAAGATGTTTTAATTAGTAAGAGTGAATTTAAAGGATGTGCCTATTATTCATCCAAGAAATAAGAGATGAAAATAGACAAACTAGATTAAGGAATGCATTGCCTTGTAGAACATTTTTGACATACAAAACCATTAAGTCACATTTGAGTTATGAGAGCAATTGTACTAAGTATGGCTGTGACTAAAAACAACAAAAAATTATGAACAGGCGTCTAAGAAAATACTTAGCTACTTATTTCTGATAAATGAGAAATAATATATACACTAGCCTACCCGTGCGAGAACTCTCGAATATTAAACTCCACCCTCTTCTCTACACTTCCATTTCCATTTGAGGGGGAAAACTTGTTAACGGAACGTACATATTTGTTTATAAAATTATCAAATTAAAATAAATTATATCATTCACATGCATTTCAATATTTTCAATTACAATATAACATCAGTTACATTGCCAGTTATCAAATAAAAAGAACAAATTTTAAAGTTTTTGAAACAAATTTTGAATAAGGGATTATTCAGTGTTATTGACAGATCATGAAACAATTCACAATTCCTTGAAAACATTTGAAGTAATTAGACAACCTTGCTTGACAGTTAGCTTTTCGAATTCCTTGATAGTCACAAAAATATTATAAAAGCTTTTTACTCTACAGTAAGCTAGGTAAAGTTGTCCAAACGAAAATAACGGTTCAGGCAAATACAAACCTATTTTATACCCAAATACAACTTCATTTCCGAACTGAGAGGTATATCTGTGCAATACAATCGCCTCGATTATCAGTAATTAGTTTCATTGAACACACACTGTTGCAGGTTCTGCACGTCTCTGAACACGTGGAGTGGTATTGAGAAGAGTCTGACCGTCATAGAATGTCCAAGAAGCTCTCGACCTACAGATTGCGGTACGAGAAACATGACTTCGATACCACCTGTCTCAAAATTCCATGTCCAAAAATGCTGCTTTGATTTGAATTTTGAGACGCAAGTTTTTAAAAAATCCTTCGTAAGGCAAATACCACAACAAAATACAATTTGTCACGTTTCCGTGAAATTCTCTTTGTTTAGAGACATTATTTATAGAGATTGGTTGCGTGTAAGAGTCGCAAAGAAAAGTTATACCGCTGAAATAATGTAGGAGACAACATTTCCAAAGAAGAAACATTTTTTCTTTCATATATTGGCAAATAACAGGAGAAAAGAGCATAAATAAACAAATTGTGTTTGATTAGTGTCCTTCAAACATATCTGGCCACAACTTAACAAAATGTGATACGTTTCCAGTCTCTGAAGTTTCTGTTTCCAACGCATAGGGAATTTCGAAGTTCTGATGAGAATGGGGAAAGCACGTGATTCTGAGTAGGAAATGGAAGGAAATGGACTAATACAAACTGTTAGGGCCGCGACGTAAGACGGCATTATCCTTGAAACTGCACTCCAACTACTTAGTCCAAACCTCTTGCACACCACCTACCAATGTGATTGCTGCTTGTGCGTCCCCAACATTCTCCTTCTCTCCTGTTCCCACTTCGTCCTCTGAGACACCTTTCACGATTTTCCGACAACTCTCGAGAGATGGAGATGACATTTTAAACAGGGAACCTAAATTTCAACAAGCGACTCGCAGGCAATGGAGTTGAACAAAATCGATTCTATTGCATTTATTAAACGAAAACTCTTATACAACAGGTTTGCAAAGTCAATGCACACACTTATTTCGGTATTCTTTTAACCCAGTTTCTCGGACGGAATTTAAAAGCATTCCAATTCGTTTAGTACACAATGTTCCTCTATAATATTTAATTTTTAAATGCAAAAAGATTGTATTTCAATTTCAATGGATGGTGCTTACCTCTACAAAACTGTATTGCGTTTTTTCAACGAGAGCTAAAAATATACTGCATTAGTGAAAATACGATAATTATTTTTTTATTTAATTAAATTCACATTTTCTATTTAAGGACCAATTACTGCTGTCCGTAGTTTATTATATGGTCAAAGAGTTAAAAAATATAGTTTTTCAAAAAGTTTCGTTAAATAAGCAGTTTAGGTGAATTTCACGATCGGTTTTCTAGAGGCAATAAAACTAGTGGTGACACAACACCAGTTATATGGCCACATACTTTTTGCATTATTTATAAATTTGCAATTTTTTAAAATTCACAGTTAAATGAAAATTACGCTCTTGTCGTTCTTTTCACTGACACTTCTTTTATCCGTGAAAAAAATTGAGGAAACAAATTGCAGCAGTTTTTTGAGAAAAGAATATTTAAAAAATTTAATTGCCTATTTTTCGCGGAAAAGTGCATGGAAACTATGTATAATTTCCAGAATTTGAACTGGAACTTATTTACAGATCTTTCTTTAAAAAACAAATTTCATTAAGGGAAACATCTCTATCTTCAATACTGAAGTTGTTGGAAGATGACTAAGAAATGCACTTTTGCAATTTATTGAAAAAGTATAATGAATATGAGAACTACACCAATATCTATAGCGTCCTTTTTGCTATCCGAAGACAAAGTTTAAACAGAAAATTGGAGCCATTTTTGAAAACCACTGAAAATGTTTTTGACTTTTCAAGCAAATTACCCTCAAAAATCAAAATATCCATTTGAAACTCCCAAAGTCTTCAGTTCGTTCACATCAATGGGGGGATATCGGTTTTGGGCAAAATTGACTGCAAGGTTTAGGCTCTAGCGTTAACTACAGACGGATGGACGGACGACCGACAGAGAGACAGACGTTTTGTCGTCAATGGGTTTTTTAGTACTAAGGACCCACGAAACATGGAATCTCGCTTTACCTCGCGTCAGAGGAAGTAATTTACTACACACAGAAACAGTATTTTCTAACTTTTTCGTTTCTTGGGTCCAGTAATGAGAGATTTTCTGCTGAAAAAATGCCACTTTCCGGCGCATACATAACATCTTAAGAAAAAAGTGCGAGAATGTAAAATTGCAAAACTGTCTTAACAGTTTTGCTGTCATGCTATGAGGATAATAATGATCATGTTCATGATGATATGATTGGAAATGAAAATGCGCAGTAAAGAGAGAACGCAAGTCTGTGAGTGACAATTAGTTTCAGAAACAACTTTATGAGCAATCCAAATTATTAAAAATAATTGAATTTTTGAATACAATACGGGAGAGATCGCGCTTTACTACACAGTGCGTAACAGGGCGCAGGCAAGACAATCCCAGAGCAACTTCGATTCTCCTAAGCTCCCACTGGCTGTCGGTGCCAGTGCAGCATCCGAAATATCGTGGGCAGCCTCGCCCCCGGGAGATCTCCCCGGCGACTTGGAGCGGGATGGGCCCGGGGCGCCGCGGTACCCCGCCCCCAAACGTCCTCAAAGCGCCGCTCGATTAATGGACAAATGGAGCAAACGGCTTCGTAATTGCGAGGACGCGCCGCGCCGCAGCGGCCTCGCGTCAAAGACGCGCTGGATTACGCGTCGCGCCGGCGCCGCGCCTCGCCTCGCCTCTGCCCCGCCAGTTCGCAGTCTCACTGTTCCGGCGCCCCGCCCATCCCGCCCACTCCGTCGCTCAGCCGTTCCACCGCCCTCACGCCTCCCCGCCACCCCCTCGTTTCCCCGATGACCCCTCGCCACTCAGCAGCCATGAATCCTCGCCGCCCTGCCCACCCTCACCTCAGCCCACTCCGATGCCCCGCTGCCCCGCCTACTTCGCCGCCCAGGTGTCCCACCGCCCCGCGCCGCCCCGCGCCGCCCCGCGCCGCCCCGCGCCGCCCCGCGCCGCCCCGCGCCGCCCCGCGCCGCCCCGCGCCGCCCCGCGCCGCCCCGCGCCGCCCCGCGCCGCCCCGCGCCGCCCCGCGCCGCCCCGCGCCGCCCCGCGCCGCCCCGCGCCGCCCCGCGCCGCCCCGCGCCGCCCCGCGCCGCCCCGCGCCGCCCCGCGCCGCCCCGCGCCGCCCCGCGCCGCCCCGCGCCGCCCCGCGCCGCCCCGCGCCGCCCCGCGCCGCCCCGCGCCGCCCCGCGCCGCCCCGCGCCGCCCCGCGCCGCCCCGCGCCGCCCCGCGCCGCCCCGCGCCGCCCCGCGCCGCCCCGCGCCGCCCCGCGCCGCCCCGCGCCGCCCCGCGCCGCCCCGCGCCGCCCCGCGCCGCCCCGCGCCGCCCCGCGCCGCCCCGCGCCGCCCCGCGCCGCCCCGCGCCGCCCCGCGCCGCCCCGCGCCGCCCCGCGCCGCCCCGCGCCGCCCCGCGCCGCCCCGCGCCGCCCCGCGCCGCCCCGCGCCGCCCCGCGCCGCCCCGCGCCGCCCCGCGCCGCCCCGCGCCGCCCCGCGCCGCCCCGCGCCGCCCCGCGCCGCCCCGCGCCGCCCCGCGCCGCCCCGCGCCGCCCCGCGCCGCCCCGCGCCGCCCCGCGCCGCCCCGCGCCGCCCCGCGCCGCCCCGCGCCGCCCCGCGCCGCCCCGCGCCGCCCCGCGCCGCCCCGCGCCGCCCCGCGCCGCCCCGCGCCGCCCCGCGCCGCCCCGCGCCGCCCCGCGCCGCCCCGCGCCGCCCCGCGCCGCCCCGCGCCGCCCCGCGCCGCCCCGCGCCGCCCCGCGCCGCCCCGCGCCGCCCCGCGCCGCCCCGCGCCGCCCCGCGCCGCCCCGCGCCGCCCCGCGCCGCCCCGCGCCGCCCCGCGCCGCCCCGCGCCGCCCCGCGCCGCCCCGCGCCGCCCCGCGCCGCCCCGCGCCGCCCCGCGCCGCCCGCGCCGCCCCGCGCGCCCCGCGCCGCCCCGCGCCGCCCCCGCGCCGCCCCGCGCCGCCCCGCGCCGCCCCGCGCCGCCCCGCGCCGCCCCGCGCCGCCCCGCGCCGCCCCGCGCCGCCCCGCGCCGCCCCGCGCCGCCCCGCGCCGCCCCGCGCCGCCCCGCGCCGCCCCGCGCCGCCCCGCGCCGCCCCGCGCCGCCCCGCGCCGCCCCGCGCCGCCCCGCGCCGCCCCGCGCCGCCCCGCGCCGCCCCGCGCCGCCCCGCGCCGCCCCGCGCCGCCCCGCGCCGCCCCGCGCCGCCCCGCGCCGCCCCGCGCCGCCCCGCGCCGCCCCGCGCCGCCCCGCGCCGCCCCCGCGCCGCCCCGCGCCGCCCCGCGCCGCCCCGCGCCGCCCCGCGCCGCCCCGCGCCGCCCCGCGCCGCCCCCGCGCCGCCCCGCGCCGCCCCGCGCCGCCCCGCGCCGCCCCGCGCCGCCCCGCGCCGCCCCGCGCCGCCCCGCGCCGCCCCGCGCCGCCCCGCGCCGCCCCGCCACCCCCTCGTTTCACCCGACGACCCCTCGCCACCCAGCAGCCACGGATCCCCGCTGTGCCGCACTCCCGTCACCTCGCCCCCCCCCCAGCCACTGGTCGCCTCGCCTCCTTTCCGATCTCCACCTCGCAACCAAGCATTCCCGCCACTCGTCGCCATGCAGTTCTGCCGCCAACCCCGTCCTTCCGCTGGTTTGTCGCATTCCCGCCGAGTCACCGACCTCCCAGTCCTCCCGCCAAGCCACTGACCTACCATCGTTTTTTTGCCGCTGTCCCGCCGACTGTCGTCTCACTGTCTTCAACCCCTCCTCACGGCAACCCATCGATTCCCCGCCGTTCGTCGTCCTCCCATCACCGTCCAGTCGTTTCGCCGTCCCGATGTCCTCCTGATCTCCCGTCGTCCTACGGTCGTCGTCCTGCCGACCTCCTTGCGTCCTTTAGCCGTCTCGTTCCACCGTCCTTACCACCTCATTCCGTCAGCTCATGAACCTTGCGCCGTCTCACCGTTATCCGCCATCGACGCATGTACACCTACTCTCAGTCCGCCTTTCCTCTCCCACACTAACCGTCTCTTCGATCCTCTGATCTGCGTCATTGTCCTCGACAGTGGCATCTCCTCATTATGGACCGAGGGCGTTGGCAGTGAAGGAAAATACTCGTATTAACACCCATATTTCTCTTTTCGCATTCTTTTTTGGAGCAAAACAGAATTGTTTAAACAAAAAACTGATTTTTTTAAATTAAAATATTGGATGAATGAGAGAAAGATAGCTGCAAAATAAGAACATTGATGGTGGTATATTTTCCAGTACAAATATTGAAATAATGATTTTTAAAGTATTGAAAAACACATACTTGACGTTTTCCCATTTTTAGTTGTAGCTTTAAAAATTAAATTTTGAAATATTCTTGGGTTAGATCACTTAATTACTCGTTTATTTTATTCACACAAAAAGGACGAAAAGCAATTATTTTAAAAAAATTTGTACCACTTGTTTACTATCCACATCAAAATAACATTAATTTCGTGAGTATTGCTAAAGGCTGCAACGGGCAACGAAGAATATTGCAACCACAGATGCTCGCTTACTATAGCAGGCCTTTGAATCGACGTCCAACACCTTCGCACAGTTCTTGTTGAGAGGGAGGGAGGTCGCGCGCATGCATTGTCGCTACTCGAACCATCCTAAAGACGTTGGATCTTCGTTTCATGGTGCCTATTCGTTGGAGCGATTTACGACGCCGATCGCGCGGAAGACCGAATAAATAAAAATATATAAATGAGATCAAAGAAGAAACTGATTTTTTTTATTTTCTTGGGCGTTGACTCACGATTAGCACATGCAAAGAAAACGCCTCTGATCACTGGATTTCTCCTTCCGCTGCTGCGGCTTTTCCAACTGAATTCGAGGCGACGTTTGTCGTCTCTGCCTCTGTACCTACCCTCCGTGTGTTTTGACTCCGTAGAGAGCTCTGCCTCCTGCCCTATGGATTTTTTATAATTTTATTAAAAAAATGTGCGTTGTTAAAAAATAAAACTGTTGAATTAATATCGCGGTGGCGATGTTTCTGCGTCCTCATCGATTGTTTTTGTGAACAACAATTTGGTTGAACTTCTGCTGTCCTTTTATCGGTCTGTTACCTGACACTCGCTCCGTTCTTCCCGTCATCCTGCTGACCATCATCCTTCTCCTTCCCTCTCGCCAACTTCCCGCAACCGTTAAACTTCCTTCTACCTTTCATACCCCTCCCGTTTCCCTCCTCCTATCCTCCGTCACCGTTTCACCGACCACCCTTCTGTCTCCGTTTTATCACCTTCCGCTTTTACTCATCATACGCATACCACCACACTTTCCCACTGGATGACTTCCCTTCGAACATCTGCTGTTCCATTACGTGAATATTCGGTTCGGCGGCGCGCTGCTGTACATCTCTTTAAAATATTGATTAAATGTTTCCTGACTTTGGTGCTTTGATTTTGTCTAATTGTTAAAAACCAGTAGAATACTAATTAAATATTTTCAGTTTTTTGCAACTCATCGTATAACTTAATTACATTTCATGATATAGTTTATTTTGATTACTTAGTAATTATCTGAACATATATTAAAACGTTAAATGAATTAAAATGTAATAAATATGATAATTGACATGGAAAGTTCCTAACCATGCAAGCCACAGAATCGTTTAAAGAATTTAATGTACATTATGAAACCATCAAGTAGGTTAGTTACGTCTAGTAGTGGAATTAGTTTATTATATATTATTAATAGTAGTTCATTATTCATACAAGGAAAGATTTATTACTAGTAGTAGTTTATCATTCAGACAAGAAGAGAGCGTCAAATTTGGTACGCTATCGCAACAAAATACAAAGAAAAATATTTCTTTTTCAGCAGATTTTATTTGTGAAAATTAAAATACACATTACTAAAAATCATGAACAATGAGTACAAGGAACTGATATTATTAATAAAATTTTATCGTTTGGGACTATGAAATTTAAAAGCATTGTTCTCAGTATATATTACAAATTCTTTGAATGATAAGCATGGGTAATATAACAGAATGAGATACAAAGGCTATCATTCTTCTTCTATATTTACTATGCAATGTTACCGGAAAATATTCAATAACATTAATCATATTAGAATGAAACGTTTACATTTCCAAACGCAACACAAATATATCTCTATAATAATAACATACATTTGCGTGCATTTCCATTCATAACACACTACACCGCTAGTCAAATACATGAACATCAGAATCAACATTAATTTGTATGAGCTTAAATCAAGATTGTGGACGAATTTACGTCTACTTACGCACCCCAAAATGAAATCAGAGCGGAAATGGGACGCTGGTACGTGTTTTGCAGACGTCAAAGCAACACTCGGAAACGAGGACTGTTGCAGCTCGACGTTTCCTGCTACAAAGAGAGCACGCCAATTACACAGGTCGTTTTAACTCTCTTAAACATGAAACAGCAATCGGGATTACTCGCTCCCAAGTAATCCCTTTATCCCACTTTAAAAAATCTCTTTCCCAGGCGAAATTAAATTCCATGAAGCTCTCCTTCGTGGCTATGTTGAGTACTTCAGTCCTACCAAAATGGCGCCCTGCTAGGTGGACTTTTACGTGCATACAATACCTTTCGCAGGAAAATTTGCTTCGTTTCTTTTTCGTTTATACATGCAAACTGTCAGAGTAGAAGCCGATAACCAACAAATATATTCAAGACACCAGTGAAGGTTACTTGGTTACTTAGTAGAGGACATTTTAAATACAAAATTCAAAAAGTCAAGATTGGAGACTTTGCCTTAACTTCAAACTCCCAGAGGGTGGTAATTTCAAACTGACATATATGTCTACTAGTATGAGGTGTAGAACGAAGACAAATTATTTGTTCTTGCTTATTTTAATTATTTAGACAATCAGCTGAAAACATTAATATTGGCATTGCAACCATGTGATATATACTGGTAATTTTTGAGACTTAAAATGTTTCAAACAAGTTCAGTGCATAGAAAACCTATCTAACGGCCATTGTTAAACGACGTTTCTGACCATTATCAAAAATGTGTCGTTGCCGAGAGACCACAACTATGTAGATCAAAATATGGTTTGGAATTACTTTATTTGAAAATGGAACAAATTGAAAATTGGGAACTTTAAAGGAAAGGATGGTTTCATTTAAAAATATTCTAATCTCTTAACGAATTTAGTATTGTAATCAAGCATTTCAAGTATATTTCATAAATGTTCTGAACGAAGGTCATTATTAATGCTTTTACCTTAATTTAATAACCAAGATGATAAAGAAATAGTTTAACTACAACTTTTTCCTCTTTGTTTTTATTATTATACTTATTTATTACTATTATTTCAGTTTATTTTTACTTATTATTATTATTTAACTTTATTTTTCAATGTCACATTTTACTTCATTTTATACCAAATCTTATATTCAAATACAAAATAAGAAATTGACATGTCAGTATACGTTAGATGAAATTGTTTCCGGAACCACCACAAGGATTGTAATGGTATGGCATTAGTGAGGCCTCCCGGAGCAGCGATATTAAACATTATCGTCCACTGGTGTTAAAAAATAATTTCGCAACATTTATCATTTATAAGCATCTTTGAGATTTTCAAAAACAAGTAAGGTATTTACTTGCCTAGTGTTGTGTGAAATGAAATTGTACAGGTATTCCAATTTAAGAAGCATGAGAGTGTTGGTAATACAAATAAGGAGACCTACTTTGACAGTATTTTAAATAGAGCAAAATAAGGTAAAATGAAAGTAAATGAGACTTACCTGGACCAAATTTTTAAAACAAGTACTGTCTCTTAAAGCTACTGCAAGGAAATGTTTCCTCAGAGTTTCTTTTAATCAATCAAACGTTAACGATAATACCATTGTTAAATGAAGTGTTTAAAAATGAATGTAGGTAAATGAACTCAACTTTTCGAAATTGCGATACCCAGAAGTGCTTATTATCTTTCTGTAATTGATATCAGTTGATTCTAAAAATATAAAGAAATGTATTTACTTCTGGGACATGCAGAAGTTGCATAATAAATATTCCCAACTTCTAGGGAACGCAAGGAGGTCGAAGATAATTATATTTGCCAATGAATATGAGGGAAATTTTTATACGACGAAGATCCATGTGTGATATTTACCCCTGAGTGTAAGGCAACTCATCACACACAGTGTTCTGTTCACATTCTGGCGTCGTCAAAGTGATTTCGTGAACTTGCCGAACACGAGTACATGATGGGTTTCCTATAAATCAGGGTAAATATCAAATGTACAACTTTGTTATATGAGATGTCCTAATAACATGCAAAAAGCAATCATTTTGGTCCCGCTTATATAGCTGGAAAGCTTGAATTCGGACATTATGTAGAGTTACCTTCCCAAAACAACCAGATATTTCTTGTATTTTTATTTATGACCAAAACGTTTTAAAGAGGAAAAGCAATGACTTCTATACAGAGTGTAATATTGTAATATTACATTTTTCAAACCCACGGGTATCTGCACCAACGTGCCACTCCCCTCCCGGGACTTGTCAAAATCAAAAGTACCGAGTTCCGCTCACCACAGTCACTCTACCCACCTGTCCATTTAAAGATACATTACTTTGCCTCACCCTGTCCACCTTTATTTTATCTCACTCTCTCGCAATGTGCTGATGTGTCTAGAAATACATAAAAAACAATTTTGCAAAGAAAACATTTTTCCCGTTCAACGCCTACTTAACCCCTTCTACGGGAAAATTTCTAATATCCATTGTTAATAATTTTATAAATTGTAATGCAGCATGTATTCTAAATTTTATGTTTTCAGCTTCAGTAGGTTTGGCTCGACATTGATGCCATTCAGGTTGAATACTTTTTTTATTAAACATTTTACTAACATACTAGTACAAATTTGTTCGAGAACATTGCGTAGATTTACTGAAAAAAATGTAGCCTGTTGCACCGTAAACGATGAAAAAAGTTTGAACTGAACCATTTTTATATATTTCTGAAGATGATAGAACGCAAAACTAAATGTATTCTTTAAAAAAATATTAAAAACTAATGAAAGGTGCTGTAATATTTTGAAAAATTAAATGAAAAATGAAAATTTTAACCCAACGTGTGTTGGGTTGTAGCACATACAAAAATCTACTGCTGACAGTAGCTACAGCTTGTTGACAGCAGCAAAAGAATATTTCAAATATTGAATTTCACGCATCCCATTGTCTTAAATACAAGAGGTCGCTGTGCAGATGTGACGTGCCTTTCATTAACCCACTACTAAAAATCTGTTCCGAGTCGAAATTAAATTCCAGGAGTTCTTCATAGTCGACAATGGCGCCCACTGAGTTCCTTCCAGCCATAAAGGTAGCGGTGAAGGCAAACCGGCAGGATAATGATCCCTGGACCTCCATGCGGTTTGCGCCCCACTTGGAGATGGAGAGCGTTGCTGGGAGGGGAGAATGAAGAACAGGCAAAACGGCGGAGATGGGGAGAGACAAACCTGAGAGAGAGACAGAGAGATGAATGTGAGAAAGAAGACATACAAAAGTTGGAATGTAAGCACCGTGTTCAGAAATTGTATATTGAATAAATGGAAGAGGGATTGAAAGGTGGGATAATGTGGGTGAGAGTATGAAGATTGATGATGGCAAGCTGGAAGCAGAATAAAGATGGAAAACGAAAAGAAATATTAGTATAGAAAGAAAGAGTTTAGAAGTCATGGAGGGAATATCAAGGAACTGAGAGGTATGAGGAGTGTCGCTTGGGGAAAGTAATGATTAAGAAATGTAAAGAGCCAGAGAAGAGAAGCAGCGAGGTATATGAGTATGAATGATGATACATGTGAAAAGTAAAAAATAAATAACAACGATGTTAAGCTGAAAAAGATTGTCAGATGGCCAAGGAGTGAGGCTGTAAAAGATTGTATCGTGGTGAGTAATGAAGACGAAGGGTGACAAAAGGTAAATACGAGAACAGCTAAGAAGAGCTAGGCCCCACAGCCTAAAGATTTAGGAAGTGAAAGAGACGAATAAAGATGGAAGAGATAAAGGCGAAACGAAGGTAGGATAAGAAGTAGAAAGGCGCTGTTACCTAAAATATGCAACGCAGCGAAGACTGAAATGAAACCCGAGGAAACAGAAAAGGTAAACCCGAGAGAAGTGAAGAAGCGTTATGGTACCCAAAACGATAACCCCTAACAGAGGAGTGCAGAATGTACTGGAAATGTGGAAAATAATGGATGAAGGGAAATGGATAGGAGAGTCAATGAGAGAGAAGGAAAACCCGAGAACATCTGAAAGGGACTAAGGTGTTGACGAGAAAGTCGGGGCATCGTAGGAAATGTGGAGCAGGGAAGCACCAGCTCATGCAGCCAAGAGGCGTTGTTGCCCGGAAATTAGAGAGAATCGTAGAGAGTAATGAAGGCGGAGGTGAGGGAAAAGATATATTTAAGAACAATTGAGAAGGGCTAGATCGCAGATCCAAGAGGTACTATTTCGAAAGAAATAAGACGCATGGAGACAAATTCAGACAAAAGAAAGAGAAATGGTTTAACGGAAGTCCTCTGAGAAGTACTACGATGCAAATGCTGCAAGGCTACGCTGGGCTGCTACGTCCAAACCCTGCAAGGCACTGTTACCCAGATATTACAGAGAAGCGTGGATAGATATGAAGACGGAGACGAGACAAACAGTAAATCCGAGAGTAAGAGATGAGCAGCACAAAGTTGCGGACTGGAAAGGCTCTGTCAGTGCGGAAGCACGGAGCTGCGGGGAGAGCGAAGAACACAGAGCAGAGACAAAAGGTAAATGGAATACAGCTGAGAGGCGCGAGGTCACGGAGCCAAAAGATGCTGATACCCAGAAAGTACGCAGCAGCGTGAAGAGAAAAGAGGAGGTAGAAAAGAGAAAAAACTTGTATCCAAGCACACCTGAGAAGCGCTAGATCTATGAGCAGCAAGGCGCTGTTACTCAATAAGGAGAAGGAAGGACAGAGGACAGACGAACCCGAGAATAGCCGAGAAGCGCCAAGCCGCAGAGCCGAAAGGCGCTTTCACTCAGGAAGCACAGTCGGGCATGGAGCGCAAAGGAGACGAGCAGAGAGAAAGCATAAACCGAGCACAACTGAAAGACGCGGCCCCGCGGAGTCGAAAGGTCGCGGGTATGTGCCGGTGCTGCTCTCTAAACCATGGAGTCTCCACAAGGCGCGATGGGGCGTCGCGGGACGTTATTAGTGTCCGGTTTTATTTCCCGCATTCTTGAAATGCCTGGCGCCGCGTGCTGTCCGACATATTGCGGCGCGACTGTTGCGCGTCCCTCCGTCCCGCGCTGCGCCGCCTGTTTTACTCCCGGGGCCGCGCAGAGCCCCGCAGCCCCGCACGCCGAGGCCGAGCGAGCGCTGTGAATTATTTTACATGCACTGCTGCCGGAGACGGGTCTCGCCGGCCTGGATAGCCCACGTCGCTAAGGCTGGACGGCCGTCGCTGCCAGGGGTCGAAGGGTTGTGGGTTCGAATCCCGCCTCGGGCATGGAAGTTAGTGTGTGTTCGTGTTGACCTCACATGTTATTACTACAGTTTCCCCTTCAGTTAAAACAATCACAGTAGTCGCTATGTGACCAAGATGTTAAAAAGCGACGAAAATCATATTTGTGGAGAGTTATTTTAATCGTTACAATGCCATTTGTGGATTATTTCTCGCACAAAAAAATTAAAAATAAATTACAGTAATTTTTCAACATTCGTGAGAGTTAGGTTCCCAAAAATCATCGCGAATATCAAATCCGCGAATGCTGAGTCTATCTCTTAATGAAGAAAAGTCGGTTAGGTTCCTGCATATCAAAAAGGTGTTTAAAGAAAAATAAAGAAAAAATAGCAGACGAACAATTGAAGTAGAAGTGAGTAAGTGCTACTACAAACAGAATTCACAATTTACATCCCAAAGATAAGAAATAAAACAATATTTGAAAGTTTTCACTGTTGAAAGGGATCGGATATAAGATTTGATATTTTCTTTGATTTATCACCGTCGTCGTTGTTCTAATATCCAAATGTAGAAAGGTTGCTGCTTCTATTTCTTTCTTAAATTTGGAAGTTATTTCCATGCTTGGATCACATTCAAATGCTCTTTCTACCAGACTTTGTTCAGGTTTTAGAACGCCATTAACATTTTTGACATTGAACTTGCTTCAGTACGCATTTTCGCTTCCGTTACCTCATCAGTATGTTTGAGGACGTTTCCTTCGCTGATCTTTTCCTGAAGCTCCACTTCAGTAAGGTCATTATAATGAGAGTTGCACAGATCCTGATTGGCTTTTCTGTTCATGTGGACAAAACCTTACCTCGTACCCTTACCTACAATTTGACCGAAACGGAATTTTACAATTCTGTTAGTGTGAATTGACATTTCAACTAACAATTTTGCAGAACGTGATACTTTGAGCTCCTGTGACTGCCGAGTTCGTTTCTGAAATGACGTTGATAAAGGAAATGAAATGTCACTTTCAAAAAAATGTAATATCAAAAGACGCACTCGCGAATGTTGAAGTCGCGAATGTTAAAACCGATAGCATTTCTCTAATCGCGGATGTTCGGAACTCGCGATAACGAATTCGCGGATGTCGAGAGATTACTGTAGTTGCTCGAGAAGTTGCAAAAAAAGGAAGTATTTTGAACTTAGTCGATAACAGATGACAAAAACAATGATGAAATATTACGGATTTCATTATCTTAGTTTTTTTTCCTACAATTACGACCTTCGTAAAACAGAAAGGAAAAAATATAAAACATTATATAAAACACAAAACACAAATATAAAACACAAAAAATAAAAAACATTGTAATCATGTAAACAAATTAAGGAAAACTTAAAAAAATTATTGGGATGTAAAATTAACGGCAATTATAGAAAGAAAGGGAAATTATGTTTCAAAGACAGAACTTTCTTCTCGTAGCATTTTGTGCTGGTGGATGTTTCTGCTTGCAAGCAGTCACAAGTCTGCAACGCTGCGTTATGTTAACACAACCCCTTTAAACTCTACAAGAGCAAGCAGGAAAAATACGAACAGAACAGAATTTCTCTGTAAATGAATGACTTGATGAAATTTTACTATTGTGACGAACCTGAATTATGAGGTTCGTCACAGGTGCTAGAACCCCATAAAACGCAAAAAAAGAACGGGAAAGAGAGCGCGGCGCAGTTCAAAAGAGGCGCGCCCGCGGATGAGGAAGTTGTCGCCTATAACGTCGTTCACAAGTCGCGAGAAAATGACGCAGTAACTGGAGGGGAGTAGGAGGCACCGCGTTACCCCTCCGAACCGAGGGCATAAAACGCGGATCCGCAACCGGATGGTTCTCTTTAGCTTTCGTCAGTGGTGGAAGAAAGATCTCTTGAGCTTTCGTCAGTGGAGGAAGAAACATCTCTTCAGATTTTGTCGCCTCTGAAATTGGTAACAAATTGATGCTCAGATTACACCATAAAATCTGTAGCCGAAATGGAGGAGAGATCTAGTACGCGGCGAAAACTATACCTCACGCCGGCGTGCGAGAAACAACGGGCGTGAGTAAAAGAACGCGCCGGACGAGACCCGAAGGCGGACGAGCACCGTACAATATCGGACGGAGGAGTCGGGACCGAGGCGGACGAAGAAGACGGAAGAAGGACGACGGAGCTGGGAGCGCAAGAAAGAAGAAGGACGGAACCACAAGAAGAAGGAGACGGAAGAAGAACGGCGACGGGAGTTGAAGACGGAAGACGGAAGAACGAAGACAGCGCGTCGCCGAGTACCGAGGCCGCGGCGCGGAGCGCCAGCGCTGGCAGCGACGCGACAGCGAGCGACTGGGGACAAGGCCACCTAACCGCCAGGAAGGAGAGGTAACGAGGCTAGCGAAAAATATAGGTCAAGTTCGCGCCGTGTCGAATGGAGACGTTAGGAGTTGTTTGGGGAGGTTATAGAATGTAAAGGATAAATGACTTTCATGTTACAGTGTTAAAAGCACGAGCCATTTTGACGCCTGGTTACCTATTAATTTTCTTTTGTAAATGAATTAAAGTAAAGGTGTTAAATTGTATCAAAGGGTGAAGGAAGGTGCGCTACAGAGCACGGTTTATTATTCAGTTGCGAAAGAGTTAAAATCGAGTGTTCAATAACATTGGTAGAGCGCTGCCGTGATAAAGTTAAAGCGCAAGCAGAATTTAATCAGTTGGTTTTGTTAAAAGAATTACGAATTTTACTGGGACAGTAATTATGTTAAGAATTGGCAGAAATTTTGGTTACGTGATTTTTAAAGAGGATATAATGTAAGCTAATGACTTATTTGGAAAAATTGAAAGAGAAAAGTGACGAGTTGTGTCTGTAGTAGTATTAGTTATTATTTTGGAATCATTAAACTTTTGTTGTTACTGTTATTTTGTGTTCCTGTGTTTGGATTGCTCTCACACCCCAAAGATCCCACTGCCCTGAGATTTAAGTAAGCTCGAAAGAGCAGATATCTGACGCACCCGCCCTGACGCTCGATTGTTGTCGAGAGGATTGGCGGATTTTTATAAATAAATATGAAAAGGGGTGTTACGGACGGGTTTGCGTCAGACTATCATGTTGCCTATTGAAAATTTCGAAGTTAGAAAATGCGTCAATTTGTTTTTGAGTCAATGTTAGTAGAAATGATAATGCGATAATGAATACATTAACATTAATATCTTAAGATAATAAATGCAATTAAAATTAATATAATAATTATTGTAATTGTTTTTAATACAATAATATTTATTAATGAAACAATTTAATAAATATTTAAAAAATGAACTTAAAAACTGGATGTTGCTGCAAGAGTGCTTGTGAAATATGCATTAAGAAATTCAATTTGTGAATATACATTTCATGTATGAACCAGTCATATTCATTACAGGACGTATTATTGTTGTTTGTATTATTTTGTAACCAAAATAAATGGTAAGATAATTTTGGAAAATTAACCTCGTTTTCCCTGAGCTATAATTCACGAGTTTCCTCTTATTAACGCAAAGAAATATTGTCCTCTACACATGGATCAATGATGGATATCAAGTATGAAAGAGTTAACCCAAATAATGTGAAGATCTGCTGCTTTGGAAGGAAAATATTTATGAAATTATTTCTGTGAATAATCATTTATTTGATTTAAGGCTTTTCTTGATAATACTTTACGTTAGCATTTAATGTAAAATGTTATAATTATTGTTCAAAATTATATAATATGTCAAAAATATGTGTGAAACTAGTAATTTTTCATGTACAGAAAAGGGTATAATACAAATCGTAGAATTCGTTAGACTAATTTACAAATCAATGTACAAACAATCAATGAGGCTCAATGGGAAACCGCATCTCAGAAGACGTGCTTACGAATAATTTACTGTATTCATTTGTCTATTAATAAAATGTACATTTAAAAAATAATTACTCGAAATGAAACATATTTTTCTTTAATCGTTCGTTTATATGCACGAGTAATAAACTTGTAAATCTTTCGAGTCGTGTAAATAGTAAAATTTCACTAGGATACATAATAGAAATAGAGAATTCGTTGCAAAATGTTTGGACAACGTACTCTTTGAAAGTTGTTTCATGTAAAGGTTGAGCATGTTTAAATTCATATTTTCTTACAGGCACGATTATACTTTACTAAAAGTGTAATCTAATATAATGAAATGTTCACAACAAAAGGATAGAGAAGAACTTGTGTGGTTAGATTTTCAAACACTGAGGGTATTACCATCTGATTATCTGATCTCACAAGTACTCAAAGATGAAGGATTACGTATGCCAATTAGCCAATTTATTACATAGTGGGTAGGATTAATTACCACGAAATGTTAACAATGAAACCTCCGCGAGCTGTTGGGTGTGTCTGTAAGAGCCCTCAGTGTTGGAGTTGGCTCTCCCTCCGATGAGGCTATTGTGCGTGCGGCAATCGTCGGTGCAAGTGCGCTAACAAGCGCCCCTGTCGGCGCTCTACGCCTCTCTGCACCGCGCCCTCGAGAGCTCGAGCGCCGCGCTCCACCGCGCGAGGTGATGCGCTCGGGAGGGCCGGCCCTTGGGGAGGATCACGGCTGTGGAGACTTTCCGTAAAGGGCACGACGTGACTGGATATGGTCAGGTGGCGAAATGGCTAGTGGATGAGAGAGAGGCAATGAAACGCAGGGAGAGAGAGACAGTGAGAGGGAAACGAGAAACGGAGAGAGAGGCAGAGAGACACACAGGGAAGGGGAAGAGAGACGGAGAGACAGAGAAAGACAGAGAGACGGGCAGACAGACAGAGAAAGAAAGAATAAAGAGTGAAAGAAACAGAGTTAATGAGCGAAAAAGTGAATATTGATTCCCGACTACTTAACTACAAGAGTTATTATTCCTGTAAGCATTGTGTTACTTTATGCACCCTCGGAGGAGTCAGCCTGTAGTCCTCACGCACTTGATCGTGTGAAACCGTACCGACCTACAGGTTTGATTGCGGGAGTTTTTCCCTCTCCAGGTATCTCTCCCGGTTACAGACTACTGGCTATTTGGTAGTGTAGTGCATGTGTATGTGTGTCATTAAGGGAAGAAGAGAGCACAACGATGAGGAAGAAAATATTCCGCGCGCTCCTCGGCCTGTTTGTTAGGGCCCTTATTCGGGATTTGCCTGGTATTAATTGGTGAAACCATCGATTGCCGATCAGAGCAACAGACCAGTAGAATCCTAGACTCTGCTGTTTAAAGATACTACAGTGCCAGCAGCCTATAAGCGACTAACAGTTCTTTCACCATGTGCTGTGGTACGTCATGTGATCTGCTCTGAAGCAATTAGTTTGCGAGAATTTGTTTATTTTCTTACAGTCAGGGTCAGCTTTGCCGCTCATCAGATTCACACGGACTCGCGGATGCGATAAGTTTTAGCTTTGTCGAACGTTATGAACATAATATTAAGAAGTGTCATAGCTTGTCAGGAAGTGTTAATGTTTTGAGATTTAATTTATCTGTAATGTACATGGTACCATGTGGGTAGCAATGTTTGGCCACAGTCCATTGAACTGCCAGATTTGCTTATACGCTGCCGGTACAGTAGAGAAGAAAAAGGGTTTGGATAGACAAAATGAGTGCTGGTCAGGGATTCTCTAGTTTCTCATGATTCTGATCATTTTATTCTTCAATTTTTTTCTTCCATCGTTTACTTCAATTCAATATCACCAGCATCTTCTCATTAGATAATTCAAAATTTATGGTTTTAATAATAGGAAGTTACTTTAACTTGAAGTAATTAATGATGCATTGTCTATTCAAAGTCAATGATATTGATTTTGATGATTGCAGTATATTTTAAATTATTTTTATTTGAGATCGTTTTTCTCCATAACAATCTTGACCATCCCTCTCAGTTGCCAGGCATGAGTCACGATACTTTCCGGAACTTCAGGTGCTCATCCTACTTCAAACGGATGTGACTGTGGGTGATTGCTTCAACTACGAATACATGGTGATTATAAATATCTATTGATTTGAAGTGGTACATGGAATGCTGTGAGTCAATTGCACTACAGTCATGTCACGTAAACACCTCATTTATTGGGATTCGAATTCTCACCATCCGTAGATTGGCAGTTGCATTTAGTGTGAACATTACCCAGGGTGGTGATGGTGTTGTGATTGTTCAGCAGGTGGCAATAATTAATTCCATTTGAACTGTGCACGAGGTAAATCTGAGGACCGTAAATATTACGTTTCGTTTCATTTTCTGCACATTTTCATCAATTGTAAACAAAATAATTAACAAAAAGTGACATAAAAATTCATTATTTTTCTTAGAACCAAAAATAGAAATCTTAATAGTCTTGTGTACATTTCATACGGAATTATCCTAGTAGAACTTAAATAGAAACAAGGGGATAAGCTGTATAAATGTAAATTGATGTTATTTGTGGCTTATGTATTGCGGTAATTGTATTATATTTAATACATTGTAATTGCAATAGAAGTGCTACTACACGAACAGTGATTAAGTGTAAGTTTTGTAATGGTAATATAATCAGTGATACAGTATCGCAGTGTTAGTGGTGTGGGGAATACAGCGAGTAAATATGGTACAGGTGTCTGTAATTATAGTGTTAATGATGTGGTGGAGATTGTGGTCCTGAAGATAGCAACTGCAATAGCTAAGATAGCGCTGCCGTAGACTACAAAGGCCTTGGGAATGGGTTTTGCCTAGAATTACAAATGAGAAAAATGAGTTAACAGATCTGTTCTGGCCAACCTGGCTCTAGACACAAACCCTCTTCAAGTGCTCTTCTCTGTATCAAAAACCTTGATGATAAACACACCACACAATCAACTTTGTTTTGTTAATTTTCGAAATTAAACAAACGAAACAAATAATTTCAGCTGAAAAGCAATACAGAATATTTTCAAACATTTAGAAATGTGATATAAAATGTGATATAAAAATTATTTTTTCAATAACAGTATTTAAGGTAGAGTGAAGTTACTTAAGAAAAATTCAACACTATAATTCACTTTAGAAAACTGTATAGAAATATACGATAAAGATCTCTCCTATTCAGAGACTGGAAGTGCTTAATTAAGAGTAAAAATGCTTGCCTTAGTCTTACCAACCCTTAGCTTGATATTCCAAGAAAGTGAAAAATGTTTTTAAGAAAATGAAATCTCACTTCATAACTAGTGATAACAATCTTAGAAACATACCAAATAGGATTTCAATCAAGTGTTTGCGAATTATCTGTGCACCAAATCTTAGTGTAATGGCAAACAGCAGCATCAGCATCATGCATTGTCTTTCCCTTTGCAGACTACGCGTACAAAAATAGAAGAGAAAGAAAGAGAATCTGTGAGAAAATATGTAAACGAACGATAATAATTGATGTTATGACAATTAATGACAATGGGCAACAATATCAAGAAACGAAAAACGAACTATGAGGAGAAAGGGCCGACAGAGGAGAGACAAAGAACGGAGTACGGAAATCGAATTGGGTAATACGGGCGAATGAAGGAAAACGCACGATGGTCTTCAGTCACGAACCAATGGGCAATGTGCAATCGAGTAAAATAATGTAGAGATAACAAGCAAATGTGAAGACCGAGTGTGGGAAATCACGACAACGAAGGAGAAAAATGAAGAACTACCTTCCACAATGTTGGCACGGGATGCGGGGCGTGTGCTGCGAGCGAGGGGCAAAGACGGGACTGAAGCGACGGGGCGAGGAACTGGACGAGGAAAGAGCGACGGGGGAACAAAATACTGTGGGTTATAGGCACTCCCCGTAACTACGCAACGTGCGCAGGGGGAGGTTGCTTGTGGAGGGCGGGAACGCCACGCCGCCGGGGCCAGACGGCGCCTCAAGAGTCCGTAACGACGACATTGGCGCCGGCGCGGCGCGGCGTGGCGCGGCGTGGCGGGGCAGCGCGGGGTCTGAGAGCCTCGCACCCTCGATTGCGCGCTGTTGCCCTTCTTACCCCTCCCCCGTATCATCACCACCAGAGGCGAGGGTTGCAGGTCGTTACGTCCATGAACAGCAGGTCTTATACTCAGAAGGTCCAATGTAATAAGAGGTCGATTGCGTGAAAGGTCTAATGCTACAGAAATTCCGTGTGACAGGGTGTTCTGTTACATAGGATATCTAAAATTAGTAAGGTCCAAATGTACAGGTCTAATAGGTCTCTAGGAGGTCTAGCAGGTATTCGGTGAAAGTCTAGGAGGTATATTGCGCCCAATTTCAAGTTTCAGAAACTGATCATTTCTTATCATGCGTCCTTGTCGAAATATTTGGAACACCTAAAAAAGGTTCAGAGGAATAAAACGTTCATCAATGAGTTGTTGGCAGGTGAGTACAAGGACTACATTGAATTACCAAAATTATAAAGATCGTAGGAATATCGACGTAAAACTGTGGTTTTTGAGCTACAGATTAAAATTCCAGGCTCCGCGTAATGAATTAAAGCCACTTATCACTCAACGTTGTGGGGTCATTTTAAGTATATTAATACACTTAATGACACAATGATAAGTTGAATGACATTGTGTTATCTATTGCTGATAGACAAAAATGAATTATGCATTCGTGCGTGATGAACCAAAATTTATTAGATCTCCTGATCCATTCTCCGCTGACACCGTATGTTCAGTGTTATGGACTCATGGTGAACCGGTCAGATCACTCAACGTCTACATTTAGGTACCGAGGTTTACGTTCTGGTCAATCCACGCAAAATGTGTGATGAACAATGAGAATTCGTAATAGGTTTTTCTAGAGTTCTCCCTTTCCTCTGCTTCTCCTTCCACCACTACCTTCAAAACCAATTATCATCCTTTCACCTATCTATTAAATTCATGGACAGATGAACGAAAGAGGAAGGTACTGGTGATAGATACTTGCTACTAACAAATGACACTAATGCAGAGCTTGTATAATAATCAATAATTAATTTTCTTAACTGTAGATATCATTACATATTAATACGAGTACAATTTCACTCATTTAACTTTCATGGCCTCATGTTCTAGATATAAGGAGCCTTCCCTTGAGTTCACATTCGTTGCAGGATTTGGAAAAAGTTCCCGTGGCAAGCGCCGTACTTTAACCACACATTTACCCAATATTTATAAATGTTTCATTAGTGATTTAAAAATTGCCTTAGATATGAGCTTTCCCCACTACCCCACGTCAGAAGTAAATTTTAAAATTAAAATTCAAAGTAATAAGTAAATGAAATAATAATAAATTAAATTAAATAAATAAACCTTTCCATTCCAAAGAGTTCCTCCTTAAACAGTTTTTGCAGCCGCTTTTGCCTCTCGCCATTTCCATCATTCCCACCACCATCTACTGTCTCCGCTAGCCCCCCACCCCCAGACACCACTGCCTCGGCGACCCAGCGCGGCGCGGCCCGGCCCACGGCGACAGCTGCGTGCCCGGGCTCGCCCTCGTCTCCGCCGCCATCGCCACGCCCATAACGAGCCTGTTTGTCTGCCGAGTCGTCCGCGGCGGCGGCGGCATCTGGTGAACGCCGGAGCCGCGCTGCGTCACAATAACTCAAACACAAGATTGTCCGCCAGAGGAGTACGACGCGGACGCGGACGCAGCGCCGGAGAGGGACGTGGGATGCGCGCTGCTGGTGGCGCTGCGGACGGCGGAAGATGAGGGGAGAAAACAGGGATGGAGACGGGGTGGCGAAAATGTGGTTTAATTGTGAGAGAGAATGAGTACTGATTCCGGGTTCTTCAACTACTGAGGGCATTAGTGTCTTGCTGTGTCCCTAGAGGTGGCGGTGTTACTTCCCCACTGGGACTGCCGACCTAAACGTTGGCCTTCAATTTCGCTTCCATGGATATCTCACCAACGGAGACATCCCCTAGCCAGAACAAGTTGAAAGTTCCCAACTGGTCTCCGGAGATGAGTGCATTATTAGTGCAGAGTACAGTGCTAAAGTGCACGCAAGTGAGTGTGAGTGTATGTGTATGTGTATGTGTGTGTGTCCGCGTGTTTCTGTGTCTGTGTGTGTGTTAGTGTGCGTGCGTGTTTGAAAGGAGAAAGGTATAGGAAGGAAAGATCTCGTTAGGGTACTCCTCATTCGCCTGGTATTGATCGAACAAACCACGGAAAAATCATCGATCAGAGCAGCCAGCCGCAAAAATTCTTCTCCAGAAGGCGGCTGAATTCGAAGCTATCTTGCTGATGTCGAAAGTCCTGCCACTGTCGGGACTCGAGCCCTAGGCGCTCGGGGTCAAAGACGCCGCAGAGACATGTCTTGCCATTGGGCCGTTGCGGCGTATGTCGTCGTGGAACGTACAGTGCGAGCTGCTGGGGTCTCTGAGGGCGGTGGAGGACGGACGCTGGGGGCGGTAAAGAGTGGCGGAGACAACTGAAAACGTAATTGAAGCATAATTGCAGGGGAAAGTAGGTGCTTGGATTGCCATGAACGGGCGGAGATGAAAAGGAGTCTGATTGTCGTCAAGCAGTGAATGGGTCTTTAGAAACATCCTGAACAGTGGGAGTGACCGTGAAATTGGAGGCGCAAGGTGATGTTTGAAGAGAGTTGCGAGCTCGGGACCTGGCTGTCACGGGATAGCATCGTTGAAAGCGTAAATGAGCCGCAAATGTTGGAAATGTATGATGATTGGTAAAGGTAAGAGTGTTGTGAAAACGGGGGACCACTTTAATTGCGGGGCTTACTCAGATATGAACTATAATGATGGTAATGTGTAAGTACATATCAGAGAATCATCTAAGAATGAGAAATTGGTAGAAAAATAATTTTAGAAGAGCTGTTTCTTGCAATATTGTACTGACAGAGGTGCCTAATACAGCATAGACAGCAAGCACAGCTAGGATAGTGCCTAGGCTTCTCCTTATCAGAGAATCTGTTTGAATAAACTACATGCAAATTAATATTTTCTACTCTTTCTACATATTCTTGTATTACTAGAGATACAATGCAAGGTTCAAAACTTCTATCGCAGCGTGTTAGTCTAAAGATGTAAATCAACATGTGCAAGATCAACAATTATAATATTCAAATTATCTCATTTCCTATGTGTCTTCATATATTAAAGAAACTGTTAGTGTTAGAGAAAGACATTTTCGAGAGAGTTTAGAAGAGATTGTTGAGCGAGATGTTTTAGAAATTTTCTAACAAATAGGACAGTAAATGACAATCCACGATAACGATTGTTCAATAATCAAGGTATTAAAATTGGTTTAATCTATAATTGACTTAAACTCATTTGAGTTATTTTAATGCAATTCTTTAGAGTGTCAGAGTCGCCTTCATAATTTGGTGTGACTGTGGAGACATTTAGGAATGGTAAATGAAGCGAGTGTATTTGAACTTCACGCAAAAGAAGCCTCTAAGAAAATATTACATGTATAGCATTTTTTACTGTAATGACTGTGGTCTAACTGAGCCAGTTAAACCAGAATTGCCAACTGCAAGGAAGTTTAAGGAATGGAAAGGACAGGGTTCTTTTTATTAAATGACTGGGGGTTTCGAAAGCCCCAACCAAGTCTGTACACAGAAAGCTTGAACGTGGGACGTAGAACTAGAGCCCGGGACCCGCAGAATAAAGATTGCAATTGCACTCGTATCTTTGTGATCTCTGCTAGAGCAATTGTTTCTTCCGGAATGATTCAGGGTCTTCTTAAACGGAGGTGACGATTGTTCCTGCAGCCCGAGAAGACTGTTGTAAGGGCTAAGGAAAGGGAAGCGGTGTAAGGGGTTTGGGAGATGTTTCCGCAAATAAATGAGGGCCGGTACAAGGGAGATTTAAAGAACAAAGCTCAAGTTTCACTACAACAAAGAGCTAAAACCAGACCTACGTGATGATACAACCAAAAGACCGTCAAACCGGGCTCGCTACTACACTCGTGCCATAGCACCCTCAGCCCGTGCTGACAATCCAGAGCATTGTTCCTTCCAGAATGATTTAGTCTTCTGTAAAGGGGGTGGATTCACAGCCTGCAGCTCAGATGAAAGTACTGAAAGGGCTAACGAAATGGAGGCGGTGAAAGCTAGTTAGGCACCGCAAAAAGTGAGGGTCGTACGATGAAGAGAGATATAAAGAACGAAGATCGATTCACCGAAAGATACAAACATGCCAACGTGAGACTACATCCCACGGACCGCTTAACAGAGCTCGTTACAGCACTGGTGATTTAGTGACCTCGGCCCTTGCCGAGTCACTTTGTTCCGCAACATTGTTCCTTCCAGAATGATTTGAAGACCTCAGGGCAATAACATGATATCCCACAATACGTTAGTTTCGAGGAAACAGAGAGTAAAGGCTTAGACATTCCTTTCTACACATTGGTATAAAGAACATTAATTTATGAATTACATCGCCGCTTACGGTGAAACTTTAAAATAAAAATCCAACATCTTGATACATCTATTGGCCCGTGCCGAGCAACATTGTTCCTTCTAGGGCGGATCTCGGCCCACTGTGGCGGGAGCGGTGCCCTCCCCGCAGCCATCTGCCGCCGGCCGCCGCGCCGCGTCGCGTCGCCAAGTCGCTTAGTCGTGCGGCAACTCGCGGCGCGGCGGTCGCCCTTGTCGCCGTCCTGCCGGGACGCCGCCGCCGTCGGCCGTGTGTGTCTTAACTTGGCGGTGACAAGTTTCCTTGCGGCTCGTCGAGGAAGACGCCCCTAATCATCACTGCGTTAGCTGAGCCGGCTCCCTCGGGGCGCGGGCGGCGCCGCCGACAGACTGCGTGAGTGAGGCGTGGGAGGGTGGGGAGCAGCAGGGCAGGGTGGGCGCAGCGAAGAGGGTGCAACCCGAGAACAGAGAGTACTGCAAAGGCTGAGAAAAGGGGGCGGCGAAAGGGAGTTGGGAGATGTCACCGCAAATGAATGAGGGCCGGAGCGATGAAGGGAGATTTAAAGAACGAAGATCGAGTTTCGAAGAAGAGATTTTTATGGGAGAATGCTATGGATAAAGATGGACTCTGTGAAAACTTATGATAAGAGGGAGAGGCGCATTTTCAGGAAAAATAGAGAAAGGACGTTAGAGAAGGAAAGCTTACGAACTGGAGGTAGGAAAAGAGAAGCAGTCAGGAAAAGTGGGAAAAAGAGAGTTTGTACCTGGAATATTTGGACTTGAATGTTAAACAGTAATCCCTCAACATTCGCGAGAGTTAGGTTCACAAAAAGTATCGCGAATATCAAATCTGCGAATGTTGAGTCTACCTTTTAATGAAACTAGAGGTGCTTCCAACGCACATACTTTCTCGCTCTGCTTCTATACGGTCCTTATTGCTATTCCACTACTTCATAAACCAGCAAAAGTGTATTGTACCAGCAAACGTTTTCCGTACCGAGACCCGACATCCGAAACTCAAAGTCAACGAACCGGCACTTATACCACTACGCAACACCTACACCGCCTGTGTCGAACAGAGCCATGAAAGAATAGAACCGACCAATAAAATGGTAAATGCATGATTAAGAAACAATTGATACGATAGTACATACGCTTTACAAATAAAAGAAGAGAGGTAAAAAATTGTTAAAAGTTAAATATTTGAACAAATATATACAGACATTTCCAGTGCATTATCTCAATTATTTATATTTTAGTCAAAACGCAATTGTATCGATTTTGATCATTAGGAGCCGGTAATTTTCAACATGCGAAAAACATGTCTTTCAAACATGACCAAGAAAAGCAACGGCTTACTCCAAATAATTTATCCGCTGATCGGCATTTCAAAAATAACTACTGCGAGAAAGTATGTGCCATTCTATAGCACCACTAGTTTATTTTTATATTTACCGTCCCTTATTACACACGTGCATAAATTTTAAAGAAAAAATTGGAGGGGTTTCTGAGAATTTTTTTGTAAATTTGAATCGCAATTTACGCAAAAACTACTCATTTTTCCAAAAAAGGGTTCATGACCTTATTTGAGTGCTAGTTTTGTTCAACCGACTTTGTCTGAGGCAAAAATCTCTATCTTCAATTTTGCAGTTTTTGAACAGTTTTTTGCAATTTTCGAAAAATTGGATCTATCAACGTAAATGATACCTAAGTCATTCCCTTCAACGGTCTTCGCACTATTCAACTACAAAATATAATCAAAAAATTTGGAGCCATTTTCTTTTAACTTAGAAAATCTCAAAATGGGCTTCATGTAAAGTACCCTCAAATACTAAAATATCGGTTTCAAATTCAAGAGGCCTTGAAACGAGTAAAAACGATCGGGGAATATCAATTTTGAAGAAAATCGGCCGAACGGCTTAGGCGCTAGCGTTGACCACAGACGGACAGACGGAGAGACGGACGTTTTGCCGTCAATCGATTTTGCAGTACGAAGAAGCAACAAATCATGGATTTTGATTATACCACGAGATAAGAGGATTTTTTTCTAAATTTAGCAACAGGTTTTATCCACTTTTTTGTCACCAGACCCCTGCTATAAGAGTTTTTCTGGCGAAAATTCCCCGAAGTTATTCCTAAGTTATTCCTGCATTACGAAGTATTCGTAAGGCGAGAAAGTAAAAAGGTAGGTTCCTAGAAATCGAAAAGCTGTTTAAAAAAGAAAGAAAAAATATCTGTCAAACAATTGTAGTAGAGATAAGTAAGTGTTACTGCAAACCGAATTCGTAATTAACATTCCAAAGATAAGAAATAAAACAATATTTGAAAGCATTCAATGTCCAAAGTGATTGGATATAAGGAGGCATCCATAAATTATGTAACGCTAAAAGGGGAGGAAAGGGGTCTGAGGCAGCGTTACTCTGCGTTACAAAGAGATAGGAAAGTGCATTATAAAGGGGGGAGGGGGTATTGAAAATACTCGAAATTTGCGTAATTTAAGGACGGCCCCTAAGATTTGGTATTTTTTTGTTTCATCACTCTTCTTGTTGTTCTAATTTCCAAATATGGAAGAGTTGCTGCTTCTATTTCTCTTTTAAATTTGAAGTTATGCCCATGTTCTGATCATGTTTGAATGCCCTTTTCACCAGAGCTTGTTGAAGTTTTAGAACGCCATAATCAGTTTTGACATTGAAGTTGCTCCAGAACGCAGTTTCGCTTACATCATCAACACGTTCCAGGAGGTTTTCTTCGCTGATGATTTCCTGAAGCTCCACTTCACTGCGGTCATTATAATGAGAGTTGCACATGTCCTGAATGTTTTTTTCTGTTCGTGTGGCCAAAACCCTTACCTCCAACTTGTACCAACGGAATTTTACAATTCTGTTATTCTGTTAATATGAATTGACATTCCAACTTTAACATTTTTGCAGGACGTGATACTTTGAGTTCGGGTATCTGCCCAGATCGTTTCCAGGATGATGATAAAGGAAATGAAATATGCCCACTTTCAATTAAATGTACTACAACCAAAAGACGCACTCGCGAATGTTGAAGTCGCGAACGTTAAAACTGGTAGCATGTCTCTAATCGCGAATGTTCGGAACTCGCGAATAACGAATTCGCGGATGTCGAGGGATTACTGTATTAATGACTAGTTGATTGATTAATTGATTAATGTTTCCGCGCGCGTCAACAGCTAAGGTCGTTAGTCCCGATCAGGGGCAAATCCAGCCGCAAATCTTTTTGGGGGGAGGGACATCGTAGCTTTTTGTTAAAAAATAAACATATGTTATTATATTGTATATTTTATTTATGCACTGTAGATATGAGACTATACAATATTATTATTTAAACAATTACATAATTCGAGTATAAATTAATTATTTAAATTAATTTTGCCGAATAAAGAGAGGTAAACGAAAACTCTAGATCTTTGGGGATCCACCAGTGGTCCCGTTATTGAAATTTATTTTTTGTCACGAGAGGTGACGGTGACCTTCCCCCGTTGACTGGCGACACCTACTCGGCTTGCGGAGTTTTCCCAAACCAGGTACCGCCCCTGCCGGCAAAAGCTCTAACCTCCCGACAGGTCGCCCGACACGAGTGGTAGTGTTCTACATGTAAACGTGTGTAAGTAAGGGTGATAAATGGCCAAGGAAGAAGTAGGAAAAACCGCTTGCGGTACGTAGCCCGGTTTTTAGGATTTTGCTCCGTTATTCGCCTGGTGATAATTGAAGAAACAACGGAGAACTCCCGACCAGAGCAGTCAGCCGCTACAATTATTATCCTCCAGACACCAGCCAAAATCGGCCTAGATGTGTAGCTCAGTGTTGTCAAGGTCAATGCCATGAGCAAGAGTCCGTGGTACGAGTGCCACGACGAAATCGCCCCTTCACGTAGTTCGTTACCCTGCCACCAGAGACAACGCCATCCCTATTGCGGGGTTACTAACAGTTTCCTTTCCCGACGCTAGTTGCGCAGGGTAGCTCGTGGTATGCTACAGAGCCACGACACGTGCCACTACCACCAGTAGAAGACCTTGACACCACTGGTGTAGCTGGTATAAAAAATCTTGCCACCGTCGGGATCCGAACACTACCTTCCAGTCAGAGGCATTGCAATGAATTGATGCGCTGAACCATCTGAACCGGTTTCAAGATCTGCATTCAAAAGATTTTAATAACTCTCTCGTAGAATATCAAGTAATTTTATGTAACATTAGAGACAACTTACAAAAACCTGCTTTTGTTTTCGTAATGTACTAATATATAACATTGAAATATTTAATTCAAACAAAATAAAGTGATGATATTCAAAGAAAACAAAACGATTACCTCAAAAGAATAACTTTAAACGCAATAATACAATAACAGGCAAAAATCTAAAGTGTACAATAGAATGTTTTTGATCTTAACGCGCTAAGAAAAATATAATAGAAATGTTTTATAACACCAATAGTGTTCTTAAACGGGCATTCGGTAAGAAATTTACGTTTGTAAATCAGTATGGCATATTCCAGCAAACAATTGCTGTCGAAATCCATGAACAAATAGATGCACAAAGACACGAAATGGCTTATGTAATAAAACAGAATGAGTATCTCAAGTGTAACCATGTCTATATACTTTATTTTTAATATAAATATAAAAAAATATGTAATTACATCTCACAAAGAAGAGGAAATGTTGGCTGATCACCAAAAATTAGAAATATCAATTGGTGCCTCAGGCAACACTACCTAAACAACTTACAGAAGAAGAAGCAGTAGCAATATAAGCAGCAGAAGAAGAGGGGGAAGAAGAAGAAGAAGATAATGATAATGGAGTAAAAGGAGCAGAAGAAGCAAAAGAAGAACTAGGAATATTGTTTGTTGTTGATTTTCTTGTCATGTTATTGAATATTTATTATTGAAACATTGAACCTAAAACCTGATTCATTGAACAAATTCTAACATGGTCCCTTCTTTTGCTTCTGGTCGAATATGTAACCATACGCAAATTTTGTTGAGCTCTCATAATGCTAGTTGTGATAGGAGCAACCAGAGATGTGGGTTAGTTTTTTCTTAGCAATTTCAAAATATCAAATCTGTAGTTCGTTTGACGAGACACCTAAGTCTTTTGTAACCTATGTGAAAAGTTTTAGTTTTTCGAATGGTTTGTTCGCACTCGCTCGCTTAGCCTCGCTTTGTTGGTACGTTTACTGAACATTTAACTAGTATGCATAGTAAAATGACGGTGAAGAGATTTTTGAAAGTCAAGAAAACGTGCACAAATTACACTTCACCCCTATCGTCACATGAAATGTTTTTTACAAAAATAAAATAAATAAAATCAAATACACGTGTTATAACAAATGTATTTTATGTGTTATATTTAAAACATTTCTTTACAATGTTTGGGCACGTTATTATACTATTTTTACATAACATTATTATATTCCTTAAGAACATAATTATGTTAGGCTTTGTTTTTTAGAGTATTATCTACCCTTAGATCTCTTCATATGGTAAATATTGGTGGTTAAATATTGATCTTTCTTCTAAAGAAATCTAAAATTACTTATTATTTCCTGGAAGAGAATACAATAAATACAGATAAGTGAAACCAAGTCGCAGGAACATTCAGAGAGGTTTGCATAAAATGTGGAGTGAGAGCCTCCGGAAGAAAAGTAGATATTAATGGGACGAGGCTGGTAGGATGTACGAAGAGTTGTAGAACGAAAGTTAAGAAGTGGCAGAGATATTTATCTGAAAAATGTGATACGGCAAGATGAAGGGAGAAGTGGCGTACCGGTGGCAGCTGAAGAATGGCGAGAACAAATGAGGCAACTGTGTGGACTGAAGGGAACAGAAGGAGCTCCTACGTCAAGTAGAAGGGAGCAAAAACTCGAAGCGCAAGGTTCCCATTTACGCGTAAGTAAACCCATAATAATATTTGGGAATAACATGCAAAAACATTACATACATTATTTTGAATAATTTATTTGAATACAATATCACAGAAGAACTACTGTCATGAATTATTGTATGAAAGGGGTACATAGTGAAAATTAAATCAATAAACATTTTAAAACAGTTGTAATACAATGGTACTTACATGCACTTGTAATTTTTCGTCTTATTTTTAAAGAATAATTATAATATCGTACTATTTCTTGAGCCATCTCATGAAACACTTTATTCAGCAAAAGGAGCGCTGAAATTTTGAATTGGCAAGTTTTCAAAGTTTGCAATTATTTTTAAAATTTTGCAAGTCTTGCAAATCGAACTTCCAATCAAAGTTTTAGAAGCAGATTTGAACTGAAGCAACACAACGTTCAGTAGTATAAGAAAATCATTAAAAAATCCACATATTAGAGGTTTTTAGGATCAGAATTGGCTAGAAGCTAAACCTAAAATTAAGTTTCATAGCTCACAAACTTAATTAATTTTCTTACATTTTATATCACATCTGGGCAGTGTCCAAACTGCAGTGGTAATTCTGAGATGAAATAGCTCAATATTTGAACACTGTTACAATATTTGTCCCGGCGCGGGCTATAAACATTTACCTTTTTGCATAGCTGGGCGCCCTTTGCGCAAATTAGCAGCTTCCCATCCGTTCTAGGAGCTCCATGGCGTTGCAGTGAATTATGGGGCCAAAATATGAATTTCGCGCGTCCCATTAAAAAAATGACTTTCCCGCTTGGTACAACTAAGTACCTAGCTTTCCCGACAGGACAAAATATGTGTAAATGAACGGTGTAGCCATCTGGCGCCCCTTCCGGCAGCAGCGGCCCCCGCCGTCGCCGCCCCGTCCCCCCTTGACTGTAGGGGTTCAGCTGTCAACTCGCTGCCCGGGTCACTTCGGGGCAGATGAGGCACGGGCATGCCGTGGCGTGTTGAGTGGTGGGTTCTGGCGCTCTGATAACCTGGCGTGGCGTGCCGTGGCGTGTTGTGTGAAGAAGATTGGATTACCCCCAGCTTCAGTGGGCAATTACCACAGACTTGCCATTCGCTGAAGCGGACCAGTGCACGGCGCGTGAAGATGCGGCGCGGGAACTTAATTACGAAAAATCGCATTATTTTTCCATGTACAAGTCGACCCCTCTCCAACTACTACTGGAGATAGTGTTTTTCATCAAGGAGTTTAAATTGATATGAAAACTCAAGAAGTGTAATTTGCTTTGTAATGTTTCTTTGGAAGTTGTTAAATATTCTTTGGAGTGTGTAGAAATGAGTTCAGTTTTCGTTTTGTGGCTCTGCCAATCATTCATTTCCTTATGAAGTAAATGTGCTAATTTTTCTTGCACAGCCGGTATGTGTTTTCACAGCCTTTCGGTATGTGTTTTCCCCCTTCATGGGAAGATTTTTGAAAATTGTTAGTTCTTCCTTTACTTGAAAAACACCTATATTAACAATATATGAGCCTATCTATTAAACATTTGCAAATACGAGTAAATAATTTTGCAGTTGTGTATGTGTAGCCTTATAAAATAATTTAATTGTATTTTTGAAGAAACGCAACCACTATCGTACTCTGATCGGCTACTACTCCTGGTACCTTTTAAGAATATTTACTCTAATAAATTAATAACCAATGTTAACCCAGGATCTACTGAAGCTGCTGTGTCAGAGTAAATTTTTATTTACATGTGGGTTCGATAGTTCGCCTATACAGGAGCTCGGCAAAAAAAATATTACGCAGGATTGAGGACCTTCGTCGTTGCTATTTTAGAAATAACATTGCTTACTTTTGTTTACAATGTTATCTCTTTATTATGCTGTAAACATACACTTGGCATACACATATCTCAGTTCAACAATAACATTAACAAAAAATCCCATTGATACTAAATCTAATCAAACTTCTTTCTTATCTTCTAATAAATATTTAATAAATACCTCCCCTTTGCATGCATGGCCAATTTCCCCCTTATTATTTATTAATTCTAAAAATTTTTGACAAAACTTACTCTTCCCACAATTGTCTTTGTGGCGATTATACGATTATACTCCTAATTTTCATTACGCGTTATTCGTTCTATTTACTTCATTTCAATGACTTAACTTACAAGTCAAACGTTATTTTCCTCCCGAGTAAAATCGCGGACAATTATAAAAATTTTAACTTCACTTTGATTTCCTCGGAACATAATCTATACTTCCGACTCCTTCCGCGTCAAATACCCATCTGCTCTTCTTGTTCATCCTGCGCGCTATTCAACTATCGTCTTCTTGTGCAACATCTTCCCAAAATGTGTTCCCTTCTTCCTCCTATTGAGCATGCCAATCGATATCTCGCACGGGATCGTATCACTGATTGATCCCTTGTCATTCGAGATTGGATTTGTTTATTCCTTGGTTCCTTCTTCGTAATACCTTTCGTAACTCATTTCCTCACCCACGGAATTCCTCACGTGTCCTTTCATGAATTTAATTTTTAACATACTCTTTCTTTCCTCCCGCTGTACCTTTGGTTGACATTCTTATAATATTTATTAAAATTCGCACTTTGCTTAGCAGTTCCCGACCATTGTTGCGATCGTACGTATTTGCATTTAATATGCTTTTTACTGTTTCTAGTTATTTAAGCTTAACGTAACACTGTACCCTCACCCATCGGCACTTGTATATCTCCTATATTATTTCAGTAGTATACCTTTCCGTTGCGGCTCTCATACGCAACCAATCTATATAAATGTGGTCTCTAAAGAAAGAGAATATCACGGAGACTTTATGAATTGCACTTTGTTTCTAAAAATATGGAGGATTTGTTTTAAAAAAATGCTTCGAGAAAATTCATGTTAAATACAACCCGCATCACATGCCATCTATATCTGCAAATAACTGTTTTTCATATCATATTCATATCATATCAAAAATTGTTATTCATATCATATTCTACAATATGAGACATTCTTGGACATTCAATTAAATTTTCGGTTGCGTGCTTCAATTCTACCAATGCCACCTAAATATTTTAGACCTTATTGCTGGTAGCCATTTTTGTAACGACACACTTAGAAGGCTTAAATTCCTCAATCTTATATTTACAATTTCTGTATACACCGTGGTTTGTGCAGTCTCACGAGGTTTATTTGCATAATCGTTAATTCAAGATTAGCTCTCCAGCAACAACTAGAAGTACTATTATAGTTGCTTGATACCTATGAAGACTCTTTCTTATGCTTGTAGTGAAACCATTAAATTAAACTTTTGCCGTGGTCTGTAAGTGTTGTGTACCTAATTATGGAGTGATGTGGGTTTACAGTGAAGAGTGAAGACTGTGTTTGTGTTTAAGCTGTACCAGTATTTTCGTTATCATTCGAAGAAATTTTCAAATCAGCTGGTTCAGACACGTTGTTTTCTCAAAATAAAAAGATAATATTTTTTGTGACCATCACGAAAGACTAAAAGCTGTCAAAAATATGGAATAATTACTTCAAATATTGTCTTTATTGTTGTGAATGTCTATGTCGTCTATGTTGTGAATTATTCCAAGAAAATTATCCATGATACTGAATAAATATTTATTGAAAATTTCTTTTAAACATCAATTACATTGTTTTTTATTTTTATTTGATATTGTGTTGGTGCAATGCAAGTTCTCTTTCTTTAAGGAAATGTAGTGAATTGTTCCAAGAAAATTCTCCTGAGTTTTGATTTTCATTTATGAATTCATGAAACCGAATAAATATTTTTTGAAAATTTCTTTTAAACATCAATTGCTTTTATTAACAATTCAATATATTCAATTGCTCTTTTAAACATCTTTGTTTTTATTTTTATTTGATATTATATTAGTACATTGCAAGTTACCTTTATATATTTTTAAATAAAGAAACACGTTTCGTTAACTACTTTTCCTCTTAGAATGGGAATAGACGGATAGGGATGAGTGTGGGGACTAACATGCGAGAGTTCTCGCATGGGTACGCGGAGGTAATAGGGGAAAACTTGTGCTACGGCACAACACAAAGAACAAAATTTTTAAATTAGCTAAAGTAAAATAGCTTGAAATAAATGGAAAACACAAATCAAAATGCGCCAGCCTACAATACTAGGGAAATTAAATTAAAAATACACTAAATTTATATTATAGAAAGAATTAGCGCAAGTCACACAACAACTGCCAACGATCGCAGTCCAAACGCTCGCTTTAAATGTTGGAGGCATCTGGTAGTATGTACACTCCATATCACAGAATATGCACCGTGTCCAGTGCGGCCAAATGTGGCCTTTCCACAGCTTGGACAACCACGCCTGGGCACTTGACCAATCCCGGAGCTTAGGCAAAAAAACTTAGGCCCCGACACAATTCACCTGGACGCTGGCCCTGTGGACGCTGGCCCTGTGGACGCTGAGGACACACGCGCCCCACGCGCGGTCACGGGAAGGAGCAATGACATTTTTATCGAATTCTTTATGCATAAATAGCAAATGCGAATATAAATAGCAAATATTTATTTTTATTTGTGGAAATCTTCACTCAAGTTAAATATTTTATTAACTATTTTTGAATAACCACCTGTTAAAAGAAGAATAAATTAAATTAGAAGAAAAAATTCAAATGTAACGATTCGATGTAGTTTTCTTAAAACAAGCTATTAAGAAAGTAACAAAAACGTCTTTGAATAAACTTGAAAGATACTGAGTTTGTAGCTAAGAAATTTCAATGCCGTTACAATTTTCCAGTTAAAATGTTTAAATGGAACACAGGTGTTCTCAAAGGTACTATTTTCACAACTTATATTATGTTTTAGTGTGACCTCCATAAACAGTGTCTGAAGTATTATGTTCGATTGGAGGAGCTCCATCGCGATCCAAAGAAACTCCAGGAAACTCACTTTTATACACCACAGTTATCGATATTCAAGTAAGGCACCGTTTTATTCACACGAATCACACCGTCCTTGTGTTCTATTGTCTTGTGAAATAATTTTTACCTTTGTAAGGTATACACATGAGGAATATTTTCTGTCTAGAAGAGGAAACCCAATACAATAATGTGCATCAAACATCATAATTCATTTGATTTTACATAGACACCTACAACATCAGTGTTAGACTCCAAATCCGAACTCGCAAGACTCCAAATCCGAACAATTGATCTATTTTCTTTATTATTTACACAAAATTCAACTTCATAGTTTCTTAGAATAAACGAAACGTGAATTGTGCTTAATCACCTTAACAATTGCGTAGTGCAACATTATTAGTAAAATTGCCAGAAAAGATGTGACAAATATTTAGATTGATTTTAAATCATATGATGATTATGATTAGGGTTTAAAGGCGCTTCAACATGTCATTGGAGCTCGTGTCAATCAGTAAAATAATTTTTATTTATTATAAATTGAGTAAAAATATAGTAAATTCTGACTAATTATGAAATGAAATAACTGATAAAGAGAATGTTTCATGAACAATAGAAAATCAGTTCATAGAAGGCATTTTAAAAAGCACCCTCATCTCTCGCGATGTCTTCTCCGATTACCGCTTAAATTTTTGCAGTGCACGAGAGCATTCTATACGGTAATGTCTGTTCATTTCTTGCAAATGCGGAGTGGGTAACAACGCGATAAGATGTCCTTGTAAGAAGTGGCAGTGCCCGATCCGAAGGCGAATGAAAATTACCTCCTCGCGCCTTGAGCCACGCATGACGACCAGGTTTTTATGGAGTTCTTGATCCTCGTGAGTTTGAAATAAGAATTCTGTCACTCTTTTTGCCATGCTCGATGTAACTTTTTAATGTTAATGATAAGAGTAACTTATTCATGTTACGTTGTGGGTTTACCTCTAAAGAAAAAAACGACCACTTTACGAGCAGAAATACCACAAGGTGACTTCGTTACATGACAACTCTCGGCTACAAGGTGCAAAACCAATGAAAACCCTCTTGAAAACATTTAAATGGGAAGCCCTGCCCCACCCGCTCTATTCACAAGACATCGCTTCTTCAGATTATCACCTATTCCGTTCAATGGCACATGGTCTAGCGCAGCAGCGCTTCCATTCGTATGAAGATACCAAAAAACGGGTTGATTCTTGGATAGTCCCAAAAGACATCGTTTTTGCGATGCGGAATTCTACTGCTGTCAGAAAATCGGGCAAAAGTA
The DNA here is from genome assembly GCA_031308135.1 of Acheta domesticus. Lineage (NCBI taxonomy): Eukaryota > Metazoa > Arthropoda > Insecta > Orthoptera > Gryllidae > Acheta > Acheta domesticus. The sequence continues at coordinate 123,998,773 of JAHLJT010009419.1, forward strand.
GTAGCTAGTGATGGGCTATACTTTGAGTGGTATATTGTATACCACACACTATAAAAATAAAGGTTTATTTTTCACACAAAGAACAGCGATAACTTATTCAAGCACCTTATAATTTATTGAAAAAATGTCTGGTGAGTATTATTGGCAATGAGACTATAGAGTTTGATTGAATTGAAAGTGATTGTTTAGATATTTTTGGGTTTAATAAGCTAAATATAGCTGAATATTGCGCCACGAATAGTAAAACATTTCGAAATTTTATCTACAAGAAGTCTTCACAGAGCCTATTTATTTGAACAGAGTACTACAATCACTTTCATTAATCGTCAATCATGTAACATTGAGTTTCCAATGTGTATATTGGCGTATATACTGATATATTTGTGTATATTACATTATATTATATCACTTTACATTATCAGTACAATATAACACTGCAACTGCATCCTGAGGGACAGACATTTGGCAGTATTTGGTGTTCAAAGAGACTGGCAAATTTGAAACGCATTTTTGGAGATGTTGATATTACGAGGCATTCTAAACTAGTAAAAACGAGAAAGAACTAATTATCAGAAACAATTTCACAATTGTGAGTTTCAACTTGCAATTATCGTCGCACGAAGGTTGAAGAATGAAGATGTCTTGTGTAAAGCAGAAACCTTGCCTGTAACCTACTCTGTGGTCAGTGAACAGTGCATTAATTTATTATTACTTTCTTGTATAGGTTATACGTATATACGGAATGATATACATAGTACAAGATATATTACTTGTATGCTTGTCTATAGAAAGTTGTGTAAAGCTATGGAAATGAGATTTTGAAATTTCAACGGAAATGCACGGTCATGGGCCTTCTTTTACAAAAAAATAGTTGTTTTTTAAAATGTCCGACCGTCTGTCCGCGTGTGTCTGTCAATGAACAACACTAGTACCTAAACCATTCGTAGGTTACGTATGATTTTTGCCAAATTGAACATTCCTTGATCGATCTGACCAAAATCAAGGACCTACAATTGTTTTAAAAAATTATTTAAATTTCGGGGTGCTTCATTAAAAAACTTCCGGACATTTTCACGTTTACTCAAAAATGGATCCACAGTTTTTCTTTATAATTCTTCTAAGAATACAGTGAAATACACTGATGAAAATGGCATAGATGTATTTCCATGGTTATCTCTCAATTTTCGAAAATTATCAAAGATTGAATTCTTTCGGCGTGTACCTACAAAGTGGAAGATGGAGTTTTCTGGATGAAATTAGTACTTCACAAAGAGTACTTAACACTTTGACTGCCAGGGGATATTTCGTGAACTTTTGATTCTGGCCCAAACCACTCTCCAATTATGTGTCCAGGCACTGGGCGTAGGTGCTCAAAAAATTATTTTCGGCGACTCAGGGGAGCCAACCAATAGCAAATGACATTTTTTTTTACACTTGACCCCTTTCTACACTCACGCCCTTGATTTCAATGGAGCTGTGATTGTATGTGATTCTCAAGCAAAAATCCACAGCTCTGGACGTGATCGCGTATGATGCACGCGGCCAGTCAATAAAACCTACAGTGCATCACATGTGATGCACATGGCAGTCAATGTGTTAATAACTATTATGCAATACTTTATTTGAAGTTATTTAAAGGACTTACACACACAAATGTAATAATCTTTACAAATTGCTGGTAATGTGCATATTAAAGATGTGAGAGATCTTTCAAAAAAATTACATGTATATAATTTTTGAAGAAACAAAAAAATAACTCAAAATAAACTTTACGTCATATTAAAGAGTGTAATTAGCACTATCCGTTACAAACGTTTCAAGAAAAAAAGTGCACCCATATATGAGCGTTTGAGCGTTTGTGAAAAGCGTTTGAACGTTTGTGAAAAAGCGGAATTTTAAGCTACTTTTTACAGAAAACGGTTTTGTTTTCGATTGATTGATTGATTGATTCGTGTTTCCGGGCGCGTCAACTACCTTGGTCATTAGTCCCGTAAGTGTAGTGCGTGTTTTTCTCAGGAGGTGGCGATGGTCTTTTTCCCCACTGGATTTTTGTTTTCGAGAAACTTTACTTGACATTATTTAAAGCACTTAAACTTGTAAATATAATGATATAAACAAATCGCCACTAATGTAAATATTAACGACGTGAGAGACAAGTCAAAAAATTACATTTTTGCAATTTTTCAAAAAACAATAAAATAAAGCGATATGGAGTTTATGTCATCTTATAGGGTACATTCAGCTCTATCCCTACCAAAAGTTTAAAGAAAAAGTTTTGAGCCGTTTTTTGAGAAAATCATGTTTTTTTATTTTTTTAAATTGCACATATTGCACGCAATATTACGCGAAAACTATTAAATTTTTCAAAAAAGTGTACAAGACCTTAAGGAAAGAACTCGCTATGAAGAACAAATTTTATTTGAATGAAAAATGTCTATCTTAAATTTTGTATTTGGAGGAAGAGGCCGAATAAAATTCAAACTTGTGCAATATTCGAAAATTCAGAGTTATCCGTGAAAATGGGACCTATGCCACCTTAATAAGTGTACTTTATTCTTATAAGAAATTTAAAGAAAAAATTTGGAGCCGTTTTTGATAAAGTTTTGTAAATGTCCGGGTGGCTTCATGTAATGTACCCCCAAATTTTACAGAATCTTTTTCAAAATCTCAAAGCTTCGACTAGAATCACATTGAGCAGGGAAAATCCATTTTTTGAAGAAATCGTATGTATGGTTTAGGCGCTAGCAGTGTTCACAGACGGACAGACGGACGGACGGACGGACGGACAGACGGACGACGTAATTTAGCAACTGGTTTTATCCACTTTTTCGTTATCACGGCCCGGGAATGAATTTTTTTCTGCCAAAAGCTCGCCATTTTTTCGCGCAGCATTACATATTTTCCCCTATACTACGTATATCACTCCGTGTGTACGTACGTATAAGGGAAAGTACAAATCATTAATAACAAAGGAAGTAATATTAGGTTCGGAAAGTAAACGATCGTAGTGGTATAATCCCCAAAAAAGGCCTATGAAAGTGAAAATAGGGGAAGTGAATGATCTTGTGAACGAGTAGTTGATTAACGTTCATGCAAAAAACTTTCCAAGTTTTGTGTTGCAAGTATTATAAAATGGTTTCTTCTCGCAAAAGAAGGGAATGTTTAGAAGATTATCGACGTTGTTATTTGGAATTGTTTTTGATTTCTCAGCAACCAAAAAAAAATTGGCGGGGTTGTGCCAGATTCGATCGCGCGTTCCTCCGTTCACAAGCCTCTCGTATAAGCCGTTAGCCTAAGACGAATTCTTCTATTTAACGGGTTTATTTATAGGACGAATTGTATCTGAAAATTTATTGAACTTTTGCATTTGTGCAATTTAAAATATTAAATAAATTACTCCTATGTGACAATAAGAATGCAATTCAATTTACGTGACTATACAGAATAATACAGTCTACTTATAAATATTTCAGTTCAGCGTTATATTTTAATTCTCGCTGGCAGTCGCTTGGCTCTCAGACTTGCTGAGCTGAGGCGTTATCTTTACCTGCCCTGCGGGCAAGGTGAGATGAGGAGAGGTGATAAGAACTAAAACTCCCTGACGAGTTTCGACACTCAAAACTTCAGAATTCTCTTGCAGCAAGAAATAACTAGAAATCTATGTAATATGTATCGACTTCAAGAAAAAAAAACACCTACAGTCACTCAATTTATTCTCCAACTGTTTACCCCTTATAATCTAATAAAAAATATCTCTTATTTTATCGTATTATTGGTAATGGACAAGTAATACATTACATTTTCCCCCTAATAGCACTTCATCCTCCTCTTAAAACTCTTAACGAGACGACGAACGGGAGACTGTAGAAAATTATACCCTAAATTATTCAAAATCGAAAAGTTTTCATAAAAATCTCGCTTCTACAGCTAGTTTGCATTTTTTGTGCTCCATGCGTACAAACATTTTCAGGGAATGAAAAAACGTACCCCAGTCAGAACTTGAACTAGAGCCCTCTGGCTCTACCACAAGCAAAGGCTCTACCACTTCGGCTAGGAGACGGCTCTTCAAGATTTCACTAATGCAGTATTTTGCATATTAGGATGTCGTTGACAATAGAAAATTGTCTTGAAAAAATTCAGAAACTACTCGAAATTGAAACTTAATTGTGAATTAAATTTATTTTAAAATCTAATATTGTAGAAAGGAGTGGATTAGAATATAAATCTCAAGCTTCAATATTGAAGACATTTTGGTGGGTATTTTATATGAAGCTCATTAGACATTTTTTAAAATTTCAAAAAATGGCACGAAATTTTGTATTAAGTTTTGACTTTGGCTAGAGTAAAGTCGTTTAAGAAAATGATGCATGTCGAATTTTCGTTGAAATGCCTGATATTTAAAAAATTGAAGAAATTCAATTTTTTTCGTCTCTATGCCACTGCAATTATAAAGATTTTTTTTAAATGAAATCTGTTCATCATAATGATTTCATAATTCTCGTAAATCATCTCATTGTTGTCGGCCGTGATTATTGTATGATGTAAATAATATACTTACAAAAAGAAATAATATATTGAAGGAAGGTAATAAATTTAACTTAGAACTCACAAACACACTTCTTTACTTTAAGAAGTTTTTATCACTTATGGTTTTCATTTCTTTCGTACATAAAAATAAGAATAAAAAAAAGTTTCGCGCAATTTCTGAGAAAGCAAATATTTAAAATTTATATTGCCCGTTAAATGCAAAATTACTCAAAAAATATTAATATTTTCAAAAAACTAAACATGACTTTCTTTTAAGATCTGTTTAACAGATTTCACTAAGAAAATCACTTATGTTCCTAATTATACTTGTAGCAAGACAATGAAAAAATTGATTTTCTCCAATTTTTGAAAAATCAAGAATTTTATCGAAAATGTGATCTGCATCATTCTCTTAAGCGATCTTTACGCTACCCGAAGTCAAAATTTAATCAACAATTTGTTGCCATTTTTTGAAAACTTTTAAAATGTTCCAGATGTTAGGCTGCAGATTCCATATACAGTACATACCAAAATTGAAATATTGGTTACAAATTCAAGGGACCGCCAGAACATCCAGCTAGAATGGGAAATATCAATTTTGGAGAAAGTCAGCTAATCAGTTTAGGTACAAGCGTTGTGTACAGACGGGCAGACAGGCGTTTTGACGTCAATCAATATTTGGGTATCAAGTATTCACAAAACATGGATTCTGGCAACATGTGTTAGATACTTTTTTCTAGATTTAGCAACGCTCTGGATTTATCCTCTTCTTCATTACCAGGGTACGGCAATTAAAAGTTTTTCTGTCAACAAGTCCATTTTTCCCCGCCGGATTATAATACTTTCTCCACACTGCGTTAGCAGTAGCGACAAATTAAGAGAAATGACAATTTTTCAATTTTTGTGAACGAATACAGCAAATTGCAATTAATTGAATAATTGATTAATGTTTTAAGGAGCGTTAACTAAAATATTAATTAGTGCCATAAGTGAGGTCCATGATATATCCACGAGAGGTGGTGGTGTTCTGCCTCTTGCGCAGCCGAAGATCCAACGCCTACCTACACTTCGACATGCAGAGATTCCGTATACACGTATCTCCCCTACCATAGCAACACCCCCAGTCGTGACAAGATCTAAGCCTCCGACTGGTCTTTCGTCATGTGTGGTACAGTTGTGCATGTAAGTTCGTGTGTGTGTGTGTGTGGCAAGAAAGAAAAAGGAAAGATCACATACGGTTCATGGTCCTTTTGTTAAGGTAATGCTCATTTATCGAATACTTCCGATTAAGAAATATTGTTGGCACACCCACGTATTCCATAAACTTGTTTTCTCAAATAGGAGTTGCAATAGGAGGAGAAACGTTTTCCATAATAAATAGTAAAATAAATGTGTAGTACCTTCGTGTCGTTTGGACACATTGCCCAGTCATTATTTATCTGTTGGTGTTTTTTGGCCGAGTTGGTCTTCTTCAAAATGCTAATTTTGTAGAAGCACGTTGGTAGACGATCGACTGACGTCGTATCCCGTAAGAGCGAGTTGTAAATAAGTGAGTTCCAAGCATATCGTTGGAAAATATTTTGTTTTTATTTTTCTTTATATAGTATTATTAATACAAAAATTTAAGACTCAAGGAAAGATGATATTTCATCCAAAGAACTTGACAAAATTCTTAGACGCAGAGAGTCATAAAGAAATAACAAAGTAATATGTGTTCGGAAAGAAAACGAACGTAATGGTATAAAACCAAAAGAGGCCTATGAAAAAAATGTGGGTAAGTGATTAATCTTGTGAACGAACAGTTAACGAACTTCCGTAAAAAATACGTAGTGATGTGATAAAACTGTTTCTTCTCGCAAAAGAAGAGAATGTTTACAATATTCTCGACATGGTTATTTGGAATTTATTTTCATTTTTCGTCACGTAAAAAAACTGCTAGGGCTTTGCCGGATTTGAACACGCAATCCCCCATTCTTCAGTCTCGAGCCTAAGCTATTGCGCTACTAACACAGATCTACGCGTTTCCGCGAACTAATGCAGTTAAGAATCATACAAATATGTGTCTTCATATTCATTGCTTTTCCCTATTTCTGTATCTAAAAATATTTAATAAACTACCTCTGGGAAACAATAAGAACGCAGAGCAATCAACGCAATCCTATGAAATAGGTAATTCTAGTTATACGTGTTTCGGTTCAGCGTAATGGTAATTGCCAGAAGTGCTTCATTCCTACAGTTGCACTCAGGCCTTATCGCCTTTCGCCTCTGTCCAAGGTGAGATTGGCAGGCGTGATAAGGTTGAAGAAATGTAGCAGACGAGTTTCGACTGTATCCGATATTCAGGAAAGAATTGAGAAATGAATTCATTTGCAGCAAGTTCGACTTGAAGAAAAAACACCTATCATCACGCAGTTAATAAACCTGCACACATTCAAATAAAAAAGCTCTTAGTTTTCGTTTTATTGGTGATGGTTACATAATATATTACAAATTTTACACTATTAACACTTCATCGTTGTCTTAAAACTCTTAATCAAACAACGACCGAGAGATTCGAAAAAAAATATATAACTTAAAATTTTGAAATCGAAAAAATTTTAATAAGAATCTCACGTTAATAATTAATTTTGAAGTATTGTGCTCCACACGTGGAAACGTTTCATAAAAAAAGGCTATTACTTGGCCAAGACTTGAACTCGCGCCCTCTGGCTCTCGGAGCAAACACCGTACTAACTGGGCTACAAGACTCTTCCTGAAGACACTACACTATTTTGCACATTTGGATGTTGGCGACACCAGAATATTCTCTCGAAAAAATTGCAAACGCTATTCGTGTTTTTAAAATAAACTTGTAAATTAAATTTATTTCAAAATTCAATTTTGAAGAACAGATTGCATTAAGAAATAAATCTCTAACTTGTGAATTGAAGAGATTCGGGTTCGAAGAATATTTATGGGAAAACTACTAACGTTTGAAGAAACTAATATAAAAGACCCAGGGCCGTCTTTGGGTTTGAAAGTACCCCAGGCACTCAGAGATTTCGGGGCCCCTATTCCTTAGTTCAACAAATTAGGTTCTGGCGATCATAAGTATTAAAAATTGAATATTACACAGTTAATAAGCAAAAAACAAGGAGGCGCGAAATAGGGATCTCAAAATTTCCGGGGTGAACTTTACATTTTGAACTAATGATAAAATTTAAAATAAGATAACAATGAGTTTGAAAAATAAT